>WOXC01009202.1:600000-1200000 GCA_011680675.1 Gymnobelideus leadbeateri
TTGGAATACATTCCTGGGACTAAAAGAGCTTCATAGAAGAATTGGATAAGCCAGTCAATGTTAAAAGCAATAGGCCTATGTATTTGGTATGTTTAAGAGAAGGCCATGTAGCTTACCTGAATCATACCAAGGGATGGATTTCTGAGAGAGAGACAAAAGGTAAAAAAAAAGAAGAGTACAGGAACAGCCTGCTGTATCCAACCTACCCTCCCTCCCCACAGCTACAACTGATATCTCCAAAGATTTGGGAATATAATAAAAGTTTGGGAAAAGGAATATAATCAGGGATGGTACAGAGAGCCTTAGGCACAATGGTCTTTATTCTTTTATTATACAGATATTTCATATATACTTATATGTGTACATGTTATCTTTCCAATAGAGGGAAAGAACTGTTTTATTTTGTCTTTGTAGCCTCAGCGGGCACTTGATTCTTATTGATTGAGTAAAAATACAGTAACTGACTAAATAATAACAAAGTAGCTTAGAGGAGGTAGACAAGAAAATAAGCAAGGAAAACATGCCAATTAACTTATTTCAGGCTAAACAACTTCTTATAGTCTAGGGAAAAAATTCCAATTTTTAAAAAATTTCTAGTCTTACCTTGGACAAGACACAACCCCAATTGCCCTGCCATCCCCCTCTCCAAAAAATACAAAAAAAATATTTCTAGTCTTTTCTTTAAAAACTATTTTATTTTTAATTTGGGGAATAAAACAAACTTTCCATAACATAGTATAAAAAAAAAAGATGATTGGGCGGCTAGGTGGTGCAGTGAGTAAAGCGTTGGCCCTGGAGTCAGAAGGACCTGAGTTTGGATCTGGCCGTGTGACCTTGGGCAAGTTATTTAACCCCAATTGCCCTCCAAAAAGCAAAAAAAAAAAAAAAGATGATTAGACATAAAACTACAAATTCATTATGTACAACTTACTATTCCTTTTAAATATATGATAAGGTTATGTAAATTTCTTCTTTTTCTTTTTCCCCTTCATCCCCCATAGAGATGGCTACCGTTAGATACAAATGAGTATATCTATCTATATCTCTCCCTATGTAGATATAGATAGTGATATATGTATGCGTAAAATTATTCTATATATACTTCTTTTTATTAGGTATTTATAGTTTTTCTTTGTCCAATGAGTTTCCTGCACCCTAGTCACAGACATCCTCCTGCTTAGTAGCCCTTCCCTCCTGACTTGCCCTTTTTCTTTTTCATATCTAGATTCTTCAAACTTGAAAATTCCAGTATCCTTGACTATAACCTCAGGGATGAGATATCACTCCAGCTGAGTACAATCCCATGTCTGCTCATAAAAAAGAGCTTCTGGAACCCCCAGCTGACCTGACTCTTAGAGTAATTATGAACCCAGGTATATCAATAAGGGTTTGGCATAATGATGTGCCAAGTCCAAGACCTTTGCAAGACTTTGATGGATTGGGGCAGCTAGGTAGGGCAGTAAATAGAGCATTGACCCTGGAGTCAGGAGGACCTGAGTTTAAATCTGGCCTCAGACACTTAATACAAAAAAACTAGCCATGTGACCTTGGGTAAGTCACTTAATCCCAATTGCCCTACCTTCCCCCCTCCAAAAAAAAAAGCAAAAAAAAAAAAGATTCCTATAAAAAAAGTAGCCTTAATTTTTTCAGGAGGGGGGGAAGGGGGGTAACAGAGAGGAAGGGAGGGGAAGGAAGGGGAAGGCATTAGCATTTGGAGAGCGTCAGAGGCTAAGGTAAGGAAGGAAGACATTTCAGACATGGTGAACAAGAGTGCTTATGAAGACACAAAAGCAATCATTTAATAATTAAATCATTTAATAAATATTAAGCTCCTACTATGTGCTAGGCACTGAGCTAAGCAATGGGGATACAAAAAGAGACAAAAGACAGACCCTGCCCTCAAAGAGCTCATATTCCAGGGGGAGACAATAAACAAATACATGCAAACAAAATGCAGGATAAATAGGAAATAATTATCAGAGGGCTGGTACTACAATTAAGACAGTTTGGGAAAGGCTTTCTGTAAAAGATAACATTTAATTGTGATTTAAAGGAAACCAGAGAAGGAAGTAGGTAGAGATGATAGTGAAGAATCCAGAATGACTTATAGATTGTGAGTCTGAGGACTGGAAGGATGGTATTGCTCTCTTCAGTAATAAGGAAGAAATGGAAAATGGGAGGGGGAGGATTTTGGGGGAAAAGAAATGAGCTGATGAGACCACTAAGTGAAGTCATATAGGCGGAGAAGAGAAGAGAGCCCAGGACATAGCCCTGTGGAACATCCACAGTTTAAGGCATGATCTGGAGACTGAGAAGGTGAAAAGGACCAATCAGATAGGTAGGAAGAGAACAAGGGGAGAGAGTGGTGTTCCAAAAGTCCAGAGAGAAGGGAGTATCAACAAATAGTGTTAAAGGCTGCAGAAATGTTGAAGAGAATGAGAATTGAGAAAAGGCCACTGGATTCTTTAATTATGAGATTATTGGTTAATTTTGTTTGTTTAACAAATGCTTTATTAACTTCTGGTTTACATCATTCATTTCCACCAGATTTTGAGTTACAATTTTTTCCCCATTTTTTCCCTACCCACCACCCCAGAATAGCAGTCCCACAGTATATCCCCTCACCCACTCTGCTCTCTCCCATGTCTTCTCCCATACCCCCTTCGACTTTGCCATTAGAGCAAGGTGAATCTCTGTGCCCCAATGCCTGCACATCTTATCTCTCAATTACATGCAAAATAGCATTAATAATAGTATTTATATACATTTGAAACATTTAATTTTAAGACCTCAAATTTCAGATCCATTCCCTTCCTCCCTTGTCACCCACTCCCTCTGGGAAGATAAGCAATTCAGTATGTGTTGTACATGTATAGCTAAGCAAAACATTACCATAGTAGATATATTGTAAAAGGCTGCTTATAATTCCCTCCCACCCGTCCCACCCCCCACCTGCTCCATCCCCTACTTTGATCCTGTCCCTCTTCTACTGGTTAATTTTGGAAAGAGCAGTTTCAGTGGAATGATAAGGCTGGTAATGGTTAGGAAAGTGAGAGGAAAGAAAAGAGGCATCTATTGAAGATGAACTTTCCAAGGACTTTAGCCATGAAAGGCAGAAAAGATAGAGGATGATAGTGGGGAATGGAAGGATCAAGTTAGGGTTTTTCCAGGATGGAGGAGACATTGCCTTGTTTTTAGACAGTAGGGAATGAGTCAATAGACAGGGACAGATTGAAAAAAAATGATAGAGTGGGGATGACAGAAGGGGCAATCAGTGGGAGTAGATAGGAAGGAATGGGATTGCTTGGGCAGATAGATCTCAAGCTTTGTTAATGAGTAAGACCACTTCATCACATGAGACAGGGATGATGGAGAGGATAGTAGCAGAAGGCATTTGAGTTATATGAGATGAGGAAGATGGTAGGCAATGTGTGAGAAACATCAAAAACATCAATTTGGCTAGATGCAAGTCTGTGAATATATAAGACAACCAGGGAGCCACTGGAGTATATTGAGCAGGAAAGTGTCATGATTACTTCTGTGCTTTAGGAATATAATTTTGGCAGCTGGTGCACTGAATAGAGCTCTGGGCCTGATGTCAGGAAGAATCATCTTCCTGACTTCAAATCTGGCCTCAGACACTTTCTAGCTGTGTGACCCTGGGTCAAGCCACTTAACTGTTTGCCTCAGTTTTCTCATCTATAAGGAGGAAATGGCAAACCATTCCAGTATCTTTGCCAAGAAAACCCCAAATGGGGTCATGAAGAATCAGACATGACTAAAACAACTGAATAACAAACTGCGTGGAAGACGGAGGTGAATCAACATTACAGCTGTATACTTCCATGTCCTAATTTCCTCACTGCTAAGCTAGGCCTGTTTAAAGTCTTTTTTGGCTGATAAAGCCCCACAGGGTATTTAGGCATTACCTCCCCCTCCCCCCAGCTTTCATTGACTTTTAGAAAATACAGCAGTAGAATAAACAAAAGTCATGCGATCAGTTGTATGGTAACAATGTTTAGACACACTCAGCAATAATCAATCAATAAACATTTAAGCACCTATTGTGTGCCAGGCACTAGACTCTCAGTATACAAAAAGGCAAAAGACAGTCCTGATTCTCAAATAGACAAGCTGTGAGGCATTGATAAAATCATAGATTTTAGAGCTGTTAGGGACTTTAGAGGTAATTTAGCCAAATCCCTTACATTACAGATGAGGAAACTGAGGGCCAGAGAGGGGAAGTGACTTGTCTGTTATTTACATATACTTAAGTGGCAAAGCTGAGATACTAGCACAGCACCTCTGATGCCCAGTCCAATGCTGTTTCCATTATACCACAATATTATCCTTTGTTCTTTTATTGCCACACCCTCCCTTTTTCACCTCTCCTCAAAGCTACTTTATGGTTCTAGTCTTCTCTCTCTGTCTCTGCCTCTCTTTCTCAGTCCCCCTTTCTTTCTGTCTGTGTTTCTGTTAGTGTCCTCTTTCTCTCTTTCTCTGTGTCCCTTCTCTGTGTCTCCTCTTTGACTCTCTTTTTCTATCTCAGTTCTCTGTCTCTGTCTTTTTTAATATATAGGTAAAATTCTTGAATAAATTAAAAATAGTACTGCGCATTAAGTAAAACATTAAAATATCATTAGTTTATATTTATGAAGAAACTTTATATGTAGATCATATACTAGGTAATATTAGCTTTTTTTTAATCACTGCCTATGTAGATTTGAGAATAATAGGTTCAGAACTGTTTTCATCTTTAACTTTGTTTTCCTAGGGTTCAAATAATACTTGAAACATAGTATCTGGTGCTTAAGAAAGGATTATTAATTGTTTTTTGAATCAACAAATATTTTTAATGACTTTTGTAAGACTCTTCATTAATATTTTATTTCTTGGTTTTGTTAGTCTTAATACTTTTGTTGTGATGTTGATGTGTGGCAGAAAAATTACTGGTGAGTACAAGCAGCAGCTCTTAGGAGAGATTTTTTGCTGAAGTAGAAACAGGAAAGCATTTGACACCTTGGGCTAGTGCCTAGAATAGTTAGGTGGGTGGAGGCTCACCTTTAATAAATAAACCCAACCCTCTTCTCTACCAGTCTAGGGCATATTTGTCCTTAATGGCTGTACCCACCCAGAAAGATAAAGGAGGCCTTGAAATCCAGCTGGGTTAAAGTCAGAACAGGTTGGGGAAAAGAGTATGACTCATGTACCTGGGAAGTTAAATGACCAGCACTGGAAATATTAGAATGGATTAATTGAAGTCTTAAGCCAGACTTTCAGAGACTGTTCCACACCAGCCTGAGGGAGATGATGAAGTGAGAAACAGAACTTGTAAAAGAAAGAAAACTTTGTGCATTGAAGAAACATAGAAGGTGGAGCTAAAAGGCCTTACACCACTAATATGTGAATGAGTAAGGAGTTATTTTGTCTTAGGGAAAAACCTATCAAACTGCTAGACATTTTAAGACTAGTAGATATGTATATGCATTCCTTTCCCAGATTATATTTAATTTTTTAAAAAGTTGAAGATAAGACATATATTTTGAAAGAGCTCTATTTAGACTATGGTACTTAAAAAAAACTATATTACTCTTATTAACAATAAAAATAGTATATTAGACTAAAATAATTAGAAATAACACCAAAAGCAAAAGACTAAGACTAGAGTTTTCTACATTGTCATTACTAAAGCTAAAAAACAGTTAAGACAGAATATAGCAAGCTAATCAGATATAACTGAATGTATACAGAATTTATCCCATCCTTATTGTAAATAATCTTTATAAAATGTTCATGTATTTCTCTTAACTAGTAATTGTTGCACTGTACAGGACATAATTTAATATTGGACCGTATAGTGCTTCAAAGTCAAGTTAAGAAAAAATTTCATGGTTTAGTTTTATAGTTGAAGCGTTAGAAGATTGGGTTGAATCTATGTTTAACCCAGGATATACTCTGAAGTTCTGGGTCTATTTTTATTTAAATCTCTGATGTTATCTTGTTTTCTTATAAAATTCAATTCCATATTATTTATTAAGTCCTTACTATGTACAAGATACTATTTTGGGTGCTAGGAATATAAGAATAAAAGTTCAGTACAGAAAAAAAAAAGTTTCAGTATTTAAAGGTTATTTGAAGGCCATCTTTGAGTTCCTATTAATTGACTCTTTTGGAGTATTTATATTTACAACATTTTTATAATAGACCAGAACTTTTTATTTTTATTTTTTTTTTTGCTTTTTGGAGGGCAATTGTGGTTAAGTGACTTGCCCAAGGTCACACAGCTAGTTTTTTTTGTGTGTGTGTTAAGTGTCTGAGGCCGGATCCGAATGCAGGTCCTCCTGACTCCGGGGCTGGTGCTCTATTCACTGCGCCACCTAGGTGCCCCATGGACCAAAACTTTTAAAGTGGGAAAAAAATGGAACAAAATCAAAAACTTTTTTCCTACATTTCTGTTCTAACCTATGTGCCCATGCTGCCCTCCCTGCTATATCTTGACTCCTAAGCTATCTTATCCAACTTAAGCTTAATATCTGTGTGTTATATACTTTCTCCATGGAATAATTTTATGCCATATAATTCTGATTTTCAAAACAGTTCAGAGGATTAAAAACTCAATATTCCTTCACTTTTCACACCATTTCTTATATAGCATTAGTTGTTATTATTTAGGTTACAGTTATTTCCTACTTTTTCTATTAATAATAACAAAATGTGTTAGTCATCTCTATAAAATCCTGACCAAATGACTCAAAAAGTATTTATTGCATCCATTCTGAAGTGACTAATGCTAGCTCACTTGAAGCATATTTACTATAATCTGCCCAGCATGCAGTTAACATAGGCAGAATGTTAACGAGAAAAATTCACATTGTTAACTTCATATAGATTATTCATTTTTTCAACATAGAGTTTCCTATCACCATTACATTTTAATTTTCAAGCAGTTTTTTCTTTTCCCAAGAAAATAAATAATGCTGTGAGATCAAGGATCAAGTTTACTACATAAAGCATCTTTTCAGAACTTCCTTTTGCAAATTCAGGCCACCAAAACCAATTTCATCAACCCCTGGCAAAATAAATTCATTCTAGGAATGAGGAACATTCTCAGGCCTGAACATTCTAAAAACATTTCTCTCTTATTGAATATAAATCTAAACTTCTGCCATTTTTAGGATGGCATCAAACTTTAGGTATATGTTGATAGCTGTTTGCTGTGCCTATATAAACCATTAACATGTATTAAAAGTTAACCGAAGGAATCCATCAGGAATCAGGACCCCAGTATATGACTGTCCACCACTCCAGCCTACACAGATGCTATTTCACTGTTAGGTATGTTCCTGGTTTTTATCTGGAAGCAATGATGCCTTCATTTTCTGGCTCAGTGCCCACTGACTCGACCACAACCCTGCCTTTGCTTTCTGTTCATGTTGCTTAATTTATCCATGTCTACTCAAGATCATAATTTCAACATATAGTTTAATTAGATTAGCAAATGCATGATTAAAGCAGAAGCATTATTCCGCGTCATATTGCTGGGCTTTCTATTCAGTCTCTAAATCGAACCCTTGTTAAAGTAGAAGCCCCTTTTAAGCTGGAGTCTGCTTTCTCTCCTTTCAGTTTCCTAGCCAGCACACAGAAGTAGCAGAAAGGGCTACCTCCAAAATTCAGTGTCTTATTAAAAGGATTCCTGTTTCCCCATGAAATGAACTATGCTCTTCTGGATAATCCTAAAACTTCACCCAGCAACAACCCATGCCCAAAAGTGTCCCTTAAGCAGAGCATTGTGAAATTGTCAGTGTAGTGGTCATGTGGTACTACATTTGTCACAAATCTATTGTCAGCAGTGTATGTGTGTGTGGGGGCAGATGTGCCTTGGATACTATTGTATCTCTCTTAGTACCTATACATGCATAACCTTTCCCTTTATCCTGTTTTCATTATCTCATAGACAATTAAACCAAGAGTGATTATGGAATATTTTCTTTTTCAGGGATATAGCTTTATTTATTCTATTTACTAGAACAAAGCACCAATAGAAAAATTTATTAAGAAGTACTTAATTAGAGAGAATTAGAATTTTGACATACTATATTTTGATTCACTAGCAATGAGGTGTCTGCCTCACCCAGGCAAGTCTAGCCTCAGCAGACATGCCTATCATACTTAGTCCAGTTCATCTAGACAAGCAGCAACTTGTCAGAAGCACTTGGATGCCAAACAGCTTGATGTTATTATATGAGGGCAGTTTTGTCCCCTCTCCTCTCTTCTCTGTAGAAGAGTGATGGGAGCAAACTTCAGCCTATGCCCCACTTCCCCATCAAGTTCTAGTTCATGCCTGAAATTCCCTTATCTAAGACAAAGCCTTTTATTCCATCATTAGATAACTCTAAAATGCAAGTACCTTTGGGGGAAAACCACTTTGATTTAAACTTAATCACACCAAATTAAAAAGAATGCTTAATAGATATTTTATCAAGAGTCACAAGAGGGAAAAAAGAGGAGGAGATTAATGGAGTTTTGAAAGGGTTAAGAGATGCCAGAGGAAGGGGAAGGCAAAGAATAGTTAGAAGGACAGGTGGAAAGCTTTGAAAACACACTTAAATCTGTTGCATCATTCTGCTTTGGACCAACCCTATGCATGCAGAGACAGAGGAAGGAACTAGTGTTGTGAAATGCCTCTGTGATGTCTACTGGTTACCATTCAACTTTCAAAAACAAAACAAAACAAAAAAGCCCCCTACTACAGCGCACTGAAGAATATAGACAAATGTGCTGTTATATTTCTAAAGGATGCCTTTATCAAGGCTATATAACTGACTTTCAATTTTATTGGTGCAAATTTGAGTAAGAAATTCACGTGTCCCCAAAAGGCATCCCTCTCCTTTCCATAATAAAATCTTCTGATCCTTGAAAAAAGATACCTAATTGCTTTATAATCATCCTTGGTACAATCAGCTAACTTACTAGACCAATATTGGCAAGGTCAAGTTGGAACAGAGATATGATAAAAAACAATAATCATTTCTATTATGACCCTGCTGTGGGAAAGTAGGGAGTGTTAATGATAACTTTGAATTTTACAGTTGGAAAAAATATATATGCATATAATTATATAATAATAATAATAATAGATTAACATTTATTGAGCACTTTATTGTTTGCAAAGGACTTAATTGAAATGTAGAGTGTATTTTTTTTCTTTTCAACTCCTTCTTAGCTTGATATACCAAGCTATTTGCCTTGGAGAAGAGTGTGGAAAAGGGTTCCAAGATCACTCTCTCTCTCTCTCTCTCTCTCTCTCTCTCTCTCTCTCTGTCTCCCTGTCTCCCTGTCTCCCTGTTTCTGTCTCTAGATCTGTCTGTCTCTCTGTGTCTTTGTGTCTGTCTCTGCCTCCCTGAAGGCAGGTTTGTAGATAGGATCAAAGTAGGTGATTCACTCTGTATTTTTCTCTCTTCCTGGGAACTTTCAATATTTGCAAGGGCCCTGATAGTTGACAACTCATTTTTCTTCTTTGCCTAATGAAGAGTTTTAAAGCATTGCCCCACCACCATCATCCCCAGTAAGAATGATCCAAAGGTCACTTTGAGGAAGGTATCTTTACAATTCTATAACTATTTTCCCAGTGATACTTTTTCTTACAAGTTGCATCCTCTACTGTTGTTGCCAAGTTTCCATATGTACATGGATGAGGTCTTCAGCTTTCATGAACTTTAACTCTACTCATGCTTACATCTTTCCTGCCTAAATTGTGGTGTGTCAGTTGTTATTATGTTAAAATTTAATTCTGTATGCAAAATAGTTATCTGACTCAATTCCATTTTTTTCCTGAACAATTATTTTCATCTTTGCCTTTCCTCAAAGCAATCAATTTATAGTTTTATTCTGCATAGTTAGCACAGTTACCCTTGTAGCATTGGTTGCTATTACTCCTATGTGAAGTATTTGGAGGTAATCATAGTGTGAGGAAGAGGAAGAATTTGGTTATCTCTCTTCCCCCTCCTCCCCACCCCCCAGCTCATTTGATGTAATCACAGATGACAAGGTGTGTAAAATACAAATATAGCTCAACCTGATCTGCTGAATTCTCTACTGACAGACTATCAACCATAAATCAAATAGAAAAGCTTCCAATTAGGACAGAATAACAAAGTAAATATGAAGAGAAAGCTTCTTTTTCACAAAGTGTATAATCTTCCACAGATTCCCATACAGGATACTTCTTTAGATAATTGGCACTGCTAGGGTTGAATCTGAGTTGGAATTTCTTTCAGGTCTTTGAACTATCGATGCAAGAAAATTGTTCTGTTCCACTCTGTCAGCATAAATACTTTTCCTCTATGCTCTTGAAGGTGCTTATGTGACTTCTGTAACCTCTTTGAGCTATCTTCAGCTGCTTGGGCTTTTTCTTCCTCAAGGAGCTTATATTCTATTGGGGGAAAAACATGTATATATTGTTATGTTAATAGAATAGGAAGATCTTTCCTACCCATTAATCAGATTAACACATGGAGCCTGGGTCACATGAAGCTCTGTGTGGGAGGAGCTTGCACAAGGAGGAGAGAGAGTATGAGGAGAGGGAGAGAGAGAGAGTGAGAGAGAGAGAGAGAGAGAGAGAGAGAGAGAGAGAGAGAGAGCGCGCGAGCTAAAAGCAAGCTATGAGTAGATAGAGGGATAAAGTTGCCTAGCAGACCTTGTTTTTGTGGGGAGGCCTAACAGAAAGAAGGCTTAAGGTGTCAGTGGTGCTCCTTGGGTTAGTGATGAGTACCCTGTTAAATCTTACCTCCTGATATCCTAATGCTATTCCAAATATATATTTTGGTTTTGCCTTTGAGGAAGAGAGTTTATTATATTTTGCAAATCTACCCTGGCACTACACATGCATATTCATAGTGGCTACTCTGGATATTGCATTGGTATTACATGTATCTATACAAAATAAGTAATAGGTAATGAGTGTGTATGTGAAGGTTCATCCAGTAGTTGGAGGAATCAGCAAAAGCTTCATGCAGAAGCATTTACTGTGTGCCAGGCATTGGGAATAAAAATTAGCTTCCAATTACTCCAATCTAATAAAGGAATTATTCTCTTCAGTGAGTTTTTGAAATTCCTTTTCTATCTGGCAAATTCAACTTTCTAAGGCATTCTCCTCATTGGCTTTTTGGACCTCTTTTGCCATTTGAGTTAGTCTACTTTTTAAGGTGTTATTTTCTTCAGAATTTTTTTGGGTCTCCTTTAGCAGGTTATTGACTTGCTTTTCATGATTTTCTTGCATCATTCTCATTTTTCTTCCCAGTTTTTCCTCCACTTCTCTTACTTAATTTTCAAAATCCTTCTTGAGCTCCTCCATGGCCTGTGTCCAGTTCATATTTTTCTTGGAAGCTTTTGATGCAGGAGTTTTGACTTCATTGCCCTCCTCCAGTTCCATGCTTTGGTCCTTTTTGTCACCAAAAAAGGATTGTATGGTCTGATTGTGCTTCCTCATCTTGCCAGTTACTTGACTTTTGAGCTCTTTGCCATGGTAGAACTCTGCTTACAGAATGGAGTGAGCTTGTCCCAAATTGCTGTGCTTTTTGCAGCTGCTGGAGCTGTTAGTTGGGTGCCCTCTCTACAGCCCCCACAAGCTCTGGCTCACTGGCCACATACCCCAGGACCACCACCCAAGGTTGTGATCCAGATCCAGGCAGGCCAAAGCAAGAGCAATTACCCTCTGAATGGTGACTTGGTCCCCCTACAATCTGCAGGCCAGGAGCTCTGAAAGCAGCCACATGGCACCACTGCACTTCTCATCTTGGGGGCAGGGGCCAGACCATGCTGTTCCTTCACCCTTACAATGGAGTTCCACACTGACCTTTTATTTTCTCTTTGGCATTTATGTGTTGAGAAGCCTGGAAACTACCACATCTGCTGGTGATTCACTTTCCTAAAGTCTGCTCTGGTCTGTCTGGGTGCTAGTCAAGGCCTTCCTGGGGCCGGAACCGGGGCTCACTGGGGACTGCACTAGGCTCCCAGCACTCTGCAATAGACCGTTCCTGTTGGCCTGCCAGGCTGCCTTCAGTGGAAGATTTATTTCTGTCTCTTTGTGGGTTCTGTAGCTTTAAAATTTGTTTAGAGTCATTTATTTTTACAGGCATTTGGAGATGGTTGAAGCCAGAGCCCACACCAAGTTTGTGCTTTTACTCTGCCATCTTGGCTCCACCCCTAAAAAAAAAAAAGAAATAGTACCTGCCCTCAAGGAGCTTTTGTTTTATGTATAAGTTTACCAAAAAGTGAATATATGCAAAATAAGGATGTGGCAATTTTGTGGGAGAGGATATTAGAATTGAAAGAAATCAGGAAAGATGTATAGCTGAAGTGGAATTTTGAATGAAAGGAGGCAGAGTTGAGAAAGGAATATATTCTAGGCATTGGGGAAAGCCAGTGCAAAGTCATAGAGATAGAGTGCAGAATGTTGTATGTGGGAAAATAAGAAAGTCACAGTAATTAAAAAACCTCAAAATATCATTGGCTAAAATAATTAAAGGGGAAAGCAGGGGAGGAGGAAAAATTGGGACACTAATTCATTGTTGGTAGAATTGTGAAGTGATCCAACCACTTTGGAGAGCAATTTAGAATTATGTCTAAAGAGTTATTAAACTGCCTATAGGCAGTTGACCTTTGACCCAGCAATACCACTAATAGGTCTATTTCCAAAGATGATTAGGGAAAAAGGAAAAGAATCTGTATGTTCTAAAATATATATAGCAGGGGTGGCTAGGTGGTACAGTGAGTAAGAGTGCTGGCCCCAGAGTTGGGAGGACTTGAGATCAGTTCTGGCCTCAGAAAATGAGCACCCACACATAAATAATGACTGGCTGTGTAACCTTGAGCAAGTTACTTAACCCCAATTGCTTTAAAAAATATAGATGATAGATAGATAGATAGATAGATTGATAGATAGATAGATAGATAGATATAGATATATATCAGCTCTCTGGTGGCTAAGAACTAGAAACTGTAGGGACACCTGTCAATTGGGGAATGGAATAGCTGAACAAGTTGTGATATATTATTTTTTTTTTAAGCAATTGGGGTTAAGTAATTTGCTCAAGGTTACACGGCTAGTCATTATTTATGTGTGGGTGCTCATTTTCTGAGGCCAGTTTCGATCTCGGGTCATCTCAACTCCGAGGCCGGTGCTCTTACTCACTGCGCCACCTAGCCGCCCTGTGATATATTATTGTGATGAAATACTACTATGCTGTAAGAAATGATGAGCTCAATAATCTTTCTTTTTTTTCTTTTTTTTTTCTTTTGGAGGGCGATTGGGGTTAAGTAACTTGCCCAAGATCACATGGCTAGGTTTTTGTTTGTGTGTGCATTAAGTATCTGAGGCTGGATCCGAACTCAGGTCCTTCTGACTCCAGGGCCGGTGCTTTACTCACTGCACCACCTAGCCTCCCCCTGAGCTCAATAATCTTAAAAAATAGGGATAGATTTGAAATAATGAAGAGTGAAATGATCAGAAGTAAGAGAATGCTGTATGTAGTAAAAGCAATATTGTTTTAAGAGTAACATTGAGTAAGTAATTTTGACTATTACACAAAATACCCAAATTAACTACAAAGGACATATAAAGGAAGACACTATCTGCACCCAGAGAAAGAACTGATAAATAGGAGTATATATAGAGTGATTTTACATGTATATATGTCTGTATATATCTCTAATTGTAGCTATCTCTAGGGCGAGAGGGAGTGGAGCAAAATACCTAGGTTTTGAGTGATCAAAAATTATTTCTAGCTTGTGGTTTGTTGGTTTAATTGGAATGATCCAGAAGAAGAGTTCTCAGAAGAGGGGGTGATGTAGTTTCATTTAAATTAGTGTCAAATTCTGCCAGTAGGGCACAAGTAGCTGTAAAACATCTCAGTGCAGCACAAACCAGATTCAATTCTAATTGGGAAATGTTTAATAAAACAAATTAAAACAATACTACAGGGTGGCTAAGTGGCGCAGTAAATAGAGCACCAGCCCTGGAGTCAGGAGGACCTGAGTTCAAATCCGGCCTCAGACACTTAATACTTACTAGCCATGTGAACTTGGGCAAGTCACTTAACCCTAATTGCCCCTCCAAAATATAAAAAAAGCCAAAAAAAGATACTACAACATAGATAATGTTAATTTGTGGTTTTCTAAGTCAATATGCAGCTGGCAGGGATCACTTTCTATTTGAGTTTGACACTAATGAGTTAAACAAATTGCACTGTAGATCAGAAAAAAAATACCTTTATTCAAGTTAACATCAACAGCACAATTACTAATAATAGAATTTATATCTATTGTATAGTTTCATTATGAGAAAGTAAATGGGTGTCCACTTAGTTAAAATAAATATAAAAATATGTTCATTTAATTACAAAATATGCTAAATAAATCACTAAACAGATTGTTAACAGTCTGTTGAGTGTTTTATTTAGCAAGTTGTATTAACAAGTTTTATTTCTTAGATATTTTTGAAATGATTGGATGACAAAGGAAAAAAAGTCTCTATTATATGTACCTTCCCTGAATGGCTTTTCATAATATGAGGTAATTGCTGCCCTTTTTGGTACTGGAAAAATACTTTGAATTTTTGTAACATTTCTTTCTTTTTCCACAACTTCTCTTTCTATTTAACTCATTCTAGTATTTGGCTAATTATCTTTTATGATTGGGACTAGTACAATGGTCATTAAATATTAATTTTATAAGATGGAATTTCTGGTAGACACTGTACTAACAAAACAACCTTTTTACTGTTAAGAAAGAAAAGAAAAGAAGGAAGGAAGAAGGAAGGAAGAAAGAAAGGAAGAAAAAGAAGGAAGGAAGGAAAGAAGAAGAATATTCTTTGTTTTACTATATGGCAATGTGGTATAGTGGCACTGGATTTGGACTCAGGAAAAGATGATTTCTGCCACTTAGTACCTGTGTGACCTTGAACAAATCACTTAACCTCTCTGAGTGTCTATTTTAAAATTGGTGTTTATAAAATTACATGTTGGACTAGATGTCTTTCAAGCCCTAAGTCTATGATCCCATGATCTTAAGTTTGGGTGAAGAAACAGACTTTAATTGTAGCAAGTCTGAGGTTGCTCAATGTGAGGGAAGATGTTACAACCAATAATTATGCAAATAATTATTGACTTTGAAATTGGTTGATTTAGTTAATCTGTGTGGGGAGGAGTTAGTTACCTCTTCTCTTCTTCACTACTCACCTTTTAAATAATTTCCCCTATGGGCAGCTAGGTGGTGCAGTGAACAAGAATACTGGCCCTGGGGTCAGGAGGACCTGAATTCAAATTTGACCTCAAACATTTGATACTTACTAGCTGTGTGATCTTGGGCAAGTGACTTAACCCCAATTCCTTGCCTTCCTCCCTCCAAAAACAAACAAACAAAAATTTTTCCTGCACTTTGCCCCATGTCCCACCCCCACCCTTTAATCACTTCTCCCTGGTGACCCTTTCTAGGTTCAGTTAATATACAATGACCTTGTCCTGGCTGGTTGAAGGTAGCAGGGCTTAACCCCTCATACTGAAGTTTTTGAGGAACATCAAATATACTGGCAACTCATTATAGTTCTCAGTCTCTATCCTAACTTACTTTAAATTTACCCCTATGCTTCCTAATCAATAGTTTGTATTGCAATGAAATTTATATTCAGTTGTTACCATAGCAACAGGATCTCAAAGGAGTAGATTATAGACTCTCTTTTTGATATGAAATCTTTACTGAAAGAATTTGCTGCTGTAAAAATCTCTTTATAGTAGAACACAATTTCTGAAAACATATTTAAATAGAACTTAGTGTTTTAAAATAAATTTTAATTATAAAAATTGTTTTCACTGTAGAAACCATCCTTAATTATACAGAAAACAGCATTTTGGACAGGTTTTGAGTGTAGCTTCTTAGGTTCTATTATTTGAGATTAAAGTCTATAGTAATATACAAGGTTAAATTTTAATTTCTGACATTTTATAATATGCAGGGGTTATTCTTTAACACGAGTGCCTTTCCTTCCTGGGATCCTTCTGATCCTCCTTGTGTGACATTGGGATTCTGAGTCTCAGTTTTCTTATCTATAAGATGAGGGGGGTAAGAATGGACAATCCCTGAGGCCCTTTTCCATTTTAGATCTATGATCCTTGTATGATTTTATGATACTTCTTCCTCTCTTTATACTCTCTGTGGTGGAAATCTCATTCATTCCCCTAGTTTCAGTTGCCACTTTGATTCAGATAATTCACAAATCTTCATCTTCCATCTTGATCTCTCTTACAAACTCTAGACATTTCAGGATATCTCCACCTGGATGTCCCACAAAAAACCCAAATTCAACATGTCCCACACCAAGCTTTTTATCTTTTCCCCTGAATCTGCTCCTTAAAACACCCCCACTGGTTTTGTCTGTGAAACTACTAATCTCTTATGGAACTGTTTAGATTTATAATGATCTCTCTTTCTCTCTCTCCCCTTCCCTCCCTCTCTCCTTCTCTCTCTCTCTCTCTCACACACACACACACTTTCTGAGCTTACATCCTTCTAGTTATTCTCTTTTACCTTGTGGAGATTACTTGGGTCTCAGACCAGTGCAATGCAGACAGAGCATCTATTAGTCATCCGTCCTTTATTGCTTCCCAAATGTGTTTACTATTGAATGACAGGGCATCAGGATTTAGAACCAAATACAGTTTGGGGGTTTGATACATCTGTGGGATGTACCTGTCTTCACTTAGCTCCAGTAGCCACTCTTTCCACACTCTCATAAATGAAGACTTGCTTCCTTTTGGGGCAATCCAACTCTCTGGGGATATACATCTGAGGAAATGACACAGAAATCTTTGGGGATGGATATCCAAATGTTCTCACAAACAATTTAATCTGCCTCAGACTCATTTTACTTATCTCTCGTCTATGAACTCATGACAGTACTTTCTACATCTACTCAATCACTATAATGGCTGTGTAAACTCCACATTTCCACACAAACACCCAAGGGGTCAGGCCTCTCTTTCTCTGTCATGCCAAGCAATTATCAGTTACCAATTACAGGTACAGCAGGCTCTTTTGCCTTCCAAGCATAGTTATCTGCCTTTCAAGTCAGTATCCAATGTATTATCTCTTGTTTTCAAACCTTTTGGGTTATGAATTAATGAACAAATGAATGGAAAAACATTTACTAATTGCTGATCATGTGCCAACCACTGCACTCTTGTGTGTTGTCTTTCCCTATTAGAATGTAAACCGTAAACTTGCAGGGACTATTTCTTATTTGTACCCTCCACACTTTGCATAGTACCTGGCACATAGTAGGTGGTTAATAAGTGTTCATTGTCTTGCATGTGATATAGTTAGGAAGATGGTATGCTCCATGAGAAAAGGAACCCTATCTTATCCAAATTTTGTGGTTCTCCCATGTCAATACTTAGCCCTACACATAGCAAAGAATTACTAAATGTCTGCTGAATGAATGAACTGCAATTTGGATTCATATTCCCAAAGCTTTCTTTAGGCAGAGCAGTTGGGATGTTGAGAGCAATAACATTTACAAATGATATACACTGGAGGCAAGTGATGCTGAGCTAGTAGTCAGGCTCAGGAAGCCATCAGGGAAAAAAATTCAAAATGCAGATCCTATTAAGAACCATTCTCTTGTTTTATCCTCATATGTGAAAGATGGTATAATTCATAGAACTAGAAAAAGTCATAGGCAGAAATAACATTAGGGACTAACTTGCTAGCACAATGACTAGAAAGTTTAATTTTGAATGAGAAGAACAGGATTCGAATCCTTTCTCAAAGGTTATAACTGTGATTATAACTGAGAAATTCACCTAATTTCTCTCAGCCTCAGTTTCTTATTTGTATGATGTGGATAATAATAGCATCTACCTCATAGGATTCTTGTGGGGTTCAAATGAAATAATATATGTAAAGTGAACCTTAAAACATCATATAAATGCTAGCCATCATTTTTATCACCACCATCTAGCCAAATCTACCACATGATAAGAAAATGAGACCCAGGGAGCTTGACATGGAAGTGAATAAATGTTTTCTTCTATATTGTTTCTCTATTGTACAATTTCTTTCAAAATAGGAAAAACAAGAATTTCAAGTATTTTATTTTAAATTCTTCCTCCTAGTAGTCCTGAAGATTTCCATGTTTCATTTCTTAAAATTCAGCTTAGTCTATTATTTCAGCACCCATTTAGTAATCTGGTCTATCAACCACAACACTGAACTGTGTGTTAGAGAATTGGTCTTAAGGTATGGAAGACATCGGTTAAAGTCTGATCTCTGATAAATGCTTATTACACAACCTGGCCTAGCACTCCCCAGGCATTGTGGATTGCATAGAAGGTACATATCTGCTTTGATAGAGGGAATTTCATCACTCAGAGTTCCTTATGTCATTGAAATCCTAAGTCCACTCCCATATTAACACATTTATATAGCATTTTGTGGTTATAAATTGCTTCATATGCTCAAATGACATAATATTTGCAAGGTGCTTAGCACAGTACCTGCCATATAGTAAATTAATGCATGCTTACTCCTTTCCCTTCATATATCATATCATTTGATTGTCGCAATAGCACCTTGGAAGACAATATGGTATAGTGGAAAGAGATGGTGTAAATGTGTTTACCCTCCTTTTATATATGAAAAAAAGAAACTGAGGGCAAGTAACTTGCTCAAGGTCACAAAGTAAATAGTGAAATAAATAAAATAAAGTAAAAAAATTAAATTAAATTTTAAAAATGAGAGCCCTTTGACTCTAAGTTTAGTGCTTTCCACTAACTACATCATTGTAGATGCTGCTCCTACTACAGGTAGCCAGACATACATTTGTTTGATCAATTTCCTTTGTTTTAATTAATTTACCAGTTTTTAAACACAACTTAATGCATTGGTTCCTTTGGAGAGTTATGAGATATCAGCTGATATGACACATTCAGAAAATGAAATTTCTCATTGGCTATATCTTCAAGGTGTAATTATGTGGCATAGTAGATACAGTGCTGGGCCTGAGATTTGGAAGACTCATCTTTCTGAGTTCAAATCTGGCCTCAGACACTTTCTAGCTATGAGACCCTGTTTGTCTCAGTTCTTTATCTGTAAAATGAGCTGGAAAAGGATGCAGAAAACCACTCCAGTATCTCTTCCAAGAAAATAGGATCATGAAGAGTTGGACATGACTGTAACAACCAAACAACAACATGTGTTCAAAGATCTATTAGTGTCAAGGTCAAAGGTTGCAAGTCAGTTTTCATGTCTGGGTACAAAAATTTTAGTTTGATGTTGTGACACTCAAGGCAAACAGCATAGTACTTTTGGGAACAAAAAGTTATCTTTTTATATTTCCATTTTGCTATTAGTTCCTATATCTAAAAAGCCTAGTGTACAATGTGTTGCCAATGGTGTTGCCCTTGTGTTTTGGTAGAGATCTGAGGATGGGAAATTTTGGCAGTGAGAGAGAGTCATGGTAAAGGGAGGTATGGTATAGGGAATGGGATGATACCTAAGGGCCTAAGGGAGTCAGTTGTAACCAGCTTTCAAATAGATTGCTAAAATTTCAATGTGAGGACTTACACATCAGAAATCAGTAATCACTACAAATTAGGCTTGATTTATTGTTTTGTTGATTTTCTAGGCTTAAGACAATGTTGATAATTCAGATTATATTTAAAAGAGTGAGTGTGCATGTGTATTCTTTTTTCCCCAGAAAGCCTTGTTAAACATTTGCCAGCACATAGATGATGTTACCTCTGTGCATTTAAGGTAAGAAAGAGTTAAAAATGAATACAAGTTTTATTCTTGCTTTTGTAAGTGGTTCCTCACTCCTACTTTGTCTTCCTCTTTTCATTTGGCTCTTGTTGCTTTCAGAAGATAGGTAGAGGAGTGGAGTTTCAATAATGACTTTGTCTAATCAGGATGAGAGTGGACCAGGCCAGCAACAAGGACAGTAACAGGGCTACTGAAGATTTTGCCCCAGGACAGCAACATTTGGAGGGCACAAACATTTAAAATACATACATTCCTTTTACAGAATATAGGGATGTAAAAGGAGTAGTAGTTTCAGGTGGGGATATTGGGGTTCAGGGCCTTTCTCCTTCAGGCATTCCACCAGATTTCTTCAGAGAAGTGAGGAAATGAAGGTTCAGAAGGTGACTGTGAGAATAGCAGATTGATGCCAGTTTCCTTCTTCCCTCTTCCCTCTTCCGCAGTCTTCTCTTCACTCTCTCCTTTTTAGAACTTGCCTCCTCTCGATTCTTTCCAGGCCGAACTGGAATAGAGGGAAAGTGATCCCAATGTCTGGAAATGAGTCTTGCCAAGACCTGTTTGGTGGGAAAGAAAGAGTTTGAGACCCCAAATTCTATGGATACAACCTCTGAAGTCCCTCCCAACTCACAGTCTATCTCTTAAGCCACTATAGCTACAAATTCACCTGCCTACTCAACTGAGTCTATGCTAATTTTAATTTTTGCATTCCAGTCATCCTTTTCACATAGGTGAGTTAAGGGTGCAGCATCCCGTGATCTGGAAAATTCACATCAAATTTTTTGGCCCTCCTTTCATATCAGAGAAATCTGAATTTTTTCTTTTTCTTTTATTTCTTTGTATGTTTACAATATCTTATTTTAAAATTTGGGTTAATACTATACAATACCATACATATAATTTAAGGATTTCTGAGTTTCTAAACTTTTTTGTGTCATCTGCTGGCCTTTGCATGTCATCTGCGGCTTCCACAAAACTCTCAAAAAGTTACCATTTGATTTCTTATGCCAACCCCTGATATATCGAAACTGAGATGAGCAAAGTCATGCTATGGAAGGGATAACTGTATTTTTACATCATAATTTAGTAAATTTGAGGGTCCTTGTCAAACCAGGTGCTCTACTGGCTTTTTGTGTGGATTGCCCTGGGTAAAAATTGCTAGTTAAGGCTCTGGCAGATCACTACCAGAACTGAAAGTGTTCATTTGCCTGAGGGGTGGTGGTGGTCTCAATTAGATTGATTGTTGTTGCAAATCAAGGATTTTAAGAATTTAGCCCTTGCTTTTTATTTTTTCTACACATAACTTCTCATAGAGCTGTTGTTTTTTTTTCCTTTCACACTTTCCAAGCCTATTTTTTTTTCATATTCTCTTGGGGGAGGGTGGTAACTTTGTCTGACAGAGCTGCAGTTTGAGTTTTGCTATGGTTAAATTTATTGGTTGGCTTTGTGATGCCAGATTCACTTTGTCTTATCATAGTCCCACACATTTCTAGTGACAGCAACACTGATTTCCTATTGCTTACTGTCCTGAAGTACAACTTAATTTGATTACACTCTTGTAAATGTCCTGTGCTGTATATTATGGCCAAACATTTATTACAATCAGCTAGGTAAACTAGTGAATAATATAAACTTTTAAATAAGGAGGAAATAACTTTCCTTGTGTCCTCAATTCCCCATTGATCATTACGAGGATCTTTATTGGCATATGTTCCCAAGCTTCTATTTTAGGAAAAAGAGCTTCAAAAGAATTCTGGACCTTCAGTCAATTAAAGCATAGTAAAGATGTGTTCCACTATAGATTATTGCTTGTGAAAGCCTTCCTGTTCCCTACTAATAATCCCCTTATCAAGAATACCCTTAACAATATAAGATTAGTAGATTTCATGGGCATAGTATAATATAGATTTCAGAAAGTAATTTAATGAAGTTTCTTATGATGTTAAAGAGAGATTGGTTGAATGATAGTATAGTAGAATAGAATTCAGCACTGACTGAATGACTGGACTCTAATTCATAATTAATGGATTGTTGTCAACCTGTGGGGAGGCCTCTGGTAGAGTCCTATAGAGTATTGTTTTTGGTTTTGTTTTGTTAAAAACTTTTGATACATCTATGTATTATGAAAAGATATATGATATAGCCATTCTATTATATAATAGAATTGGAGTCCCAGAAGATCTTACTGTGTTATAACAGAGAACTTAAGCAAACAAAAAAAAACATTTGATAGGTTCCCCCCAAAATCAATTGCACAGGTACTGTACAAAAATGTGGCTAAAATTAATTGATAAAAAGAAGAGTCTAAGCATCTTATTGTAATATGTGATCAATGTGAATCAGTAGTATAATCTGGTTGCCCCCAAACTCATAATATTGTGCTGCACAATTCTGTAGTAGATATTAGAGGGTCTATGTTCTAATTTTGCCTTTTCCATTCCATTGCCTATCTGAGTGATCTTGGTTGGGCAAGTCATTTAAAATCTCTGGGATTTAGTTTTTCTATCTGCAAAATGAATTTGAGTAAGCAACCTTTATGTTCCCTTTTAGATCTAGATCTATAGAACTATGATTAACAGGTCATGTTTCTGTAGTGATTTTAAGGTTTACAAGGTGCTTTCCTTACTATAAAACTATAGTGTTTGAATGAAGTGATGGTTCTGTTGTATAGGGCTCTGACAAAACCACATTGGAACACTGTGTCCAATTTGGGATGCAACATTTTAAAAAGACACGGAGGAGCTGGTGAATATTCAGAAGAAGGTGGCCAAGATTGTAAGGGAATTAGGAATCATTAAGATCCATAAGAGGAATTTTATGAGGAGTAGAGGTTTAAAATATAGTGCTCATAGGAAATAAAAAAGTTTAGTGTAAAAATCTGATAATTTAACTAGGAACTCTTCCAAGTTATGTAGTCTCTTAGACACAGTTATTTATACAACCATTTTCACAAGAAGGATAACTTAATAGGCTAATTCTAACAAATTAATTCAGAAATATTAATATAGCTTCCCTCTTGAGCTCACTGTCCCAACCTTTTGGGTGATTATGCCCAATGTCATAGCTGACAGGCCCCCTCCTGTGTATTTCCCCTTAACTGTCAACCAGTAGATTCATTTAGTTCTTACAAAAGGCATTAATGCAAATGGCATAGCAAGAATAGTAATTCTAAAGTATGTTACATGTCCCCCACTCTCAAATTGGAGTTGCTCTCTCACAAAGACACAGTCTAGGATAAGGAGAGTAAGTATATACTTTATAGTGGTAGTGACACATGAATGGAACAGAAAGATGCTTGCAACTCCAGAAGAGCAGGGCCTGGATCTCCTTTCTTTCTCTGGAGGATTCTCATGAAATTTATTATGTGGCAGAGCACCAGCATCATCACAAACATTTATATTGCACTTAGTATGTTCCAGATACTGCACTAAGTACTTTACAATTATTATCCCATTTAATCACTATCAGTGATACATAAATCAATACAATGGTAAACTGGTCTCACTCCACATAGACCACAACATCTCATCTGTTTATCTTCACAGAGAACAGCATATGTGCTAAGTGGTGCAAGGCAGGGTTAAATAGGTTACTCTGTTGCCAGACTATCTCCTCACAGGTCACAACATGTCTACTGGGGTGTTGGGTCAGGCAGGTTGCTGAATTGACTCCTCCAGCAGAGGAAGAAGGTTAGTCAACTGCTGGGCTGCTTCCTTATTAGGTGTGGCTGCTGCTGGGTGGGTCAGGCAGGTTAATCAGCCACCAGACTGGCTTCTCAAAAGGTATGACTTCTATACTGAATAGGTCATTCACATACATAGGTCATATTCATCTACTAATTCCTGAGTTTATTCTTCAATGAGCAGCTCTCAGGTTGTTACAAAGTATTTTTCAATTGTATTCTTTAGGAACTCTTTTAGAAATGGAGGAGATTCTTAGTCTAGGATTGTCAGGAAACTCTAATTCTGTTTCTCCCCCAGGTAGTAAAGTATAACCTCTCTGATTTAATAGCTCTTCCTGGTTCAGAGTTGGGTGGCCTCAATAAGGGACTCCTGTCTAATTGACTCCTAACTAATACTAATCTAATTACTATCCAGTTATGTTTTACAGATTCCTTGGGTCATCATACAAAGAGGAAATGGGGCTACAGGTACTATGGCAGTCAATATTCTGGGGGCAATTTATTGTCTCTGCTGTTACTTAAAGCCTCAGAAGGCTTTTGAAGTTGTCAATGCTTTATTTACACAAGAAAGTGCCTCACCTTTCCATTTTTGTCTCTTTGCCTCTGATCTTCAACTTTACTAAGGGAAGTAAAGTTTCTAATCATATTATAAATTTCTAAATTTCTATAGTATTTCTAAAATACTATAAAAAGTACTAAGAGAAATTTTATTATTTAAAAAGTACCAAGCTAACTAGAAGAAAATGCAGGGAACCAATTAATATTTTGAGTAGGAAAATCATTCAGATAAGCATTTTGAACTGAAGTAACAAAATGAATTTAAAAGAATGAAGTAAATTTTTGGTGTTTCATCCATATTTGTCTGCACTTTGTATAGTTGTAGAGTTCTCACACAATTTTACTATCCAATGCATGTCTTTGGATATCTATCTATCTACACACACACACACACACACACACACACACACACACACACACACACACACACAGACTTGAATTTAAAACTGGCATAAAAACTTATTAGAAATTAAATGATATTTTAGCTGCCAAATGAGCCACTAGATGCAGTCATGTTAAATCTAATGATTCGAGCTAGGTTATTAAGTTGATATTATGCATTAATTATATATATATATGATACTATTTTATATGTATTATACTTTGATGGCTCTGTGATGTCATAAATGTGTGTACTCACTCCACTTACACAAATTGCAAACTATCACAACTTCTTATCTTTTGGTTTATTATCCATATATTTTCATAAATCCTGCACAGGGCTGAGGACTTTTGTCTAGATCTTTTGTCTAGATCTCTTAACTGTTATGTGGATACCACTGGAACACTGAACTATTTCATTGTCATTTGCTTTCACTATATGACTAATTCTCTTTTTCTATTCATATGTTTTTCATGTTTTCATTTTGCTGCTTCTCTGTAATTCTTCTTTGGTAATATGCTATAACCTACTCTTATTCATTGTGAATCTGTAATATTCAATGTCTTTTGGTTGATCTATATTTTTTTTTAAAATAGTGGTATTTAGTTATTTAAAGCTGTGTAACTGGAAGAATGATGGTGTTAAAAAGATGGGCCTTTATTTAATAACTTCAAATTATTGAAAGCATTTCACAATTCCCCAAAGGCAATCCAATTCATTCTCACACTCCTATTCAATTATGAATCCAACTCATTGTCTATCCACAGTGTTTTTACAAACGATATGTGCCAACGGATTAGTTCTCTCAGTTGTTCATTAAACTGCATATTATAGTCTAGAGAATAGGCATTCTTCATCCACTTTTTTTTCTGTGTATATATTCTCCACAGGAAAATCTTATTCTTGCTATCAATAAACATATATAATCTAGAATACACATATATGTATATATAGGTATATATATCTGTCTTTAGTTATGACTAGTTATTACTAAGAATGTTAATGTACTATTGCTATCTCTAGTGGGAAGCAAAACAAAAAGAAGTTTTACCTACATGAGAAGGGTACTTCCAAGATGTATATAATGATGGACCAGTTCTATGGACTGTCCCAACTGTATGATAGGCATTCTTCATACATTGTCTTTATCATATATGATTCCTTGAAAAATGCAACATAATAGGTGCCTTTTTTTGATGCCTTATGATCATGATATGAGTAATGAATAAAACAAGGAAGTTCATGCTTATCTAAGGTGTTTGCTACATCAAAGAGCAGGTCTAGTGCAGAGTCCAAATCGAAGAAGGTTTCTCTTTAGAGGGTCAAATTCTCCAGATGTTTCTGTTTGACATTGTGCTGACTGTATTAAACCTCTGAACATTGCTGAACCTTCTGAATGAGATCCATAATCACTCAAAAATTTAGGGATTTTTAAGTTAGTCTATTTTTTTAAAGTGTTATTTTCTTCAGTCAGACTGTTGACTTGTTTTTCATGATTTTCTTGCATCATTCTTATTTCTCTTCCCAATTTTTTCTCTACTTATTTGATTTTCAAAATCCTTTTTGAGCTCCTCCATGGCCTACAACCAGTTCGTATTTTACTTGGAGGCTTTTGATGCAGGAGTTTTGACTTTGTTGTCTTCTTCTGGTTCTATGATCCACTTTGTCCCCCGCAAAAGATTCTATAGTCTGATTGTGCTTCCTCTGTTTGCTCATCTTGCCAGCCAATTACTTGACTATTGAGCCCTTTTCCATGGTAGAATTCTGCTTCCAGAGTGGAGAGTGCTGTGTTCCAAATTTCTGGAGTTTTGCACAGCTGTTGTCAGAGTTTCTTCCAGGCACCTGCTTTAGAACTGTGAGGAGGGCTTTCTCCCCACAGCCTCAACAAGCTCTGCCATGCTAGCACTCCTCAACCCAGGACCACCACCCAAGACAGTGACCCAGATCCAAGAAAGGCAAAGCAAGAGAATCCTGCCTCAGCATCAGTAAAGAAATTCCTGCAGTTGCCTTTGGACTTGGTCTCCCTGTGATCTGTAGGCCTGGAGATGGAAGCAGCCACAGTGGCAGCAGTTGCAGCCACTACCACCTCTGCTGCCCTGGGGGCAGGGGCCAGACCGGGCTCTTCTCTCACCCAGGATCAACAGAGTTCCCCACTGACCTTTTACCTTCTCTTTGACGTTTATGGGTTGAGAAGTCTGGAAACTGCCACAGCTACCAGTGATTCACTCTCCTGAAGTCTGCTCACATTGGATTGCGC
The DNA here is from genome assembly GCA_011680675.1 of Gymnobelideus leadbeateri. Lineage (NCBI taxonomy): Eukaryota > Metazoa > Chordata > Mammalia > Diprotodontia > Petauridae > Gymnobelideus > Gymnobelideus leadbeateri. The sequence continues at coordinate 626,686 of WOXC01009202.1, forward strand.
TTGGCTCCCAGCCTAGTGCAATAGCCCCTTCCTGTCAGCTTGCCAGGATGCCTTCAGTGGGAGATTTATTTCTCTCTGTAACTTTGTGGGGGTTATGTAGCTCTAAAATTTGTTTAGAGTAATTTTTTTTTACAGGTATTGGAGGTGGTTGTAGTGGGAGCTCAAGGAAGTTCCTGCTTTTACTCTGCCATCTTGACTCCACCCCAATGCCGTGGGCTGCTCAGTGTCCAGCACTTAGCATGATCCGGAGAAATGACCAGGCCATGTGGGTAGCTCAAGGAAGAACTATGAACTCCATTTATTGATACTCAGGACAAGGTTTTTATAGAGCAATTAGACAAAGAAAGAGGACTCAAGTTTTCTAATCATTACCTTAGTCTGTTGTATCCTGGAAGTAGCATGGAATAGATATTTTGATAAGTATTTCTTATCTAAGAGACTAAAGTCTTAGGGTAAGCCCTTTGATCTAGGCCTCAGGTACCTGCTAATGCAGCCGCAGTCATAAACGGATACAATTGAGAGCAGACTTCAAGGCTGAAGCGCAATCTTCAAAAGTCAACACATTTAGAGCTGGTCACCCAAAGATACCTGAGTGCAGAATCAGATATGTCTTGGGGCAGAGCCTGTTAGCCTCAGAACTCAAATACCATCCTAATAAGTGTAACCCATATCAAAAGAACTCTGGAGCTGACTTAGTGAAAAGTCGCATTTCGAAGAGGTCTTTGTTGTTCAGGTCCACTGATATCAGGGTAATTATCTGAAGTCCTGGCTCAGGCCTCTTTGGCTCACCACACCCCAAATTTAGAAATTTTAAAAGAAATGTATACTAATACCAAAAACATAGTTTAGTATATGATTTCATCACTATATTTCTCCCTTTATAATTACCCTAAAATAATGAATGGGAAAAAGTAGGTAGGGCAGTGGAGAGTACCAGGCCTGGAGTTAGGAAGACCTCAGTTCAAATTTGACCGCAGACACTCACTAGCTGTGTGACACTGGGCAAGTTACTTAACCATATTTGCTTCAGTTTCCTCATCTGGAGAAGGGAATGGCAAACCACTATAGAATTTTTTCCAAAAGAAACCCAAAAGGGGTCACAAAGAGTCAGACACAACTGAAACAAATGCATAACAACAAAAATAAAGACTATCATAATAAAAAAGATAAACTTTAATAAAATTGGTCTAGGGGCAGCTAGGTGGCCCAGTGAATAGCACATTGGCCCTAGAGTCAGGAGGACCTGGGTTCAAATCCAGCCTCAGACACAACACAAAAAACTAGCCATGTGACCTTGGGCAAATCGCTTAACCCCAATTGCCCTCAAAAAAAAAAAACAAAAATAAATAAATAAATAAATAAAATTAGTCTAATTCAAGAAAAAGTAACAAGGATAAAGCCAGTACCTAGAAGTTAAACCACAATACATGATGAGATAGAAATAGAAAATGTGTGTAGATGGTCTTATCACTGTAGGCCCTCTGGGAAGATAAGGCACTGAACATAGTTGTTATTGGGTAGATATGAAAGATCTAATCTGTAGCAAAGGATAGAACAAAAAGTCTGAGCAACATTTGAAAATGTTTTGTTTTTCCTAGAGTTACATCATGTTTATAGTTATTCAGAAGTAATATCAGGTCATTTATATTGAGATTCTGCTATAACATGGGCCAAATTATATCCCTTAGATAAGTATATTACATTAAAAACCTGAAAAAAGAAAACATAATTAGCTTACAACAGAATTCTTTTCATCCCAAAGTTAACTAGCCCACATAAGAAACAGATTTTGTCCTGTCCTAGATTAGAATGAACATAGGTGTTTATTTTGCTAATTAACAGCAATCTGTATAATCCACAAGCATCTCAAATTCACGATGGAATTCATTATATATTTTTTCCAATTCCTTTTCCAGGCTCCCTCATTTCTTTTGAGGGAATCACATCCTTCTAGTCACTTAGGCTGGAGTCACACAACAAATTATTTTCTCTTACTCTATATATTCCTCCTCTGTCCCAGTCTCTCAATTACCAAATGTTTTCCATTCCTATTCCACAAAATCTATTCTCTTTTCTCTTCTCATGCAGCCTCTACCCTAATTTTGGTCCTAATCATCTCTTCCCTGAACTATTACAATAGCCTTTATTTAATAAAACAAAGGATTTTAAAAATTGACCTCAGTCTTTCCAATTTCAATTTTTCTTCCTATAGGGAATTCTGTTGATTCTTTTTTTTTTAAATAGTTTTTTTTGATGATTTTGGTGGAGTTTTTTTTCCATTATCATAATTTTCTCTAGCATCCACTCCCTCCTAGAAAGTCATCTTATGATAGTTTTTAAAGATGAAGAGAAAAGGGAGAGGAAAAAAATGAATACATTGAAAAAGCTCAAAAGTGTGTAATATGAAACATCTGTGAACCTTCCATCTCTATGAAAATGGGGTGGATTGGGGGTACCCTCTCACATCTCTTCATTCATGGCATGATTGATCTTTATAATTTTGTTCTATTCATTTTTCATTTTTGCATATGTGGTTATTTACATCATTATGCATTGGTTAGTGTAGACCTTTCCATGCTTCTCTGCATTCACATATATAATTTCTTATAGCAGAGTAATATTCCATTACATTCATATAATTGGAATTTGTTTAGTCATTCCCCAATCAATGGCTATCTATTTTGTTTCTGATTCTTTTCTATAACAAAAAATGATGTTATAAATATTCTGGTGTTTATGGGGACTTTCTTCTTAGCAATGGCTTGAGGTACAGTCTAATGATGGAATCTCTGGTTTGAAGGATATGGATATTTTACTTAGTTTATTTGCATAAATGTAAATTGCTTTTCAAAATGGTCATACCATTTAAGTCCACAGTACTTAATAAATGTCTGTGGAATTTAATTAAATTAGATAACAATAGTGAAGACATTTAAAACTATAATGTTATATACTACAATTGTAGCAATGTGACAATATTGGTTGCTGATGAAAAATAGGGCAAAAGTGTTCAGCTCTATCTCCTTCTACCACTAGGGTCTTTTAAATTAATAGTCTGAGGAGGTAGGGTTAAAATGGAGAAGTGAGAGGTAGCAATTTTTCTTCAGCTCTTCCTTAACAGCCTCCACAATGACATGGAAAGCATAGCAAACTGAATTCTGATTGGCAAAGCTAAAAAAACTAACAGTGAGTTATTTTTCCAGCACAGACCAATTTAGGAAGATTAGAGAGGTCTGATATCAGACTGTGGCAGCAATAGCAGGGAACAGCCCACAGCCCAGGGATTGTTAAAGGGACTAAACACCTGAACAGAAAGAGATAATGGGGACCCCTGTACTGACACTGGGAGCAGGTGCCATTTGTCAGCTCTGTTGCTTGTTACCCAGATCTGGGTTATAGTTCCATGTTGGAAAAGAGCAGTAGCCATCAAGGAGCAGTCATGATCTCATGATGAGGGAGCAGGGTCCTTTCCTGTGTAAGGACCTAGGAACAAGTTCAAGAAATATGGCTGTGTGGCTCTGAGTCTAAGAACAGAGGAGGGATTCATTTCTAACTTTTAGTCCCATCCATTAACCCACAGTGGAATAAACCAGGGCAGGAGACCAAAATCAAGGGGAAACCAGCAGTTCAGTCATTCTAAACCTGAAGAAACCCTCAATAGGCTAACTGTAACTGAGTCCCTCAGTGGTCAACAGAAATCCAACCACACACAGGCCAACAGATTCAAGGAGGGTAGTGAGCAGAGGGTAGTTTAGTGTAGTAGTGAGGGTAGTGAGCAGATCTCTCAAACAACTTTGGAAGTCTAACTCTCAGTGGATTTGCATGAGAACCAGGGGAAATATTGAAAGGAATTTCCTTACTTTATGTACTTGTGCAGTTTTACTAAGTGGATTCCTTGAGGTGATGCAGAAGAGACCTAGGCTGGTGGACAAGGCACTTTAACTTTATTGATATATCACAGGAGAACCTAACTGAAGGACTCCTAGTGGCAGCAGGAGAAGAATACAAAAGGACATTTTGCCTGAGAAATACTAGCTTCCACTAGCTTCCTGGGTAGTTGTGATAGCCATAGCCCTGGGCAAATGGAGTCCAGTAGACCATAACAGAGAACAGCTTAGCAAAGATACCCAGCACAGAGCAGTGCAGCCAAGAGAACAAATCCATAGAGTATCCTAGCTCAGTGCATTAAAGCGTAAAGTGACTTACATTATGACATCACCAGAAGATGCTGACAACTCTACAGGGTTGGGGGCAGGGGTTATCCTAGCCTCTGATAATGTACTGGCCACACTTGTTCCCTTTACATTTTTGCCTCTATGTGTATTCCCTAGACATTCCCTGTGTGTGTCCTGTCTCCCCTGCTTATGTGGTAACCTGTGTTAAGAGCACGTGCATATGGGGTTGGGTATCTTTCTTATCACTAATTGTGCTATTTTGTTTGATTAAAGATCTTTTGCTTTAAACAGGGTCCTCTTGTGCTAATTTAAAAAACACATACAATATATTGGGAAGGGCTTACTCACTGTAATTCAAATGGATGTTGATCCAAAATGCACCTTGAACCTAAGCTAAGGTAGTATTTTGGGAATTCATGCTTGAGCTGGGTCTTGGCTATTATATAGAAATAAAAATATAAAAAATACTGAGAACTATAGAAAACACAAGGATACTTTTTATTTATCAATAAACATTAAAACCTATTAATAGGGGGAGATAAAACTCTGCATATAGCTAAATAATTATCTGTGGAAAATTACAGGTTGATATAGTAATTTGTTTAATGAAAACACCTTAAAATAAAAAAAAAGATGATTATTTCTTTAAAATATACTTCCTCTCCACTAATGCATCTAATTTCAGTTTTGTTTTTTAAAGCAATTGGGGTTAAGTAACTTGCTCAAGGTTACACAGCCAGTCATTATTTATGTGTGGGTGCTCATTTTCTGAGGCCGGGACCAATCCTGGTTCATCAACTCCGGGGCGGAGCTCTTACTCACTGTGCCACCTAGCCGCCCCTAATTTCAGTTTTACTAGGGTGCTTTCTATATGTTTGAGAAACAAGGGCACATGTAAGCATAACTTTATTGATATAATTACATTTGTTATCTACAATGTATCTAACATGGGATAGAGAAAAATAATTGTATAATAATCTGCAGTAGCCAGCCTCTTCTTACCCTTCCATATTGGTGGGATACTTCTTTCTCTTGATTACTCTGATCTGGAATCTTGCTCCTTGAAAATTATCATAGGTCCAACCCACCTCTTGACCATCTTCTCTCTCTCTAACTCTTTCTATCTCTTTCTCTCCCTCTGCCCCCTCTTCCCCCTCTTTCTCTCTCCCTCTCTCCCCCCTCTCTCTCCCTCTTCCCCCTTCCTCTCCCTCTTTCTTTCTAACTTGTTCTTATAGCTTCTTTCACTTTTTCCTCAGTTTCTCATTTTGACATTGATATTCCCCTCCTGATTCCATCCTATTTTCTTTTGGTTAGGCCAAACAGTGAAAGTTTAGGCTTGCAGAGTTCCCAGGTGGTGAATGGAAAACCTTTTCACTTCTTATTTGCTTTATCAACCTGGAAGCTCTAGGCATAGCTATTGCTTCAGAGGGTTATTTTTTCTTTCTCTTCTTTTTTTCCTGCTTTTCTCAGGCATAGGCCAATCCACTTTTTGCCATCTAATGACCAGATTGAAATTTCTTTGTTTAAGTTAAGTTCAAGAGCAAATGTTTACAGATGACTATAGGAAATAAGCAAATTCATGACTCTGTGGTGCCACTTAAAAACATTAAATATTTGTCTAATTCCTCTGTTATACTGTTGGACACAACTTCACTCTCCCCTTCCCCTAATTGATCTGTAAGCAGACAACTCCACCCTTCCCTCCCCCAAATGATCAGTGAGCAGGAATTTCAGGCTAGGGTAAATTCTCCATAATCCCTAATCCCCTGCTCCCCTCCTCATCACCTGATCCGGATGTCTCCACCCCTCACTTAATGTCTCCATCCCTCATCCCCTGGCCCCTCCTAATCACCCCATCCTAGGCTTCCTGTCTTTCAGCCTAGGGTGTACCTCGCTCCGAGAAATTCAAATGTACACTGACCAATTACTGATTGTAGTTTTGGCTTATGTAACCTGGATATGACTCTCTTTAAAAACTGGCACATCATCTGTGTCAACTCACTGTCTGATTTGGGTTAACCATGTAACCCTGGCAGTCCTGTGGTAATAAATCCACTTCCAAATTTTAATCTCCATGATCTTCTGTCTCCCTCCTTTAAGCTCAACAATACCTTTGTCAGATATGTTTGCATATTAACTGAACTTGCCTCCCTAGTATGTATTCACAGTAGAAAGACTGGGTGTAGGCTCTGGAAAACCTCATCTCAAACTCTCTTTGAATCTTCCCACCTGATCTGGTGTTCACCTGAGCCTATAATACCCTCAGCTGACCTTTCATTATCACTAAACCCAATTTTCCTTTACCCTTAACCTAGCTCAGGCCTTCATTGTCTCTTACCTCCCTCTGGGTTGCCTTGTGCTACTTCCTACCCTAGGTCCTATCTAAACCCCATTCTCTAGGTTCCTGGCCTCCACTTCTAGTCACTCCAGACTACTGGCCACTCCCATCAAGATCCTCCCTAGACACCTCTTCCAATCTCCCCAGACTACTTGGTCAACCCTAGATCCCTCCCACAGTCTTTCTGTAGATACGCTCCATCTTTCCAAGAAAGTGCTGAGATTCCTTAAGAGTCTAGCCAGTGCTCAGATTCAGTCTGGCCCACTTATATTAGTGATACAAATGCTTAGATTCCTTAAGAATCTGGCCAAGATGGTGGATTTTTAGAATCACACCCACTTATCCATGTTTTAATAAACCTTGCTTTTCTTTGGCTGAAAGAAGGCTTGGGTTGAATTCATTCAGGCAGGACCTGCATGTCGCTATTTTGCAGTCCCAGCACCCCTAAACTTCAACAACTATGGGAATAAGACTAATTGGCAAATTCATGACTCTGGTGCCACTTCAAAACATTAGATTAGAGATTTGATTAGAGAAATATTTCTCTAATCCCTGTTATACCTTTGCCAAATATGTTTACATATTAACTGAACTTGGCTCCTTAGTGTATATTCACAGTATGAAATACAAACATAGATCTAGAATGGACTTTAGAAACCTTTTTTTAGAGATGAAACTGAGGCCCAGTGAAGTTGAGTGATTTGCCAAACATTAGACAGCCAGGATTCAAGTCCAGCCTCTCTGACTTTAAATCCAACAAGTCTCTCTACTGCATTCCATTGGAACTTGCTTTCGAGAAAATTACTTTCTTTTTTAATCTCTTTACTTCATAAATAAAGAAAATGATGAGGCATGGGCTCTGGGAGCCCCCTCAATCTTTCCTTGAGTCCTTGAGGTACAGGCTCTGGGAAGAGTGAGAGCGCCATAGAATGACCTAGCACAGACTTACTCTGCGTCTAATGAAAACGAATTTTTAGTAAACTTTTCTATACTTTGACTGAGAGAAGACTTGAGTCGAATTCATTCAGCAGGACCTGGCATGTTGGTATTTTGGGGTCTCCAGAGCAACCCTAACCCTCTTAGTGGGTAACCTCAGAAATAAGGGGAAATAGATGGGATGGGGTTGGGAGGGGAATAGCACTGTCAAAATGAGAAGATAAAGAATGAGGGAAAGAGGCTGGGGGAACAAGAAAGTTAGAAGGAGAGAGACACACGCGCGGATGCACACGAGGGTTGGATTTGTACCCAGTTCTCTGATTCTAAGTGTTCTTTCCATTGTACCAAACTATCTTCCTCTATAAACTTCAAACCAACTAAACAACAACAACAACAACAACAACAAAAAAGGGGGAGGCTAGGTGGCGCAGTGAGTAGAGTGTCGGCCCTGGAGTCAGAAGGACCTGAGTTCGGATCTGGCCTCAGACACTTAATGCACACACAAATAAAAACCTAGCCGTGTGACCTTGGGCAAGTTACTTAACCCCAATTGCCCTCCAAAAGGCAAAAAAAACCAACCAACAAACAAACAAACAAAAAACAACAACAAAAATACTATCTGATTATAAGTTCCTCAGGCAGCTTCCCCTTCTAGGAAGCCCTCACCCAGCCAAAGTAAGGCTTTCAACCATGGCCAAAAGTCCCATTTCCCAAGGGCACAGAATTTGAATACTGACTAGCCAACCAATCCCCCAGGCATTTCCCTTTTCCCTCTGTTGAGGTCTAAGGGACCCCAAAATATCAACACACTGGGTCCTGCCAAATTTGACTTATCTTCTCTCAAAGTAAAGCAAAGTTTATTAAAGATTTGCCTTAATGGGTAGACTCTTAAAGAACCTAAGTATATGTGAAGCTTGTATTGACAAGCAGGCCAGAATAAACTGACACAGAGTAAGTCTGTGCTAGATTGAATTCTCAGCCCTGTTATGGAGGCAAGATGGATTTTATTTACAGAAAGATTGTGGGAGAATTTTAGGGCAGTCTAGAGGAGGGGCCTGAGGAGGGTCTTGAGGAGGAATCTAAGGAGGATCTTGAGGATTAATGGTGGGAAGTAGCTGAAGGCTACCTGGAGATGACTGACAATGGAGGGCTAGGCTAGTTTAAGGGTAACAGATTTGGGTATAGATATTTTGATAGGAACTAGCTGGGCAATGGAGGGCTAGACTAGATTAAGAGTAACAAAGATTTGGGCCTAGCTATAGTGAAAGGCTTGTGGCCTCAGGCAAAAGCCTCATCAAGTGGGAAGATTCAGAGTTCAAGGGGTTTCCGGGGCCTGTACCCCATCACTACTACTTTCATGTCTTTTACATATTAAATAAACTGCAGGGGCTCCCTATTATCTTTAGGATCAAATTAAAAATCCTCCCCCCCCCTTTTGTTTTAGCGTTTGCCAAATAAGGACATGTACATTTGGATTGGCTATACCCCGTTTCCCTGTTCTTTGTCCTTTTTGTGCCCAGGCTGTAAGACCACCTCCCAGCCAATAGAAGGAAAGGATATTGGTGGGAGGGGCCTTGTCTATGTTAGGGTGTAAAGTCTTACTTTGTCTTCTATAACACACCTCATTCCACTAGTCTTGTCCTGGTGGAGTTGATGCCCACTTCTTGCAAGAACTAAATAAAAGCTTCCTGTTTTTACCTCGACATACTTCTGACTTTTAAATTTTGGGTAGGGGAGTTTTGGAGTCCCCGTACCTCACACACTTCCCTCTATTGATTATTTCCTATTTATCCTGTGTGTAGCTTGCTTTGTATATATTTGTTTGTATGTTGTCTCCCCAATTAGACTGTAATCTTGAGTGCATAGATTCTCTTTTGCTAGGAGCTGGGGATACATAGAAAGTTAAAAGAAAGAAACAACTCCGCCCCCCCCCCCCAAAAAAAAAAACTCTGCTCTCAAGGAGCTCACAGTCTAATTCAAGAGACAACATGCAACAACTATGTACATACAAGATATAATCAGTTGGAGATAATCCCAGAGGGAGAACTCTAGGTGTTTTAGGGAAGGCTTCTAGGGAAGCCAGGAAGCAGAGATAAGGAGGGAAAGTATTAAAAGCATGGGAGATAGTCGATGACTGACTTGTCTGTTTAAGGAACAGTAAAAAGGCTGGTGTTATGGGGTTGTAGTGTCTGTGCAAGGGTGCAAGTTTATAAGAGCTGAAAAGATACAGAGGGGCCAGGTAATGAAGGGCTTTAAAAGACAAACATAGGATTTTGTATTTGATCTTGGAGGTAATATGGAGCCATTGGAGTTTATTAAAGGAAAAGAGGTAAAGTTGATTTGACAACTGAGCAGAAGATGGACTAGAGTAGGAAGTTATTTGAGGCAGAAAGTTCAAATAATTTAATTTGGGTTGCAGAATCATGGAATCTCATAACTATTAGGGATCTCAGAGACCATCTAGTCCAATTTGTGCCGGAACAAGAAATCTCTCTACAACACCCCCAACTAATTTCATCATTTTCTTTAATTGAAAGCAAAATCATTACTTATTTAAAATACTCTGTCTGCTAAATTGGCTTTTAAAGGGAAAATAAAATTGTCAACAAGTCATTCAATTGTTGAATTGAATGGAAAAATAGGGAGTTGCTCATTTAAAACAGAATTAATATTTTGTGAACTAATTTCAGCTGACTTTTAAGTGAGTGATAAATTATACCTAGAAAAGCTATAATGAACATTTTGCTAATATATTTAGTAATAATTTGGGTATGATTTTTCTTATATTTAGCTTTCAGACTTCTAGGGTGTTTGATTTCAAATTGACAAAACTCTAATGAGTAAAGGTTAATTTAGAAAGGATATTCTATTAGTTTTGGAAATGACATATGAAGACTCTGAATTTATGTCTTTAGAGAAACTAATTAGCACATATGCTTCTTAAGTGCAAAATTTGTAGATGTAACAACTGAAATGTTTCACAGTTGGTGAATGGCTGATGAAGTATGGTCCAACAACATATTAGAGTGCAATAATGCAAAGCATGATAAATAATAGTGATATGAAAATATAGAAAGACATGAAGTAATGCAATGTGAGCAAAAGAGAACCAGATGATCAGCATGCCAATGAACTTCTTGATAATCAGACTTTATATAGCAATTCTCTTCTGCACTTATAATGCAATATTACATATAACCACTTTTGTATTTATATATTATACCCTTTCTTTGTTAAAAACTTCATGAAGACAAGAACCATATCTTACACACTTTATTTCTAAGGGACTAGTACAATTTAATTACCATATCTATGTTTATGATTCTTAAATCAACCACATCTCAAAGTAGACACAACATTTTTTGCTGAATGAATGAAGGGATGAATGAATAGGTCAACATATACATAAATAGAAAGGTATATGGAAAAAACAAAGGTAATGGAAGAGGATGGGTTGGGAACTAACTGGCAAGTTGTTATAGATATTTGTATATTGAAGATCTTGTTAAAAGAAGTAAATCTAAATTTGAATTCACTGAGAAGCAGCATGGTATAGAGGAGGCATCTTACATTTTTTTCTTCTAGAACTTTTTGATATCTGCTTTCACTTTCTGTCAACTCGTCCATTGTTACTTAATATTGTAAATATAAAATTACTCCTTTATTTTCTCTCTTTTTCAGTTAGTAAGAAGTTTGTTGTTTAGTTGCATCTGACTCTTTGTGACCCCAGTTAGGTTTTTTTTTTTTTGCTTTTTGGAGGGCAATTGGGGTTAAGTGTGCCCAAGGTAACACAGCTAGTTACATGTCAAGTGTTTGAGGCTAGATTTGAACTCAGGTCCTCCTGACTCCAGGGCTGGTACTCTATTCACCGTGCTCCCTAGCTGCCCCCATATAGCACTTTGAGGTTTGCAAAGTACTTTACACATATTTTTATTGATACAATAATTATGTGAAATAAGTGACATCCTTCTTCTTCTTCCTATTTTAGGAATAAAGAAATTGAAGCAAAAATAGATTAAGTGATTTGCTCAAGGAGGACATATCTGAAGTAGGATTCAAACTCAGGTCTTGACTTTAGAACTAACACTCTATCCACTATACCACTATTTTATCATAGTGTTCTAAAATGATTGTTGAATTGCCCTTTTGGGGAACGTGAACTATCCTTGTGGTTGATGTGGACTTTTATATTTGTTTTTTTAGACAATATGCATTATTTTTAATATTCACCAAACATTATTAAGGACCTATTATGTGCTGGGCTCTGTGCTTAGTGGTAGGGATATGATTATAAAATATAGTTCCTGTCTTCAAGAAGCTTATATTCTGGAAGCAACAAAGTGTAAACATGTAAATAAGAGGAAATATGAACTAAATAAATACAAGACAATACTGGGACCAGGAGGGTCCTAACAATAGGTGAAGCCAGGAAAGGCTAGATGTGGTACTTAATCAATAGCCTTAGATATGCTAGAAATTCTAGAGGCCTAGATGAAGAACAAATACACTCCAGGTATGGGGAGAGACGGTGTTCTATGAGTAAAGGCTTAGAGATAAGAGATGTCATATATGAAGAATACCAAGCAGATCTGGGACATAGAATGAATGAAAAGAGTAATGTGCAATAAATCTGGAAAAATAGGCCGGAGTCAGATCATAAAGGTCAAACAGAGGAGGTAAACTTAGCCTTTTTTTTCTTTCTTTTTTTGGTCTCAGCTAGCTTCCATGATTCCCTCCAACCCAGAGCCCATACTTATTCACTCTGGTTTACCCATTTGCAGAAGGATGTATTAGACCAGGACATGAAATAGTTAATCACTTCAATAGACAAAACTCTATTTTGCTTCTTATGTGGACCTCACCATTTGTGATTGCCCCTGAGATGTTATTCTTGTCTTCCCATCTGGAATTTGCTTCTATAGAGAGTATGATTGCTCTGTCTATCTCTGTTTCCCAAATCTAGGAAGTTACAACTGCTGCTCAGGGTTCTAAAGTACCCTGAGGAGTTTGTGAATGTCTCTTCTCTCCTGTCCTCAAGTAGAGCCCCCACTGATTATGTTCCTCTTATTATTATTATTATTATTATCATTAGGGACCAGTGACTAATGTCCCAGTTCCATTTAACCATTTAACATTAATTATCTTTTACAGAGGAATATTTACATTGAAGTTATAGGAAGGACAAACAGACAAACATTTCCCCCAACATCTTGGGGATTCACTCTTAGCTTTGTTCTTACATGACATTGGTCCCACCAAGTTCATGTCCAAATGCGATACAAGTCTTTTTCCCCCCCAACTATCCTTAGGGCACTGATGATCTGTTGGCTTCAGACTCAGACTTGGGAATGTTGGGATGCAAAACTCCCAAGATCAGAGACTCTTCTTTCTTCATCTAGAGCAGAAAAAGAGCAAACACAGAAACCAATGACTGAGGCCCTTTCACAGTCTTATGGTATCAAAGAAGAGAAGGTCCCAAGGCCTCTCACCTTGTAGCACTACCTCTCATCAAATGATATAAGCAAAGTTGTTACACCACTAGATTATAGCTGAAGTGACAATGGCCCAAGGGTAAAGGCTGAGGCTGACTCAGTCTTTTGAAAATACCTCCAGTTCTGATTATACAGCAAATCCAAAAAGTCTCCTCCTAACCACACGGTTAGCACACTAGAACCAGTTAGAGAATGTCTAGACATGCTCCAATGTCTCTCCATTCACACTATTAGAGCTCATGGGAAAGCAGGCTCTGTAGCTTTTCCTTATTGGGAGATTCTGTCCCAAGTGCTTTGTTCATTTGCTACATCTCTATTACACATCTATCTCTTTTTGTTTAGTCTGAACACCTAGACACTGAACTGGGCCTATTTACTTGGACTTAATCTCTTGTCTTTTGTTTTTAAGTTGATCCCCTGACATATTCTCCCTAGGACCTTCTCCACTGCAGGCCCTTTACCAGCTCACTTCCTAATGGGCTTCTATCCTAGCCACTCACAGGTTTACCCTACTGCTGATCATCATGGAAAGTCTGACCTGCTTCATATCTATCTTGGGTGGGTTCAACTCTCCTTAGGCAGTCTGGCCCCTACCCCCTCCTCTCTACCTCTGGGCTTGCCATATTGGTACAGAATAAGTGTGGACATCTGATTGACTTTAGTCCTTTAGCAGTTCCAAAATCCCAAACTCAATTGATCTACCCACCTCAGTTATTCCTATGAACAAGGATTACAGGTGTATCCTACCATGCCCTACTCATTTGAGGTTTTCAAGAGATGACTGAAAGACCATGTGTAGACCATGAACCCTCTCTATTATAGAGAGGGTTCATGTATAGATATATTTGGACTCCATGGACTCTGAAATTCCTGACAACTCAAAGATTCATTGATTCTACTGGAGAAATTCAGTCTAAGTAATATTCTTTTTGTTTGAATGTTATCTCTCCTCTTTGATTATAAACACCTTGAGCACAGAGACTACATTTTGGCTCTTTTTATATCCCCAACACTTGGCACAATGCCTGGTACATAGTAGGTGATTAATATTCATTGACTGTTGGTATAAATGAAACTGTAAGATAAAAAACGTTGCACCCAAACAGGACTATGGCTGATGGGATTCTTCTTGAAGAGGCACATAAAGGAATTTAAAATAATAGTGCCTGGCATTTATATATCACTTTAAACTTTGCAAAGTGTTTTATATATATTATCAAATTTGATCCTCACAGTAACCCTATGAGATAGGTATTATCCATGTTTATAGATAAAGAAACTGGAGGTATGTGACCTTTCCCAAGGTCATGTATCAACTTAGTGTCACAGGATTTAAATTCAGGTTCATATGACTAACTCCAAACACAATACTCTATCCACTGTGCCAGGTTAGTTTCCTCATGTGTCCGAAGGCAACAAAAATGTAATTTAATTAATTACTTGGTCATTCCATCTTGCAGGGCTAATGATGAATATAAGCAAAAAGGTCACCATGAGGACATTAACAACTTCTTTTTAGAGGATAAGTTATCAGAAAAGTCTATGAAGAACTTGACAAGACTGTCTAAACTAAGTCAATGTGCTCCTTGGTACTTAGTGACTTTAATGGGAACCTGAGCACAGGAGATCAGAAAAATATTTTGGAAAATAGTATAGGATTAAAAATTGAGAAAATATATAGATTTGTAGACTGTTCAAAAGCCATATGCTTGCATATTAACAATTTTTAAACATAGTATGTTTAATTAAATAGAGAAGAATTGTTTTCAAAACCCTTTGGTGAAACAGTAGGAAATATATTTTGCCTCTGGGTGAATGTTATTTCAGTAGACTAAAGGAGGAAGAAGCCAGAACTAAAAGTATAAGAAAATGAATTCAGTACTTCTGACGAGAGAACAAAGTATAAATAAAAAAAAAAACAAACCATGAGAGATCATTTTATTTCTTCTTTTTAAATGTATTCTTAATTTAGTAATTAATAAAAACAAGCAGCAAGATATAAATATATGAAATGGTTAGGTTCATTATTTATTTGTTTTAAATGTGTCTAATAACCTTTACAAGATAGTAAGCATATTTCCTATTGAATTTTATTTATTTTGTGCATTCTTTCTAGGTTTTGTTGTTGTAATTTTTAGCCCTTATTCCAGTTCCAGTTGTGGTCTGCTTCTACCACATCCCATTGAAGGGCAAGGCTTATTAAAATTAGTGCATGGATGGAGACTAATATTATCTTTGATTTAGTAATTAACTTTATTGTCCAAATGATCCCATACATCCACAGGGATCTGAAGCATCTTAATAACATGTTATGATGATACAGGACTTTTTCTTCTTAATAATAATAGTCATAATAATAATAATAATAATAATAATAATAATTTCCTCTTAGTTAATTGCTCCAGCCTACTTTTTTCTTTCCTACCCATGTCTGCATCTCCAGAGTTCCAAAGTAATCCATAACATTGTTTGTTTGTTTTTTTCATCTTCCATTATACATCTGTGTGTTAATCCATAATAGTAAAATTTTCCCATAATAGTAAATAGTAAATAGTAGGATGATTTTTATGGGAAATGAATGAGTATAGGCAACCACAGAGACCCCAGCTCCCTTTTAGACATGGTCTTACCAAGACTGATGAAATCAATTGTCTTTAATCCTGAGTTTGTCACAAATGCAGGTTTGAATTCCAAGAATTCTCCTTTCTATTCTCTTTAAATATACCAATTTCCCTTATATAATGTAAACTTACTATATAATTGATCGTCATCTAAAATTATCTCTAATTTAAGTCTTTTTTGTTCACTTGTTTCAGTCATGTCTGATTCTTTGTGACCCTATTTGGGGCTTTCTTGGCTGAGGAAACAGGCAAACAGGGTTAAGTTACCTGTCTAGGGTAATGCAGCTAGTAAGTGTCTGAGGCCAGATTTGAACTCAAGAAGATGAGTCTTCCTGACTCCAAGCCACAGGCATTATCTATTATGCCACCTAGTTGCCCCTAACTTAAGTCTAGTTTCATTTATCTTATCCTAACATTTTTATTACTATTGTTTTTATTATAATTTGTATTATTATTGCATAATTATAGTATTTTGTATACTTGTTCTGATTTTGCTTTCTTCACCTCACATGACTTCATATATCTCTCCATACTTCTTTGTATCCTTCATATTTAACTTTTCTTAGACTCCAATAATATTCCACAGAACCCACATTCCGTAATTTACTTAACTATTCCCTGTTCTTAGGCATATTTCATTCCTTCTGTGGTCAGAGGAACACTGAAGGATTAGGAGAATTAAGCAAGAGTATCTTGTCCTACTGTTGTGGGGATCCAAAAATATTTACTATATATCAACTAAATAAATGTGAGGAAGCTGGGGTATAAAAAAAGACATTCCTGTCCTCCCCCCTGCCCAGCTTATAATTTATTTGGGAAAACAGAAGTGCACCTGATAATTTAATTAACTGTCCAAGGCAATAAGGGATACCTTCTGGATATGTGGGAGTTAGATTTTTGAAGTATGCAAGAATAGACAAAACAAAGAATCTTTTTTTCCAACACAAATGTTTCCAAAACAGGTCCACTTTCTCTTCAAAGCTCTCCCCTGTTCTGTTAATAGTTCTTCTGATTATATTAGGAAGAAAACCTCAATTAGGTGCTAATTGTTTTTTGGCACCTATTAATTTTTCTTATTATACCAAAGGATTCTGGGTAGATTGGGCAGCAGCCAACCAAAGGAAGTATATGTATGGTGTAGAATAAGGGCTTGACTCATGGCTAGGCAGCAGGATGGATGGAATAGCCAAAACACTAAACCTAGACTCCTTACTTCTAAAATAGAGCCTGTATATGTTAAATAACCAACAAGTGGTACATATAATAAATGCTATCAGAGTTTGAGCCACATTCTAAAATGTGAACATACATGCAAAATTATTACAAGATACTTTTGTGTGGGTGTGTATCAAAGTCAGGGGGATCAGGAAAGTTTTTATGTAGAAGCTAGTTCGCTGAGTCTTCAAGGGAAGGGCTTACAAGAATAGAGGAAGGAGATGGAGAAGGGAACAGTGACAAGTATGGTTGGGCCACAGAGTCCAAGGAAAGAGTAATGCTCCTCTATAGTGATAGAAGGTAGTTAGGATTTAGGAGGCTTCCTAGAATGATGAAATCACAGGTCTGGTTCCTAAATCCCATAAGCACTGGGAAAACACTGAAAATTTTTGAGGAAAGAAATGAAATGATGAAAGCTACATTTTAAGGAAGATTTATCTAACAGTGGTGTCCAGGATAAATGGAAACTAGGAGAGACTGGCAACAAGGAGATAAATTAATAAATTGTTGTTATGCAATAGTTGATAATAGGTTCATGACTTTCAGAATGAAAAAAAAGATACTATGAAGGAAGAATTAACAAAACTTGTAGAGGTGGCAATAAGGGGATATATTGTGTTATTGTGCTGAAACTTTAGAAAGAATTAGTGTTGGATCTATTTATTCTGAGCACAAGCTTTCAAACTTTAAAAAACAGTAATGTAGAAATGTAAGCTAGTGTTCATGTTCTTTTTTGTATAAGCATTTTTCAAATGCTGTAGGCTCATTCTTCCTGTTTGGTGGACCATTCAAACAAAATAGCATCGAATTGTTCATAACTCATCTAAAAACAGTACATAGTCATGTTTGACTTCCGATGAGATTAGAGTGGTTAGCTCTCAAATACCTCAGCAATTTCCAAACTGAATTTATGGTATTGTCACTGTGCAGGGAGTGTGAGTAACTCTGTCTAGAAATGCTTTAAAAGCATGCAAGATTGAAATGACATCAGGCTTAGTTTGAATTAAGAAGCATTAAGTGTAGTGTTTGGAGATAATGCTCAATAAATTCAAATATGTAAGGAAAGGTTAACACAAAGATCAACCATGTGGAAATGATTTCTTTTAGTTTGCATCTCCATCAGAAGAAGGGCAGGAGTTCATTTTGCTATTTCTTTACTTTTCTGCTCTTTGTTAGTTTTTATTCTTGGACATCTCCTAATTTCTTTTACTCTTTCTGAAAAAGAAATGCTCTTGCTTTGTTCCAAGGTTAATACCCTTACCTATTGTCCTTGAGCACGTTGTCTCTCTTCTCCTCCAAAGACTGGAACCATCAGTTATTCATTCTCTGCTTTGGATTGTCACTCTTCTGCTCTCCCCTGGGTACTTCTCCTTGGCCTCCACTCATGTTCGAGTGTTCTACATCCTAAACAACTGCAAAAAAACTTTCTTGAGATTTTGCTAAACTAGCAAGCTCCTATCCTTTCTCCTCTATTGCTATCAAATTTCTTAAAGAATAATCTGGAAAAAAGGGGTGGGGTGGGACAGTCAGGTGGCACAATGGATAGAGCAGACAGGATCTGAGTTCAAATCTGGCCTCAGACACTTACTAGCTTTGTGACTCTGGGCAAGTCACTTAACCCTGATTGCCTCAAAAAAAAAAAAAATTGATCTATATGTGTCTTTACCGCATCAGTGTGGGTTGGAGTGGAGAGATGACTTCTTGGAGCAAACAGAGTTTGAGTAAGGTTTTAAAATATGTGTAGAATGCCAGTAGGAAGAGAGGAATGAATATAGCATTCTCGAGGAGTGAAATATGAGCAAAGAAAAAAAGATATAAAAAGACAAAGTCCCTATCAGCATGTTTGTATTGGTGAGCATAACACTGAAAGGAGAGGTTGGAACCGGATTGTGTATAGTTTTGAATATGGAGTTTGTGCTATATCTTGTATGCCCTGGGGAGCCATTGATGGTTTTTGAACAGAGAGATATTGGTGAAAGCTGTGTCTCCAACTCACTTCACTCTTATTTCAAACCTTTTCAATATAGCCTCCCTCCCTACTATTCTACCGAAAATATACTTTTGAAGGGAACCTTTTGGTCAACAAAATCAATGGTCTTTTCTTAGTTCTCATACTCGACCTTTCTGCAGCATTTGACAGTTTTCAAATGCCCCTTCTTTACTGATATTTTTTTGTCTATTGGCTTCCATTGCAATGTGCCATTTGAGTTCTCTTCTCACTTCTCAGATTACTCTTTGTTTTCTTCAAAAACTTTACTTCCTCCTTTCCAGACCTAAATGTTGGTATTCTTTAAGGTTCTGTCCATGATCCTTGGCTTGGAAGATTCCTATTGACCAACCTTTCTAAATGATATGGGACTGACCTTCATTATGTAGCTCATAGGCCTAATTACAAAACATGTTATTGTCACTCACATCTCTCTTGCTATATTGCATATCATGTTCCAGAGTAGCATAGGAGACATATGTTGACCAGATACAGGTACATGGAGGAACACATAATGTTGCATGAGTTATTGAATTCTTTCTCTAGAAACTATGTGTGGCCCTGGATGCTGAATGAGATTAATAGGAAGAAAAACCTAGATCACTAAAGTCAATATGCTGTGGGTTCTTCAGAGTCTTCCATGGCTATGAGGTCTCTGAGCATAATAAAAATAGATGACATTTATATAGTTCTTTACAATTATATTATTTCACTGTATATTTACATCAACCATGTAAAGTAGCTATTATAGCTACTGTTATACCCATTTTTTCCGATGAGAAATTTGAGGCTGACAGAGGTTGAGTGACTATTCCATGGTCCCAAAGCCAGTGAATGACAGATGTAGGAGTTGAACTTAGGTCTTCCTGCTTCCAGGGCAGCTAGATGGTCTAGTGGGTAGAGTACTGGTTTGGGAATCAGGAAGACTCATCTTTCTGAGTTCAAATCCATTCTTAGACACTTACTAGTTGTGTGACCCTGGGCAAGGCACTTAACCCTATTTGCCTCAATTTCCTCTTCTGTAAAAAATGAGCTGGAAAAGGAAATTGCATAGCACTCCAGTCTTTTCCAAGAAAATTCAAAAATTCAAAAATCCAAATAGGGTCATGAAGAGTCAGATATGACTGAAAACGGTTGAACAACGACAACTTTCTGCTTCCAGGTCAAGTCCTCAGGTTACCTCTTCAAATGTGTAGACAAATGAAAAGGACTTCATGGAGAGGGAGATATTGAAGATAACAACTGACACTGATATAATAATTCAAAGTTTATGAAACTTTTAACATATATTATCTCAACAAACCTGTGATGTTTAGTAATTCCAACATAGGAGTAGAGGAATTGGATATAGATCTGAGGATTCACATTGCCTATAAACAAATCCTAAATTCCTCATAATATTATTCAGAGCTCTCTATGATCTGGCTTTATCCTGTATTTATGAGTAATTTGCCCAGGGCACTGAGAGCTGAAGTGGCTTGTCCATAGTCACACAGCTACTGTATCAGAAGCTGGATTTGGCCCAAAGGCTTCCTGATTTTTAAACTAGTCCTCTAAACTCTACTCCATGTTGCCCCTCCAGGTTAAGGATATGTGGCTGATAATAACAACAAAGATTAAGGTGAAGCACCTTAATAATGTTATTTCATTTGATCCTTACAATAATGTAGGCATTGAAAATTATTTAGAGTATGTTTCATACTGATGACTGGCCTATTGTCAAATGAAGTGAGTTAAAGGCCTTTTAGACTAATTTAGATTCCCTAAGACCTATCTTAGTTATACTGCTTGTCTTTGAATCCTTGGGACATGAGTTGAAGGCAGTATTCACTGACCAATATAGTGTCCTTTAAAGAGGCATAATAGGCCACCATGGTATAGTGGAAGCACTGCTAGATTTAAAGTTATTGACTCAGTTTCTTTTATACTTGGTTAACCTTGGGCAAATCACTGAACCTCTCTGTGCTTCAGTATCTTCATCTATAAAAGGAGAGAGTTGGGCAAAATTACCTCCAAGGTCCATTCTAGCTCTAAACCTGTGAACTTTATCTTCCTGGGATCCAGGCCTCCACATCTCTTCATGGCCATTTCAACACCATACCTTTGCTCTTGGGTCATCATCTTCATCTCTCCACTGTCCTCCAACCTCTCCAAACTTGGACTCCACCCTTGTGCCCATTAGCTCTAATAGAAGACTTTTTGCCTTATCTCTCTAGAAACAGACTTCTAGCTACTTCTGTGGTCATCTCGTCATCATGCCACAGCCAAGCCATTCTTACCCCCTTTTCCAAAACCCCATTTTGTTTTGTTTTGTCTTCTCCAGTTAGAATGAAGCTCCTTGAAGGTATAGGCTGTCTTGCTTATTTGTATTTGTATCCTCAGCACTCGTTTATAGTAAGTACCTAATAATGTTTCTTTCTAGCTTGTAATCCAGTGTCCCACCACTCCCTTTCTCATTCAGCACATTCAAGACAGACTAGACTACTTGCTGTTCTCTCAACATCTCAAGCTTTATTGCCTTTAAACTTTTGTTTATGCTATTCTCTCAGGAGAATTTTCTCCTTTTTCTCCATTTTCTCCTTTCCACATTTCCACTTGTTGAAAACCTATTCTTCAAAGGCTAAGTAAAATATTTCTTACCAGCTGTACTCCTTGGATTCAGAACCACTATCATCCCTCCTCTACCCCCTCAATTCCCTTATCCCATCCCGCCAAAAGCTCATTAACAGTAAACTCTTCATCACAGAGATTTCATCCGCTTTGGGATTCATACTTCATCAGTACCTTTAGTTGCTTCTGTCTCTCTGAATGGAGGACTAGAGGAAAGAGCAAAAAGCTACTCCCAAAGCCTCTATACAAAGAGGGCTCAGAAACCCATCCAACTCTTCCTTTCCTCCAAGTTGTACTCCTTGGATTTGACTCTACCATCATCCTTCCCTGTTTCCGCAACTGGGTACCCTCTTTCCCTCCCCCCTTTTCAGCTTCCTTTAGTAAACGAAGGAAGGAAGTTAGTTTTGGTGGTAGAGGAGAAATAAATTCATTAGTAAATAAAATTTTTTGATTAAATGGGGATTTAACTTTTTAAAACTTTTGTTCCACTTACAGAAATAGTGAAATTGTCCTCATATAAAAATATATTTCACATTGTTCAGCTAATTTTAACCTACATGAACACATGAGAAAACAAAAGATTATTAAAATAATGTTTATTTTAATATATAAGTGAGTGTTACTATCTTTTTAGTGAGATTCATTTTAAAAAATCTCAGTGGTATTTTAAAATAAATCTGGAAATATGGCTTTTAAAAATAATTGAAGTTTAGAGAGTAACTTCTGCTGAGGGTGCTATAAAGCTCTCACAATTAGACTAATGTGTTTAATCCCCCCAAAAGCATTTCCAATGAGTGTATCAGAGCATTAACAATAAAATATGTCATCTCTCAAAAAGTGTTCATGAACAGTGACCTGAGTTAGTATTTTTTAATTCTTGTACTCATGTTTTCAATGCCCATAGATTTTAGTATAAATTGTGTTTACTCAGCAGTAGAGTTTGGTTAATAATGTATGCCTATAGATAATTAAACAGTACTATACTTCTATGTTAAAAAATTAGTTTACTCATGGCAAAGCTATGTGAGAGAAAAACAGAGTCACTGAATGAGTAAAGGGTCCTTGAGAAATCATTTAGACAATCACTTTAAGCTATCCAAGAAAGATCATGAGAATGGAATCTACTTCATATTTTAAAATGACCAGAGAAAGAGGTCCTATCAATAACTAATTCCTTTGTTTCAATGTTATTACAGTCACAGATAAGAATTATAATAAACCATCACATTATTGATTATGCTGAAGCAGTTTAAATATGTAATTTGCGGGGCGGCTAGGTGGTGCAGTGAGTAGAGTGCTGGCCCTGGAGTCAGAAGGACCTGAGTTCAGATCTGGCCTCAGACACTTAACCCACACAAACAAAAACCTAGCCGTGTGACCTTGGGCAAGTTACTTAACCCCAATTGCCCTCTAAAAAAAAATATATATATATATATATGTATATATATGTATGTATATATATATATATGTAATTTGAAGTATTTTCATTGTCCAGTTTTGAAATCAAATCACAATCATTCAACCATACCACAATTGACTAAGATTGTCCCACTTAGCATGTTTTGCTTGAAGACATCATGTTCACATCCTGGTATTGTTCAGGATACATCAGGCATGTCATAATTATGCTAAAATACAGTGGTAATATTCAACAATATTTGAGGAATGTTAATTCTGTACTAAATTCTGTATCAGGCACTTTGCAGGGATACAAGCAAAACAGAAAACACAGTCACTAATGGGTTTCTTTAATAACATTCAAACACTTTTAAAAGCATCCTTTTCAGTAAGAAGTACTGGTCAATAACATTTACTTTAGACATTGCAGGGAGCTAAAAATGAAGGATGAGGTAAAATCTCACTTCAGAAACATATTAGCTTTGTGATTCTAGAGAAGTCATTTTATCTCTATGAGCCCCGTTTCCCAATCTGTAGAACAGATTTAGAACTTGTATTACTTACTTAATAGGAAAGGGGATTGTCACAAAGAACACTTTGCAAACCCTTAAACTTCTGTACTTTTATGGATTTGTGTTTTCACTGATATGAATGCTCTCTCCAGGGATGCAGATAGCAACTCATCCATGCTTACTTATTTTATTTAACTCTTGTCCATATTCTCCCATAAATCCCACATGCCAAACT
Source organism: Gymnobelideus leadbeateri (assembly GCA_011680675.1). NCBI lineage: Eukaryota > Metazoa > Chordata > Mammalia > Diprotodontia > Petauridae > Gymnobelideus > Gymnobelideus leadbeateri. The sequence continues at coordinate 650,205 of WOXC01009202.1, forward strand.
CATATAATATTCCTCAGATAGTGTAAAAAATAGCCTCTGATTTTGAAGAGCAAGTTCCATGTTACTGTAAGTGTATTTCACTATCAAGGATGATACCTACCACAAAACCCAAATGGAAAAGTGTTTCTATTGGATAGTGATTCAGAAAAAGTGTAATAGAACTGGAAAGAGTCAAGAGAGGACAGTCTAGAATGTTCCAGGGAATGGAACAGCTTCCATAAGAAGATATAATAGGGGCAGCTAGGTGGCACAGTGAGTAAGAGTGCCAGCCCTGGAGTTGGGATGACCCAGGATTGGTCTCGGCCTCAGAAAATGAGCACCCACACATAAATAATGACTGGCCGTGTAACCTTGAGCAAGTTACTTAACCCCAATTGCTTTAAAAAAAAAAGGAAGATATAATAAAAAAAATGAGAATTCTTTTGTCTGAAAAAAATAAAGATTTAGAGGGAGAAGGGAGAATGGCAGAATCAATCAATTAATTATCCATTATTTAATAAATGCCTTCTATGTACCAGATTCTGGGGAAAGAGTGTACATTCTAATGGGGAAGGCAAAAAATATCTACCTACTTTATATTTGTGTCTATTCTATTTATGTCTACCTGTATAAATACATACATACATACATACACACACACACACACACACACACACAATGCATCTATGTATGCAGAATGAATGTCCAACCTCCTTATGACTATCCAAAGCCCTTATGAGTTCATTTCATGCCAAAAAAGCCTAATATTCTTTTTTTGGGGGGAATACATAATTACTAAACTTCTGGTTTAGAGGATTACCATAGATATTGAGGCAGCTTGATAGTGCAATTGGCTAGAACTCTGTACCTGGAGTCAGGAAGACTTGAATTCAAATCATACCTCAGACCCTTATTAACTTTGTGATGCTGGGAAAGTCATTTAATCTCTGTTTGCCTCAGTTTTCTCATCTGTAAAATGGGGATAATAATAAGACCTACTTTCCAGGGTTGTTGTGAGTATCAAATGGGATAATATTTGCAAACCTCAAAGGATTATATGTTATTTAGTCATCTTTTAGCTGTCTAACTCTTTGTGACCCTTTTGAGGTTTTCTTGGCAAAGATACTAGACTGCATTGCCATTTCTTTCTCTTTCTCATTTTACAGATGAGAAAACTGAGGCAAACAGGGTTAAGTGACTTCCCAAGGGCCACACAGCTTGTATGTGTCAGAGGCCAAATTTGAACTCAGGTCTTCCTGATTCCAGACCTGGTGCTCTATCCACTGTGCCACCTAGCTGCTAGCACCTATTACATAGATTTCCACAGGTCATTTGATAAAGTCTCTAATAATATCCTTGTCTTTAAGATATAGGGATGCAAACTATATGATAGAAATTTTAAGTGGATTCAGAATTAGCTATATTAAAAGACAGCAAAGGAAATGATTAATGAATTGATGGCAACATTAAAAAAATAAAAGAACACCTCTAATCCTAGAAGACACTGTTGTTAACCAGGTTCTATACAACATCTTTATCAATGAGTTGGATAAAAACATAGATGACATGATTTTTGAATGACATAAACCAGGAAAGGATAGCTATTCTATTAAATTAGATGGCAATTCACATGCATCTTCTGCTGGAGAATTTTAATAATAATAATAGCTAATATTTATATAATGCTTGCTATGTGCCAGGTACTATGTTGAGCACTTTCCAATTATTATCTCATTTGATTCTCACCTTATCATACTTGATCCTTGAGGCAGGATTTGAACTCAGGTCTTCCTGACTCCAGGTCTAGAGCTTTATTCATTGTGCCAACTCCTTGCCTCAATGTCTATGGCATTTCTCTACTCTACCTGTTTAGTAATTACACTAAAAAAATGAAATTAGATGTTTTTATGCCATGATGAACTCATAAGGGCTTTTGGTAGTCATAGGGAGATTGGTCAGCCAGTGAGATATATATATATATCTCATTACCTATATATATAATATATATATAATGATATATATATCATTACTTCATATATATAATATATATGTATAATGATATATATATATATAATGATATATATATATATATCATTACCTCATGAGTACCCTCTGCTTCTCTTATTGAAGTGCAGAATGATGAGTTCATCCTAAAACTTCCAATTAAGGAGGAGGCCCAGGCCAGACATGTCTTAATTTCTTACACAGATGTTCTCCTTTGGATTTTTCTAGTATGTCTCTGGGCCAGGTACTTTCTCTACCCCTGCCCTTTTCAGCTTTCTTTTGTGTACTGTTTTCCTCACATTAGTTTGAAAGCTCCTTGAGGGCAGGGGCTGTCTTTCATTTTCATACTAGTATTCCTAGCTTGGCACAGTATGTGGCACAGAGTAGGTGCTTAATTAATGTTTACTGACTAACTGACTTAGAAATTCCATTGCATGAACCAGATAAAAATAAAAGATGGCTCTCAGTCCTGAATGTCCCCTTCTGCTTCCACAGTGACAAAGACAGAAAAAGGGGCCAGGAATGAAAGTCCCAAGTCACACATTTTAAATTGCCTCCAAATATTAATTTGATTCTTGTTGTGCCTAATGAAAGCTTTTTATCCAGTCACTGAAAAGTTGATGAATTTCAAAAAGAACTGAACTGCATCTATATTGACATTTTCATTAGAAATGAAAGCAGACAATATAAAGAACTTGTGGATATACAGGACTACTCGTAGATTTTTCCCTGAGAGGTAAATAAAGAAATTGACAGTTGGTTTCATTGTATACGCAAAGGCATCAATAAACATAACTTTATGGAACTGTTGATCATCTCACCTTACATATTTCCATGGAAATAATTAGAGCTTATGTGTCCACAGCTGTTGTAGAGGCTGGAATAGTTAAGAAATTCTATGAAAAATCTGCAATGATCCTCCAAAGAAAATCAACATATATGCTGATACTCAGTGAATTTAATGAAAAGATAGGCAAAGGGAAGAATAGAGAAAAATATTATTCAGAATAAGGGGATTCTGGAAACCTGGCAGAATAAAACGTCTCCTAGCTTTTCTTAGTTTTCCCCTACCACAACAAATAATATAAATTAACAGTCTACAAATTGAGAAAATTCACCAATTCCAAGAAGATAAAATAATTGGCCACAATGTATTTTTTCCACTTATATTTTATTTGTTTTTTTCTATGAACAAAGATCCTTTTTCTTTACTGATACACTCAGTGGAAGGAGAGCAGATTGAGGAAAGTGGTGGTCAAGAAGCAAACAAGGTTGAAGGAGAGAGAGGGATAAAGAGGGGAAAAATAATATGGACAGAAATAGCTCCAACACCTTAAATCATAACTGTGAAAAAATGTTTACAGCAAGTTTCTCAGAATAAAGGCCCCATTTTCCAAACTGAGCCAAATTTATAAGAATACAATATTCCCTATGAATAGGCAATTTTCAGACAAAGAAATCAAATCAGAGGAAAAATGTTCTAAATCACTATTGATTAGAGAAATGCAAATTGAAACAACTCTGAGGTACTACCTCGCACCTATCAGAATGGCTAATATAACAGAAAGAGGACATGACAAATGTTGGAGGGGATGTAGGAAAACTGGGACACTAGTTGGTAGAGTTGTGAAGTGATCCAAACATTTTATTTTGTTTTCGGAGGGCAATTGGGGTTAAGTAACTTGACCAAGGTCACACGGCTAGGTTTTTTTTGTTTATGTGTGTTAAGTGTCTGAGGCCGGATCCGAACTCAGGTCCTTCTGACTCCAGGGCCGACGCTCTACTCACTGTACCACCTAGCCGCCCCGATCTAAACATTTTAAAGAACAATTTGGAACTTTGCACATATTATTTGAAGTAGGTCTATATCCCAAAGATGTTTTTTTTTTTAAAGGAAGGTTATGATTTAAATATATTTATAACAGCTCTTTTTCTGGTGCAAAGAACAGGAAATGGGGGAGAGATCCCCATCAACTGGGAAATGACTGAACAAATTGTGGTATAATGATTGTAATGGAATAATTCTATAAGAGAATGACTGGGCAGGGTGTTTTCAGAAAAACTTGGAAAGACTTTACATGAACAAAACCAGAACAGCAATACTGTACAAATGGTCAACTGTGAAAGTGACCTAGCTCTTCTCAGCAATACAAGATCCAAAAGTCACAACAGACTTCTTCATCTCCAGGGAATGAACTGATGTAGTCTTTAATGCTGATAGGGCATACTTTTTTTTAAACTTTATTTTTCTTGTTCTTTTTTTTGTCTGTGTTCATATATGGATAATATGGAAATATGTTTTGCATGACTGCACATATATATTAAATTGTTTGCCTTCTAATTTAAACTTTAAAAAAAGTTTAAAAATTGTTTAGGTTAAAAACAATAAAATATTGCATGGTGTGTAAACTATTTTTTGATAGTCTATCTCCAGAGATACATTTAGGAACTATATGAATCCAACTATCTAATTTGCAGAAATAAAGACAGACTTCAGAATTGGAAGGAATTGCTCATGGAGGCCACTATAGTAAAAGTGACCACACTACCCATTTAATGCCATAGCAACAACAAATTAATTTTGGAACTAGAAAAAATAATGAAATTCATAAGAAAAAGGAAAAAAAGATAAAATTGTTAAGGGCAGTAAATTCAGTGGAATCTGGGGGCGGAGCCAAGATGGCGGAGTAGAAACAGCTCATCCAAGCCACTCTGCCCCCAGATTCCCCCCAAACTATGTAAAAGGGGACTCTGAACAACTTCTGGAGCCCCAGCACCCACAGAACGACACAGAGAAGCTAACCTCCCGCTGATGACAGCCCAGCAGTCCTGCAGGAAGGACCAGCGCAGTGGTCTGGGAGCCAGCAGCATGCAGTGCACAGAGCGCGGGAAGCCGAGCCAGAGCTGAGGTCCCCGTGAGCCGAGGTTTTAGCCCCAGGGCAGCAGGGCCAGCAGCTGGCTGGAGGAACCCCAAAACACCAGGAGCTGTGGCAACTCCAGAATTATCAACATAGACATGCCTAGGACAAAGTAAGACGTTAGTGTCCTATGGACTTTGGGACCTATATTTGGGGAATGCGTCAGCTTCCTCCCCTGGGGGCTAGAAGCTGCTGAGGAGACACTCCATTTTGTAGTTTTCAGAGGCAGCTCCAGCTCCTGGCCTGCGAACTGTAGGGAGATCCAGCAATCAGTCTTGGAGGGTAATCGCTCTTGCTTTAACCTCCCTGGATCTGGATTGTGATCTAGGGTGGAAGTTGTGGGTGGGTTTACAGCTTGCCAGAAACGGAAGTTGCCCCCCACACGTTCGGGACGAAAATTCCTCTATCTGGCCTTAAAGCCATAGTGTGGCAACAAGCCCAAAAGTCAAGCAATTAAGTGGCAACATGCCAAGGCAAAGGAAACAGAAAAATGCAACCCTAGACTCCTATTTTGGGGGCATAGAGCGGGAAAAGGACTGTGAGGTCAGAAGTCCTGCTCCAAAAGCCCCAGGGGAAAACATGAGCGGGTCGCAGGCCATAGAGGACCTTAAGAAGGACTTTAAAAATCAAATAAGAGAAGTGGAGGAAAAATTGGAAAGAGAAATGAGAAGGATGCAGGAAAAGTATGAAATGAGGGTCAACAGCCTGACTGAGGAAAACAACACCTTAAAAAATAGACTAACTCAAATGGCAAAGGAGGCCCAAAGGGCAATGAGGAGAAGAATGCCTTAAAAAGTCGAATTTGCCAGATGGAAAAAGAATCTCAAAAGTTCACTGAGGAGATTCATTCCTTCAGAGTTAGACTGGAGCAAATAGAAGCTAATGACTTTATGAGAAATCAAGATGCTGTTAAGCAGATCCAAACAAATGAAAGATTAGAAGGCAATGTGAAATATCTCATGGGAAAAACCACTGACCTGGAAAATAGATCCAGGAGAGACAATTTAAAAATTATTGGACTACCTGAAAGCCATGATCAAAGAAAGAACCTAGAAATCACCCTTCAAGAAATTCTCAAGGAAAATTGCCCTGATGTTTTAGATCCAGAGGGCAAAATAGAGGTTGAAAGAATCCACCGATCACCTCCTGAAAAAGATCCCAAAAAGAAAACTCCCAGGAATATTATAGCCAGGTTCCAGAATCCCCAGATCAAGGAGAAAATACTACAAGCAGCCAGGAAGAAACAATTTCAATATTGTGGAAACACAATCAGAATAGCCCAGGACCTGGCAGCTTCTACACTGAGGGATCGAAGGGCATGGAATATGATATTCCAGAGGGCAAAAGAACTGGGAATGAACCCAAGGGTCACCTACCCAGCAAAACTGAGTATTTTGTTTCAGGGGAAAATATGGTCATTCAGTGGAATAGAGGACTTTCAAGCATTCTTGAGGAAAAAACCAGAATTGAATAGAAAATTTGACATCCAGATGCAAGAAGGAAGAGATGCGTGAGAAGGTAATCAGTTTTGAAAACCAAATAAGAGTAGTGGAGGAAAAATTGGGAAGAGAAATGAGAATGGTGCAAGAAAATTATGAAATGAGAGCCAACAATCTGACTGAGGAAAATAACACCTTAAAAAATAGACTAACTCAAATGGCAAAAAAGGCTCAAAAAGCCAATGAGGAGAAGAATGCCTTAAAAAGCCAAATTTGCCAGATGGAAAAAGAATCTCAAAAGCTCACTGAAGAGAATCATTCCTTCAGAATTAGATTGGAGCAAATGGAAGCTAGTGACTTTATGAGAAATCAAGATACTATTAAATAGATTCAAACAAATAAAAAAAAATAGAAGGCAATGTGAAATATCTCATTGGAAAAACCACTGACCTGGAAAATAGATCTAGGAGAGATAATTTAAAAATTATTGGACTATATGAAAGCCATGATCAAAAAAAGAACCTAGAAATCATCCTTCAAGAAACTCACAAGGAAAACTGCCCTGATGTTTTAGAACCAGAGGACAAAATAGAGGTTGAAAGAATCCACCAATCACCTCCTGAGAAAGATCCAAAAAAGAAAACTCCTAGGAATATTGTAGCCAGGTTCCAGAATTCCCAGATCAAGGAGAGAATATTACAAGCAGCCAGGAAGAAACAATTTCAATGTTATGGAAACACAATCAGGATAACACAGGATCTGGCAGCTTCTATACTGAGGGATTGAAGGGCATGGAATATGATATTCTGGAGGGCAAAGGAGCTGGGATTAAAACCAAGACTCACCTACCCAGCAAAACTGAGTATCAAGTTTCAGGGGAAAATTTGGTCATTCAGTGGAATAGAGGACTTTCAAGCATTCTTGAGGAAAAAACCATAGTTGAATAGAAAATTTGGCATTCAGATGCAAGAAGCAAGAGATGCTTGAGAAGGTAAACAGGGAAAAGAATTCACTATGAACTTATCAAAGTTGAACTATTTACATTCCTACAGGGAAAAACAATAATTGTAACTGATGAAACTTTTCTCAGTATGAAAATAGTTGAAGAAGGGTATGTGGACATATGAATACATATGTGAATGTGTATATATATGTTTTCAGGTATACATAGATAGAGGGCACAGGTTGAATTTAATAGGAAGGAATAATACTTAAAAGGTAAGGTTAAGATGTGAGAGAGTAATGTGGTGAGGGGGAATGGGGAGAGACAATGGGGTGAACTGTCTTGTGTAAAGGAGGCAGGGGAAGGTGGTTGCAGAGGAGGGGAGGAACAGGAAGGCAAAAAGGCAAAACCTTATTCTCATTGAATTTGGACCAGGGAGAGAATGACATGCATACTAAATAGGGTGTCCCACCCTACAGGAACGTAGGGGGGAGAGAGATGGGGGAAGGTGGTAGAGGGGAGAGTGGGCTAGAGGGGAGGGTAGTTGGAAGCACCCACTTTTGAAAAGGGACAAGATCAAGGTGGGGAGTGGACCAAGTGCAAGGTGGGATGGGAGGGAGGGAAATATAGTCAGTCTTTTACAATATATCTACTATGGTAATGTTTTGCATAGCTACACAAGATACAGTTGCTTATCTTCCTTTTAAAATCAAATTTTTAAAAAATATATAAATACTATGATTAATACCATTTTGCATATAATTGGGAGATGTGCAGGCAATGGGGCAGGAGGATTCACCTCACCCTACTAGAAAAGTCAAAGGGGGTATAGGAGAAGAGATGGGAGAGAGCAGATTGGTTGAGGGGATATCCTGTATGACTGTTATTCTGGGGTGGTGGGTAGGGGGAAAATGGGGAAAAAATTGTAACTGAAAATCTGACAGAAATGAATGATGTAAACCAGAAGTTAATAAAGCATTTGGGAAAAAAAAAGGAAAAATACTGCAAGCAAAAAAAAAAAAAAGCAATTTAGATCTTCATGAAAGTGAATTATTGCCTTTATAATAAAAAAAAACAAACAAAACTATAGGACCATGCCAGTTCTGGCTCTCTGTATGAAATGCCAAATTGTTTTTTTAAATTGCTAATGTAAAAGTAAAGCTCTTTTTAAATTGACTTTTGATAAAAATCTGGAGGCAGGAATGACCCTGATATTTTCAATGCTAATAGAAAACAAGGTCCTTAAAATAATGACATACAGATTCATATCACAAAACAACAATGATCTCTATAACTTATTGGAATAACAGTATGCCGATTGAGTACTTATTTTTCCATGGTAGAATTTTACTTCTATATTTCATGAACTGCAAAAATCCCATCTCAAATGGCAGCTCAGCAGGAGTAGTAGAACTCAGTATGTAATCACATCAGAATTGGCAATGACACTTAGATAAATTCATAGGTATTCATTTAAGGACTCTGCCATTTCCATCTGTTGTAATTCAAATACCATTGCTCAAATGGTGTTTAAACTATCTTGGACTAGAAATCCATCAGAGACTCATTCACTTGTAGTTTGTTTTTTAGTAGAGTTGGCTATAAGTTTCTTGAGGGCACAGACATGGCCATTTTTCATCTCTGTATTCCCAGTGCCTGGCACGGAAGCTTACACGTAGTAGGTATCTAATAACCTCTGTTGAATTGGGTTTAATTGAATTGGCTCACTGTCTTAGGAATATGGAGAGAGAGACCATAGTTAGCTCGGCATTCAAAATGAGGTTACAAAGACTCCCTCAGCTACGAATTCTGTGCCTAATGTGTTAATATCCCTTTCTTTACTCTGGCAGCTTGTTTTATAAAGAGGATTTGTTCCAAACCTATGACCTTGAGGCCAAAAGTCGTTCTGAATTTGTAGTATGCCCTGTTTTAAAAGTAGACATTTTAAAAAAATAGTTGAAACTTGCATCAAAAACTTATATCATAATAATTACATATTCAAGAACTTGGACCTAAGCCCTCCTATGATAACTGAGATTAATTTTTTTTGTTCAGTAGAGAAATAGCATCTTTGGTAGAGATAATTAGTTTTAAAAATAAATTGAGATCTTGAATCTAATGCTGCTCCCAAAAATGTCAATAGAAGTAGGGATTAGACTTGAAGTTTTATCAATTCATTGATTTGCATTTATTCCTACTGTGTCCTCTATAAGCATCATGAAAATATAAGGATGGTTATATGGTTATAATAATGCTTCACCTTATCCCAAGTGGATATTAGTTGTCTTCTTGAAATGCCTCTTTGGGTTCCCTCCGGGGAAAACAAATCAGGGAAGGTCTTTTTTTATCTCTGGGATGCTAGGTGGTACAAGGTGGTACAGTAAATAGAGTGCTGGGCTTGAAGACAGGGAGAACTGGATTCAATTTTGTCCTCAGACGTGGTGTGACCCTAGGCAAATCACTTAACCTCTGTTTGCCTAAGTTTCCTTAATTGTAAAATGGGAATCATAATATCACCTTCCCTCAAGGATCTTATAAGGATCAAATGAGATAATATTTGCAAAGTGTTTAGCCTAGTGCCTGGCACTTAATAAATGCTTGTTATTTCTCCCTTGTGTATCTCCCTCCTGGATTTATTATTCTTTCTCATTGGTTCCTCTTCCTATAGTTCTTTATTTTTCTCATCTTGCCCCTTCTTATATTTCCAGTCTTCTTACACCTTACTCCTCTCCATTTACTCTATGATCCAGTGACACTGACCTCCTAGTTGATCCTCAAACATTCTACTCCATCTCCCAATTATAAGCACTTTCTTTGACTATCCCCAGTCTGGAACACTCTTCCTGGCTTCCTTCAAGTTTCAGCTAAAGCTCTAGCCATAGCAACCTTTCCTAGATTTCCTTAATCTTAGTGCTTTCCCTCTGACACTACATCCAATTTATCCTGTATGTATCATATATGTGTGTGTATGTATGATATGTATATATGCATGCACATAAGTATATATGTACATATTCATATATTTGCATATTGTCTGTCTTATTAGATTGTGAGCTGCTTGAGAGCAGGTGCTTTTTCCCCCTTTCTTTGTATGTACAGTGTTTAGCACAATGCCTCAGTCACAGCAGGTGATTAATAAATGCTAATTGACTGATCAAAATTGCAGGTTCCTGTAATCAATATTGAAATTCTTATCTAGTTCCTACTAGCTTGTTGCTCTTTCATTTAAATTCTTTGGTTCATGGGGCTGCTAGGTGGTGCAGTGGAATCAGGATTGATTCCAGCCACTGGAATCAGGAGGATTAGAGCTCAGATTTGGTCTCAGACATTTACTAGCTATGTTGTTGTGTGTCCTTTGTTTTTGAAGAGGACCATGGCATCAGGGAAATGATGACATAACTTGCAGCTGACTTTGATTTGAGTGAGGAAAGGCTATGCAAGGTCACCAGCCTTACTTTCTCCTCCAGAGCCATCTGGGTCCAGCGACCTGATATTCATTAGGATGACTGGAGATGATCAAGGATGCAATGGGAGACCCTGGCCTTTTAGGCTAAAGCCTTTTCAGGTACTCAACTAGCTGTATGACCCAGAGCAAGTCACTTAATCCCAATTGGTCTCCCTTCTCCCACCTACCAAAATTTTTTTTTGGTTCCTTATTGACTTTTGTTGAAAGCCTTTTCCTGGGTCTGCCATCTGGAACTTCCCTGCTATATGTCTTCTTTTTTCCTTAAGATTTTTACTGCCTTATCATATTTCTTCATTTTACTACTTCCCTGCTCTTAATTTAAAAACAAACACATACTCTAACAAATGCCCTTCTTGTCATTGGCTCAGGATATGTAGCTCAAGACAAGACTGGACCTTCATAATATTCTTACCTCCTACATTTAAAGACCCTGTATACTAGCCTCTTTTTCCATCCAATTGAGATATGAACAAATTTAAAGATACCTAAGATTCTATGTTCATATTTTTAAAGGGATAATTCTATTAAGAACCTGATGAGATCTTTTCAATCAAGTCAACAAATACATTTGATGACTTTAACATAAAAGGTGAATACAGGGAAGATGGTATAATATATACACACATAATTCTATGATACATAATGCAATAAATATACAGTGCTGTTCCTCATTTACATATTCTGCTCCTTTTTAAAATAGGGCAGACCATGTTCTATTCATGGGTACCATTCTGCCAAATCTCAATGACAACTATGAGGTTATATTTGCCTCCTTACATTAGGATCTTTATTTCAATTTGCTTGTTATAAAAGCATATCAATTTATGTGTCTATTTTTTATCTGTAAAATATGTTTATAAAAATCATCTTGGTATGCATGGAGCAGGCATACCCTTTATGAAGAAAGAGGAAGGAACAAGTAGCCTTCTACAAATGATCTTCCATAGAAGACTACTTCTCCATAGCCACAACAATTTAAAGATGTAGAGAATAAAGGACTCTATGAGTGTTTTGTTTTGATTACAGAAAAGTATTCAGTTTGGTAGAACACATAAGATTACGATTTTCCTTAAGCGGTGTCTCCCATGTATATGTTAAGATCATACAAAATTGCTTGAATAATATAATAATAACAACTTTGTTTTATGGTCCTCTAAGTATCTGTATCTAGGAATTAAAAGGGAGGTGTATGCTTGATAAAAATGTTTGCCACAGTCATGAAGGAAGCACTGTGTAAAATCCAAAAAGAAGAGGGATCATGTATAGATGATGAGGATCTCCATTATGTTCTTGTTTGTGAATGACACTGTGTTGATTATTTTAAATATCATAACACTATTGGATCTCCCCAAGGAGATCCACATCCATTCAAGAGACCATTTCAACAATAACCACAGGGCTTGAAGACAAGAAGATGAAGAATACATATTGACAACATCATATTAAGGGAAGGGAAAGGGCCAGGAAAAGGGGATGGAAAGAAGGAGATGCACAAGGGAAAAAGAATAAACATTTATTAAGCACCTACTAAGTGCCAGGTACTGTGCTAAGAATTTTATAAATATTATCTCATTTGATCCTTAACAATAAACTTGGGAGGAAGGTGCCATTATGACCTTCATTTTTCAGTTGAATCAACTTAGGCATACAGAGAAGTTAAGTGACTTGCCTAGGCTCACACATCTACTAAGTGTCTGTGGCCAAATTCATGGATTTATACTTCTTTCTCACTGGTTCCTCTTCCTATAGTTCTTTATTTTTCTCATCTTGCCCCTTCTTACCTTTCCCATCCTTAGCACCTTACTCCCCTCTATATGTTCCATGATCTAGTGACACTGGTCTCCTTGATGTTCCTTAAATGCCATATTCCATCTCCCAACTCTAAGCATTTTCACTGGCTGTGCTCCATGCCTGGAGCACTCTTCCCTGGCCAAGGCATACAGATTGAGGGTATTTAAACAGGGAACATATATGGCCAGGGAAACTTACCCACAGTGCCAAAGCTATAGTGCTACTAATGTCATCTTACTGCTCTCTGACAGGTTCATTGCCTCTGCTGGTTTCATAATTGTCAATCTTTGTTTCTACACTGGAGGACTGCTAAGCATCTTCACTGGGTAGGTAATTACTGAGGTTCTCTTTGTTGCCAGTTGCTAGGTTTTGTCTCTTCAAGGCCATCTGCTGGCTATTTTAACTCTCCTCTAAAAGGATGTGATAATTGGAAAGTCTCTTCATGACAAGGGAAGACTGACTTTCAACCTTTTGTTCCATATTCCTTGAATACATGTAAACACACATACATGAACATATATGTTGATATATATCAACATATATACATGTATGTCCATTATGTGTGTGTAGGTCTCTGCTTTATTTGGTTCCAGGCACTCAGGAAGTGATACAATATCAACAGCAAGCAGGCAAAAAAAAGCATACATGGCATATAAACAAATGGAGATTTGTCCCCACATGCAAGATCTCACTCCAGCCTGAAGATGAGGGAGATATTTTGGGGAGAGAACATGCTTAAAGTTGGGGATCAGGTGGCAAGATTATATAACCTAAAAATAAGCTTAGTTGAGGACAGACAATTGGTGTCAGATGGACATCAGAACCACTTAGTCCAGGTGACTCAATGTTGGGGTTCTAGTGTTATAAATACAACATCAAACAATGATTATAATATAAAAAATATCATAGTCTTAGGTGGTATGTGAACCTAGGTTTTCTGAATCCAAATTCAACATTATCTGTTGCTTCATCGTGCTTCTCAAAGTGAAAAATTTGTTTCAATCTGGGATGTCATTACTAAGATTGCTCATTGCATTTGATTACAATTCAACTGCCTTTTAATGCTGTTTTCATTTACATTATTGTTGTCATTGTGCCTAATGTTTCCTAGTTCTGCTTTCCTTATTCTATCTTAATTCATACAAGTCTACTTTCCCATGAAGAAAACCTCATTGCTTTTTTCCCTGACCTGCTCTAAATTTATCAGGGAAGGCACTGTTTGACAAGCAGACCTTTCCCTGCCAATATGAATCTCCTGTCTGTCACTCAGTTGTCAGAGAAGTAATAACAAGAGCAATCCAGGATCCATTTATAAAACAAAACTATTTTCTGCCATGATCATCAACATTCTTATTCAGGACAGTTGGTTTCATATTGGTAGAACTTTCCCTGACTTCATGAATTTCCATATTTGTAGAGAAACATTTTCAATCTGCTAGAAATCTTGTCAAATACTTTTGAAAATCCAGGTGTCTTACCATTTGACATTATGTTTAGGATATAAATAGCTTGGTAGTTAAATTATATATGGAAATGGAGGTGAGCCTATTTAAATTAAAGTGAGACTTTAGCAAAAGTCTGTATCTGCTTTCTGAGAACCAACTTTGACACTTGGCAATAAATTCTTTGGCCATGGCAATCCATGAAACAAAAAGAAATGCCAAAAGAGTTTTCAGTTCTATGGGGGCCTTTTACCACTTAAGCAAAGATAATGACAAATGAGTGGAAAAGGGGTTGAAGGTACTAACAATCACAGTTATTAAGCCAGCTATAAATATTAATTAAACTAAAACATTAACTCTTGATATTGTAAATGTGAGCTGCTTGTCTAATAACTGATGAATGGACATATTATTGAAGGAAATGAGACACATCAGTCTTGACATTATTGATACAAAAAAAGTCAGAAGATGAAAGGATGTTGTAGTGAAATGACAGGATAGTTTACAGATATGCCTTTGAGAAACAAATAAATGAGAAAGTTTAATAATATATTCAAAAGCAACTGCCTGAAACATCATTTCATAGGATATTTGGCCATCTCCTAATATATGCTATGTATAATATATGATAAGTGTATGCAAAAAGGAATACCATGCAAGTAATTTTATCTTAAACACCAACTTCTGTTGCAAGGAATGAAGAGGTAGAGAAATTCTGTGAAGAATGTTAGAGATCCCTCCAAACTATCAGTATATACTGTCCTAATTTAATTATATTAAAAAGTATGGCTTAAGAGTATGAAATGGCAATTTTTGTTACAAGGGATGGAAGAAAAGAAGAAGAAATATGGGAGAAAATCTATTTTTTAAGAGGAAGATATCAATAAAATGTTTTTAAAGAAAGAAATGAGAGAAGGAAAGAAACACCTACTATATGACAGGCTAAGTGCTTTACAAATATGATCTTGTATGATTATCAAAACAACCATGGGAGGTATTATTATTCCCATTTTATAGTTGAGGAAACTAAGGCAGTAATTAAGTGACTTGCCTGGGATCACACAACTAGTATCTGATTCAATTGAACTCAGGTTCAATTGAACTCAGGTTCAATTGAACTCAGGTCTTCCTGATTCCAAGCCCAGCACTGTATCTGCTTCATCAACTAGCTGTATAAGGTCAAGGACTTGTTCATTTACAGAAGCTTCATGATGATACATCATAAATAATTTCTTCAAGAAAGGAATCAGAAGAGGGACACTGGGAGCATTAAATACAAAATAAAAATGAAAATAATCATTTTTAACAAATAGGAACTAACTTGTTCCTGATGTGGCAGTTATTTATGAATGTATTGTCTTATATAGTCAGACTACTAACTTGTCAGAGCAAAGATTGAAATCTGTACAAAGGTAGAACAAAAGTGAGAAAGAGATACAGCATTCAATTAATATAATTGCAAACTGACCTATTTTGCTCTGCATGAGGAGCAGAGCAGAGTTGGTGAGAGTAAGGGGCTCCAGCTTTTTTCAGTCTTTGGGCTTTTGAGTCCCTTTGGGTATCTCTGGCTTCTGGCATTGAGAAGGAAGCTGTGGGAAGCCAACTCTACTTCTGATTGTGGAAGGAAAAGGCTCTGGGAAGACATGGGAGGAACTGGTAGTCTCCATCATGTCCCTATCGCTACACTAGAGACTGGAGAGTTTCCCCTTGAGTGAGATCCAGGATTTTCTCTCTTGGTTGAACTGAGTTAGTTTGCTCCCAATAGGATAAATCCTTTACTCTGTTTTGTCTGGTATGTATTCTCCTGGATATACCTTATCTGATTTGTGTTTTGCTATGATTTGAATAAATGGGTTTCTTTGCTATTCACAATGTGTTCATTGTGAACCTCGAATTTGGTGATAAGGGAGTTAAGTCTTGGACATAGAACTTATGGTCTTATTTCTCCTCTGATAAGCTTATGGTCTTATTTCTCCTCTGATAATGAGAAACATTGACCAGAAGTTAGATTGAATCTGACCATTTTTCCTAGACTAATAATAATATTTAAGGGAGCAGAGAGATAACCTAGTGGCCTCCATCCACAGCTTCCTGCTTTTCCTTAGGGCAGGAATTGGCATATGTAAATCAAGTCATTGTAGTTGTTTTTGTCCTTTTGTCCTTCCTTCTTGATGTCATAACCTGCAAGTGAATTGGATTTAAGTGAGGTAGGACTGTGCAAAGTCACCAGCCTCACTCTCCCATCCAGAGCCATCTGGGTGCAGTGGCAAGCTATAGGTCAGAATGACTGGAGATGACCCTGATGCAGTGGGAAACCTTGGCCTTTTAAAACTAAGGCCTTTCTTGGGTCTCAGTTTGTCTGAGGCTATACCCATTTAGTGATTAAGGCTAGGTAAGAAATTACATAGTCAAAAAAAATCAATCTGGGAAGGAAAGACCCTCAGGGTTTCTGGCCAAAACAGAGACAATAGCTATTTACACTCACTCTGAACCATCGAGATCCAAATAATGATCAAGTGAGGCTTGGGCTAAGACCTATGTTGGCCAATCAATAAGAGCCAGAATGAATTGGGTTTAAGGCAAGGTCCTTAAAAAGAAATCTTGCGAGGTTTCAGTCATCAAAATTTATATTCCTTTGGGCAGAGCACCTGCAGGTAGGGATATGATTCCCTATGGGGACTTGAGAGAGGGGGGAGAGGAGGGAGAGAAGGGAGGGAGAAGAAGAAGGAAGGAAGAAAAGAAGAAGCAGCATTGCCCAACTGGAACTGGCCAGTTGGGTCACCAGTAGGGCAACTCCTTCATTTTCAGAGAGAACCAATGACAGTGGGGAGGTGATGTTAAAAAATCAAAGAAGCTTAATACTTCTGTAACCGTTGTCCACAAACCCATTGGTATGGGACTTTCCTCATTGGTGGAGATGAATGTCCTGCCCTGTGTGAGGGCTGGAGAAGAGTTGATGAGAGTTAGGATATTATTTCTCCCTTCTCCAAGGGAGACAGATGCAGGAAGGGAGAAAAGAGACTAGAGATGTCTATTCTGCCTCTTTTTGAGCCTCACCAGAATAGGCCCTTACAGTGGAGCCTCATTGCACATGGGCCTCTCATTACACTTAGTCAACAAATACTTGATTTCCCAAGAAGTCCAGGACAATACTGGTTTAGATAATTATAGCTAATTATTAAAATCTTGTGGAGAAAGATAATTTGTGATATGCAATAATGGAGGTATTGGAGGCACCACTAATTCCAGTACCCTCTTAATTCAGGCTCAATGTTGGAATGATATGACAGTTGCAAGTCAACTAACATTTAATAAAAGAGATTTACTTTGTCCTAACACAATCAGAATATGCAACAAGAATACAGTGGCATATACTTTCTCAGAGCCCTCATCTCCATCTGAAAATGCCTCTGATCAAGAAAATGCCTCTGATCAAGTAGTTTATCAGAGTAGGGTGATTGTCATGGTCTTAGGGACTGACATCAGACAAGCCTGAACTCCTTGTGGCTGATCCTTTTTATGCTACCAGATTACCAGTAAGCTTTCAGGGAAGTCAGGACTAATCAGATTCTGAAGGCAGCATTGTTCTATTACTAAAGGAATACATAATGACATCACACTTTAATTTCATTTTGCCTCATACCAACAATATTATTACGTGTTTATTTCTACATAGTTTTAATCAGTGGGTATATTGATGTCCTGCTTCTGTTTTCTTTACATTGCATCACTTTATATACTTCTTATATATTTCTCTTCATATTTCAATTGTCTATAATCCACTGTCATTCTCCATGTCCCATCTGATTTTCATACTGGCCAAACGATTATTCCATCATGTGGTTGTAGGAACTAACACTCCTGCTTCAACATGTTCCTTTATAGTATTGGCAATTTCATCTTGCTCACCTGCACACGATACTGCTTTAAAGTAATTACTTCAGAAGGTTCAGATAAAGTGATTGGGTTTATTTTTATTTTTCCCACTAAAATTGTATTAATTCCTGTCTTCCTTACTGAAAATTGGTATCTTTCTTCAGGTCAATTAGAGTCATATCTCTCAATATATCTATTTCAATAATGTATTCAGGAATGGGTACAATAACCACAATATATTCTTTCTTAAGTAATTATCCAATTTTCATAATTAGTTTGACTTGTCTGGCTGATATTTCATCCCCTCCTAGTCCTAGGATGGTAATAGGAGTTCAATGCTTGAACTTATCAGGGTTCCTATAAATGAGGGAGGCCTCTACCCCAGTATCTAACAAGGCTCTGGTTACAGTATTTAATCCATTTTTCCAATATATATCAAATTAATATGGTGGCTGCAATCTTATCTGTATATTTTTTTAATCTGAGCTGGGGCTTGGCCAATTTCCTATTCTCCCTGAAGGTGTGATGAACTTGGATACAATGATTCAGGAGCATCTATAGGGTCAGCCCTTACTTCTATTTTGTCTACATTAAGCCCCTTATCTTGGTATATTTTATATGGTTCATTAGTTTGAATACCATCAATTTTTCTAAAATCAACCCCTGCTCTCAATAGAGCAATAAACAATTCTTTTCTGGGCAGTCTATTCTGACTTTGAATTCACTGGCCATTTACTTTTCTCTCATGAGGAAATTTATCTTTTTCCCATTCTCCTAAGTCTCTTAGCTGTGAAGCACCTCTGACAGAGGGTGTCCTATTTCACCAATTAATAGAGTCAGAAGTAGGTGCTTATAAGCAGGAGGAGCTGTCTTCACCATGATATTTCTCTGAGGAACTGCAAAGGGGATTTCATGATATGTATCTGCATCTCCAACCATGATAGCAATTTTCATTACTACTTCTTTCAACTTTCTCATACAGTCTCTAAGTGAGTACCAGGGTCTGTTGCCACTAGGCCACATAGAATCAGTGGGGTACATTCTATTGCATCCAGCAGCAGCTAAAGCTAACAGATTGGTTGTATTGTTACCTCCTGCCAAATGAAAGTCTCTAAAAGATGGCTGGACAAAAGCATTCTGGCAAATACTTATAAATTTCAAGCAATCTACTCTATCTATCACTACTCCAGCAGCTCCTTCATCACTTATTCTTACTATCCAAGACACTAAGGATTCTCCCATCCTTTGAGTTAATCTGCTCAAAATATGAGTAATCTGCTATTGAGTGAAATCCTCAAGTATCTCCTTGAATACTGCTTGCCCTCCTTGACTCTCCTGCCTTCTCACTATGGGGCAAGCTTCTGCCCTTGTAAATCTTCATCATGAAATAATGTATCACTTAACATTGTATCATTCTGTATAACACATGGATTTTCTTGGGAGTTGTTGTCATGGCAACTAGGTTCAGACTCTACCAAAAGTGTACGAACTTTCCTGTTACTTTTTTCTTCTTTTTCTGAGCCAAATTTACAACAGCAGTCTCTGCTTCCAACTGAGACTCTCTAGCTCTCTCTTCTATTACCTTAGACTCAGCTTGCTCTTCTAAAGGAGGGCTTGAATTCTGGCACTTAACCAACTCTTGTAACAGCTTGTCTCCGCTTTTACACAAGCCCTGAATGCAATTGTGTCACTGGTAGCCTCAACTTAGGGAACTTTTGCCCCACTGATAATGTAGGGATTGGGCAGCTGAGCAGGGAAGGATGGTGGGGTCCTCTGCTGGTGTTGGACATGGGGCCCTGGCATGCTGACCATACATACACAGTCCCAGACTGTAGCTGCTTGTGAGAAGGAGTGAGCAAAAGCCAGTGAGTGTAATTGCAGAGGAACAGGGGCCTCGCTGGTTGTGGTTGCTTATAGGGGAGTGGAGTCCCTGGTTTTACTTTATGATAATGAACAGCAGAATGGATCAAAAGCTAGAACTCAACAATATATTGTTTACAAGAAACATGTTTAAAAATGAGAGACATGCATACAGTAAAAATAAAAGGTTAAAGTAGAATTTACTATGCTTCAATTAGTATAAAAAAAAACCAGGGGTAGTCTCAAAGGTAAAGTTAAAATGGATTTAATTAAAAGAGATAAGCAGGAAATTACATTTTGTTAAAGGTATGATAGATAATAAAGTAATATCAACACTAAACATAAATGCACCAAATGCTATAGCATTCAAATTTTTAACGGAAAAAGTAAATGAATTACAGGTGGAAACAGAAAGCAAAACTGCAATACTAGGGGATTTCAACCTTCCCCTCTCAGAACTATACAAATCTAACAAAAAAAATAAATTAGAAAGGAATTAAGGAGATGAATAGAATCTTAGATAAGCTAGACATTATAGGTATCTGGAGAGTATTGAACAGGAATAGAAAGAAACACACCTTTTTCTCAATGGCACGTGGCACCTTAACAAAAATTGACCATATATTAGGTTGTAAAAACTTTTTAGTTAAATGCAAAAAATTAAATGCATTTTTTCAGATCATAAAGCAATAAAAATTACATTTAATAAAGGACAATGGAAACACAGATTAAACTTAATCTTAAAGGATGAGTGGGTTAAAGAACAAGTCATAGAAACAATAAATAAATTTATTGAAAAAGATGGATAATAATGAGGCAAAGTATCAAAACTTATGGGATGCAGCAAAAGTGGTAATCAGGGGAAAATTTATATCTCTAAATGATTACATCAATAAAATAGAGAAAGAGCAGAGCAATAAAATGAGTATGCAATTAAAAAGACTAGAAAAATTAAAACAATTAAAAGTCCCCAATTAAACACCATTGAACTCCTGAAAATTAAAAGTGAGATTAATAAAATTGAAAGTAAGAAAACCATTAAATTAATAAGTAAAACTAGGAATTGGTTTTGTGAAAAAACTGGTAAAATAGATAAAACATAGGTTAATATGATTTTTAAAAAAGAAAGAAAACCAAATCATTAGTATCAAAAATGAAAAGGGGGAATATACCACTAATGAAGATGTAATTAAAGCAATTATTAGGAGTCATTTTACCCAATTATATGCCAGCAAATTAAACAATTTAAGTGAAATGGAAGAATACTTACAAAAATATAAACTGCCCAGACAAAAGAACAAATAGAAGAATTTTTTTTGCCCAAACAACAACAACAAAAAGAAATAGAATATCTAAATAAACCTATTTTAGACATTGAAATTGAACAGGCAATAAATGAGTTTCCTAAGAAAAAAGTATCAGGACCAGATTAATTTACAAGTGAATTCTACCAAACATTTACAGATCAACTAATTCTAATATTAAATAAACTATTTGGAATAATAGGTAAAGGAGGAGTTCTATCAAACTTTTTTAATGAATCAAATATGGTACTGATACCTAAGCCAGTAAGGGCAAAAATAGAGGAAGAAATTTATAAACCAATTTTACTAATGAATATTGAAGTAAAAATCCTAAATAAAATACTAGCTAGAAGACTACAACAATATATCATAAGGATTATACATTGTTACCAAATGGGATTTATACCAGGAATATAGGGCTGGTTCAACATAAGGTAACTATTAACATAATTGGTAATGTCAATAACAAAAGTAACAAAATTATATTACTATATCAATAGATGCAGAAAAAGCTTTTGACAAAATATAATATTCATTCCTATTAAAAAGACTTGAAAAGATAAGTTTATAAATAGGTTTTTCCTTAAAATGAAAAGAAGCATCTTCCTAAAACCATCATTAAAGCATTATCTGTAATGGGGATAAGCAAGAAGCCTTCCCAATAGATCAGATATGAAGGAAGGATACCCATTATCATCACTAGCATTGTAGTAGGAAATCTAGCTATAGCAATAAGAGAAGAAAAAAGAAACTGAAGAAGTTATAATAGGTAATGAAGAAACAAAACTATCATTGTTTTGCTAATGATGTGATGGTATACTTCAAGAATCCTAGGAATTTCACTAAAAAGCTAGTTGAAACAATAATTTTCATCAAGTATCAAGATATAAAATAAACACATAAATCATTAGCATTTCTATATGTCATCAACAAAGCCCTGCAAAAAAGAGATATTTAATTTAAAATAACTGTAAGCAGTATAAAATGCCTGGAAGTATACTTGCCAAGACAAACCCAGGAACTATATTAACATAACTATAAAACACTTTTTATACAAATAAAGTCAGATTTAAATAATTGGAGAAATATTAACTGTCCGTGGGTGTGTTTTGTCAATATAATAAAAATGACAATTCTATTTAATCTACTTATTCAGTGCCATCCCAATTAAATTATCAAAAACTTATTTTATTAGTTAGAAAAAATAAGAACAAAATTCATTTGGAAGAACAAAAGATCAAGAATATCAAAGGCATTAATGAAAAAATATAAAGAAGGGAAGTCTAGCAGTAACATCTTAAACTGTATTATAAGGTGGTAATTATCAAAACCATCTGCTACTGGCTAAGAAACAGAATGGTGGAACAGTGGAATAGAGTGGATATATAACACACAGTAGTAGTGAATTATTATGCAAACTTGTGTCTGATAAATGTAAAGATTTACATTTTTAATATAAGAATTCACTATTTGATAAAAATTGTTGGGAAAACTGGGAAGTGGTCTGGCAGAAGCTAGGTATATGCCAGTATCTTACACTATCTACCAAGATAAGATCAAAATGGATACATGGCCTTGACATAAAGAGAGAAATCAACAGTAAATTAGAAGAACATATAATGTATTACCTATCAGATTTATGGACAGGAGAAGAATTTATGAATAAACAAGGGACAGAGAGCATTGTGAGGTATAAAATGGATAATTTTCATTACATTAAATTTAAAAAGTTTTGTACATGGGGCGGCTAGGTGGCGCAGTGAGTAGAGCATCAGCCCTGGAGTTAGAAGGACCTGAGTTCAGATCCGGCCTCAGACACTTAATGCACACAAACAAAAACCTAGCCATGTGACCTTGGGCGAGTTACTTAACCCCGATTGCCCTCCAAAAAAAAAAGCAAAAAAAAAGTTTTGTACAAATAAAGCCAATGTTGCAAAGATGGAGAAGGAAAGTAGAAAATCTGAAAAAAATTTACAGACATTTTCTCTGATAAAAACCTTATTTCTTAAATATATAGAGAACCAAATCACATTTATAGTTACACCATTCATTCCCCAACTGATAAATGGCCAAAGGATATGAACAAGCAAGAAGAAGAAATCAAAGCTATATAGAGTCATATGAAAAAGTGTTCTAAATCATTATTGATTAGAGAAATGCAAATTAAAACAACTTTGAAGTGCCATCTCATATTTATCAGATCGACTAAAATGATAGAAGGGGAAATGACAAATGTTGGAAGGCATGTGGAAAAATTTGGATACTAATACACTGCTGGTAGAATTGTAAACTGATTCAACCATTTTGAAGAGCAATCTGGAAAAAAAAAGAACCTACATATTCCAAAATATTTATAGCAGCTCTCTTTGTGGTTGCAAAAAATTGAAAACTGAGGGGATGCCTATCAATTGAGGAATGGCTAAACAAGTTGTGGTATATTATTGTGATGGAATATTACTGTGCTATAAGAAATAATGAGCAAATTGATTTGTAGAAAATCATGGAAAGACTTGCGTGAAATAACGAAGAGTGAAATGTACAGAACAAAGACAATCTTGCAAATAGTAACAGCAATATTGTTTGAAGAGTAACTATGAATGACTAAGCTATTCTGAGTTATGTGAAAATTCAAATCAATTACAAAGATCTATGGAAATGCTATTCACCTCCAGAGAAAGAACTGATATATGGAAGTATGTACTATATTGGTTAATGAACAGTAAAACAAAACACAACCACAAATATTTGTTTATTATGTATCTATTACATGTTGGAGGGAGGGTTATGAAAATATACATAAGAGAAGATCTCTAACCTTAAACTAAACTGACAGAGGTGGACTTGACTATATACACAAATATACATAAATACAAACACACATGTATGTATATATCTTCAGGTGAACCTCAGTTGTCTTACATATATATGTTCTTATGTATATGCATATGTATTTGTATGTGTATATATATATATGTATAGTTACACACATAAATTTAACTGTAAAAGGCAATAAAAGATAGCTTCCCTATTCACAGGGATTGGATTTTAGAGGTTTTTTCAAGTCAGTCTTTACTTCCAAGTTAAGGGTGGGTTTGCTCCCCTTAGAGCTTATATGGGCATGTGTAGGCACTGTTTCTTGAAGAATATTCCACAAAGTGCAAATCTTTCCCTCACCCCGAATAGCAATACGAATGTTTCTAAGACAGACCCACTTTCTCTTTCCTTTTTCAATTCTCCCCTTAAATTAAAAAGCACTCCCCCTTTTCAGACAAGACTTTTTTCATTCCTTCTGAATATATCAGGAAGAAAACTTCAATTAGGTACCTGCTAATTATCTTTAACACCTATTAATCTTTCTTATAGTACTAAGGCCTCCGGCTGAATGTATGCAGCAGCCAAATAAAATTTGGGGGGGGGTGAAATGGGTTAGGATTAAAGCACAGCTGGGGAGCAGGATGGACTAAATATTCAGAAGACTTTAATTCAAAAATTGTTCCTGTAAATGCTAAGTAACTAATGAGCAGTACAGATGATGAGTGCTAAAAGAGTTTGGAGTAGGGACAATTCACCGTGGGTTGGAGTAGGCAGGGAAGCCTTCAAATAGCAGGTGAAATCTGAGTTGGGTTTTGAGATTTAGGTATAATTTCAAAAAGTAGGGAGGAGTTGGTAGAATCATATGAACAAAGGTTCAGAGAAAGGAAAACATTAGGTGCATGTCAGGGAAAGAAAATCATTTAATCTAGATGAGGGGTTTGAGAAGGTGAATAATAAAAGAGGTTGAAAAGGCAGGTTGAAATTAATTTGTAGATGACCTTCAATATCCTATAATCAGGGTACAATGTGAAAAGCAGCATGGCATAATGGCTAATGAGCTGCTCTCAGAGGCAGCAAGATCTAGGTCTAAATCCCATCTCAAACGTATATTGGACATTGGACAAGGGATTTAACCTATCAGTGGCCCAGGCAAATCTCTAAGACTAGAGGTTGTAAAGAAGGTACCTATTGAAAGGGAAAGTTTCCCATTGAAAGGGAAAGTTTCTCATTGGAAGCTCTAAATAGGATGTCATAGATCTGGTCCCCAAATTCTCTAAGAAATGGGGAACCATTATTAGATGGGTTAAATGAGCAGAAAAATGAAATGATGAATACTACATTTTTAGGAAGATTAAGTGGACAGAGATAGAATGATGAGAGATAGGGAGACAAGTTAGTAGATTGTCATAGTCCATCTTTATTTCAAAATGGACTGAATCAAGGTTGCAAGGATTTAAGTATTTAAATGCCTGGAGTTTAGAGCATCCATGATATCTTACTTTGCTATCTCATCATAGCTTTCAGGTCATCTTGAGGTTTCTTTAAAAATTTTTTTTCCAGTTTGAAAGAATTTAAAAAATTAATGTCCCTCCTGCTACTATCCCCCCAATTAAGCAAGAGACCAAATTATGAATCAGAAATGTGTTTGATGATCAGGGAATAAGACCAAAGGGAATTCGGTAATAAGGGATAATTCTATCTGGCTAGCAAGAGTAGCTAGATAGATTTGCCACAGCAGTCTGGCAAATTTCCCTTTTCTACATGAGAAATATTTCTGTTTAAAGATACTGATCACCCAGGATGAGAGCATCTTTTCTTTGGACAGTAACTTAGATGCACTGAAAAATTCTTTACTTTCCATATCTTTCTTTAAAATACTCTTTCTCATTGCCTCATGTTACAGTTTCAAGATTATAGCTTATTTTACATTGGTGACATTTTAGACTGGAGACTTTTTAATGAGAAATTTTAGATAGGTCGGCCCCCTTGGGTCCTTGAGAATCAGTTATCTGCCATAACTCTTCATTAGCATCACATCTAAAAATCTCCTTTCAGGGTAGATTACTTTTGCAGATAGCTAATCTCACTCATTTTATGTTTATTCATATTAACTTCAATTTTAGAGGGTGAAGCTCTGACCTTGTTCTTAAATTCCAGGGGGTAAAATATCCTATTTGGAATATGTGGTCTGACTGTATGAAGCTTTTCAACTTTTTGCCTGTGAAAAATTTATGAAGTATTAGTTGCTTTTATTTAACTGTATTCATTTATTTTTTCACATTAAATGGTTCAGATATTTTTTATGGAGAAAATGTGAACAAATGCATATCCAATTTCCATTCAGCCAGAGGGAAGTCTTAGAGCAGAAACATTAAGTTTTCTTTGTTAGCGAGATTTATCATATTAAAATAAGCCATTTCCCCAACATGGTATGCTCATTAATCTCCAGATCTTAAAAGTATAATCTTGTGAATTCTAAGCGCTGTGTATATCTAATGGCATTTAAAAAAAAGGATCAACAAGAAAGTTACTTTTTAAGATTAATAGACACTTAAGTTGATATAGGTTAGATTCTCCAAGACTTTACCTCTGACTCCCCAACATCCTCCTTCTACCTCAGTGAGCCATCTGCCTTATGTACATGGGAACCAGTTCTCCATATCTTCTTCCTTCAGCTTCTTCATCCCAACACACCTATTTCCACCTTTATGTGTTGACTTCCTTATTGGAATATAACATTGAACATGTTTGCTTTTTTTTTTTTTTTTTTGCCTTTTGGAGGGCAATTGGCGTTAAGTAACTTGCCCAAGGTCACACGGCTAGGTTTTTGTTTGTGTGTGTTAAGTGTCTGAGGCCGGATCCGAACTCAGGTCCTTATGACTGAAGGGCCGGCGCTCTACTCACTGTGCCACCTAGCTGCCCCCGAACATGTTTGCTTTTATACATATCCCTAGCACTTAACAACTTAACACAGTGGTGGCAGACAGTCAATAAGCATTTATTAAGCACCTACTATTTTTCAGGGACTCCGCTAAGTGCTGGCATATTGTAAACACTTAATAAATGCTCAGTCTATCTCTTTCCATTTCTTGATACCAGTCATGTGAAATATCATCTATTCCCTAAACATTGATATTCTGAGTGACTGCTATACTCATTCACATTTATGAGAATATCATGAGCAATAATTCCATGTTTTGATTGGATTTTTTTTCTTTAGAAAGACACCGGTTTCTATGGCAACAGTTTAGACTTACAAAGACAAAAAACCACACAAGCCAGAATTGACGTTAAATTCAGCTGCATAAAATGAATGAAAGGTTTCTTATCCTCTCTCCTAGCATATTTATTTTTGTTTAGATGTTCTTAGTAAATACTGTGTTAAGAAGGACTCAAAAGTAATTAAATATGATGATTCTTTGGATTTTCTTAGGAGAAAAAAAAGCATGAGACAGTTGGGATAGATGATTTTATTGTTCTATCTGGTGTGAATACCTTCTCCTGCCACAATGCATGATATCCCTGAAGGGAATACCTTCTGGAGAACAAGGAGAATGCAGTTTTCCCTGCTTACTTCTTCCACCTTAGGTGTGGTTAGATTTCAATAATTTTACCCAATTGGTTCAACAGAATTCTTTGGGATTTAAGAGAAATAAGTAGGAAGAAAAGGGGATTTTTTGAAATTTAATGATGATGATAATAGGTAGCTCTTATTTAGTGATTTAGAGACAGCTAGGTGACTTAGTGTGTGGGCCTGGAGTAAGAAAGACCTGAGTTTAAATCCAGTTTCAGACTGGATTTTTTTTTTTTACTTTTGCTAGCTGTGTAACTCCAGATAATTCACTTGACCTCTGTTTGCCTTAATCTATTGGGGAAGGAAATTGTAAATCATTCCTGTATCTTTGCCAATAAAACTCTATATAGGGTCATGACGATTTGGACATGATTGAACAACAACAGATATAATGTTTTAAGGCTTGCAGTGCTCCATACATACATTATCTCACAACAACTCAGGGAGGTAGGTATTATTATTCCCCTTCTACAGATGAGGAAACTGAGGCAGACTGTGGTTAAGTGACTTTCCCAGGTCACATAATTAGTAATTGCCTGAGTATGGATTTGTACTTTCTAAGTCCAGACCCTTTTCCGTTGTACCATAAATCCTAAATAAGTAAGGAGTGCTCATTTAGATCAGGGATCTAGCCCTATTACAAGTATTTGAAGGAGAAAAGACTAAATATTTGTAGTCTCAGTTTCCTCATCTGTAAAACGTGTGTGTGTGTGGTGGGGGGTGGGGGGAAGGACAATACTTGTATCATCTACTTCACAAAGTCCTTATAGGGAAAGTAAATGTAAATGTTAAAGTGCTATATGAGTTGCAGCTGTGTTATTCTCCCATTGGAAGGGAGAATAGTTCAAACAATCCTATGCTTCCAGGATCCTCTAGAATTTCCACTTTATAACTGGCTGACTAAGCTGTCAGCATCAGGGAGGTCAGATATGGTATGATAATTACTTAAAACCAATACTGGCTGATCTGATGCTGATTGAAAAGTCAGTCAGTCTGCAACATTGATGGAAAAGGGGAGAAAAACACATAACTGCTTTTGTGTACTCTTTAGTACAAAATTCCTGCATACCAACTTGTTTCCAAAGCATTTAATTCAGTTGAAAATTCAAAGCTTACCTTCATCCGAAGAGGCAGATCCTAAGGAGAAAGGACCAGCCATCCCAACCAACTGCCACACCCATATAGGGCAGACAAGCTTGTCTAACTGAAGCAGCAAGGCAATCTGGGGGAGAGATAGGAGGCAGCATGTTTCTGGCAAGGCCACCACTACCGCCATCTTGACTATCAACTCTCCTCGGATCTTATGGAGAAAGTCCTAGACCTAGAGTCTTGGGAACAGAAGTGCTTCCAGCACAGTACCCTCAGCCATCATCTTGGGAAGCAGCCCTTATGGAGACACAACCTGGCAACTGTTCCTGTAGAAGGCAGTTAGGTGGTACAAAGCAGAATACTGGACTTGGAGTCAGGAGGAGCAAAGCTCAGATCTAATCTCAGACACTTAGTAGCTGTGTGACCCAGGGCAAGTCACTTAATCTTTATCTGCCTCATTTTCTTCAACTGTAAAATGAGGATAATAATAGCACCTATCTCTCAGGGTTATTGTGAGGATTATATGAGATCATGTTTGTAAAGACCTAAGCTTAGTATCTGGCATATACTTGGTGCTTAATAAATATTTATTTTCTTCCTATATTAACTCATTCTTTTTTGTGCCTGAGCTTGTCTTGCTACTCAATAATTATGGGTGTTGAAGTTACAGGGCGTGAGTATCCAATAGTCTAATTGCATAATATCCAATAGTCTAATTATATATTTGTGCCTCAGCTTGCACTGAATTTCCCACTTATAAATAGTGTCACTACCTCATTGCCCTGATTTTTAATCTTTTGCACTGAATGCATGTGTATGTGTATGTCTTTCATTTATTTCTATATGCCTCTTTTAAGCAATGTTTATTAGTTTTGTTTGTGTCACTGCCCAAATGGGTCCTTTAAGTTTTCACCTATTTAGTAATGAGATCATCATCTATCCTATAATATATAAATATAAACCTGAATATGACTTCTCCTCTTCTTTTTGAGAAAGGAAAAATTGAAAGAAAATGTATAGTTCTTTTTCCCCTCAAGGCCAGCCATATAATTTTAATCTTTCAAAGTGACTCACAGAAAGAATTGATGGAGTCTGAACACAGACTAAGCATACCATCTTCACTATTTTTTTGTTTTTTTTCCTTTTGTTCCATTTCACCTGTCACAACATGACCAATGTGAAAACATGCTCAACATAACGGCACATGTACAACATATATCAGACTGTTTGCTTTTTTGGTTAGGGGATGGAAGGAGGGAGAAAAACTTGGAATCAAAATCCTATAAAAGATGAATGTTGAAAATGATCTCTACATGCAACTGGAAAATACTATTGACATAAAAAAAGTGACTCACAGTTACAAGAAACCCAGGACAGCTAACATATTTCATGAACTAATCCCAATTAGTAAGCACAAATACTTTATGAAATGTAGAAAGGCCTTGGTCAAAAGATTCATATTTTCAATGTCCGGTCCCTTCTACAGTCATTTTCATTAGAGGTCTTTCAATTTATTTCCAATACTATGAATTTTCTTCTCAGCACCCTTGACCAAATAAAAACAAACAAACAAAACCATGCTTCTGAACTGGTTCTTGTGCCACAACTTAGTTTTTATTGCTGAAAAAAATAATGATATTTTTAATGTGATTTCTTGCTAATGACATCCTGGAATGCTTATTTGCCTTGTGATGAAAAATATTTCTTCTACCTACTCTTTTTTGGAAGTTGGAATACTAAAAGATCACCCAGAAAACCAGTCCTATCACTTAGAAAACACTAAAGATCCTTCCTTGTGTTTCTTTTCACTGTTCTGCTTGGGGGTCTGAAAAATATCATTGGTCCTAGAGACCACAAAATTTGTCTATTTTTCTTCCATAAGGAAGCTATTGATCTACTGAGACTTCTGTTTGACCTTTTCGGAGGTGGAAGAAAATCACGATCTCTTGGATTTTCTGTACTCTTTGCCAGTTCTCTCTTGGATAACTTGGCCTTATCTTGTTTGGGAGGAACAAAACTGTTTTTACTAACCCACTTATGTTTCTTTCTTATCATTCTAGTGGTATCTGTATCTTGATACTATCTCTAGATCACTCACTGGTTCTACTTAACTGTAACTCTTTCAGATTAACCATTTCTGAAGAAACCTTTGAGGCTACCTGAGGAGCAAGGAGGTAGCTTCTATTAACAGCTTGCTTCTTTTCTTTTATGACTAATTTAGGGGTTCCTAGGTCATTATTTTCTGGCTCTGGGGAAACAGTAGGAAGTGCTAGCACTCCTTTCACAGGATAAGCCTTCTGAAGTATGGTGTACAACTTTTTCATTTGCTGTTCCTTGGTCTCTATCTTCTTACAAGCATCTCTTTTCCTACATTTGCCAATGGTTGGCATCACTTCAAGATTTGTCAATCCTTGTTTCCCCCCTCCTTCATTCTTTTCGGTCGCTGTTTTATCATTTTTATTTGGCTCCTGGAAGCCATCTGTTCCTTTTATGGCTTTTGGTCCTTGACCCTTTTTTCTTTTCCATGCTCTCCTTGAGCTTTTGTTTTGAGGATTTCTGGGAACAGCTATATCACACATGCCTATCTCACATGGAAAAGGAGAATCAGTACCCTAATTCTTCCTTTTATTCATCTTCTTTCTCTTTGTAGTTCTTGACCTATCTTTCTCAAAAATCATAGCTGTCTCCATATTCTCCCTTTCATCTTTTCCCCCTTTCAAACTTTTTGCAATTTCAATTTTGGCACACAGGTCTTCTTTTGCTAAAGCCTACTTTAATTCAATTTGTTCAATTTGTTATGCTGAGGAAGGCTATCTTGAAGGGCTCTGGAAGGCATCTGGAAGGTTTGAGGAGGAATGCTTACCTTTCTTTCCTTCCTTTTGCTTCCTGGGTAATCTTATGGATGTCATATCATCTGATTCTTCTTAGTTTGCATTTAATTCTCCTAATAATCTTCAATGGCAGAGGGAGCTTGCTCCAAAATTACTTCAAAGATACCTCCCACTATGTCATGCAGCAAATTAGAATCTTATGTCCTAGCTACAATTTTACAGGATGGAATGATAAACTTCAGTTTTTGATCTGTAGTAAGTTCTTTTGCTCCTACTTTAGCCAGTTCTTCCATGTATATGTAAATAAACTGGGACTTTACTCCGCAAGGTGCCTGACTAGGAGCAAAATTTCTTTCATTAGAATATCCCAAAGTAGTACAACGTGACTTTCTCCCATCCATTTCATTTTAATACTTAAAAAGATTGGTTCGGAAGCAGACACATTAGCATGTAGAACTTATCCCCATGCAATCTTATCCATTCCAATGTACTCACGTTTCATGGCTTGCCAAAAAGTCTGAAC
The DNA here is from genome assembly GCA_011680675.1 of Gymnobelideus leadbeateri. Classification (NCBI taxonomy): domain Eukaryota; kingdom Metazoa; phylum Chordata; class Mammalia; order Diprotodontia; family Petauridae; genus Gymnobelideus; species Gymnobelideus leadbeateri. The sequence goes on from WOXC01009202.1 coordinate 682,058, forward strand.
AAACAGGTGCCAGGTTTCTGTGTTCTGAAAAACATGAATTGGCTGGAAAATTGTATTTCTAAGTTCCTCCTGTAGGAGAGGTTTGTCCTACATCCACATATAGTAGAAAAGCCCTTTCCATTATTTTTAGCAATTTGTGACTGAAACTACTAGAGGCAGCTTGAGTTTTGGTTCAGAAGTATCTCTGAAGCTTTCTCACCACACACTGTTAGATTGTCTTCTTGCTATCTGTCAGGCACTATGCTAGCTGGACTCACTAGGGAAGCTCTTTGGTCAGAGACATGGTGGCAAATGCTCATGAAGTGCCTGAAAAATATAGTTCTTGTGAACAGATAATTTAAAAAGAATATCTTTCTTTTAAATGCAGGTGTTACATTTTATTACGAACATTGCTAAGCTGGGGAGTCTGGAGAAGGGTGATTTGGAAGGTAAATGGCCTAGAATTCATGCTATATAATAATTATGGCTATTGTTTACATAGTGCTGTAAGGTTTTCAAAGCAGTTTATAGATATTTCATTTTTATCCTCCCAACTACCCTGTGAGGTAGATGTAATTATTATAGCCATTTTATAAGAAACTGAGGCACAGGGTGATTAAATGTCTTCCCTAGGGTCATACAACTAATAAGTGTTTGAGATTGGATTGAAATTCAAGTCCTCCTAACTCCAAATCTAACACTCTAGCCACCATGCAACCTAGTTGGTGTATGAGAATTGGTTGAAGGTGAGGGTCAGAATCAAGATGGCAGAGTAGAAACAGGATTTCTATGAAGCTCCCGCTCCCATCTCCTCCAATTCATGTAAAAAATGACTCTAAACAAACTTTGGAGCTGTAGAACCCACAAAATGACACAGAGAAACTAACCTCCCCCTGAAGACAGTTTGGCAGGCCAGCAGGAAGGGGCCAGCCCAGTGCTCTGGGAACCTAGCCGAGCCCCTCATGAGCCCAAAGTTTCAGCCTCAGAGTGGCCACAACCAGCCTGCAGCTGGTGGGACATCAGATCACCAGTAGCTGTGGTGCTTTCCAGAATTATCAACACATAGATGCTAAGGACAAAGTGAGAGGTCAGTACAGTGTGGACTTTGGGACCTGGGAGTTCAGCAGTGTGGTCTGGCCTTTGTCCCCCTGGGCAAGAAGCAACTGAGGTGTAGTGGCCATCCAGCCACTGCCACATGGTGGCTTCAGAGCTCCAGGCCTGCAGATTGTAGGGTAATGAAGCATCCAGTCTGAGGGGTAATCACTCTTGCTTTAACCTGCTTGGATCTGGATCACTATCTGGGGTAGAGGTCCTGGAGTATGTGACCAGTGTGTCAGAGCATGTGAAGGCTTCAGAGAGGGCAGCCAACTATTAGCTCCAGTAGCTGAGAAAACCCCAGCAATTGGGACAAAGCTCCTACCTCTGGTAGCAGAGTTTTACTGTGGCAAAAAATTCAAAACTCAAGAAATTGAGTGGCAACATGAACAAGCTAGGGAAGCAAGGCAAGCACAGAGGTCCAACTTTGGATTCCTTTTTCAGGGACAAAAAGGATCAGGGCATGGAACAGGAGGAAGACAACAAAATCAGAACTTCTGTGCCAAAAGCTTCCATCAGAAGAATAAGCGGCTTACAGGCCATAGAGAAGCTCAAGAAGGGTTTTGAAAGCCAAATAAGAGTAGTGGAGGAAAAATTTGGAAGAGAAATGAGAATGGTGCAAGAAAATTATGAAATGAGAGCCAATAATCTGACTGAGGAAAATAACAGCTTAAAAAATAGACTAACTCAAATGGCAAAAAAGGCTCAAAAAGCCAATGAGGAGAAGAATGCCTTAAAAAGCCAAATTTGCCAGATGGAAAAAGAATCTCAAAAGCTCACTGAAGAGAATCATTCCTTCAGAATTAGATTGGAGCAAATGGAAGCTAGGGACTTCATGAGAAATCAAGATACTATTAAACAGATTCAAACAAATAAAAAAAATAGAAGGCAATGTGAAATATCTCATTGGAAAAACCACTGACCTGGAAAATAGATCTAGGAGAGATAATTTAAAAATTATTGGACTATATGAAAGCCATGATCAAAAAAAGAACCTAGAAATCATCCTTCAAGAAACTCTCAAGGAAAACTGCCCTGATGTTTTAGAACCAGAGGGCAAAATAGAGGTTGAAAGAATCTACCAATCACCTCCTGAGAAAGATCCCCAAAATAAAACTCCTAGGAATATTATAGCCAGGTTCCAAAACTCCTAGATCAAGGAGAAAATATTAAAGCATCTAGGAAGAAACAATTTGAATACTGTGGAAATACAATCAGGATAACACAGGATCTGGCAGCTTCTACACTGAGGGATCAAAGGGCTTGGAATATGATATTCTGGAAGTAAAAGGAGCTGGGATTAAAACCAAGAATCACCTGCCCAGTACAACTGAGTATCATGTTTCAGGGGAAAATATGGTCATTCAATGCAATAGAGGACTTTCAAACATTCTTGATGAAAAAACCAGAGTTGAATAGAAAATCTGACATTCAGATACAAGAAGCAAGAGAAGCATGAGAAGGTAAACAGGGAAAAGAAATCATAAGGAACTTATCAAAGTTGAACTACTTACATTCCTACATGGAAAAATGATAATTGTAACTTATGAAACTTTTCTCAGTATGAGAATAGTTGAAGGGAATAGAAATGTGTGTGTGTGTGTATGTGTATATGTCTATATAGGAGGGTATATGGGATATGAATACATATGTGAGTGTGTGTATATATGTGTACAGGTATACATAGATAGAGGGCACAGGACCAATTGAATAGGAAGGGATGATACTTAAAAGGTGAAATTAAAAGGCGAGAGAGGAATATAATGAGAGGAGATGGGGAGAAATAGAATGGGATAATCTATCTCATATAGAAGAGGCAAGGGAAAACTGTTACAATGGAGGGGAAGAACAGGAAGGCAAAAGGGAATGAGTCAACCTTATTCTCATTGAATTGGGCTTAGGGAGGGAATGACATACACACTAAATAGGGTATCTCACCCTACAGGAGAGTAGGGGGAAATGGGATGAGAGGGGGGATAATGAAAGGGAGGACAGTCTTGGGGGGAGGGAAGTTGGAAGCACCCACTTTTGAAAAGGGACAGGATCAAAGTAGAGAATAGAACTAGTTGAGGGTGGGATAGGATGGAGGGAAATATAGTCAGTCTTTCACAATATATCCACTATGGAAATGTTTTGCATAGCTATACATGTACAACCTATATTGAATTGCTTATCTTCCTAGTAAGGGTGGGTGACAAGGGAGGAAGGGAAAGAATCTGGAATTCAAAGGTTTAAAATCAGATATTTAAAATATTTATATATATATTATTATTAATATTTTACATGTAACTGGGAAATAAGATATATAGGCACTGGGGCATAGAGATCTACCATGCCCTACTGGAAAGTCAGAGGGGTGATGGGGGATGATATGGGAGAGAGCAGATTTGGGGAGGGGATATTCAGTGGGATTGCTGTTTTGGGGTGGTGGGTAAGGGAAAATGGGGAGAAAATTTGTAACTCAAAAATATTATGGAAATGAATGATGTAAATAAAAAAAATGATTTAAAAATTTTTTAAAAAGAGAATTGGTTGAAGGTAATGAGGGTGTTTAAACAAAAGGAGATAAGAAAACTTGGAAGGAATGTGATGACTGTCCTCCAGACTTTGAAAGACTATCCTGTAGAAGAGTAATTATCCTTGAACAGCTTTGTTCCTAGGACTCTGACCCAGGAGCAATGAGGAGAAGTTGCAAAGAAGCAAATTTAGGCTTGGTATAAGGGAAACTTTCTTAAAGTGAGCTAAGTCAAAAGTAGGAAGGGCTATTTCTCAAGGTAGTGGGTTCTCCCTTCCTGGAAGGCGTCAAGCAGAATGGAGGTTGCATGAACAACAGGGTATAAGTATAAGGAAACTTTGTTTGGGTGTTGTTTGCATCTTATGGCTTCTGATAATGCTTCCAACTAAAATTCTTTAACAGAAAAATAATTTAATTTTTATTAAAGAAAACAGTCCCTACTTTCATTGATTTATAATATTAAATTTGTTAAGTTTTGATTATTTTTATTCTATTTTATTTATTTATTTTCTCCATTTCCCCCTACCCCCCAGAAGCAGCATAGTGTAGTGGATTGAGAGAAATTATTATTTCTTTTATATATTAATAACTAGTTACTGAATTAGGGTCAATTAGGGTCAAAGTTTTTCTTCCTCATTCACAAATCTAACCAGTGTTGAAAATTTTTCTCAAACACTCAGGCTAAGAGCTAATCAGAAAGTAAAAGAAATTCTAAGTTTAGGCTGGATTCTTGTTTTTCATTTGTTTCTTTACTTGGACAGGTCTGGGAAAATGTGGTTTCTACCTTTTGTCAGAGAGGTGATATACAAAATGATGTCTCTTTCACCAAGATTTGGGTGTTCAGTGTCCTATACCTGAAGACCCTCATTGTAATATAGCCAGCCTATCTCTTGTTGTAATATTCAATCTCTCATCAATTGTTAACCGATCAGAGTTGATTGTTATCCTCAGGAACACCTGCTCTTTCAAGGGCATATAAATTGTGAGTTTACTGCTATGGGGAGGGGTGGGGTCCTTTGGCATTCAAGAGTGCTCCCCGACCTATTTTTAGTAATAAACATGCTAGTCTTAATAATAAAATGATTAGATTACCCAGAAACTATGTCTCTCAAAGTTTTTAAACATCACAATAGTATAGTGGATAGAGAAGCAATCTGGCATATAAGATACTTATTGACTGAACGAATAAAAGAAGCCAAGAAGACTTGGGTTCAAGTCTTGCCTCTGAGAAATACTGACTCTGGAAAAGTCACTTAACCTCTTAGTGCTCTAGACAACTAAGACTATAAGTTCACAAGAAAGAACAGATCTTCATTAGTAGAGGTAGTTTACTCCTCTCTGAGTTCCCTATTTTCAGTGATATCCAGTATATATTCCTATCATTTCCTCAAAACATAAATTGTGTGAGGTGATCACATGAATTCGAATTTGCATTGTTAGTAGTTAACTATGTAATATGTGGCCATTGGTTCTAACTCAATGGAAATATACAGCACAAATTCAAATAATGTGACTATTCCCTAGGATTCATTATTTGTACTAATCAGGGACTAGCTGTAGTTCTGTGCTATTCTTTCTGTTAACACAATCTGATTATGAACAATCTATTGAGGATTTCATGTGAAGAAAAAGGACCTAGAATCCTTTTCTCATCTTCCATTTTCTCTCAGTAGCTGATAGAAAATAGCTCATTTTCCTCAGCTGATAGAGCCTTTCCTAATTCTGGCTTTTTATTCCTATTAACAAGAGTTCAAGATTCTGTGAGACTCTATATGATTTAAAAACTGAGATCCAAGGAGATAATCATTCTCTTGTCATAGAATTATAGAATTTCCTTGAGAGTAGCTTCAGAGAAAGTCCCTGATGGTTTGGGACTCTAATGCATTGTTGATGGAGTTGTGAACTGATCCAACTATTCTGGAGAGCAATGTGTAACTATGCTCAAAGGGCAACCAATCTGTGCATACCCTTTGATACCAATACTAGGTCTGTATCCCAAGGAGATCATAAAAAAGGGAAAAGGACTTAATGTACAAAAATATTTAGCAGCTCTTTTTTGGTGGCAAAGGATTGGAAATTGAGGGGATGTCCATCAATTGGGGAATGGCTAAACAAATTGTGGTATATGAATGGAATATGGTAATGGAATATGATTGTGTTATAAGAAATCACAAGCAGTATGATTTCAGAAAGACCTTGAAAGACTTAAATGAACTGATGCCAAAGTGAAGTGAGCAGATCCAGGAGAATATTGTATACAATAACAGCTACATTGTGTGATGATAACTATGAATGACTTAGCTGTTCTCAGTCATACAATGATCCAAGACAATTATAGAAGTCTCACAATGGAAAATACTATCTACATCCAGACAAAGAACTGAGGGAGTCTGAATGCAGATTGAAACATACTATTTTCACTTGCTTTATTTTTACATAGTTTTTTACCTTTGTTCTGTTTCTTTTTTTCCACAATATAATTAATATGGAAAAATATTTCACATGTTTGCTCCTATATAACCTATATCAAATTAATGTCTTAGGGAGGAAAGAGGGGAAGGAAGGAAGGAGGAAAAAATTTGGAATTCAAAATTTTATTTAAACATTAATGTTAATAATTGTTTTTATATGTAATTGGAAAAAATAAAATACCATTTAAAAGAAAAAAAAACTCTGTTACAAGGCATCTGCTCTAGTTTGGACCTGGGTTGGGCCAGTACCCTGTACATTTAGATTCAAAATTGGAACAGAATGAGACATCCCTATGTTATTCAACAATTAACATACTGTTATTTACTTAACTATAGAAGGAGAATATTCAGTAAGAATAGGCATTGAAGACATTGCAAATTGATTCAACTGAACAAAGGTCTCTTTAATTACTCAGTGTGATATACCAGGTGAGCATTAGAGAGGGCACTTGGAGTTCCTTACAACTGTTTTGAACTCAGGTGACCAGGAAGTGACATGAACAGTCTGAGTCTTAAGTCTCCTAATCCAACCAAGACTCAAGGATGGTCTTTAATAATTCTCAAGGAAAAACTAACCTAACCTGCGTGGGAGCAGGGGTTTGCCTCATTTCTTACCTAGCCTTAATCACCAAATGGGTATGGCCTCAGACAGACTGGGACCTGGGGAAGACCTTTGCTTAAAAAGGCCAAGGTCTTCTACTATATCCAGAGCCATTGCCAGTTGTCCTAATCTATATCTTGCCACTGCACCCAGAGGGTTCTAGGGGAAAGAGTGAGACCAGTGATTTTGCACAGCCTTGCCTCACTTAAATCCAATTCACTTGCAAGTTATGAATGACATCACCCTCCTGATGTCATTGGTCCTCCTCGAGAATGAAAGATAAATAACATCAACAATTGCTCATATCACAATACTGAACTATGGCTCAACCTAGTCTATTTAAATATTAGTTGGTAAAAACAAAGAAAGAACACTGGCATCCATTTCTGCTAAAAGATTCTAATCATAACAACTCACATTTATATAGGGGCAGTTGGGTGGCACAGTAAATAGAATGCCAGACCTAGAATCTGGAAGACTTTTCTTCCTGACTTCAAATCTGATTTCAGACACTTAATAGCTGTTTGACCCTGTTTGTCTTAGTTTCCTCATCTGTAAAATGAGCTGGAAAAGGAAATAGCAAACCACTGAAGTATCTTTGCCAATAAAACCCCAAAAGGGGTCATGAGGAGTCTGACATGATTGAAAATGACTGAACAACAAAACATTTATGTAGCCTGCAGACTTACTTTATGTCAGGCACTCAGTAAGTACTTTACAATCCATCTCATTTGATCCTCACAACAATCCTGTAAGGTAAGTACTATTATTATTCTCATAGTAAAGTGACTTGCCCAGGGTCACACAAGTCATAAATGTCTTGAAGCTGAATTTGAACTAGGGTCTTCCTGACATAAGGCCCAGCAATCATCCACTATGCCATTTGGCTGTCTCACTTTAAAAAAACAAACGTGGGGTTCTCCCTCCAATTTCTGGACCAAGGTCTACAAAGTTTTCCTGTTAAAGGGACTTTATAAAAACTCTGAAATGTATTATGGTCAATGTCCTTATGATGGCTTGATAACGAAGTACATGCCCATCACCTGGGGAATAACTAAACAAATTGTGGTAACTTAAGGTAATGAAATGTTATTACGTGCCTTAAGAAACAACAAAAATAATGAATAATGGAAAAGTAGAGGAAGACTTACGTGAAGTAAAGTGAAGAGTAAGTAGAGTCAAGAAAATTATGTACAGGACTCATTTCTAAAATATACAGAGAATTGAGTCAAATCTATAAGAATACAAATCATTCCCCAATTGATAAATGGTCAAAGGACATGAACAGGCAGTTTTCAGAGAAAGAAATTAAAGATATCTATAAGCATATGAAGAAATGCTCTAAATCACTATTGATTAGAGAAATGCAAATCAAAACAACTTTGAGGTACCACATCTCTCCAGTCAGATTGGCTAAGATGACAAAGCAGGAAAATGACAAATGCTGGAGAGGATGTGGGCAAATTGGAACACTAATGCATTGCTGGTGGAGTTGTGAACTGATCCAACCATTCTGGAGAGCAATCTGGAATTATGCCCAAAGGGCGATAAATAATTTCATACCCTTTGACCCAGCAATACCACTTCTAGTGTTATATCCCAAAGAGATCATAGAGGAGGGAGGAAGACCCATATGTCCAAAAATATTTATAGCAGCTCTTTTCATGGTTGCAAAGAATTGGAAATTAAAGGGGTGCCCATCAATTGGGGAATGGCTAAACAAGTTGTGGTATATGCATGTAATGGAATACTATTGTGCTATAAGAAACGAGGAGGAGATGGATTTCATATTTACCTGGAGAGGCTTATACGAACTGATGCTGAGTGAAAAGAGTAGAACCAGGAGAAATCTGTATACAATCACAGACACAACATATGTGTGATGACCAGCTATGACAGACTGGACTCTTCTCAGCAATGCAGTGATATAAGTCAATCCCCAAAGACTCATGAAGGAGAGAGATGCCTACATCCAGAGAAATAACTAGAAAGAACTGAGTTTGAATCCTGATGGAAGCAAACTACTTGATCTCTTTTTCTTTTCATTGTTTGGTTTTATTTCCTCTTTACCATTTTTCATCCCATCTAGTACAATCTGCCTTTGTAACCTGACTAATGTCTAATGTGAAAGTATTTGCAGATCCTGTACTGGATTATATGCCATCATGGGGTGTGGGGGGAGGGAGGGAAGGGAAATGTGAAACTCAAGGAACTATGGAATTGAATCTTTTAAACTAAAAATAAACAAATTAATTTAAAAAAAGAAAATTATGAACACAGTGGGCACAATAATGTAAATAGAAAGAACAGTTACAAAATAATTGATAGTGAATTACAAAGAACAAGCATAACCTCAAAGAAGAGATATGAGAAGACACCTCCCCACACTCCTTTATTAACATTGGCAGTCCACAGTGGTGGAAACTTGCAAATATTTTCAGACTTTTTAGATGAGTTTTGCTGATTTTCTTTTCTATTATTCCTTTCTCTTTTTTTTCTTTAAAAAATTCTTTGTTACAGGGGATGGCTTTTTGGGAGAAGCAGGGTGAGGGATACTGGGAGAAATCTAGGCAATGTAAAAAGAAAATATTAATACTTTTTAAAAGAAAGATTGATGATGATTCTATCCAAAATAACCTCCTAGGGAAAAGAAAGCACATGGGAACCTTCCAGAAAACTTTAGCAGTGTTTAGAAAACTGTAATAATAGGTAATTTTTATTAGCATCTTTGAGACCTTGACAGTTCTATGGATAGCTGTCAGTGTAGCTTTGGAAAATAGACTTTTAAAACCATATTTAATGCGTTCTTTTTTTTTCTCTAGGGGTTTCAGCTTTTGAATAACCTCAAAGCAATATGAATGGAAGTAAGCACATTTTCCATATTTATGTGACATTGCCCAAAATCCGGTTTTCTATATCATTTTATTGAGAGATTTACAAAGTGCCTTTATTATTAGCTATTGCACATTGTCAAGAATAATTTTCATCCCCACTGATAGATGTCAGCTCCTTTTCTTGATATGTAATCTATTTCAAAACTTCAAGGATCTGTGATTTAATTGGTGCAGGCACACCCTCTAACAGCGCAGGTTGCAATCCCTCTATGACTTTGTAAGTGGTCATTGTGTTTCGATGGCTGAAAAGGGTTTCTATCAACCTAAGGCCAATATAGCAACAAGTCTCCTTAAATGTAGCCAGGCTGATTGTTGGGGCATATTCACGGTGCATATTTGTGACATATTCATTAACCTTTTCAGTTTGGAATGACTTCCAGAACTTATGTTACTCTGGCAAAGCAAAGCCTTTGAAAACTCAATGTCATTGCCACCAGAGGCTTAAGAATGGTAGAGGTATGGAGTATATATGCAGTCTTTGAGAAAGGTGGCATTTATAGCAAAATGAACAAAGATTTTGGAGTCAGGAAGTCTTGGGTTCAAATACTGTTTTAGACATGTACTACTTGTATGACCTTGGGCAAGTCTGAGCCTCAGTTTCCTCTTCTATGAAATGAGGATAATAATAATAACTTCCTCACAAGATTATTGAGAGGATCAAATGAAATAATCCCATAAAGTGCTTTTTCAGGCTTTAAAGCATTTTAATTTTGGTGGACTCTGATCCAGTTATCTGAGGACCATGTTTAATACATTCCATTCCTACCTCATTAGGGGATGGGGAGATGGGCTCCCTTCTCTGCCATTGGCAAGAGCCTCCATGGATTGTATTTCCCCAGTTTAGTCACATATAGTAGAATAGCTTCCACAAAAGAACATTTACTTTAAATATGTAGCAAGAAAAAATATAAGATCTTTTTCTCTCAGTACCTTTGGTGTTTTCCTCCTCCTGCTTTCCTCCACTTCCCCACACACCACCTTGGTCTCTGGGGAAGGAAGGGTGATTAGGTTCTCATCTTAACTTAGTTCTTATATAGCATCAGTTTCAACAAGTTGAAATCCAGAACTTCTCCACTCAGGCTAGTATCCTGTAAACTTGGTTCATCAAGGTTTCCTGGCTAGTCTGAGTACATCTAATCTGGAATTCTGAACTCCAAGGTGCCCATGCCATGGCCTGAGCTCCTAGGTCCATGACACCATTCATTGTACCTATGTAGCAAAGAATAGGCCTCACATGTGTAATGAGGCTCCATGTGCAGCAAGGATTCTGTCCTGGGGTGACTTGAAGGGAGGCAGAATAGATGTCTCTTACCTGTTCTCTTCTCACCTTTTTCCAAGGGAGATTTTCATTTCTTCCAGAAGAGGAAGCAGGAAGTTGGGGCAAGAGGTCACCACTCTGTTCTCCTCAGAGAGAGGGGATACTGGGGCAGAAGTATATTATCCTCTCATTTAAATATTGTTCATGTAAGAGAGATGATTGGATATGAGCTAACTTTTGATTACTTTGTCAAATTTTTTTGCGGGTAGTGGGGTTGGGAAACCCCAAGCTTTGTATCCAAGGCTTGACCTCTTTCCCACTTAATACAAATTTGACAATGAACATACATAGAAAAGAGTAAAGAAACCCATTTACCTAAATTATAGTAAAATAGAAATCAAAGAAAATATACATAGAAGAATATGTATCAGGCAGTACAGAGTAAAGGAATTCTCCCACTGGGAACAAGGTGACACAGCTCAGCAAAGAAAGAGGGTCCTGGATCTCACCCAGGAGGAAATTCCCTGAAATCTCTAGAGAAGCAAGTTGAGGGCAGGGACATGACAGAGACTGCCTGCTCCTCTCACATCTTCCCAGTCTTTTCCTTCAGCAACTCAAAGCGAGGCTGGCTTTTTCCATCTTATCACTTGAAGCTGGAAGTCAACTGGAGGCTCAAAGAAAACTTGAAATTTGACTAGTCCCAAAGGGGAGAATGGTCTTGAAGAGTCTTGAAGAGTCCTCACAGCAGTCTGACAAAGAACTGAAGCTTTTGTCTCTTACCACCTCCACCCTTCCCCCCATGCAGGACAGGGTATTCATTTCTACCAGTAAGGAAAGAGTCCTGTACCAATGGACTTTGGGATAGGGGTTAGAACCGGAAATGACAAATGAGACAGATCAAAATCTCAAACTTATTTCTTGGGGCCATATGTCCTGAAGGGGTGGATATTGATCCTTAGGTCCTTCACCCCTTACCACCCTTGCCTTGAGCAAATGAATTTACTCCTGTCCACCACAGGAAAGAGAAGAAAAGAGAGAAGCTGCCCTTAGACATATTAAAGATGCAGAGAGTTCCAGCTATGCTGTCAATGGGAAAAGATTGCTCTCAGTCATGTGATAGACAAATGCAGAAAACTTATGCATTGGAGCCCAAGTGTCTTCCACATGGGTGACTCCATATTAGGTAATCTGGACTTGTGCCAAAGCCTCATTATACACTTTTTGTGTAAGTTAGTGTGGTGATGATGATGATGATGATGATGATGATGATGATGATGATGATGATGATGATGATGATGATTATAAATGTAGGTAAAAAGTGAGGTTTTAATTTCTTCAGGCAAAATTGCCATGGACTTGTGTTGGTTCAAAAATATATGAACATTTAATGTTAAATCCATGCTTAGGCCCAATCCATTTACAATTTCAAATTTAAATTATGGAGTAACTTGTTATATTGACCCTTTCTAGATAGTTCTTCAATGGCATATTTATTAGCCCATTTTTCTTTATAAGAACGTTATGTAAATCAAAGGAGAAAAGGAAACAAATCATATTCACACTCAGCATATTACTCACTGTGAGAAGAAGCAATTAAGGACAGAGTAATCCAAATTTACTAATATAAAACATGTTTATGTTTGACTCAAGACAATAAAACCTTAAATATACTGCAGGATGCTATAAAGTATCTTCTGTGTTTGGTTTGGAGCAATCTTAAGTTAAACAGATACTTTTATTTGTTTCCATATATATATAATATATATATATGTATATATTTAGTGATGACTAAACTCAAATCATGTATCCATACACAAGGATCAATGTTATGTCTAGGTGGTTGAGGTCAATAGTTCTGTCTACAGTGATGCTCCAGTTTCAGGGCAGTTTTCTGATTCGGGCTGAATTCTCAAGGATATTCAGGGATTTATATTTGTAATATGAGAATCCATCTTTTTTGTTTCTTTATAAAGGATAGTGAGCTTTTGGCATACGATTCTGTCTACCTGATCATAGCCAGTAGAGATTGATTTTTTGTAACCAGCAGTGAGATGTATACAGTTTCCACTACTTCATGGTATAATCTGCATCAATCAGTAATTCAGGACTCCTTAAGGCTAACTTTCATGTAATTTCTGGTGGCAAAGTCCTATCTTGAATTGCTATCATAAACCTCTCTGTAGCTATAAACAAACAGCTTTATTTTCTGAGTCATAATCCAGCTCCTTTTGTGTCAGGAATATTTAACCAATGATCTATGCTCTCAGTATGGCACCTGCCCAGGTGACTTGAGATCCCTTAGAAACTTCTGATTCTGATTTTATATTCTGATTGTTTTTAATGTATCTTATTCTTTGAATTTATTGAATATAAAATATAAAATCTCTTTGTGAGTACTGATTTTTCTATGAATCTAGGAAATTATATCTGGAAAAACCTCCAAACTGATGGCATCATGAGGTTTGAGTCTCTCGCCACTCATTCTCCATTCTCCACTATTGCACAGACACATACTCCACCTGACCCCCACATGCATTGTCATTTGCTACTTATTGCAACTGGCCTTAATTGAAGATGACATTTACATGGGTGAGAGTGCTCTTAAGGGGAAGACTTGTTGACTTGGGAAAGTTCAAATCAATTCACCAAGCTTTTATTAGGCACCTACTATAATTGGGCATTATGCTAAGTGCTGGCTGATACAAAGACAAACACTAAATAGTCTATGACTTAAGAAGCTTGTATTGTACTGGGAGGTACTAACCTATGTGGAGACAAGTAAATAAAAGTATATGCAAAGTAAATAGAATTTTTGAGGGGTGAGGTGGCGGTAGTAGTGGAAATTAGGAAGGGCCCTCTGTAGGTGGTAGCACTAGAGATGAGTCTTGAAGGAAGTCAATGATAGCAAAAGGTGAGGGGTAAGGAAGGAAAGTGTTCCTGGTACTGGGAAAAGCCAATTCAAAGGTCCATTAGCAAGAGATGGAATGCTATATACAGGGTAACCTAATTTGTCAGGAATGTAGAGTAGATGAAGGGAAGTAATATAAAATAAGTCTCAAAACATAAATTGGATCCAGACTATCAAGGGCTTTAAATATTGAGCAGAGGAGTTTATATTTTATACTACCTTCCGTAGACAGATAGTACAGCTTCTTATGCAGGGGAGTGACTTGGTCAGACCATTGCTTTAGGGATATTGATATGGCAGCTTTGTGGAAGATGAATTGAAAGGGAAGAAATTGGATGCAGGGAGAATAATTAGGAAGTTACTGCAGTAGTTCAGATAATGAAGTCCTAAACTGGGGAGATTATAGGATGGATGGAGAGAAGTAGACTGATATGAGAGATATTGAGGCAAACATGACAGTTAATTCTCAATTAACAGGATACTGATGGTGAGGAAGAGTGAAGAGCTGGGAATGGCTCTGAGGTTGTGAACCTGGGTGACTGACGCATATATACATATATATATATATTTTTTTTTTTTTGCATTTTGGAGGGCAGTTGGGGTTAAGTAACTTGCCCAAAGTCACGCGGCTAGGTTTTTGTTTGTATGTGCATTAAGTGTCTGAGGTCGGATCTGAACTCAGGTCCTTCTGACTCCAGGGCCAATGCTCTACTCACTGCGCCACCTAGGCGCCCCTCGCATATCTATTCTTAATGGAAATCAAGTCACCTAGCATTTATTAAGTACTTACTGTGTTTCAGATACACTACTAAGTGCTGGGGACAAAAAGAAAGGCAAAAACAGTCCCTGCTCTCAAGTCCCTGATCACAATCCAACAGAGGAGACAACACACAAATAAGTATGTACAAATAAGATATATACAGGATGAAATTCGAGATAATCTCAGAGGGAAGGTAGTAATGATGAGGGAAGGGTAATAGTGATGAGGGAAGGGTAATAGGTTCTACCAGGGACCCTGATCACTATCAGTGACCAGAAACCCTGCAATTCAGTCTGGAAAGAATTCACCGGGCTCAAGCAAACTTGGAAGCTGAGATTGTAAAGTTTATTGTTATACTGTACAGCACCATGGGCAAGGATTCTTATGGAACCTGCAACCTTACAGAAATCACAGGTATAGTTTTAAGGAGTCAAGACAGTAAATCAGGTGTCAATTATGCTAACTAGTTGAGTAAGGGTGGGGTTAGGGAGGAGTTAAGCAGTGGTCAGTGCTTAAAGGACCATGCACTTTTTTTTTTTTTTTGACAAAAAGTATTTTTATTTGACATCTGAATAAGTGTTGACTCCTCAGGACACGGCCTTTGGCATCTTTTCCAACTTATTCATCAGCTTGTTGCACTGTGCCTTTCTCAGAAACATAGATACCATCCAAAAATTTTCTGATATCCTTGTTTTTGACTGTGGTGGCCTGTTGGATCAGGGCAGCTGAGTTTGAAACAAGTTCAATATCATTTCCTTCAAGAATTAACTCATCTTTTTGGGCTTGAGAAATAGCACAAGCAACACCTGGTCTCATGCTCACTCTTCGGATATATTTTTCACCCAAGAAATTTCTGATTTCAACAAGTGAACCATTCTCTTGAATAACAACATTTATGGGGAAGTGAGCATACACAGACCTCATCTTGTAATGAAAACCCAGGGTAACGCCTTTGATCATGTTTTGTACATGGCTACAGATTGTGCGCACAGTTGCAAGTTCTTTTCGATTTCCCCACCACTTGTCTACCCGAAGCCTTTTTTTCTTCTTTCCAAGGAGACTGAGCTCAACATTGATATGATTGAAATCCCTACGAAGAATTCCTCTGGGCCCTTTCACAATAACTGTCCGACCCTTAAGAGAGATGTCAACATTTTCTGGGATGTCGACGGTCTGGTTGCTTAGAATGGTCTTCATTCTGGTAGTGAACGGGCCAAAGAGGACCATGCACTTTTAATGTCTACTGCGCATACATATTGCCCATAATTCACTGGGAAATAGCCCAAGGGGAGGGGCTATCTGGAGGTGTGGTTTTAGGCCTGACACATCACTAAAGTCAACCATCAGTTGAGGCCACTGAGGAGTGCCCAGTCTGCCACCCATCAATGTCACCCACAGAACGACACAGAGAAGCTAACCTCCCACTGAGGACAGCCCAGCAGTCCTGCAGGAAGGACCAGCGCAGCGCTCTGGGAGCTGGCAGCTTGCAGAGCGCAGGGAGCCTAGCCGAGCCCAGGTCCGTGTGAGCCGAGGCTTTAGCCCCAGGGCGGCAGGGCCAGTGGCCGGCTGGAGAGACCCCAGAACACCAGCAGCTGTGGCGACTCCAGAATTATCAACATAGACATGCCTAGGACAAAGTAAGAGGTTAGTGTCCTATGGACTTTGGGACCAGTATTTGGGGAATGCGTCGGCTCCCTCCCCTGGGGGCTAGAAGCCACTGAGGAGACACGCCATTTTGTAGTTTTCAGAGGCAGCTCCAGCTCCTGGCCTGCGAATTGTAGGGAGATCCAGCGATCAGTCTTGGGGGTAATCGCTCTTGCTTTAACCTCCCTGGATCTGGATTGTGATCTAGGGTGGAAGTCGTGGGTGGGTTTACAGCTTGCCAGAAACGGAAGTTGCCCCCCACACATTCGGGATGAAAATTCCTCTATCTGGCCTTAAAGCCATAGTGTGGCAATAAGCCCAAAAGTCAAGTAATTAAGTGGCAACATGCCAAGGCAAAGGAAACAGAAAAATGCAACCCTAGACTCCTATTTTGGGGGCATAGAGCGGGAAAAGGACTGTGAGGTCAGAAGTCCTGCTCCAAAAGCCCCAGGGGAAAACATGAGCGGGTTGCAGGCCATAGAGGACCTTAAGAAGGACTTTAAAAATCAAATAAGAGAAGTGGAGGAAAAATTGGAAAGAGAAATGAGAAGGATGCAGGAAAAGTATGAAATGAGGGTCAAGAGCCTGACTGAGGAAAACAACACCTTAAAAAATAGACTAACTCAAATGGCAAAGGAGGCCCAAAAGGGCAATGAGGAGAAGAATGCCTTAAAAAGTCGAATTTGCCAGATGGAAAAAGAATCTCAAAAGTTCACTGAGGAGATTCATTCCTTCAGAGTTAGACTGGAGCAAATGGAAGCTAATGACTTTATGAGAAATCAAGATGCTGTTAAGCAGATCCAAACAAATGAAGATTAGAAGGCAATGTGAAATATCTCATGGGAAAAACCACTGACCTGGAAAATAGATCCAGGAGAGACAATTTAAAAATGATTGGACTACCTGAAAGCCATGATCAAAGAAAGAACCTAGAAATCACCCTTCAAGAAATTCTCAAGGAAAATTGCCCTGATGTTTTAGATCCAGAGGGCAAAATAGAGGTTGAAAGAATCCACAGATCACCTCCTGAAAAAGATCCCAAAAAGAAAACTCCCAGGAATATTATAGCCAGGTTCCAGAATCCCCAGATCAAGGAGAAAATACTCCAAGCAGCCAGGAAGAAACAATTTCAATATTGTGGAAACACAATCAGAATAGCCCAGGACCTGGCAGCTTCTACACTGAGGGATAGAAGGGCATGGAATACGATATTCCAGAGGGCAAAAGAACTGGGAATGATCCCAAGGGTCACCTACTCAGCAAAACTGAGTATTTTGTTTCAGGGGAAAATATGGTCATTCAGTGGAATAGAGGACTTTCAAGCATTCTTGAGGAAAAAACCAGAATTGAATAGAAAATCTGACATCCAGACACCAGAAGCAAGAGATGCCTGAGAAGGTAATCAGGGAAAAGAAATCAAAAGGAACTTATCAAAGTTGAACTATTTACATTCCTATATGGAAAAGCAATAACTGTGAGTGATGATATCTTTCTCACTATGAAAATAATGGAAGAAGGGGGTGTGGTCATATGAATACATATGTGAATGTGTGTGTAAAAAAAAAAAAGGATAGGAGTGACTTTAGGTGGTTTGTAATCGGTGAAGAAGGAGCCAGTAGGTAGGGAGATACTGAAGGTGATTGGAAGACATACATAGAGGGGAAGGAAATGAATGGATTGAGGGGCAAGCTGTTAAAGGACACAGAAGGGGATCAAGGAAACAAACGGACAGACTGACCTTGCAAAGATTTAAGCCACTTCATTCTCTGAGCTTGTAGCAAAGAAGATAATACTTGAAGATGAAGTTATAGAAGGGGGAAAGGGTGAAATGGAGGAATTTAACAATTGCCTTAATCTCAGTAAATTAGGAAACAAAGTCACCTGTATGTATAGATTTAGGAGTCATTTGCGTAAAGTGGAGAAAGTAGTCTTGGAAGTCAATCTGAGATTTTAAAAATGTGTTGCACAGCAGTGAAAACCTGCTAGAGATTAAATACAATGATATGTAGTATAACCAGCAAGCATAATTCCATGAGTTCATTCAGTAGTGGTCTTAGTAGTTTAGGAAGAGGACTGGAGAAAGTAGACAATGGAAATCACCCAAAATTAGAGTAACAGGTCAACAATGGAAGGACAAGGGTACAGGGAACTTGAGAACAGAAAATAGTTCTTTCCAAACTTGAGATGAAGTGGAACAATTACAATTCAAAACAACTCAACAGACTTTAGAGGAATTTGACAGAAAATACCTTATTAATATAAAGTTAGCCTATAATTAAGAGTTTTAAATAGTGGTTCATAATCATATCTTATTGATTGTAAACTGAGTTGGAGTCATTTTACTGATTCTCATTTAAAAATTTAAAAAAATTTGTAAAAATGTAACCATTCTATACTTTGTCCATAATGATTTTACATGGCAAGCATTTGAACATTGAAATTAGAAACCAGTAATATCTTTCTGAAGAACAGGGCCTCCCAAATGGTGAGGTTCATTGCAGGAGTTGTAAAATCTCCTTGAGTAGATTGTTATTTTTTAAATCCAATGGCCTCATGCTAATTGGTTTTCAGCAGTAATATGTTTCTCCTGCATTCTTGGCACAGACTCTTATTAGCATATAAAAATAATTTTCCCTGTGAACCCACTTTATTGCATAGTTAGCCAGTTTAACATTGTCATGCACCACTGATATAAAGATAACTAGGTCAGGCAACTCCCTCAAGAAACACTGTTTTAAAATTTTTCTGGAAGAGGGAAGATAATTTGGTGAATGGCTGTGGTCCTATTTTAAATTTAAATTTCTAACTTCATTTTAATTAAGAAATAGCTAGGTTTAGAGTCTACTCCAGTATCCAAAGTAGATACAAATGTGGGATAGTCAGTAATTACCCCAATAATGGCATAGTTATTCTGTTCGTTCTACATTTACTATATCTGGTAACCCAAATCT
Source organism: Gymnobelideus leadbeateri (assembly GCA_011680675.1). NCBI lineage: Eukaryota > Metazoa > Chordata > Mammalia > Diprotodontia > Petauridae > Gymnobelideus > Gymnobelideus leadbeateri. The sequence continues at coordinate 701,134 of WOXC01009202.1, forward strand.
ATGTCTACAGTTCTCTTTCCACCAGTTTGAGCAGACATATAATTTACCTAATAATCCACTGAACAAATAATCATCTCAAGAGTTCTGGCATTCTGAGATAAATAAGAATCACCAAATGTTAGTTAGAAAGGGGCATCAAGGGGGGAGTGGCTAGGTAGCACAGTGAATAGAGCACAGGCCATGGAGTCAGGAGGACCTGACTTTAAATCTGGCCTCAGACACTCGACACGATTACTAGCTGTGTGACTTTGGGCAAGTCACTGCCCCAATTGCCCTCCAAAAAGCAAAAAAAAAAGGGGGGTGGGGCATCAGCTAATACAGTCCTATCATTTTTTCAGAAGAAGAAAGTAAGGCCTAGACAGGTTCATTAATGGTAGATCTGGGACTAGAACCCAGGTTTCCCAAGTCCTAGTCTCTGATCTTTGCACTATACCTCTATTTTCTTACTAAGAAAGCATGTAACCTATGTATGAATTAAATTCCATATCAGAATTTGCTAGGAGCCAACCCAGGTTAAACACTAGTGCTACATTGAGGAGTGATATACTTTACCCAGAACCGCAGTGGTTTGATGGCATCCAAGAGGGAGTGATTTATCCACAATCTATACCACATTTGGACATGAATTTGGAGGGTTGGATGCTGTGTATCCACCTTATTAAGCTTGAGACTTGTCTCTCCAGGGACTGAGGTTCTATGGGGTAAAACTGTGCCCTTGATTGTGGGTGGTGGTGAGTGTATTTGTACTTTGCTTCTTGCTCTATCTTCTTGCTAAATATCTCTTTGTAAAAGCTAATGTATAAAATAATATTGTGTTACTAATAACTGGGTCTATAAATGGTATAGGAGAGATACTGTTATTGCTGATTGAAACTGGGGAGAACACACCAGAAGGGAGATTTGAGCTGATAGCATTAAAAAGACATCCCTAGAACACCTCTAAGACTGCTAAAGATTAGAATGGGATATTCCTAGAATCCTCTGGGGGAAGACGTAGTTAGTCTTGCTCTGGGGGACCTGACTTGCCAGTATGAGTTTGAATTGAGATAATGACCCTCTATAGTCTGGAGTGTCTATAACCCCTACACATATGTCAGGCACTGTGCTAAAACTAGAGATACAAATATAGATAAGATAATGTTTGATCTCAGGGAGCTAACATTCTAATAGAAGATAACACCATATCTAGGGCATTGGTGGTCAAGGAGTGTTTTGGACAAGAAAGTCAGAATGAATGGTGGTTGGAGCCATAAAGCAATTTATTCTCTGCCAGGAATGATCGTGCTCATTTGGTTACTATTCTTAGACTTTGAATTGGAGAATAGGGATTGGGGTAAGGGTTGTGAAAAATTATTTTTCTTGGCAAGCCATTTTTGGAGACTCAGAGCTCCCAGCCACGCCTTCTGCTCCAAAGTTCTTCACAAGGACATTACTGATAATAAGATTGCATTGAGTCTTATCCTGGTCAAACTCCAAATCAGGCCTGAATTGATTTAATCTGTTGAGGCTTGGGCAGAGTTAGATTCTTCTGCCTAGATAGTAGGCAGAATGGGAGTGGTCTGGTATGGTGGGAAGTCAGATAGAACAGGTTATTTCCTTGGTCCAGGAGGTAGAATGATGGAGGGTGATATCGGCTCTTGTCAAAAAGGTACCCTGTACCCCCAAATCCAAAATCGAGCCAGTTCTAGACTGACCCCCTCTGAGGGGCTTAGTTCTGCACTGTAACTCCCATGTAATACATGTTGCCAGAGAAAATAAAAACGTAGATCTGACCAAATTGTTTGTCTCTTTCTTGGGTTTTGGGGTTGACAGGGCAGTCTGGTATTGAGATGGTTAGAAAGTGGTAGGCCTGAGATGAGGGAAGACAAAGTGAATGCTTACCAATCAGAGGCCAAGGTAACAGAGATGTGGATCCTTCAGTTCCAGATGGAGGTAAAGACTGGAGTATGACAAGAAAATGATTGGGCAGTGTTTAATTAGGCTTGTTTTTGCTATTCTGACCCTGTGTGCCCCAGTTTTTGCTTCTAGAAAGGTATGCATAATCTTTGAAAGTTTCACTTTTTTCTTTTCTTTTGCTAAAGATGGACCTCTTGGGGCTCAGTAGATGAACAGTCGAAACCTTTGCCTTACTCTCTTACTATATTGATCCTGTTCCTGTCACACCTCCTCTTACTGATAAAACTATTTTCCTTTTCCATTAGTGACTGGAAAGAAGCATTTCCCATTGTTCCTTCCTATAAAGATCTCCCTATAGAAGTGGGATAGGCATAAGAAGCTTACCATTTATATCATCTCTAGTGATATGGTAAATATGAAAGAACTAGAGATTAATTAGTGCAGTAAGTGAAGAAAGAGATGAGGAGATAAAAACAGAGGAGGAATTGAGAATCCTATTGTTCCCCAAAAGAAGAGACAAGAAAGCAATTCCCAAGCCCCTAATAAATAAAATGAAATTATTTCAAGCCTAAATGCTAAAGATTATAAACTGTCTCATAAACTCATATCCATTCTTGCAAATGTCAAGCAAAAGATTCTAGAGCACTTGAAAATGGTAATATTCACAAAAGATAAGAAAGTTTTAAGAATCTGTACTATAAAAGGTCTTCAAGTCCTTGTATACTGTATATAGTCAGAAAGATGAACAGAGGTAAGGTAACACTGGGTGGTGGCGTTACAGATATGGTGGGTAATTATAAAGTGAATGGAGCAAAAAGGGATTGATGCAATGGAAATATTCTTGGATTTAGAGTCAGAGGACCTTGGTTCAAATGCCAACTCTACTATTTATTATCTAGGCTGGTCACTCCAACTTTCTGAGCCTTCAATTTTACAATTGTAAAATGAGGGACTAGGCTAAATGACCATTGTGGTCTCTTCTAATTAATTCATTCTCTCTCTCTCTCTCTCTCTCTCTCTCTCTCTCTCTCTCTTTCTTGTTCCCTCCACCCCACTTGCCACTGGAAGAGAGCTAAATGCAATTTCCCAAAGTACGTGATGAAAACAATATATTAATGTCACTGCTCTGTGGTGAAAATAGGTGAAGCAACTAAGACCAGGCTATATTTAGCCTTGGCTTGGTTAAGTTCGCTTGACTGCAATTAGCTGAGTTGCAATTTACCATTATGCTTTGTGTGCAAGCTGGTCACTACAAAAGAAATAGATACCTAGGCTTATCCATGAGAAAGTTGCAATCTCATTATAGGAAATAACCAGGCAAAAATACAAATGCAATAGATTAAATGTTAAACAGACTATGATCAAGGACAAAAATGTAATCAGTATATGGGAGAGCAACATGGACTAGAATTATCAGGAAAAACTGAGAATTATAGGATCGAAGGGTTTAGAACTGGCAGGAATCATGTCTGTCTAATACTATGATTTTATAGTTGTGGCCCTGTGAAATAAAGTGACCTGAAGGTCATATAGCTAGTTAGTGACAAAGTCAGAAGGTTTTTGAGGTTTAAGCCATTTCATACTATATACCACAAAAAGCTCATAATGGATAACCAGCTTGAATATTCAAGGTAATACTATAAAAAAAATTAGAAGATAATCGGATCAAGTACTTTTCTCAGCTATGGCAGTGGGAGAGTATTTAACCAAATAAGGAATAGAGGCAATCCCAAAAGGAAAATAGATGATTTCGATTGTATAAAACTGAAATGCTTTTCATTAACAAAATCAATGAGACTAGCTTAGGAAGGGCAACTCTTAGCTATGGGAATTTTTTTGGCGTCAGAATGTCTAAAAAAGTTAGAACAACCAAGATATGGAAGGGACTACCGCAAATTTGTAGCAATTTAGAGTACCCTTCAATTTGCACGTGTGAATAGTCAGAATAACTATGCCATGTTTAAGGTACTTTGTGGGTCTATAGTCCTAAAACTATAGCTCCCAAGTTTTCACTGATGGGTTTACCTTCAATGAGCCAGTTGACACAATTGGCTCAGAGCAAAGGCAATTTTTGAAATCATATAACATAAACAGTAGCAACAAAACATTGTCCTTATAAACCTGGGGCATATTCTCCTACAAATACACATAGCAATTAGGAAGAATATACACATACATCCAGTGTACTAGTAGAAAGGCACACACTTAGGGAATATATATGGTTAAGGCATTGATGGGTCTGGTGCTATATGGCCCTAAAGTCTCATGTGTTTTCTTCTCCTGGTATTCTCCCATTGCTTCCCTTGGGTGTAGATTCCCTCCTGGGCAAGTGACTCAGTTGGGCTCTCTAAGTCTACTCCAGAGTATTTAGGGTAAATTTCCCTCTTGACAGAACTTCTTTTATTGCGACTGATTTGTAGATCTAACAAAGCTCTACAACTTTTAAAAAAATGCCACCAGATCTATGGCTCTTCAGTCAGCCAATGGCCAGCTGCCATATAATTTCTTCAGATTTGATTGAGGAGTATCTTCATACCCCCTAAAGGAGTTCCTTTACAAGCTGTGAATGGATATTCCTAGTTTAGAACCATTTACATTTTGAAAATATTTTCCTGAGGATTTAAAGCCATTCAAAATTTCATGTCCTCTTAACAGTTCATTATCTCTGTTACCTGGGGGTCTCAGTTGATCAGGGGTCTTCAATCAACCTTACCACAAATATACCAAGAGCTATTCCCCAATGGATAAATAAAGAATGTGAACAAATAGTTTTCAAAAGAATAATTGAGAACCAGAAAGCATTAGAGTTGGTGCATGGAGAACTGGTTAGGATTAGGAAAGGTTAAGAGTAAGGCAATGAGCTATGGAAAATACATTATTACTTGAGGGGAAAAGATGTTATCTGGAAACAATGTAGTTCCAATTATTTCTTATTTGTGCAAATGACAGTATTTGGGTTTTGATAGAAACAGTCACTTTTTAAAAGAAGCACATGAATTTCAACTAAGTAAATTGCTGCTGAATTCACAGCTGGCTTCACTCTGGACATAGAATAATTGCAATGAACTCAGTGGATGCTGCAGACTTTGTAGTACAACCTTGAGGCATTTTCAGTCTCTCAATTTCTTGAAAATCTCTCTTTTTATGGTTATTTATAAATCTGAGTGAAGGTCAGCCAACTTGGTGGCTTTCCCTCTCCACTCCTAATAGTATACTCAGGGTTATCGTTTAGCTCTTGGATACAACACAGAAATTTCATTATTTCTTGTCTTCTGTGTTTATAGAGTATGTTTATGGATGTCTCTATTATGGTGGGACAAATCTGTAACCAAATGACATCTAATATTGTAACATGAGACCAATTTCCACTGGTTACCCTGGGGTTCTTTTAATAATATTTTACACATATTTTTTGTCATTGGCCAGTGTCTAGACATATAACGAGACTTGGAAGAATATCTACACTTAAAAACAAAACAAAACAAAAACAACCCCAAACAAAAACCCAACCTTCTACAGCTACGATTTCTCAACATCTGTTGCTGAACTTAATACTGTGTAGTAGGTTATGCTTGGCCAGGCTTATAATGCTAGGTAATTTAGTCTTTTATTGTTTCTTTACTATTTTGTTACCCTTGACTGAATTGGTTTTAAGACCCACACCACAGATGTGCTGAGTTTGTGTGAGTTGCAGTAGCTAAACCTGTGCATTTTTCTCTGCCTCTCCCTTTTAGCCACACTTCAAAGTTCATTTCATTGTTCAGCAATTTCTATTTCAAATCTTTTCATTACACATAGCACATCTCCCATTCTTGGCTTCATGCCTTCTTCCAGGGAGCCAAAAACAGTCTCTCTCACTTGATATATACTAAGCATCTCAATGACCCTTTGAAGCTCTCTTTAAAATAGTATATATTTTAATTCACATATTAGGTTTTTTTTTTTTTTTATAAGATGGGAAAGCTTTACCAGACATTATGCTACAGTTTTCAGTTATCCATTACTGATGCTGGTATTGGCCAAACCGGAATGACTGGTGTTTTCTTACTCTTCACTGGTATCTAATGTTCTGAAGTGGACCCAAGTTTTCTGTGGATTGGGGTTTACTGTCCCAGGATTGTTGTTTTACTTTACAAGTGAAAGTCCTCACTCCTGAAGTGATTGTTTTACTTTCCATAATAGTAAAGTATCTTGAAAACAGTAGGTGCTTAAGAAATGCTTGTTGGATTAGATTGGATTGTAAATGGTTTGTTGATTTATTTTTTTTAATGATTAAAAATTACTGAGATACCAGGCTTAAGCCTTGAAACAGAAAAGGTGAAGCACAATACCTCCTTTTAAGGAGGGCACTCTAAAGGAAATGCAAATTTAAAGATCTTCCCTGCCCCTAGGCCCTTTGATAGGCTTAAGAGACTCTGAGAACCTTCCTTGATTTGAAAATATACTCTGCCCCCTAATAGACTGAATGTGGTTACTTGGAGCCTGTGGCAGGAGGCTTGGTTTTCAGGAATGCCCATCTTGATGCTGTGTGATTGGGCAGTGGGTCAAGAGGGTGGTTACATTCTCTGAACCAGGAGAAGGCTATATAATCCCTGATGTGAGGCTTTGCTTTGGGGCTCACTTTGAAAAGTGTTGTATGATTTGACCAGATGAGACTCTGGGCAGACATTGAGAGCCCCCCGGCTTTGAAAATCCAGATGTTGATGCTTCCCTCTCTGGTAACTGTGATTTGGTATGGATGCAATGGTTGGACAGTTTGGAAGCCTGTCTGCTTGATCTGTTTCTCTGTCTTGTATACTTTGAAGTTCAGGGTGCTGACCTTTTTCCCCTGAACTAGGTAAACAATATATGTTTGATTGATTAAAGTAAGCTTGTTAACCCATTTTTGAGTTGCTTTCCTTTAGAAAAGCAGATCTAAGAATCTATGTCGGCAGCCACCCTGGGGATGCTGGGGTGCTTGCTGCTACAGGGACTCAGACCAGCCATGTCTTTATTCCTCTCTAACCTGCATTCTGAATTTTCTCTGTGATGCCTTCCCTGGTGCCTTCATATCTCTCCTCCTCCACTTCCTTCCACCCCACTTTTTAGCTTCCTTTTATGTTGTGTTGTCCATTCAAATGTAGTTTCTTTAGGGTAGAGACTTTTTCTTTCTGTTTTTATTTGTATCCCCAGAGCTTAGTGCAGTGTCTTACACATAGTAAGTGCTTAATAAATGTTTGTTCTTTATTTGATATAAGTGTGATGGAATATTATTGTGCTATAAGAAATGGACAGTTTTAGAGGAAACTAGGAAGATCTCAATGATGTAGAGTGATGTGAGCAGAATTTGGAGAACAGTTTACACATTGACAACAAGATTATTGAAAAAAAAAAACAACTTTGATAGACTAGATATCTCTGATTAATGCAGTAATAAACTACAGATCTGAGACTTGAAGATGAATCACACCATCTGCTCCTTGCCAAAGAGGAAATGGACTTAAAATCTAGAATGAGACTTGGGGTATGACCAATGTGGGAATTTGTTTTGCTGGACTGTATATGTTTGTTGTGAAGGTTTTGTTTTCTGTTTTATTTTTAATTGTTCATGGTAGTGTTGGGAGTGTGGGATGATGGGGGGAAGAGATAATGCTTGTAAAGATTTTTTTTCTTTTTGGAGGGCATTGGGGTTAAGTGACTTGCCCAAAGTCACAAGGATAGTAAGTATGTCAAGTGGCTGAGGCCGAATTTGAACTCAGGTCCTCCTGACTCTAGAGCCGGGGTGCTCTATTCACTGTACCATCTAGTCTTCCCTGTAAAGATTTTTTTTTAAATGAAAAGAAAGGTGCAGGATTTCACTTTAAAATCAGTACTCCTGTTCTAGAGAATGAGGTCAAATGTTTGACTTTTTTTTATACATTGCTTGTTGCACTTTTATTTATTGTATGTGTAGTGGAAGCATGCTAGACATGAAGTTAGGAAATTTGAATTCTATTGATTTTTCTATTAAGTAGAATTTATAAACTTTGTCATGCCCCTTCTTTGTTTCTGGTTCCTCATCAGTAAAATAGGGATGATTATGATGAAAGGCATTGGTTCTGTTGTGGGTGGTAATAGAGCAGAGACCTTTTTTAGACATCTCAACTCAGACCTGTCCCATTGATTTTTCATAAAAACAGTAAGGTGAATGATGGAATGTTGAAAAGAACCTTCTCACCATAGCCATTCAAGAGTCTTTGTAGCTTTGTTAAGAGAAGTTCTGGAGAATGGTTTGCCTAGGCCAGGGGTATGATAGGAATTTAAAGGAATTCTCATACCATAGTTTGAATAAGAATTAGATTGGGATGGCCTTATAGAAGGTTGAAAAGGTAGACTACAAAAGCTTGTGGAAAGGAACTGCTTTTGTAGTGAATTTATTTAGCAAGCTGGCTAGGATCTGCATCTCAAAAAGGCTAAACTACTTGGACTTGAGCTTTGCAGAGATTAGTCAAAAAAGCTCAGCTAAGAAACTGTGTTACAGTTGAAAACCTGAAGATTGTAGAAAGGAGAAGATAGGAGATCTTCAGAGATGTTGCTATGGGAACCCAGAGATTAGTGCAATGATATCATTTGACTTTATGTGTTCCCTCTCACCCCTGAGGCAGTCAGGATTAAGTGACTTGCCCAGGGTCACACAGCTAGTGTCAAGTGTCTTCAGTTATATTTGAACTTAGGTCCTCTTGATTCCAGGGTCAGTGCTCTATCCATTGCACCACCTAGCTGCCCCCGTGTGTTCTTTTTGCTTATTCTTGTCCATGTTTCTTCCTTGAATTGTTATGTTCCATAAATATATGCTCTTTTATGAGTGTTTCCTGGCCAAACATGGTCCCCTATTACTAGTTATTCATGTTCCTTGCATGTATCCCCTTTCCCACTAGGTTTATGGTAACCTGTAGGAGAGTATTAGTTAATAACAGTATTAGTTAATCTTTGTGATTTATTTGGTTATGTTATTTGAGGAAATGTTTTTCATTTTGAACTAATTTGCTCTCTATTTGAGCTAGTAAAAAACACAGCAGTATGGGTTTGTGAACTATGGTTTTGATTGGATTGTGACCTGCAAACTGTTTTAATTCTGATTGGATTTTTGTGGAACCACGTGCTATATGTGCTCTAACCTTTTTAATATGACTGATGTGAGGATCAAAGGAAGTCATATGTATGTGTATGTGTAAGGACTTCACTTAAATATTAGAGCAAAAATTTATTCAAAGCCTGTTTTAGGGCATCCTGGCAAGTAGGTAGTGCAGATGGCTATTGAGTCAGGAAGATCTGAGTTCAAATTTTGTCTCAGACATTTCCTTAGCTATGTGACAGTGGGCAAGTTCCTTAATTTCTTAACTCTGTTTCCTCATCTATAAAATGGAGATAATAAGAGTATCTATTGCATGGGGTTGATCAGAGGAGTAGATGAGATAATATCTGTAAAGTGCTTTGCACTTAAAGCACTATATAGATACCAGTTATTATTATTATTATTATTTTTTTTTTTTTTAAGCAATTGGGGTTAAGTAACTTGCCCAAGGCTACATGGCTAGGTTTTTGTTTGTGTGGATTAAGTGTCAGAGGCCGGCTCCGAACTCAGGTCCTTCTGATTCCAGGGCCGGTGCTCTATTCACTGCGCCACCTAGCCGCCCCCAGTTATTATTATTATTATGCAGGGAAAGTTCTTCCTCCCTGAAAGTTTATCATGGCAACCCAGTTCCACCTTTTCCTTTATGTCTTAAGAGTCTGTTCTCTAATAGTCGTGTGCACATTTTCCAAGGAAAGGTATTCTCTTAAATCACTATAAACTATCAACTGATTGGGATTACAAACATAATCTGTTTACTGGGGTTGATTTGTTCCATACGAAATAAAAACAGTGCCCATTTCCAGAGCATTTTAAGGTTTACAAAGTACTTTCCACACACCTCTGTGAGAGATGGGTAGCACTAATGTTATCATCTTCATTTTGTAGATTAGGAAACTGAAGCTCAGTGAGATAAGATTACCCATGGTCAAACAGCTATTAAGTGGCAGAGGTGTCCTGATTCTAAGTCCAGTATTTCCCTTTTACCACTTTGCCTCTTGTGAAAACATTGAGAATGGCTGGATCTGTGATTTCATTGGTATAAAGAACCCTCAGGTGATATAAATCCCTCCCCAATGCAGGTCAGTACCTTCTCTTCAATTTATAGTATTAGAAAGTTGCATGGGCACTGAATATTTAAGTGACTTGCCCATGGTCACAGTGCAACGTCAGAGGCAAGATTTGAACATAGGTCCTTTGTTTCTTCAAGGACAATTCTTTATCCACAGTACCATGCTGTGTCTTTTGTGAGGGCACAATATTAAATGGAGATGGTATTTTCTTTTTTCTGGTAAAAAAAACATTGAAAAAAGGATTTATTGTTTCTGTATACAAAATTAGATGAAATAACTAATGTAAAACATTTTTTTTAAAAGACCAACACCACATAAACTCTTGTTTTATCAAAATTTTGTGGAAAACTCAATTTGCTGTGACCAAGAACAGGGGATAGTTGCATTCTTCCCGGTTTTAACAACAGATCAGAGACTGTTCATTTTGGCAGTGTTTTCAAATGAAATTCCTATATGTAGATCTAAGTCCATCCCCAAAGTATTCATGTTTAATTTTTCCTATCTTTCCCTTTGGAACATTACTTATATTTTCTTTGTGCTTGGCTTTTATTAAATTCATAGATGAAATGTCTTTATGTAAATAACAATTCTGTAAAAGGGATGCAAAGTTATTCACTTCCCAATTCTTAGTTTTTGCCACAAAATTTAGTTTAAAACATCAAAATGGTCCAAACTACACATGTTAAATATTTGGTTTAACCAATAAAAAGATACCAAGTTGACTGTGTACTAGGAGTTTGACACCTTTTCTTAAAGATTGCTTTGAAAATTTGCAAATTGTTTGCAAACAAAATGTCATATAAACATTGACCTTCCCCTAGTCTCACAATGTCAAAAAAAAAAAAAGAGCCAAACCTATATAAAACCCAGCATGAACTACCAAATGTCCGATTTAGAAAGAAGATTCTTCTGCAATTGCACACTGAAATGTTGACTTAACAACAACAAATGCTTCAGTAAGTTTCGTGCCAATCATCATTAAGAATCATAACACAACATTACTGAAAAAAGTAAACTTGTTCTTTTGGAAGAAGTCTTACAGAGACCTTCTGTAACATGGTTTGAATCATAACTTAAGATTGTTTTAAAGAAAAAAACCCCAAAGTCTTCTCTTTGGACATAAAGAAACAATGAAAAAAGTTCCAGTTTTGATTGTGTAGAAATAACTCCACTATGAAACCACATTTACATTATTGGACACCTGGAAATACTATTTATTATGCAGACACTAATCCCAATATGTAATAGATAGTATCTGTCATGTAAGTACACATGAGAGATACTGATCTATCAACAAGCATCATGTTTCCTTAAAGCCAATCCATTGACCAAACCTTTGGATCCAGTGAGAAGGTATTTTCACAGGAACAATAATATAATGTGTCATTTATCACATCACTACAGGGGGGCTTGGAGGGACTTGCTTATAATGTATTAATGATGATGTTCTGAGCTGGGCCTGATTCAGGTCAGTCCTCTGGTAGATTTTATATTGCAACAATGCTGAGACATTCACAAGTCATCTGGCAATTAATAAAAGGACACTTACTTAGCGGGAGAAGGAAAGATAATGATTTGAATTCATTCAGAGGAACGAAGTGTCAATCTCAGTTAAACAGTCAAATATTTGAGAATTCTATCCCTAAGCCCCATCCTCAGCTCCTTGTCACTGCTTTGTACTCAGGCAGAGAGAGGAAATGACATGAATAGCCTGAATTTTTATTCCCTTAAGTCAGCTAAGTCTTGGGGAATACCTTTTCAGTACCTTGAAAGGACAAATTAGCCTGTCCTGCAAGGGTGGGGAGGGGTTAAACTATTGTTCTTGCTCCAGTGTGCTGCATTCACCCCACTTGTGTGTGCCCTTCCTTGTCCACAGTCACAGCCTGGATTGCTTCTGGTTAGTACCACTAGGCCTGGCTTCCCCCAAAAGCAGGGGGCGTCCTTCAGTCTTCCCCCACTTAGTGTCTGCTGTTCTTTAGATGAAAGTTTGTGAGGGGAAGTGCAATTTTTGAGGACGTGAATGATGTGAAAATAAAGATGAAATTTCTTGAGCCTAGTCTGCATCCCTCAGGGCCTACTGTTGATTCAGTGAACTTGGCCTGCGGGTGTTTATACTTCACTCAGACCAAAGTCTTCTCTGAGGTCCTCTCAAGATGTCTTAGGAGGACAACTGTTTTATCCCTTTATTTTTGTTGTTCTACATTTGTTTCCTGGCAGTTTTCTGTCTTTGTGGAGGAAATCTGGAGAGCCTGGAAATTTCTGACCTACTCTGCCATCTTCCCAGAATGTCTCCCCTTGGTCTTGGAATATTATATTTCAAAGAGCAAAGGAGCTGGGGTTGCATCCAAGAATAACTTATCCAGCAGAGTTGAGTATAATGCTGAATGAAAAAAGTGGGCATTTGATAAACTGAAAGACTTTATTACATATTTTTAACAAAAAGACCAGAACTCAATGGAAAATTCAATATAAAAAATTCAGAAGAAATATAAGGAAATCATTAAAGACTATAAGGCACTGATAAAGATTAAGCTATTACTTGTGATAGATGAAAATGTTATCAGTATTCTTAAAATTGTTATCATTACTAAGGTAGCTTGCAAGAAAGGTTGTGACTGAATTATATATGATGGGGTGATCTAAAAAAAATAAAATTGGTTAGAAAGGGTAGAAAGGAACAATTATCTCATAAAAACTGGGTGTAAAAGAAAGAACCAATGCAGAAGAGACAGGTGGAGGTGGAGGGCTGGTAATGATGGAATGTTACTTTCATCTGGGGGGAAGAGGAAATAAAGTGTAGATCTGAATAGGTTTAGAAGTCTTCTGAACTTCTAGAGAGGTGAGAAAACTGTGGGATAAGGTGGGGGAGGGACTTTTAAAAGGGAGTATAGAATAAGATTAGGAGGGTAGGGGGAGAAGATAAGGGAGGAAATTTTAGAGAGGTAGGTAAAATAAGGAATAAGAGGATAAAGGAAAAAAATAAGGCAACAAGTAGGGTAAAAAGAGACTGAGAAGGAAAATAGTGGGTAAAAAAGATGGAAATTCACAGATAGTAATTAGAACTTTTGTCAGATCTATAAGAATATGAGTCATTCCCTAATTGATAAATGGTCAAAGGATATGAACAGGCAGTTTTCCAATGATGAAATCAAAATAATTTATAGTTATATAAAAATGCTCTAAATCATTCTTGATTAGAGAAATACAGATTAAAATAAGTTTGAGATATCATTTTACAGTTACAAGATTGGCTAAAATGATAGAAGGGGAAACTGACAAATGTTGGAGAGGATGTGGAAAAATTGGGACACTAATTCATTGTTTGTGGAATTGTAAATGATCCAATCATTTTGAAGGGCATTCTGGAATTATGCCCAAAGAGTTATTAAATACCCTTTGGGGACAATAAGAGATCACTGTTTACAGTAACAGCAATATTGTTTTAAGAATGACTTTGAATGATTGTTATTTTATTATAAATACACAAATTAACCATAAAGGACATATGAAGAAAGATACTATCTGCATCCAGAGAAGGAATTGATAAATAGAAGTATGTATAGAATAATTTTACATATATACATATACACATACACACATATGCATACATATACCTATTTGATCTAATGGTTGCCGTCTCTGGGGTAGGGTGGGGGAAGAAGAACATTTACATGATAATTTTGTTATATATTTGAAAGGAATAGCAAGTTATGCATAGTCGATTTGTAATTTCATGTACAATTGTCTTTTTATTGTATTATGTTTTGGAAATGCTTGTTTTATTCCATAAATTAAAAATAAAATAAAAAAGAACATTCATCCTATTGGTACGAGTTTCCTAAATAATAAAATTTACTTTTATAAGTTAGTTTCAATTTGACAAACAGGTATTTAATAAGTATAGGATATATAGAAAGCACTGCATTAGTTACTAGAAACTGAATGAGATATAATCCTTGATTTTAAGGAACTTAATTTTTCCAAATCACTAATAAAATCTGAATTGTTTCTAAAAAAAAGCAACCAAACAAAAACCAAAATTATTGCTCTTATTACATTCCGCCCTTTGGTGGTACAGTCCTTAAGGTTTTCTGAAGGATCTTCTACTTAAAATGACTTTAGCACTGTTCTGGTCAACCCTGACCTCTAGTACTCAAGAAGTCTGATATAGGCAGCACTAAAGGAGAAAGACAGAAACTAAAACAGAACAAACAAGATAGCAATACCCTAAAGAGTAAATCTGGGAACATCCCTAGGAGGACTGAGTCTCAGGTCTAAAGGATTAGATCTGTGTCATGTGCCCATGGGTGAAACCAGTTCTTTGCATTTCACAGTGGGTTTCTCAGTGTAAAAATGAGACCATAAGTAGGGGCAGCACCAAGAGTCTCAGGGTTATGACAAAGTTGATTATGCTTCCTGCATTCTCTGAGCCTCATTACAAGTCAGGAGAATGGCCTTGTACTGACAAGATTTCACCCAGTCTGAGAGAAAACCCCATAGAGAAAAGGCATAGAAGAAAAAATCCTTGCTCCACAACTGGCCCCTGAGGGACCATCCACCTTCTTCTATGGGGGCAAGTTTGACACTTCCAACAATGTCATCCATGCTTCTCCAAGTCCTAGGGAGGATCTGTACAATGAATGATCACTGGATATAGAGGGGACAGTTTTATAGTAATGGTGGGTGTGCTTTTTGTAACTGCATATGCCAGTGTTCAGTCTTTTGCCATTGGACTATTCTGGCTACCAGGAGCAGATCTGTCTGATCTACTGATCCATGGGGGCCAGCATCTTTTTCTGCTGCTTGCTGCTGATCTGCCAGCATCAGCTTCTACCTCTACCTCCATCCTTCCCCACCTCCTCCAGGCAGGATAACTGCCACTACAGATCTGACCTTTTCAACCTCCTATTCAATAAACTCTAGTGTCTTCTTATTAGCTCTAGCATCAAATATAAAATCCTCAGCTTGGCTTTCAGAGTCCGTCATAACTTGACCATCTCCCACCTTTTCAAAGTTCTTACACCTTACTCCCCTACATGAATTCTGTGATCCAGAGACTCTGGTCTCCTTGCTATTCCTCACACAGGATATTCCATATCTCACACAGGATATTCCATATCTCAATTCCAATTTTCACTGGCTGTCCCCCATAACAAAAATGCTTTCCCTTCTCATCTCTACTTTCTAGCTTCTTTGGCTTCCTTCAAGGCCTTCCTTGGCAGGAAGCCTGTCCCAGGCCTGTTGATTTTACCTTCTTAACATCTCTTGCATATGTCCCTTCCTCCTGCTACCACCCTGGTATAGGCCCTCATGCCAGGAGTATTGCAGTGGCCTCCTGGTGGATCTCCCAACCCCAGCCCATGAGTTAACAAAGTGATCTTCCTAAAGTGCAGATCTGACCCAATGTGCAACTCTCCCCCCTCCCCTGTCCTCTCCCTTTCCCTGCCCTCCACTCAATAAACTCCAATTGCTCTCTATTACCTCTAAGATAAAAAAAATTAAAAACATTTGGTGTTTAAAGTCCTCCATAACCTGCCCCACTTCCACTCTGTGTGCTTACCCTTTACACTCTACCACCTCCTCTGTCCCCAAATACTCTTTTATCCAGTGACACTGGCCTCCTTACTGTTCCTTGCACAAGACACTACATCTCCCACCTTCAGCCTGGAAATTCTCTCTTTCTTCATCTCTGCCTTATGGCTTCCCTGGTTTTCTTTAAGTTTTAGCTAAAATCCCATCTTCTACAGGAAGCCTTTCCAAAATTACTCTTAAATCTAGTGTCTTGCCTCTGTTGATTGTTTGCAATGAATCCAGTGTATAGTTTGTTTGTACACAGTTATTTGCATGTTCTCTGTCTTCGTTAGACTGCGATCTCTGGGTGATCAGAGACCATCTTTACCTTTCTTTGTATACCCAGTGCTTAGCACAGTATCTGGACCTTAATCCAAAGTAGGAGCTTAATGATGTTTGTTGACTAACTGACTGACCCAGACCTTCTTAATCTTTGTGCCTTCCTTCTGAGACTACACCCAATTCATCTTGTATATACCTTCTTTATACATAGCTATCTATATGCTATTTTCATCATTAGACTATAAGCTGCTTGAGAGCAGAGACTATTTGGTTTTTTGCCTCATTTTGTATTTCTGGTACTTAGTATAGTATCTGTAATGTTTATTGTTCACTCATTTCAGTCGTGTGCAACTCTTTTTTTTTTTTTTTTAAGCAATTGGCATAAAGTAACTTGCTCAAGGTTGCATGGCCAGTCATTATTTATGTGTGGGTGCTCATTTTCTGAGGCCGGCCAATCCCGGGTTATCCCAACTCCGGGGCTGGCACTCTTACTCACTTCGCCACCTAGCCGCCCCTGCAACTCTTTGTGATTCCCATGTTGGGGTTTTCTTGGCAAAGATACTGGAGTGGTTTGCTATTTTCTTCTCCAGTTCATTTTACAGATGAGGAAACTAAGGCAAACAGGGTTCAGTGATTTACCCAAGGTCACACAGCTAGTAAGTGTCAGAGGCCAGATTTGAAGTCAGGAAGTTGAATCTTCCTGACTCTAGGCACCACACTTTATACACTGTACCACCTAGATACCCCCCTGGGATATAGTAAGTGCTTAATTAATCCTATTAGAGTCTGAGCTTTTCTGCTCTATGCTGGGAGAGTATGGTTTGTAGGCCTGAATATTATGCATTGACATTCCTGGGGCCTGATTCTATGGCAAGATTGACTCTACCCCTTTTTGAAGAAGGTTGCTGGGGGTATGAGCTATCAGTGGTCTACTGTGTTTGGCAAGAGTGCTGTGGGTAATGTGCCTGACTCTGCCCTCCTATGCCAGGGGAAAGACACAAAGCAACACAAAAAGCAGCCAAGCCAGACTATTCTAGGCCAGTGCATGTGCTCTATTTCTCATGAGTAGAGGGGAAGGGAATAAGCATTTCTATAGTACTTATTATGTGCTAGGCACTTCACTTAGCACTTTTTACAAATACTGTCTCTTTTGACTCTCACAATAGTCGGGTAAATGCTATTATCATTCCCATTTTACAGATGAGGAAACAGAGGAAAGGCAGATTAAATGACTTGCCCAGAGTCACACAGCTGTCAGTATCTGAGGCAGGATTTGAATTTAGGTTTTCTTGACTCTAGGCGCAGCACTCCACTGCAGCAGCAGTTAGTCCTGGTAGTCATTTCTGCTTGGGTTGGGGGGGATTATTACTGGGGCTTAAATTGTATACTTTTCAGGGGTCTCTCACTGGAAGTTCCATAGTAAAAAATGTGATTCACAATCCACAGTTCACAGTTTGGGGGTGATAATGGAAACATTTTAAATTGATGCCATAGTTCTGCCTGTTGTTAGCTAATTAAATGATATGCAATTGGCACATTGTTTATTTCTCCTATTCCAGAAATGTTTCTGGACTCCTGGGGAGAATTTCCCGTGGTGAGAACCTTTGAGGGGTTGTACCTCCCTATCCAATGTGGCCCCCTCAGAAGCTTGCACCAAAGCCTCTCAGCAAAATCCATGGGGAAAAATGATAGTTGGTCTTTCAAATTCCAAGTTAAAAAAAACAAACAAAAGTTAAGAAAACTCAGACAATTTTTTCAGGGTAGTTGTTACACGAGCCCAAAATTCCTGGGATCTGCCTTGGTTTATATTCTGATACTATTGAGGTTTTTCATGTCTTCCCTCAAAGGCTAGCTATGTCCATATAAGATTTTAGGTGAGGACTGCAGGCTTGGCTGCATTGATACTTCCCAAAAGATATTCAAAAGCAAGTAGTTTATACAAATATGAAACCCTTAATACTGAAAGGGATCTTTAACTGAGGAAGCCTTTGGCAGACAGTTGAATGGTAATGACCATTAGCAATACCAAGGTATTTGGGCTCAGCAAGGGCTGCTACAACTTGTTTTTCAGGATTTCTCCCTTTCTAACGAGAGAAAAATATCTTTCTCCTCTCAAGATGTCATCTCCCGGAGGAGACTTAAAAGACTTTAATGCTGAACAAAGTTGGAGGGCCTAAAACACAATTTAGCACAATTATCTTTGTTACAGCTCTCAAGAACACAGCATAATCACATTCTTTTCTTGCTTAATGGCCACAGGAAGCTTACTTTCTAGTCTCCAGGTAGTGAAGGGTACCTCACAGAAGGAATCATGATTTCTAGAGCCATCACCAAAAGCAATACCTGAGGCATGGAGGTTAATAGAGGCTCATTTTTGTCTGCATTGCCCATTCCCCATATCAGGGAGCTCATTATCATGTTTTAATCTTGCAAAACCATGCCACTTGTTCTAGTCTGGGCCTGACTCAGACCAGTCTCTTGGTAATTTAGGATATTGGAACAAAATGAAACATTCCCAAGTACTTCAACAGTTAACAAAAGGAGACATATTTAGCCATTGCAGGAGGATGCTCAACAAGCTGAGCTCCCATTGAACATAGAGGCTCCATGGCTCTGCCCCTCAACCCTCCAATTCATTATCTTCTCAGTTGCTTTTGTTCTCAGGTGATAAGGAAGTGACACCAATATTCAGAGCCCTTCCACACTTGAGCCAATCAAATCTCAAGGCATGTTTTAATGCCTTTTAAGGAAGAAACTAGCCTAACCTGGATGGGAGGTATGAATTAGGGTTGGGGAGGGATTGAGGTATTGCTTCTGCCATGCATGTTATTTGAAATAATGTTGGCCTGGTAATCTCATACAGAGTGTTTGTAACAAAGAGAAAAATAGTTCCATGGAGAATTACAGAGGTCAAATGTGTGATGGAGTCCAAAGGCATTGAGTAGGGAGGTTGGGTGCCACCTTTATTCATAGGCTCATTGGGTAGAGTGCTGGACTTACAGTCAAGACCTGAGTTCACACCCAACCTCAACCATTTCTTAGCTGTGTGAACCTGACAAGTCACTTAACCTCTGGCTGCCTCAATTTTCTCAGCAACAAATGAGGATAATAATAGCACCTCCCTCTCAGGGTTGCTGTGAGGATCAAATGAGATTATATTTGTAAGGTAGAGTGCCTGACACATAGTTACTTAATAAATGTTTTTCTTTCCTTCCTAAACTATTATTAGAAAATTCAAATCAGGGCACAGATCCTTATTAGGTCTATGACCACGGGCACAGTTTCCTCATCTGTAAAAATATAATAATAATATTTACATTACCTACTCAACAGGGTTATTGTGAGGAAAGCTATACAAACCTTTGAACCACTATATAGATAAAGTTAGTATGAATTTTCCCCTCAAATCTAAAGCCATCTTTTGGATAAAATATATGAAGTATCCCAAAAGTCTTAGTGTGGTCTAAAGCTTAAACCTGCACTGACTTTTGTGATAACCTGCATAAATGTGAATAGAATCTTAAATAAGGTTGTTTTTTTTTTTTATGAAAAAGGAAATGAATACTGAGCTGCTATCCAGGCTTCATCTGACTCTTCTGTTAGATTAAACAAAGGTAGAATATTTTTTGGCATTATTTGTTTTCCTTTTGCTGTGATTGCCTTGGTTGCTGACATATATCCTACCTACTCCTTTTTCTAGTCCCTGTTCTACTGGAACATTTGCTTTCATTGTCTCCTTGCTGAACTGTTGTGTTACCTCATAAGGAGACAGTTGTTGGGTTTCTTTCTCAGCTTTGGGTTTGGCAGCAGACTTGACTTTCAGTCAAAATAGAATCTATCGTCCAGCTACAGCCAGCTGGGGAAAGAACTAGAGTATCAGAGAAATGGGAAAGTGTTTTAGGAATATTCTGCACACTTAAAAGAGGTGTTTCAACTAGTTAGATCTTCTACGAACCAGAGAAATGGTAACATTCTGAATGAGACACCTTGGATTTGAAGGGTAATCTGATTACTCAAAAAGCTAATCCTTTGTAGAAAATCACAGGCATTTGCAGAGATAGTTTTATCACTTTGCTTTTCTACTGTGCTTAGCACTTATTTGATCTTGTTGCCTGAGATGCAATCTGCATAACCCATCTATATCCACATTGAATTCAATTAAACAAAAATGTCTTAAATGACCACTATGGACAGGGCATTATTTATTAGTTGCTGGGAACATACAAAGGTTAAAAACAACACAATATCTGACCTCATTGAGTTTCCAAAATAGTAGGGGAGATAAGGATAGGGAATGAACCTATAATTTCCCTGATACAGGGAATTCTTTAGGTAAGGCAACAGATCAGCACTTTCTCTGCTGATTTTATAGTCATAGAGAATTGCCTAGAGGATTGATAAATTAAGTAACTTGTGTAGGAACACACAATCACTATGTGTCAGAACCACCCATGTAGTTTGGAAGTTATTTCTATCCATTATGCCATGCTATGTCTTAGAAATAGATATCCTTAGAGATAAGACATCTATATATCTAGATATAGATATGCAAATAATTATACAACAGATAAGACAATAAATACATGTAGAAGCATTTCTATTAATGTAATAAAGCAGGAATCAGAAAGAAAGAAATGAGTTCAAATACTGCTTTGGTTATTTACTGTGTGATGATTGGTGAATCACTTAACCTTCTGAACTAGTTTCTTCCTCTGAAAATGGGGACAATAATAGCACCTGTCTCATGTGGTGGCTGTGAGGATTAGAGGAGAAAATATACATTTTGCAAATCTAAGAACTCTATGTAAAAAGTATTAATAACTGTCCACAGGATTCATTTAAAGGCTCTAAATTCACATTTAGCCATAGATTCAGAATTGAAATGGACCTAATATATCATCTGGTCCAGATGAAAAAAAACTGGTCCAGAGAGTTAGGGTACCTTTCCAAGTGGTAGAGACAAAATTTTAGCCCCACTCTTCCACCTCTGACTGACACATTCTTTCCACTGCACCAGATCTTACAAATCTATTCAAATTAATTTTTAATTTTACTTTTTCCCTTATCCATATCTACAAAATTTATGTGATCCGGTGGCACATCTCTCTGGATTATCTTTATACACCCAGGCTTCCCTTCACTTTCCTGAATATTCCCAAAGAAGACAAATTGATTCCCACATATTTAAATCCTGTAAATGTTGAAGACTTCCTTTCCATGAGAGAAGAGACAGAAAGTTAATCCCTAAAGAGAATTTCAAAAAATGAATAATAAAAATAGGAGATTTGGCATGGCAGAGGACTTTTTACCTTGGTGGACTCAGTAACTTGGATTCTCTTCTAGAAGCCTGGGGTGGGATGAGGGTGTGTGTGTGTGTGGGGGTGGAAATCACACTCCATTCCTCCATCCTGCCCATCCCTGTTCCTATTCTCATCTCTTTCACCACCCTCAAACTCCTAAAATAAATTCTATACAGGTGGAGTCAGATTAAGGTTAATGTAAGAGAAGGTAGCCTTGGACCAGGAAAACAGGTATAAAGAGTAACATTTAGCCAAGGAGGAAGAGGAAGGGGGCTGTCTTAGTGATTGGTCTTGGTGAAGATTGTGGCTGTTTAGGGGTCGATTATATGTAGGTATGTATATCGCATTTTCTCCTAATCCAGCAGGATGGGCCACTATAGCAATTGGAGGGACAGGGAAAGGGTACGTGTGTAGCCCATTTAGGAGGGAACCACGGTGGTAATTACGTGATTTGACCATGCAAAGATTTCTAGGCTTGTGCTTCCATTTTTTTTCTTTGTTTTTGAAGAAAGGAATAGCTTTTCGACTGGAGAATCAAGTTATCCGTCTTAATTTGTTCATCCTGTAGACACTTCAGTGGACCTCAGTATCCTTGGTTTCTTTTTGCTCATTAACTCCAATAGTGATGCCACAATGTCCAGGGGAGCAATTCTCTTTTTAGAAGCTTCATTTTAAATCTGGAGAAAATAAGGAAGAAATAAAATAACTGCCTCAAAAATGTAATCCTGTCTCAGACCAAGGGCTGAGAACCAGATTGAAGCTTCTTTTTCATGGTTTGGGCCTCTAATGTCAAGGTCACACTGCCACCTACTGGTCCATATAGTGGAAAACCGGTTTTTCCCATCTATTGTGGGACTACCACTAAAATGTTTCACCAGTGCCTGATGGGGATGGAAGTTGCCCTGGGTTCTTGAAGGCTGGGTCAATAGAGTCCAATATCTGGCAGATCCCAAGAGGGAAAGGCTCAAAATATGGGCCCAGTGATGGAACATATATCTGTTTATCGAGGACCACAGTAGTTAAATTTGACAACACCCATCATCAGGTTAGCTATAGGGTATTTCTGCCACAGTAGCTGTTGGAAATCATCAGTTATGTTGGAGGGATTGTGATCTGCAAAGGTAAGGGGGGGTTACCTCTTAGAATCCCCTAGTTTTGTTCAAGGCTCAGTTCAAGTACCACATAGGATCTTTCTTGGTCTCCTCGTATTTCTGCTCTCTTCCCCCCATATTTACTGTTGCTTTTTCAGTCATTGCAGTCATGTATGACTCTTCCATTTGGTGTTTTCTTGGCAAAGATACTGGATTGGTTTGCCATTTTCTTTTCTAACTCACATTACAGATGAGGAAACTGAGGCAAACAGGGTTAAATGACTTGCCCAGGATCACATAGCTAGTGAGTATCTGAGGCCATATTTGAATGAAGGTCTTCCTGACTCTTCCTGAGGCCCATCACTCTATGCACTATGCTACCTAGGTGCCGTTCAAGTTACCTTGTTTCTATTTTGCAGATACATACATATATTCATGCATAATTAATGCATACATATATGTGTGTGCATGTGTGAATTTTGTCTTCTCTAGCTAAAGCTGATAGTGGGGATTGTTTTCACTTTTGTCTTTGTACTTTTGTCTATTGGTTTTACAGATGAAACTGACTCTCAAAGTGTCATTTTTCCAAAGTCACACAGCCATTGCATTGTACATCTAGGATTTTACCCCAGGTTCTATTCGTGTTCTTTTTCCTATACTAGTGATAATAGCCTTTGTAGTAGAACATAATGTTGCAAAATTTTATGTGATGCACCAAAATTGCATGATAGTACACAGTGGTCTAATTTTTAGGAAAGATAAAAGGGGATCTCAGTAACCAAGATTTTTTTCTATATATTTTATCAATAAAAGTTAGCTTGGTGTGACTCTGAGCATATCATTTACCTTTTCAGGGAGACAGAATTTAAGATCACAAGCATCAGAGCAGGTGTCCATCTGAATTCATAGGAGTTTCCTTGCTGAGAATTCTCTCTGTAGGTCTAGACTCACTTCTCTGTGCCAAAAAAAGGTAGCTTGGATGATAGAATCTAATAAAGCATTTTGTAGATAATCATGCAAAAGGAATCAGACTCTGGTGCTTGATTGTGCCAAGTTAATTTACCTAATAGATGTTCTATTGAATCAATAGGGCTCATCATCCTTCTTGGCAGCTCTGTAGCTCTCAAAAGGCCTTGTGGAAGATAGTGATTGGAAGCATCATGTCATAGTCTTTTAATAGGCAGCTGGCATTACAGGGAGTTCCTGTAATGAACACTTGACTTATAAATGTCCCTTACTTATGCATGACTATACCAGCTGGAATGGCTTCAGGTCCTCTCTTAACTTCCCCTTTCACCACCTCTAGGACTGGCCCTTGTAGCTGTAGGGTCTGATGCCAGATGGGGGTCTTCTGAAGTCTCCACTGATTGGGGCCTCCTGATGTAATCCACTGAGTTATACAATGGATTAAATAGGTTTCTGTGAGCTGGTTTTAGGAACCTGTCTTCCATTTAGAATGCAGTTTCTATAGGTAAATAGATTCTGAGCTGAAAGCAACTGATTTACAAATGAACTTTTAGAAGACAAAATGATTTTAGGTTGGAGACTCCCTGTATTAAGAAAAAGTCATTCATTCATTCATTCATTCATTCATTCATTCATATCTCATCCTCACAGACATCTTGCCATCTCTTCTGCCTCTGCCCTCTACCCTCCCATCAGCATCTCCCAAACCAGAACTCAAGAGACTGTGCCCCACTTCCTTAGGAAATTAATCTACTCAGCTTTGGAACTCTTGCATTAGGTTTGAATTGGTTGTCTAAGCTGTACTGATTGGTGAATTAGTGAGCTTTCATTCATTCATTAACAATTTGTTAAGTGCTTATTATGTGCCAGATACTGTGCTAAGTGCTGAGTATAAATTTATCTGATCCACTCTATCTAGCTCCATGTCCCATCTACCCAGAAAATGCTTCATATTCCCTCCACTTCTTACCCCAAACATCTTGCCAGCTGCCCTGCCAATAGTGGTCTCCTCTCTGACTCTACACCCTTTCTATGTCTTGCTCTTGGAAGAGTAATCAGATCAGTGCTACTCCTATTGCTAGAAAGGACTGCTCTATGGTCCCTCTCACTGCCTCTGTGATTCTCCAGACCAAAGTTCCCTTCCTTGTTTCCCATTGGTGTAGTATTAGTGTAATATCCTTCTATTAGAATGTAAGCCTCCTTGGGATGGCTAGGTGGTGCAGTGAATAGAGCACCGGCCCTAGAGTCAGGAAGACCTTAGTTCAAATCTGGCCTCAGACACTTAACACAAAAACTAGCCATGTGACCTTGGGCAAGTCACTTAACCCCAATTTCCCCTCCAAAAAGCAGGGAAAAAAATGCAAGCCAGGGAGTATGTCATTTTAAAATTTGAATTACCAAACCTAGGATGGGGCTTAGCATACTTTTACTAAATGTTTTTTTTTTCCCATTCATTCAACAATACTTACTAACCTCTTATACTTATTAGCTTGTAATGTGCTTTAGGTGTATAAGCCGTGTGAAACCATGTGGACCAGAGAAAACAAAGTTGGGCTATGTGGAGAAAGGCTGTCTTTTCATGGGCAAAGTTTAGGACAGAGGAATAAAGGAGACTAATTGAAAGGAGAGACAGATGCAGAAGAACAAATGCTGCAACATTTTATAGTGGTGTAAAGCAAGCATTTCCAATAACCACAAATGTTCTTATGGACTAGGAAGATGGACATACCCATGTTCTTAGGTCCTGGTGCTCATGGAACGGTTCTTTTGTGGGAGAGGATCTAGGCTCATCATTGTTCCATTTATTTTAGTGTCTGTTGTAAGCGGGTACATGACTTTGGATCACATATGAACACCCTGAAAAAAACCTGTTCACCTTGTTGGAGGTATGAAGGAAAACTACTCTTGAGTATCAAAACTGGGGGTGTGCCATTCCTGTTCCTACAAGTGTCAGTTACCATCTTTGTCTACATTTTCACCACATACTCTGCTCACCACCTCAAATAAGCTAATTTAATTAATAATAAGAATTCTGGTCCCTCTGTCTGACTCCCTTAATAAACCCCAGCTTTCTTTGCATTCAGGAGCAGAAACACTTTCTGTAATCAGCCCACACCTATTGCCTACCTGTTCTCCATAATTCTAATATCACAGGACACCTTTTTTCTTCTTACCTTTCTTCCTCAACATCCCCTTAAGGGAAAAAAATACAACCCATGAACAGAATAAAACATGCTCACTTCTACCCCTGATTCCTGTTGCACTCTCTGACACACATTATAGAAGTAAGAATTATAATGTAATTAAAATTCCCTTAGAAAATAAGCTTCTTGGGGACAAGGATTGTTGGTTTGTTTGGTTTTTTGTTTTTTTTTTGTCTCTATTCCAGCCTACTACAGGACCTGGCAAATTTTGGGTGTTAAGGCTTGTTGAATTGAATTGAGTTGGACAAAGGAGTTAGACTGCTGTGTCCTAGGCAAGACAGCATGATGAGTTGACTACTGGCAGAGAACTTCTATAAGGGAGGCCGCTGGAGATGTAGTACAGGAAGAAGAGGATGTCTTCTGAGTTGGGGAATGTCCCTTTCTTGCAGCCAGGTGAGCTTGGTCTAAAGGTCAGTTGATAGTCAACAAGCATTTGTTAAGTATGTCTGTGCTAAGACTGGATACAAAGAAAGTAAAAAAAAAAATCCTTGCCTTTAAGGGACTAACATTCTAATAAAGAGACAACCTGCAAACAACTAGGGATAAACAATGTAAATGTGAAGTGATATTATAAACCCTTTTTCCTTGGAAGCAATCATCTGGGAAGCATGGTGTGGACTTGTGTTAGGCTTTCACTGTTCAGAAACATATATTTTCATATTAGCACAATGCCTAGCATATAGTAGGTGCTTAATAAATGTCGATTGATTGATCATAGTAATGTACTTATTTTTAATTTTTACTTACTGTATTTAAAAAAAACCTTTTCCCTCATTTTGTTTTTACATAGTAATGCATTTATTTTTTAATATTCTTCAGCTAATAATGCCTATCACCATAAATCTATTGGTCGAGTACAGATAATTATGTTACCTCCTTAAGTACTGTACAAAAATAAATAGATTAAAGAAAAAATAAAACTTAGTCTGGTGAAAACTAGTGGGAGGTCCAATTTTGACAGCTCTGATTGGTAATCCTCATCTTAGCCAGAAAACTCCTCCTCAAAATTCTGACTCTGGCTGAGGTTTATTTATAGCATCTTAACAGAATTGCCACATCCTACTAGAAATTTTGAATCTTTTTTTTTCTTTAAGGCAAAAATGTAAATGCTTGTGTTAAGATTGGCTAGCACTAGAAAGATATTTCTGGGAAATGTTTCTTTAGAACAGGGGATCTTAATATGGAGTAGGGAGTGCCTTAAGGAGCAGTGGATGGTTTTCAGTGAATTTGGATAAGAAAAGATTTAAAACTTTATTTTCCAAACTTTAACTGAAAATTAGTATTTCCTTTTAATTATAAATTTCTAAAAATTCTGGAAGTGGTCCATAGGCTTCACCACATTGCCAAAGGGGCCTATGACATGAAAATGTTAAGAATCTTTTCTCTGGATCTTTTATATGTATTTATTTAAAAGTGAACCTTTATTTAAATGTGTTTTATATGAAGTCCCCTTTGGATGGTGTTTTTTTCTTTCTTGGGTGTTATGCTGATAATGCACTATAGGGGGAGCCCCAGGGCCTGTATCTAAGACGAGGGGCCACTGCCTTGCATGTGGTCAGCCTCATCAATGGCATTCCTTGTCCTGCTTTGACTGAAGTCAGCTCTCTAGCCTCCACCCATAGGAAGACATAGACATTCTTCATCAAGGAACTGCACCCTCTGGGAAAATTTTGGGACAAGACTCAACTCTCTGGGACTCCACATTGAGACTAGCAGGTCTGCAGAGAACATAGTGATTCACACAAATGAACAGAGAGACACGGACTCCTAACATTACGAGTGTGTACACACTTGATTCACCCAGTCCTGTGAGCCTTTCTGTGTAGAGTCTGACAGCCAACTACAAGACAAAGATAGCTTCTTCTCTGAGTGATTGTGGTTCCCTTCTCCTTTTCATCCTTCATAGTCATACTGGAAGTAGGGATTGGGGGTGGGGGAGGTATAAGAATGCAGTGGCAACAGCTGTATTTTCCTAACACCTTTAGTCAATTATGGGCTGACAACGACTTCACTTTAAAAAGAAATATTTTCTATTGCCATACTGTAAAACCAAAGGCACTTGACACAATTTTATAGAATGTTTTTCTTTTCTCAGAGTACTCAGGGAAGTATTCCCTACCACCTACCAGCATGTTTTGCATGTAAGTTACTTAATAAATGTTAGTTGAAATAAGATTTCACGGGGAGAGGTAGTTCCAAAAGAGCGATGCTATAAATGGGATGGTAAGCAGACTGATTAATGTTCAGAGGACTTCAGGTCACTGGAACTCAAGGGTTATGTGGAATCTCTGACCTCTACAATTTGCATCTGGAATGAATATTTCAGCAAGGATTCTCAAAGTTACAGTGGGGTTTGGCTAGAATGTATTAATTAAATAATAGTCTATGATACTATTATGGAGAAGCAATAGTCTGGGATTATAAAGTGTATTTATATATCCTGATTTAAAGAAAAATTTTAAAATTCTTGATTTGTGGTTTCTTAATCAAGTTGGGGGTGAAAATTCCAAAAAGGATCCATCTGGATCTTTGATTTTAATTAAATATCAAGTTTGCCTGATGCATTTAGAAAATTATTTGACTGCTAAAAATTCAACATGATTTGCAAACTTCTCTATTATCTAAATTGAGATACCTTGTAGTGTGCATTATAACAGATGTTTGTGCACCTCTGGATATAAGTTTCTCAAATAGCAAGACCAAAAAGAAGTTAGTTTTTGTGTTACATTCTAGAGTATGGGTCCTTACGTGTGTGTGTGTGTGTGTGAATGTATTATGGATTGCTTTGGCAACCTAGTAAAGAGCTATGGACTATTTCTTACAATAATGTAGGTAAATGCGTAAAATAAGGTACATAGGATTACTTAGAAAATTAATTATATTTAACTTTAGTTGTAATTTTTTTTAAGTTTACAAATCCCAGGTTCAGAACTTCTGCTGTAGAGGGTGGGACCCCACTGTCATAATAGCAATGATCTGTGCATCTGCTTTCTAATATATGGGAGTGTGTATGGAGTTATAGGGAGAATGGGAGTGAAAGACAGTACAATCTTTCAAGATAGAAGCCTGCAGTGTCTTTATATTCACTGGTTGTAATTTTTTTTTTAAATGACCTTTTGCAAGACTACTTACCAGTCTTAAATAAAGCTCCTGAGGTAAGGTGAGACTAAACTGATAATAAACATCTTTTCCTTTCTGCTCCTTAAATCTTTAAGGTTCCAAACCTTGGATAGTAATTTAAAGGAAAAGAAAGCCCCAAATACTTAAAACATTTAATTATGAAGAGTTATAATTACTGGGGAAATATAGTCCTTGGACCTCCTGCCCATTTCTGGAGTGAATGATATCAAAGTATTCGAGTTGCAAAAGCTCTATGGAGAGGCCAGCATTGACAAAATAGACTTCAAACTCATTTGCATAGAGATGATCCTTAAAGCTATAGGAATAGGTAAGATTGCCAAAGGTAGAGGTTCTATTAAGAGAAAAGTTTGAAGGATAGAGCATCTTTAAATTCTAATATTTAAGCACCAGAAAAAGGACATAATAATAACAATAATGGTAATAATAGCTAGTGTTTATATAGAACCTTAAGATTTACAAATATTATCTCATTTGATCCTCACAATGATGGTGGAAGGTAGGTGCTATTATATTCATTTTATAGATAAGGAAACAGTGGTTAAGTGACTTGCTTAGAATTACATAGTTAATAAGTGTTTGGGGCAGGATGTGAACTTAGGTCTTCTTGACTTCAGGTCTAGCACTCTATCAACCAAGAGAAAAAGTAGCCAAAAGGTAGGAAGGAAATCAACAGGGTATTGAAAGACAATGGAAATCGAATAGAGGGGGAATGATGAAATGTCAAATGATGCAGAAAGGATAAGGAAGATTAGGGAAGACTGAAGAAAAATCTTGAGATTTGGCAATAATGAGGCTTTGGAAAGGGCATTTTGTAGAGTAGGCTTGGAAGTCAGATTACTTGGGGTAAGAATCAACTACATTTATTCTATGAGCAAGATACTCCATCCTTCAGCTCAGGGCACTTTCTTTGGCTGTTTTCCATGCCTGGAATGTTCTCTTCTCATCTCTGTCTACTGACTTCTCTGGTTTTCCTTCAAATCCCAACTAAAATTCTGTCTTCTATAGGAAATCTTAAGCAATCCCTTTTAATTCAAGTGCTTTCCATTTCTAATTTATTTTCTGTTTATCCTGCTATAACTTGTTTGTACACATTTATTTGATTGTTGTCTCCTCCATTAAATTATAAGCTCCTTATATGTCAGGGACTGCCTTTTACTTTTTTTTGTAAATCCCTCCCCGCCACGCTCAGTATACTGAGCTGCTGCATAGCTGGTATCCCTGCTGCATAGCAGGTATTTAATAAATGTTTATTGACTGACTTACTTTGTAGAAGTTTGATAGCAAGGGTGATAGATATAGTTCTCTCAATTGGGGTAGAAACAGGGTTCTCTGAAGAATTTTTGTTTTTGAGGCAGGAAAGACTTCAGTTTATAGACAGAGGTAAAGCAACCATTGTGGGGGGATGAGGATCCTAAGATTGGTGAAGGGAAAAATAATCAAGGGCAAAGATATGAAAGTTAGTCTCAGAAAGGAAGAGGGTTACCAATAAGACGTGGGGGAAAGAGGAGAGAACTAATAAAGACATGGAGAGGTTTTCTTATTGTTGTCATAATCAATAAAAATAACTCACATTTATAAGGAACTTATAAGGAACTGTAAAAGGATGATGCACAGATTCTATTTAGAGAGGCAAATAAAAGAAATGTTAGTGTTGGTTTTATTGTGAATCCAAAGGCAGCAAAAACATGATTTTATGAGAAAGTTGGGGGAC
Organism: Gymnobelideus leadbeateri; assembly: GCA_011680675.1. Lineage (NCBI taxonomy): Eukaryota > Metazoa > Chordata > Mammalia > Diprotodontia > Petauridae > Gymnobelideus > Gymnobelideus leadbeateri. The sequence goes on from WOXC01009202.1 coordinate 731,459, forward strand.
TCAGGATGAACACTTGTAAAAAGTCTGCAATGAAGATAAATGCAGTTTTAAAAACTGCATCAGTTGCAGAGGATGAAGAAATAGAGAATTCCAAAAACTTACTGAGACTCTACAATTTAAATGAGGACATATTTTAATCCTTGCTGACTTTAACGCAAAGGTAGACATGGAGCAGTATGTTGGAAATATGGCTTAGTACCAAGAAACAAAAGAGATTAAAGATTCATAAACCACATAGAAGCCTCATCCCTATAGATCATTAATATTTTCCTTATGAAGAGATTTGGGATGCACTGGGGATGGCAAGCATTAAATAACTTCAGAAAAATTAAATTGACTGTATTTAACTGAAAGGAAGTAACTGCATACTAATATGGAAGTTATTTTCAAATCATCTGTCAGTAAATAGTTGGACCATTGGCTTACGGGATCATAGGATTATAGATTTGGAACTGGACTGAACATCAGAAGCCATCTGGTTCAGCCCCTTAATTTTATGAGGCCCAGCTTGTTAAAGCAAAAACAATCAAAATCAATATCAAATTAGAAGAAAAAATAAAAAAGAGAAGATACAGTATGCAACAAAATAGTTGAACATGACCTACTTAAGCAAGCTAATGATCCTGAAAAAAATGGCCAATTGATAAAACAGACTCAACCATTTCCTTAAACAAGTTTAACTGAGTAAATTAATTGCCATAATGAGGAGGCCAAAAGATATTGCTGGCCACCTGAAGCAGCAAACAGTTGATGTCTTGACTAGCAGGGGAGATACGACAGCCAAAGGCAACATGTGCTTAGAAAATAAATTTGTAAACGCTTACAGAGGAAGGCAGTGGGCAATTTTGAGTGGAGGTAAAAATAAATTTGTAGAAAGCTTGGTGCTCTTGCCTGATCAAGTAAGATGACCCCAAAAACATATAATAATGACAAAGGAAAGAGGACAACAAACAGAAGAAAAATAAAAAATATCTTTCGAGTTCACCAAGCCAAATTATGTTCTATTTTAAAGACAGTGGAGCCAAGACATTTTCATTTTAATGGCACAGTCACCTATGTGTTATGTTAGAAGTAGTACTGGGATTAAGGAAAATAAAGACAAGAAGAACATCTGGACTAGACCAAATTTATACAGAGGGTGTCTGTGCTGGAGGCGACACAGTTTTGAGGCTTGTGAGATTGCTTCCCAACAGGGGGAGGATACCAGATGTTTGGAAAAAATCCCAGACATTTCAGCCAACAAAAAGTGACCAAGAAAACAGCAATAGCAATTGATCCTATGCTTGCTTTTCTATTTCTACTAAATCTTTGTGGGAATAGTAGACATGCCTATGGATAGTATCCTTGAGAAGATCAAGAGGAGGGAATGGGCAGGTTTTCATGGGCCCCTAGGAGGTGAAGTGGATACAGCCCCAGGCTTAGAGTCAGGAAAACCTGAGTTCAAATACTTACTAGTTGTGTGACCCTGGGCAAGTCATTTAACCCTGTTTGCCTCAGTTTCCTTCTCTGTAAAATGAGCTGGGGAAGAAAATGGCAAAACACTCCAATATCTTTGCTAAGAAAATGCCAATTTGGGTCACAAAGAATCAGACATAGTTAAACAGGTACAGTAAAAAGATTTTTATAATTGACGATCTACAGCAGTATATCTCTATGGTCACACAATTGACTTCAAGGTACAAAGAATACAAGATCTTAATGTGCTTATTGTTGCTTGACTATTAAAAATAGCACTTGATTCTGTCTTTGACACCTTCCATGGTCCACCAAACAGCCTCTCTTTGGCACACCTAGCATTCCGCCTCCTATCTCTGTCTGTGCACAGCTTATCACCCATATGTACTCCTTTACGTCTTAGAATTTTGAGCTTCTTCTTATATGAGGCCTTTCTGATACTGCTAACTGCTAATGCCTCCCTTGCCAAATTACCTTGTATTCATTTGGGTTTTCATTGGGTATTCTGTGTATAATTTATATGTGTGTCTCCTCCAGTAAAAGGTAAGCTCCTTGTGGGCTGATATTGTGTTTTGTTTCGTTTTTTGTATCCTCTGCTTCAAGCTGTTATATGGCAGGCACTTAGTATGCTTTTTAATAGCTTGTTTTGATTTAATTCTATGGCACAAAATGTTGACTTGAGGGGTTTTTTTTTGTTTATTTTTTAGCAAAGGTGTTTCCCATTGATAGATTAAAATCATCTAAGGTTTATTTAAAATGTAGTGACAGAGCTGACTTTGATGGCTCTCTGAAAATTAATATCACGCAATGGATAAAACAAGGAAATATTTGCTTGAAAGAGGTATTTGTGCCTATCATGGTGGATATCTAATGCAGAGTCCAACTGAAAGAATTATCTTGAGTTTAGTGGTTGTCTTCTAGATGGTTTTATTTGCCAATGGCATTATATTAATTGTACTGAGTCCTAGGATATTGTAAAGCCTCCTAAATCAGATATATACACATTCAAAAATCCAATTACCTACACTGGAAAAAGTAAGTGGTTGAAGAATGCCTGTTGTTGAGACAATGACTTGAAGTTGGATGGACAAGTCATGGAACTGGTCTAATAGTCAGTCAGTTGATAAGCATTTATAAAATGCCTATGTGCCAGATACCGTGCTAAGTATTGGGATTGTAAAGAAAGGCAAAAGATGGTCCCTGTCTTTTTTTTTTTTTTTGGAGGGCAATTGGGGTTAAGTAACTTGCCCAAGGACACATGGCTAGTTTGTGTGTGTGTGTGTGTGTGTGTGTGTGTGTGTGTGTGTGCGCGCGCGCGTGTGTGTGTGTGTGTGTGTGTGTGTGTGTGCGTGTGTGCGCGTGTGTAAAGTGTCTCTGGATCCGAACTCAGGTCCTCCTGACTCCAGGGCCAGCACTCTACTCACTGTGCCACCTAGCCTCCCTGATGGTCCCTGTCTTTAAGGAACTTACAATCTAATGGGGGAGACAACAAGCAAAAAATATGTACAGACAATCTGTATACAGAGAAAACAGAGGCAAGACACTAGACTTAAGAGAGATTAGAAATGTCTTTCCATAGAAATTGAGATTTTAGTTGGGATTTCAAGGAAGCCAAGGAAGCCAGGAGGTAGTTCCAGGCATGGGAGATAGCCAGAGAAAATGTTAGAAGCTGAGAGATGGAGTTCACAGCAGTTAGACAAACTGACTCTAGAACTAAATAGGAAGAAGATAGTGGACTAGAATTCTTTTGGAAAATTATGCAATTATTTAAATAACCTTACATTTATGCCTAAAATAAAAACCCCATTTGTCCTACCAACATTCTTCCCATGATGCTATAAGATTAAAACAAGGAATAGCACAATTTCAGGATAGTAGAAAACGCAGGTGATACAAAGGACCCTGATGAACTAAATACTGTGTAAGAGTAGGCTGCAGTGTATTTCCAGTTTGGAAGTGTTCATTTACATTACAGAAAAAAAAAAAAACCAGAAGCAATGTATGAATGGAAGAGGAGGTGGGGCAGTCATGTAAGGAGGACTAGGGATACCAAGTGGATAGTCATTGAGCTCCATTGGTATTCATGTAATGCCAAGAGGTTTAGAAGAAGGCCCCTTGTATTCTGGATGGACCCCTTAGGGAGGATTAGTGGACGACATGGACAAGAGTTACCCAGGATAAGAAGTCCCAAATAGGCCTTCACCACACAGTCTTCTCAATGAGATCACAGATCACTGAAATATTTAAGGTTTACTAAGTGTGGTTGGGAGGAACTAAGGTAGATCATAGGTTAATAGAAGCAGAATTAGAAGGGACCTTTGAGATGCCTTTTCCAACCTCCTCATTTTATAGAACTAACAGGTTTAGAGCGGGTAAGTGAATTGACTAGGTTCACACAGCTTACATAGCCGAGCCAGGATTTCAATCTACATCCTCTGAGACCAACTCTACTTAGCACTTTCCTGCACACACTGTGTTTAGAATAAAGTAGGAGGTGGAATGCCTGCTGAAGGTGAGGGGGTCACTGGAGAGATGGAGGCTTGAGGAAAATGTTTAAAGTAACTGTTGTGGACAGTGTAATAGGGAATTGCTAAAAAGGATAAAAGATTTTCTCTTCAATAGGGAGGACTCATTTGAGATTAGATGGCATGAACTTATAGGAGATCTATCAGCAGTTTTGTGTCTTTCTACATCTGTGATCAGCAGCTCAGGGGGATGAACAGAGATGATGTATAGTGGGGCTAACCAAGGCTGAGATAGCAGGTGTTTAAGAATGAATGGGATTCAGTGGATGAAGGATAATAAATCATTGAAGTTACTGACCATTGGATTGACTGTGTAGGGAGGCAAGTGAAGGTAGAATAGGGTGATGAAGAAAGAGGCAAGAATTAAGGGAGCAGAGAATGAAGATGAGTATGAGATCAGATAGGGGTTAGTATTGGATCAGACAGGAGAATTGGGTAAGGTAAGGATGAATCAGTTGGGAGCAAGTATACACTGGGGAGGTCAAGTGACATAAGAAAGAGGTTTGTGCCTAGAATAGTTTATAATTATAGGTGGTAAATGGAAAGCTGCAGGGACAAACTAGTCATACAAAAGATAGAGTGCTCAATAAGTAAGGTTAATTATTGAACTAGCTCCCAGGATTAGAACTAGCTCCCAGCCTCTAGTTCTAATTAGAATGGTCTTTTATAAGCTGACAATTTTATGGTATGGGATTTTGGATAATAATCACTCATTTTCTTAATTCAATAAATATTTACCAAATGTCCTAAGAAATCTCTAAGAATATACAAAAGTAGTTTATGTTATATTATGTAATGTCATATTATATTATGTAAAGTATAAAAATAATTTACAGTATTATGACTATTTTAGCTAAACCTTCTAGGCTTGTCTGATGTCTGATCAGTTCCTCAGTTTGCTAAAGATTCATTGGTGAGGTAGCTCTGATACACATGGGGAAAACAGTGGAATGCAAACTAGACTCAGAGCAAATGAGACAGTCTCTGCCTTTCTTTCCCTCTTTATTATAGCATTGACAGAGTGCAACAAATCAGTTTATTTTATAACTATGAGAAAAAGGATGAGAGAACTTTCTTCAAGTTTTGCTCAAGCTAAAACAGAACTCTCCCATCTATTGGTAATAATAATTAGCATTTAAACCACACTTTAAAGTTTTCAAATCACCTTGTATACATTACCTTAATAGATTCTAACAACAACCTTATGAAGTAGGCTCTCCAGGCCTTATTTTCCCCATATTATGGATGAAAAAACTGAGGCTTACAGAGATAGTAAGAAGGCAACTTTGTCGATGGTCACACAGATTGTGTTAGAGGCAGGATTCAAAACAAGGTCTCACTAATTCTAAGTCTAGCATTTTATGTACTACTCCTAAGTTGGATAGACCTCTGAACTGACAAGATCTTCTAATGTCATCTGGCCCTTAGAAGATCATTTGGGATGTATTAGCTCAGAACTAAAGGTACTACAACCTTCTGTAGAACAAGTCTATAATCCTAGGGTTGAGCCTACATTAAACAATCTTATGGGGATAGGTGGGACACCGAGAGCTATTTGTTCATCTAGTGTTTTGTTTGACTTACTTGTGTTTGTATTCTGCTGGTAAAACTGACTTTCCGAGAAGTTCACTTCAGCTTGTAGTCAAATTGATTCCTCGAGGCAAATATATTAATTGGATCTGAGAGCAGTCGGGACCTGGAATTGCACCTCTAGCAATCTCAGTGCCAAAGGAGGAATGGGTGATTTACTTGAATGTTTTGATTTTTTTTTCAAAATTCTAAGCCACCATCATTTTTCACTCAGTCTTCCAAATGTTGTGGTTATATTCCTGCAGCAACTTTCCTAGTGAATTCTAGGTGACTTTTCCAGAACCAGCTTTTCTTGAATTTTGAATCACTTTGCAGAAACTTTTCCTCTGCTTGCTCCTCCCTCTTCATAACTTCATTGGCTTTTAGGATCCACCCCTAACTTGACCAGGGTCCACACAGCAAACCATTCTCCACCCCCTTTTCCTTCCTTGGGATTAAAGTGCCACCAGTTGCCTCTAGTTCACTCCTTTTTCTTTCAGCCTTTGAAGGGGCAAGAAGAGTTGAGACAGCATCTTGGACTTCTCAGTCTTGGAGTGGCATTCAAGGGGTACCAGGATAACCAAGATCCCACCGTAGCCCCCTTCTACGGGGGGCCACTTGGCAGAAGAACCAAAACAACTATAAAAATGGAGAGCAGCTGGTAAGAATGAATGTCTTGAGAGGGGAATCCAATACTAGGGGAAAACATTGGTGCTTTTTGGAATGGGAACACTTCAGAACTGGGATTCTATATTCTTGGCAAAGAAACATGGAAAGGTGTGTGTGTGTGTGTGTGTGTGTGCACGCATGCGCATGTGTGTGTGTGTGTGTGTGTGTGTGTGTGTGTGTGAACATGAGGGGATAAACTCAGTAAAGTCACAAATATGAAGATCAGTATGAAGTTCCAAAATAACAATGAAATGAATAAACCATGATGGAATTGGGCTCATTTCCTCTGCTAGGCAACAGCCCCCCATTTCATCAAACATGTCTTCAAGTCCCAACCTATGAGCGAATTCTGCTTTAGTCTCTTCCCTTGCCCCACTTCTCTTTTACAGGAAAATTCCATTTTTTTTCTTCATATGCTATTTCCTGGGACCTTGGGCATCTGCAACTGTCCAGCGTTACCGAAGTAAGTGCTTTCATTCCTTCTGGCAGTTATGGGAAATAGGGGATTAGGAAGGATGCAGAAAACATGTTCAAGGTATTAATTGTACCTTTCATCTAGTTGGGAGTGAGTGAAGAAGTATGTGGATGATGAAAATAATAGCTGACTTTACACAGTGCTTTGAGGTTTGCAAAGTCCTTACCATTCATTATCTCACTTGATCCTGTAAGGAAAATGGTGTAGTTTCTCCAGTCCTCATTTTGCAGATGAGGAAACAGCCTGAGAGAGGATAAATTACATGGGGAGTGTCTGAGGCAGAATTCAAAGCCCGATTTTCCTAATACTGAGTCCAGGGCTCTAAACACTATATGAGCTTGCCTTTCTTATTTTAGGAATGAGAGAAAGCAGTTTCCTTCACAACTTTCCCTTGCTATCCTACTTTCAGGGTGAATGGGCGCCAGGTGGCTAATTCTCTTTTAGTCATGCTGAGTTTAGACCTGAAACCCTGGCTGTAATAACATTTTGCCAAAAGGTAAAACAGCTACTTGGATGGGCTCAGAGAGGCAACTGAAGAGAAAACTCATTCAGACCTGCTTTGGAGCAGCCCTGATCCCTTAGTGGGTGACACGTAGCTACTTGAAAACAGAAAAGGGTTTGATGGAATGTGGTCTTCTGGGAGTGCAGGGCACCCCCTACAGAAACTAGTACATAGTTGAATGCCCAGTTCAGGAAAGCCTAAGAACTTTTCAGCAGATGGGAAAAATGGGTTTCATTCCCCTACTTCCTACCTTCAGTAGCTTTTAACTTGGATATCTGTTCTACTCTTACACCCCATTTAGGCAAATATTTAACTTTCCTGTTTGTCATTTTCAAGTAAGGCTGATTTTCTATCTTTCCTCTATCTTCCATATCTCATTATCACCTCTTCCCATATTAAAGAGAGAGCATTTCACTAGCAGACCCAGATGTTTTAATTCCCCAGCTTCAGTCCATTAAAATATATGAATCCTCCAAATCAATAGAGATGATAGAGTATACTTGATCCCTTCCTTAATGTCATTGTGGGAAAAGGAGATTCTAAAAGGTGAGGCTGCAAAGGACTTCACAATCCAGGAGCTACTTGAATTGGCCTTGGGTCATTTGGTGGTTTTCTCACATTTTCAAAAATTTTGTTGACTTAATGAATGGACTTAAAAAAAATCTAAACCACCAGAAAGCTTCCAGTCAGGATCCTGACACTACACCATTCAGTACATATTAATGTAGCTGTGCTTCAAAATGAATGAGTGAATGGATGAAAAAAACCCCATTTATTAAGGCCTTTCTATGTGCCAAGTATTGTGCTTAGCAAAATTATTTAAGAATCCTACTCCCTTTAATTCCCTCACTTCCTCTAGTGCAAGAGTAAATAGAGAATTTGTAAATTAGAATCATTCCATTTTATATTGAAAGCAAATATAATAATAGACATTTTAGTTAGAAGAAGTCAATCAGATCAACCTCTTGTCCAAATCTCTGCTACAATATTCAATAATTATAAACCAACTTTCAGTTAAGGAATTTTATTGTAAATAATTCATTAGCTCTTACTTGTGATGAAGACTCATTTGTAGATGATAAATTAGAGAAATCATCTTTTTTTTTTCCTGCAGGGTTCCCCATCTCCTTGACTCCTAATCCTGAGAATGACCTTTGTCCAGCAGTCAGGATTGGCCAGGATGATTTACCAGGTAAGTGGACATCAATTTTACTGGAAATATTGATACTGGCTTTCTAGAATTTATTTATTTACATGTCTGATTCTTGAAAGTAATGGAACAGAATAAAGAACTCTGACTAATCCTTTCTCTCTCTCTCTCTCTCTCTCTCTCTCTCTCTCTCTCTCTTTCTCTCTCTGTCTCTCCTACTTTCCTCTCTTTACTTCCTTTCTATAGGATTTGACTTAATTTCTCAGTTCCAAGTAGATAAAGCAGCATCTAGAGGAGCTATCCAGAAGGTTACAGGCTCAACATCATTACAAGTGGCCTATAAGTTGGGAAATAATGTAGACTTCAGGATCCCAACCAGGTAACATTCTTGTCTATTTTGTTTATGGTGTTTTGCTTTTAATCTATACCAAACCACATATTCTTTGGCAGTTTGGACAACTTCAAAAGTTGCTACTCATTATAATAGTCTGTATTGTTATATTCTACTATGATTGAATTTTATATTCTACTATGATTGAATACAGAAAGAGATCTATTTTTAATTTCTTTCCTTCTTTGGGCAATAAGTATGCTTATTTCTATGTAAAATCTATATATTCATTTATGTCATTATCCATCCATAAATCCATGGCTATGTTAATGTATGTGGTTCTTTTGGATTTGAATCTGTGTATGTATAGGTCTCTGTTTTCAGAATATATATCACTACTTTCCTTTCCAGGGGGGGGAAATATCAGTGAGACTATTATAGAATCAGCACAGGAAGTCTGCTTATTCCCTTGAGTTCTGTTATTCTATAATTTTGTCTGGTTTTGACTGAAAGGACCCACTGTGCAGAATGCTGGAGATTAAGCATTCATTCGACTAAGCGCCACCGAGTGGATAGAAGGGGTTACAGAGGTGCTGTTCGAACAGTCTAGTGCTGAAACACAGCACTCTCCTTGTTCTTTTACAAGTCCCTGTAACTATGAGCAAACAGAAGCAACTAGGACAACAGTAACAATAGCAGCAGTAATGAAAAATAATTCTTCAGTAGAATAAGGACCTGCTTACCTAGAAGCAGGCCTTTTATCTTTTGAATTATTTGTAACAGATGTGCTCTTGTATCTTTAAGTTGTTGATAGCACTATTGTTATAAAATGAGTTTCCAATTGTTAGTGATTTGGGCTTGTTCTAAAATTACCTAACATTTGATGTATCATTGCAGTTTTAAAATGAAGTATAGGTTTTGTCACATTTTACCTGCAATATATAATTTAGATTCATATGGTAGCTTAACATGCAAAGGACTTTTTTAGATATGATAGAAACTTTATAGCCAGCTGAAGAACACTATGGAAGCTCATTGAATGTAAATTGTAATAATTTTGGAAAATTTGGAATTTCTTGTATGGCTTGCTTTTTATCTTTATGTTTTTTCAACCTATCAGTATATAGAAGAAAATTTTTTATGTCTGGAGAAATGGAAATTTAAAAGGCATGATGATGGATACATCAACAGAATTTTTTTCTTTGCTTCATCTTTATTCTCAAATATGGAAGTAATTACTTTAGGCTAAAAAAATTCTTTCAAGACCTCTTCTGTCTTTTATCTCTTCCCAATGAAATAATTTGTGCTAAAACTACCACCAGTTATTAGTGGTGACTGATTTTTCATCTTGATGGTTAAAGAACATATAGCCCTAGTCACCAGTCTTTGTCAATCATATATTATTGCAAATGCTCAGATTCATTGTTAAGCAATTTTTACGGGCTGCCACTTATGTGCTAGATTTTCTTCCTCCAAACCCAACCACCTAAATACCCTCTCTCTATTGCTAGCCTGTTGAAAATATTCAGGGGTAGGGTAGATTGGGTATGGAGCAAATATGAAGATCAGATTAGGACAGAATTGTTGATAGAACACAGGAAAGGTAATAAGAAACAAATGTTCAGTGATATTTTCTGAATGGACAGAAGAAGGAAAAAGTTTCTTAAAACAATCTTTCTACTTACAACATTCTTTACTTAATCCTATCCCAGATCCATGGGGTAAGTGATCTTGGGGTTGGGAAACACTCATATTCTATTCAATTTGCTTCCAAGGTTAAGTTGATTTCTATAACTCTGGGAAGAGACAATTCTAGTTATAGAGAGAATGTATAGTCTCTTCCAAAGGCAGCTTCTGTGCTGCAGATTATTAGGCTCATGGAACCATATTAGCAATATGATATCTGATATTTTTATAGCACTTTATGATTTACAAAATGCTCTCTTCACAACAACCCTATGGCATAGTAGTTTTTTTTCGTAGTTTGATAGATTTTTTTTAGTAGTTTGAATGTTTTGATCTTCATTTTACTTATGAGGAAACTCAAGGCCAGGGAAGTTAAGTAACTTTCTTACATTCATACAGATAGGTGGTGGCAGAGCCAGCATGCAAAAAGAGATCTTTGGAATTCAAGTTCGCTGTTCAAAGAAAAAGACAGTAGAAGCCCCCCTTGTGGGACTGCAGGACAGAAATTGTGGCCCAAGGATATAATGTGACTGTAATACTTTCTTCTTCTTTTCCCAGCTTTCAACTATATACTTAGAAAAAAATTTCTAAGTGGCTTATTCATCATTTTCTATCTATAATTTATTTCTAGTAAAGCATTTCAATCCTCTCCCTTCCCATGACAATTACATTACTTTTTTTTATATGAACTAAACTTCTTTGCTAGCTAAGATCATTAATTGATGTGTCAAGGACCAAGGACTTTTTTTTTTTCTCAAATTCCAATGGTTCTCACTCTAAGTAATTTGGTACAGATGGTAACAATAAAAAAAATCATTATGGAATGAAATGCTTTTAAATCTGAATGCTGTCAAATTTACTTATTTATCTGGACATCATCTTTGCAATAATGCAATTTAAGAAGTTCCCCCAAGCCAGTGAAAATTGAATGCGATTAAATTTATTTAGGCATAATTTGGTGATGCTTATCTTTTTATATAATCTGTATGATTTAATATAGTCTCTCAGCAACATAAGTATTAAATTTTTTCCACTTTTTATATTAAAAGCAATGGAAAAAAATTGACTCTAGTGTCAGAGGGCCTAAGTTCAGATTCTGCCTCTGATGCCTCCTACCATTGTGACTGTAGGAAAGTCACTTTAATCTTCTTTCTTTATGATGTTAAAGGATTGAACTAGATGATCTTGAAATACCCTTTCAGCTCCAAATATATGGTCCTGTGCATAAATGTGGTACAGTGGAAATCATAGTGAGCTTGAGAACCTGGCTTCAAATTCCTGAGGTCCCTTCTAATGCTAAATCTATGATCACATTTTTATTTTCTGTGCCATATTTTTGTCATGTCAAAATTTGCTAGTTACTTTCAAGCACATTGGTAAGCATTCAGAGATATTTAATAGATACTTCTAGAACTGAAGTTGTCTGGACCAAGATATGCAACACGATAGTATTAATGAAACATGAGTGGCAGAATGGATAGCACTGCCCTAAGCAATGGAATAATTGACCAGGACCTTCCTCTCCCTCCAAAAAAGATAAAAATAATGAAATCTACACAAGAAGCTTAGATTTAATTTTATTTTCTTAAATGATGTTTGCTTTTAGACTTTCCCTCTATTTTCTTTATTTTGCTATGTTTAATTATTGGAAAAGATGCTTGCTTATGTTTTTTTTCCCCTTCCCAATTATTCAATAGCCTGAAATTTTTCAATGAGTTCAGGTTGAAGTTATTCCTTAGCTGATCTCATCAGAGTCAGAGTCCTTGCACTCAATCAGCCAAACAAGTTAACCAGATAGTTTTTCTTAATTACAGTGAAGTTGGAAAATTAGGAAAGGTGATAGCGGTCATTGCTTGTGGTCCCACACTGGCAGAGCCCTCATATTTAAACCCTAGGTATGGAGGAGGAGAGAGAGTTTCTACAAAGGGGAGGTAATAGCAGTGGACCATACTGACTAATGCCCAGATATACTTTGTTTTTTATGTAATAGATATATTCCTGAAAAGTAATATTTTCCAACTGATCAATGTGACCAATTTGGGATGATTTTGAAAATCTTTTTTTTATTCTCCATTTTCAGTTTTCTAACATATTGGCTATAGAGTCTCTTAAGATTTAGAGCAGGAAGGAATCTTAGGGATCACATGATAAAGCCAGAAGTGGTAAATGTTTAATTACCAGCTTTCCAGAAACAAACAAACAATAAATTGACTTGATTTGTAGCCTTTGCAAATTTCTAACATGTGAATGCTCACATTAAGAATTTAACAGTTGGGGCTGCTAGGTGGTGCAGTGAATAGAGCACTGGCCCTGGAGTCAGGAGGACCTAAATTCAAATCTGGCCTCAGACACCAGCTGTGTGACCTTGGGCAAGTCCCTTAACCCCAATTGCCTTGCTTTACCCCTTTCAAAAAGAAAAAAAAATAACAGTTGGCTCTTAGGTTCAAGGTGGCTATAACATATCCCTAACAACTTCATTTTATAGATGAAACTGAGGTCCATTAATATGAGAGAAAGAGACTTGCCTCCCAAGATGATATAGATGATACAACATACCCATCTTCTGAGTCAGTCAGTCAATCAATCGATGAGCATTTATTAAGCACCTACTATATGCTAGGTAGCTAGGTAGTACAATAGATAGAATGTTGGGCCTGGACTAGGAAGACCTAATTTCAAATTCATCTTCAGACACTTACTTGCTTTGTAACCCCAAGCAAGTCACTTAATTCTGCTGGCCTCAGTTTCCTCAACTGTAAAAGCAAACCATTCCAGTATCCTTGCCAAGAAAACCTGAAATCGGGTTACAAAGAATGGGACATGACTGAACAACAACGTGTCAGGTACTATGCTAAGTGCTGAGAAATAAAGTACAAGTAAAGAGAAAGATACTCTCTGCCATCCAAGAGCTACCTTTCTTTTTTTTTTTTTAAAGCAATTGGGGTTAAGTAACTTGCTCAAGGTTACACGGCTAGTCATTATTTATGCGTGGGTGCTCATTTTCTGAGGCTGGATCTGATCTCGGGTCATCTCAACTCCGAGGCCGGCGCTCTTACTCGCTGTGCCACCTAGCCGCCCCTTTAGGGCAATTAGGGTTAAGTAACTTGCCCAAGGTTACACAGCTACAAGAGCTATCTTTCTAACAGGGGAAGATAACACATAAAAAAAGGAAGCCTAAAAGGAGGGGAAGAGAATGAAAGTGTCCAGCACAGGGGGCATTATCCAGGAGTCCAGATAGCAACTCGGTGGGAAATGAGACAACTGAATTGGGTACCCTCCTTACATGGAGGTTCTGGGAGGGGCACTCTTGCCACTCTATCACTCTGTGTGTGTGTGTGTGTGTATCTTTTTCAACTCTAGAGCTGTCCTTTCTACATTAGCCTCTACCCTCCACTTTGTTATATATTCCTTTAGAATTATTTTTTCACCTGATTTGTCAGTGAACTGATAGGAAGGGAGAAGACTTGCCTTGACATTCTGGTCCCCAGTGGTACCTGCATGTAAACCAGGTGACTGAATACAAGTAAGAAATCATCGTAGTGTGGTGAAATGAGCCTCTTACTATGAACAAGGAGATTCAAATTATAAGCTAACTTTTCCTATGACCTTGGGTGAATCACTTTACAACTCTTGGTTTCACTTTCCACATTTGTAAACAGGGTTTGACTATGCCTTCTAAGATCTCTCCCTACATCCTATGTTAAAAAAATTCCAGAAGAAGGCTGGGTCATTTTGGCAACTTAAGTGATTAAGGCGGACAGTCTATGAAAGTAGGAAATTGACAAAAATTCATAAAGGTTTCTAGAACAGAAGCTATTTCCACAACAGATGATTGTAATGTATGAGTTAATAAGGCCCAATTCGTTATAAATTCTTACTATATTTCTTTGAGTAATTGAAATATTATTACAATGAATCAAATGTTTATTTTCTCACATAATTCCTTCCCCTTGGTCCCTGATACTTTTACTTGAAAAATGGATCATTAGAGATGAGGCAGGGCAAGCAGAAATCATTTGAGTTTCTGAACTCTGGACTACATTCAAAATCAGCAAGGATAACTGATCTTTGAGATTTGCTAAAGGGCGGTATCTCATCCTTCAGTTATATAGTGGACAATAATAGAGTTAATTGTGATTTAGTTCTCCTAATAGTTCTTGTTCCTTAGTCTTTCTTTGATGCTTAGAGAAAGAAAGACTGTCTCTTAGAAGAGTGATAGCAATTCCATTTAATAAAATCACAGAGTACCCAAGCCAAATCAGAACAAGAATTATCCCCCCTCCACCACATACCTGTGGAAGTGATTCTGTCTTTGAAAATTTCAAATAAAGAACAATTGACTACCTCCAGAAGCAGCCCATTTCATTTTTGGCTTTTCATTGCTGACAGATTAGTAAGAAATTTAGAATTTCCTTTCTTTTCAAGTTCAAGTTTGAGGATTTAAACAGCTTTGACTTAGTAGAAGAATCATCAGGAAGGTGGTGTAGCCACAGGTAACACTTTGTGTTTTCCCTTAGGATTAAGGGTGTGGTATGGGATGCTTCTCCACTGAGGACAGATAAAGAGGGAGAAAATGAGATGCAATTAAGGGGAGATAAGAGTGTGAATACTGATTCACACTTGCTTCTCACACTCACTACTTGTATGAATAGGCCATTTACTACTTGGATCCCTTCTCTGGCTCAGATGGAAATAATTTATTTAACCCTTTATCTGCAATCCTAAGAGTGAACTGGAAGCAGAGTAAATGTACTTTTGCAGAGTAGAAACAAAGTCCGAAGTGAGGGGTAGGATTTGCAAGGGATAAATGTTTTATTAATTTTTCTGCTCCAAAAGCAAATGTTTAAGAAAGTTGGGGACATGGTGATATGAAGATTATGTACTGTTATCCCTCCCACATTGGGACTTTCTCCATCGTGGTTTCCATATATTGTGGGTGGGGATAAGAAATAAAATGGAAATTTTGGGGGAGATTTGTGGAAGCAGCAGGACAACATGTGAATGCCAATAGATGACACAGAAAAGGTTTAGGGACTCAGAAATGTATAAATATATGTATAGTATTATATAATATCAACATATTTTATCTTTTGATAACACAATAATTCGTATTTCTCTGCTATGACAGGAGGGCTAAAAACTTTTTATTACGATTTTCTAGATTGTAGGGGCACTGCACCCCTAACCCCCATGATGTGGAAGGGATAACTATGTATGTATGTATATATATGTATGTATATATAACATGTATGTATATATACACACATGTATAACACATGCACACACACATGTATATCTTTAAGTAAATCTAAAAATAATGCACACTGAAATTTTTAGTACTTTGAAATTCTTTAACACATATTCATCTTATTAAAATTTTGGTAGTTTTTCCTAATGGATCAGCTTCTTAAACTAGTGGAAATGATTTGAATTCTTAATTATCTCTCACTAGCTAGGCCCAGTTACTGAGAACTTTGTAGAAGTGTATAGTCTGCTAAAGAGTTAAAGAGACTGAATAACAGTAACACTTTGGATAGGATAAATAGTGACATTCTTAGGATTTTTGAGGTTGGGAACACCTAGCCATCCTAGGCTAGGAGACTGGTGGCTTTTATATGTTCTCCAAAACTGAGTATTAAAATAGAAGCATGCTTGGGTCTCTGGAAAGTCCTTTATTAAAGGTTATGAAAGGCCAAATAGTGAAGGGTAAGATTCTCAAACTATAGTCTTTCTGTAAGCCTGGAATCTGGGAAACTACTGAAAACCTAAAAAGGACTTAAAGAACTCAAAATAAGGTTCATGTTTACTTTTTTTGGTTCCACCCAGACATTTGTATCCCAATGGACTACCTGAAGAATACTCCTTTCTAACAACTTTTCGGATGACTGGAAGCACTCTGAAAAAGAACTGGAGCATCTGGCAGATACAGAATTCCTTGGGGAAAGAGCAAGTTGGCATGAAGATTAATGGACAAACTCAATCCCTTGCATTTTCCTATAAAGGCATAGATGGCAACCTCCAAACTGCAGCCTTTTCGAATACTCCTACTTTGTTTGATTCCCAATGGCATAAAGTTATGATTGGTGTGGAAAGGAGAAGCGTCACCCTCTTTATTGACTGCAAAAGGATTGAATCCTTACCCATAAAGCCAAGGGGCAAGATTGATGTGGATGGTTTTGCTGTTCTAGGAAAACTTACAGATAATCCTCAGGTTTCTGTTCCGGTGAGTACAAAAATCATGTATTTGAGAATTAAAAAAAAATTAGTTTGACAAAAGTACTCTCCAAATATCTTTGGCAAATATTCATTTTTGTATGTGTGTGCCTGTCTGTTGCCTTAGTTAATTAACATTTTTTCTTTAAAGTTTCCAAAGCACGGCTTATTTACTCATCATTCATTTATTCATTCATTCTTTCTTTCATGTATGCATGCATTACAGCAGGAAAAGCAGCATGATATGGTGAAAAAAGCTCTGGAAGTTAGGAAAGATATGATCACATTTATCATGTACTTCTAACAACTTTGGTAATATTCTGAATAAATCTCTAGGATTTGATTTACTTATCTGTAAAATGGATGAATGAAATTAATGAAAAGCATTATCAAGCTCTAGCTATACAGTCAAGCAAGGGGCTAAACTTTGCTGATATGAATACAAAAAGGAAATAGTCTTTGCCCTCAAGGAACTTATAATCTAATGCAATAGACAATAGACAACACATAAAAGGGAGCAGTGAACCTGGGAGGGAGTTTTAGTCTTGGAAGTCCCAAAGATGGTAAGTCAAACAATAGAGCAGACCATTAATAAAGCCTTTCCAAAGCCAATAGTAGTGATGATTTGATTGTTGTTGTCTCAGGAAAAGGTAGAAAGATGGGGGAGATGGCAGGTGGAAAATGTCAGAGTGAAAATGTATATGCAAAGTCCCTGGTGTGCAGAGTTATGGGGCTTTAGCTCCTCCCACAAGGTTCAATTGGATGATCTTTAAGGTTTCTTCTAGTTCTAATGTTCTCTGATTTTTATTATAGTTTGTTGAGTACCTACCTTAGAGATGACAATGTGGTGTGGACCATCAAGCTCTAGCTCTAATTCTTCTTTTTCTATGAAGTCTTCTCTAACTTTTCCTGCTGCCCTCACTGAATGCCAGCTTATCTAAACTCCAGCAACATTTCATAGTTTGTACCCATAAAATGTAGGGCAGCTAGGTGGTGCAGTAGATAGAGTGCCATGCCTGGAGTCAGGAAGACCTGAGTTCAAATCTAAAAGAAAGTGAAGAAATAGAGTCTGGTCAAGAGGAGTCTAAATCTAGTTGGGGAAATACTATATACATCCCTATTTTTTTTTTCAAAGAAAAACTTTTGCCAGTGGATATCTACTGAGCAGGTATAGAAAAGTACAATGCAACATTCAAAACTAGAGATACACTGATCACTACCACCCTGATCCCTTGGATGAGTGGGCTCAAGTTTCAGATCATTGTCAGGAAATATTCTTCCAACCAAGTTAACTTCTGGGTGTGGCATACCTGGTGGATGAGTCGTTCCCCAATTTGTGGGACATAATATCTTGTCTGCTGAGTCTATTCACTGCTAAGCTAATTCAAGCAAGTCTTGAATAGGACAAATACAAGGTCTTGTAAAAAGAATCCCTTTGGCCATACGGGAAAGGTTGAGGAAGGCAGTAATTAAAGATGATATCATAGAATCACATGATTCTAGGCTAGGCAGGAAAGACATAATACTTAAGATTTTGAAAAATTAGGTCTTACACAAAATGGGCAAATCATTAGTTTGTTTATCCATAAAATGAGGGAGGTAGACTAGGGCAGGGGTGAGGAACCTGCTGCCTCAAGGTCACATGTGGCCCTCTAGGTCCTCAAGTGTGGCCCTTTGGCTGAATCCAAACTTCATAGAACAAATCCCCCTAATAAAAAAGATTTGTTCTGTAAAACTTAGACTCAGTAAAAAAACTGCACTCAAGGATCTAGAAGGCCACATGTGGCCTCAAGGCCACAGATTTCCCACCCCTGGACTAGGGGATCTTTAATGTCCTTTCCAACCCTAAATCTATGATCCTAGGATCCTAAGGTGACAAAGGGATTTTTTAAAAACAATATTCAACTTAAGAGGTTTGTGGTCATAACAGTAAAATAATAATAATTACTAAATAGCTTCTACCCAAATGATCATGTAATACTGCTATTTTAATCCCCAGTGAACTTAGACTGAATAGCACCAATCTTTTAAGAAGAGATTTCAGAATTCTTTTTAATAACAGGAGATTTTTTTAAAGCTAGGATGAATTAATGATTGGGTCATTAGTATCAATCTGCATTTGAACTATAAATTTGAATGCCAAAACATAAAACTCACATTCCTGGACTTGGTGTGATACAGAGATTCTGAAATGCCTTCTCTGAACCTCTATAAAGAAAATAAGTTATCAGGAGCTGCAGTAATAGAACTCTTCAAATAGCTTGTTTCCCAAGAAGAATTATGATGAGTGTGAAGGATAGTGTGAAATATCTATGTTGTGTGATGGACAAGAAGCAATTTGTAGCTGCCACATTTCTGCTCTGACTTGTAGACACTTGAGAAAGCATTTCCTAGACTAATGAATTATTACACCTCAAATAGAGAGGTTAGAAATTTGATGGCAGCCAGCTCTATGGCACCTTGCTGTTACTGTTGGCAAGATTCCCCTGCCACAGGCTTTCTAGACTGGCTATTGCACAGCAGAGTCAAATGCATACTCTTATAGTTATAAAGTTCAGTCTGGACCAGCATATAAGACAGTATGTGATCTTTTGAGTCTGATATATTTCAGTCAGTCAGTCAAGAAGTATTTATTGATAAACTACTATGTGTTTAGTAAGTATTAGTCACTGTAAGAAGACAAAATAAGTCAAAAGACATAGTCCATTCTCTCTGGAACATAGCACAGTACCTGGTACACAGTAGGTGCTTAATAAATGTTTATTGAATGAATGAATGAAAAAATTTCCAAGGTAGTTGGAGAGATAAGATCAATGTATATGATATAATTAGGGAGAAAGACAAGACATCATTTATTCAAAAATTAAGTTATTCATGTAATATCATTATGGAGTGAGATAGGCCAATTGCAGGGCAGTTGCAATGTTTGGACAATGAGATAATGGGATACCTGGATTACTATGGTGATAGTGAAGATGCAAAGGAAGGGTCATATATTAGAGACTTCTTGGAGAAAATACCAATAGAACATGGAAATTGACCGGATATGGGAAATCAGTTAGATGGAAAAGTCATACATGACTCAAAGTTTTTATATTTTGGTATCTGAAACAATGGTGGTGCCATCGAAGAAACAGGAAAGTTAGAAAGAAGAACTGGTTTTTATGGGGAAATGATATGCAAGGTTTTAAAAACATTGGTTTTGAGGTAATGTTGACATTATTGAGAGTACATTATATGTGTAATATATATGTATATATATCACATGATATATATTATAGATAATGCATGCTAAATGCAATGAATTTTGCTTGATGCTGTGGGAGAGATAAAGATAAATAAGAACCTCTATTCTTAAGGATCTTATAATCTCTTAGGGATGGTAAAATATAATACTAAGAAGCTGTTAATTATATAACAGAAGTAGAAACAAAGTACTATATGATCAAATGAGACAGAGTGACACCAGTTGACTGGAGGAAATGAAAAGTTCCAAAGCATTTGGATTGGGCCTTGAAGAATGGATTGGATTTCAATGAGTAGAGACAGGGCAGGAGGTTGGATTATACTCTATAGTTTTGTTCTTGTGTCTGAGTTGTTTCAATTGTGTCCGACTCTTTATGACTCTATTTGGGATTTTCTTGGCAAAGGAAAGAAAGGAAGAGAAAGTCCAGAGAATCTGGACTGGAACCTAGAGAGGAATGAAGATATGGCTGACCTGGCTATTTTCCTTTTTAATTCGAAATTCAAGGAGGAACTAACCCAGGGGTGGGGAGCCTGAGGCTTCGAGGTTGCATGTGGCCCTCTAGGTCCTTGGGTGCAGCCTTTTGACTGAGTCCAAGTTTTACGAAACAAATCCTTTATTAGAGATTTGTTCTATGAAGGTTGGATTCAGTCAAAGGACCACACCTGAGGACCTAGAGAGCCACAGGTGACCTCCAGGCCGCAGATTCCACACCCAGAACTAGTCAGTCACAAGAAAAGGCCACAGGCATGGATTGAACTTTTAGTGTTAGAAGTCCAGAGGTGGGTGAGGAAGTTTCTGTGGCTTGGTGGCATGATAAAGAAAGACCAGAAAGTCAGGAGTTGTTTTTGGCTTTGGATAATATATAATACTAAATTAGCTTCATAAGGAGATAGATTTATAATTTTGAAACTAATTGTGGAAAATAGACCTTTTCCTAAATCAAATATCTGTAAGTTCCTCCCCATACACAGACAGGTAGACATGAATCTAAAATCATATATATACAAATTTGCATTTTAACATACATCAAGATATTAATCATATTAATCTTTTCTAGTGATGTTTTCTACCAATTTCCTAAAAGTTAACATGTTTTCAAGAGAAAAGCAATGCGTTTGTTTTACTAATTTTGATGTGGGTTGTGCTGCTGGGAATCTAGACATGTAATTTAATTTTAAATTAAGTGAACTGATGTGATACAAATATAAAAATGTTTTTGTCTAGTTATTGCCTGTGTCTATGTGGCAACCACATGCTGGCCCAATATTTAATTAGCATAATGGATAGCAATAAAATAAGACCAGGAGAACAATAATTTCTGACATTTTGATTCTACTATTCAACCAGAAGATGTTGACATAATTAAGACATAACTATTAAATCTGCTTTGCTCATGGGTTCTGACAAAGTGTGTTCTCCAAAATTATTAACTAGGCAGTTATCTTTTTTGATGGAGCAGTGTGAATATATAGTGGCTAGGCTAGAACAGTGATTTTGGAGTCAGAGGAAATCTTGTCTCTGTCACCTCTAATAATGATATCTCTGTGATTTTAGGCACATCTCTTCTCTCTGGTTCTCAGTTTCTCCTCCTCCTCCTTCTTCTCCTTCTCTTTCTCTTTTTCTTCCTCTTCCTTCTCCTCCTTCTATTCTTTCTCCTTTTTCTTCTCCTTCTCTTCCTCCTCCCCAGAAAAAGGGAATTGGACCTCTAAAGTCTCAGTCAGTTCTAAGCCTCTAATCCTATGAATCTTTCTGGGCCTCAGTTTCCTCATCTGTGAAACTGAGAGGTCAGATTAGCCATCCTACTAAGGTCTCTTCTAGCCCTTGGGCAGGTCTCACCCTTCTGTGAGTCCTACTTTCCATATCAGCAAAATGAAGAGAATAATACCTAAGCAGCATACCTACATATCTTACAGGATTATTGTGAGGATCAAATGTGACGAAGCATGTGAAGATGCTTTGTGTTTATAAATCACTGTGCAAGAATTAATATAATTATATACTTTGGAAATTAAGATTTGGGGGCATTTCTTCAATTCAGCTGAAGTTTAAAGTGATTACCTATTATTTTTTTTTTAATGGCTGCTTGTTAGTTTGTACTTATTTCAAGGTTAAATGACATCTTTGGTACCATTCTCATGAATGGAGAGAAGGTTAATGCTCACTGATTTCCAAACATTCTGAGATCCATATGAGGTATGAGTCATAATTTCCAATCCATTCATTCTCATACATGGAGACAATAAATATTCACTATTTCTAGGTTAGAAAATTTAAATTAAAATGGAGAGCAACATTAGAATAAGAATAACACAGAACACCATCTTTTTAATTTGCCGCATGAAATTTACTTCTTTCTAATCTCTGGCACATGACAGTAATTCAATATATTCAGAAAGGGGTACAACTTTGTGCTTTTTCTTCAGTAACATAAATCAAAAGCAAAGCTTCTGTTTCAAAGGTGTCTTCAGATGTCAAAAGCAAGCCCTGGAAACAGCATCATAAAAAATGCAATAGAAAATAACACTTGATGGACTCCTAATGCTAAAAGACTCATTTATATTGTCCTAGTCTATGATTTTCCCTTGCCTATCTTTTGTCCTTTCCCCTTTTCTTAAATTGGAAAAGGAAACCAATTTCAAGAGGTTTTTCTAAGCCTTTCAATATAGTTGCTCATGTGGTATACAGCCCCAGTGCTTCCTCATCATTCATGGTTATTTAGTGGCCTCAGAACACTTTATATTTTCTTCCAATGTGTTGCTGTAATACATTGCTTACTTTGATTTTAAAGAAATAAGTCCCATATTTCCTATTCTCCTTTGTGCACATATTTTACGATCACACCATTTATCCTGCTGAAAAAAAAAACAACTTGAATTCTTGGCAGCATCTCATAAAAAAGTTGTTATTTTACAACAGGTTCTTTATTGTGAATTGTCACTCTGATTGCTGAGGAAAGTTATTGCGTACAACTCTATTAGAGAACAAAGTTCTCCTCTCTTCCTTTTCAAGGATCTATGCTGAGGATTTGTTGCATGTTTGATGGAGGATAAAAGTTCCTTGAGAACATATGACTCACAGACTATTATTTTATTCCCCTGAGTATGATCTAAGCAAACCTGACGGGGTAGACAGATATGTTGTTGTTGTTCATTCGTGTCACTTGTGTCCAACTCTTTATGACCCTACTTGGAGTTTTCTTGGCAAAGATACTGGAGTGGTTTGTCATTTCCTTCTCCAGCTCATTTTACAAAGTAGGAAACTGAGGCAAACAGGATTAGGTAACTTGCCCAGGGTCATATAGCTGCTAAGTGTCTAAAGCCAGATTTGAGCTCACAAAGATGAGTCTTCCTGACTGTTGCTGTTGCTCTAACCACTGTGTCACCAACGGTCCAGAGACAGATAATAATATTTTTAAAAGTGTATTACCAATATAGGGCTCTTCAGTTATGTTTATTAGACTCATCTACAAAAGTACATGATTGTTTCAGGGTTTATTTTACCATATGGCAAGGAATGGATACATTGTTGGAAGAAGAAATAGGTGCCTTTTAAAATTTTATTTTGGTTTTATCTTGGTCTGAACCTATAATTTCATTAGTATAGATAACTCCCTAGTGTGGAAACTCCCTCCACTGATACAGATTAGCAACCTCCCTGTTGTAATTATAGTCTTGGAGAGTTGCCTCCAGTTGCCACTAGAAGGCTATTAATGCCCATGTGTCAGAAGCAGAAGTCAATCCAGGTCTTCCTGATTCCAAGAATGACAGTCTTTGTTGTTGTTGTTGTTTTAGTTTTATTTTTTCATTTTTGCTCTTTGGAGGGCAATTGGGGGTTAAGGGACTTGCTCAAGGTCACTTTGTGTTAAGTGTCTGAGGTCGGATTTGAACTCAGGTCCTCCTGACTCCAGGGCTAGTTCTCTATTCACTGTGCCACCTAGCCACCTGGAATGACAGTTTTCTCTCCCCAAATAAATCAGTATCTGATATTGGTACAATATCAAATAATTAAATTAATTTCTCAAAAATTATGGAAAAATCAGTTTCAAGATTATGGTTAGAATCATCTCTTATAGGTAGTACAGTGAATAGAATTCCAGACCTGGAGTCAGAAAGACCTGCATTCAAATTTGGCCCCAGACAATTACTTGCTGTGTGATTGTGGGCAAATCACTTAATCTCTGCCTCAGTTTCCTCATCTATAAAACAGGGATGATATAATAGTTGTTGTAAGGATCAAATGAAATAATATTTGTATAGAACTTAATACAGTGCCTAGCACCTAGTAGGGGCTATATAAATGGTTTTTGTTGTTGTTTTTAAGTCATTTTTCAGTCATGTCTTACTCTGATGTGATTGGAATTTTCCCCCTGAAGGCCTGCTGAAAGAATCATTCTTCTGAGGCCTGAACTGTGCATCACAGGACAATATTCTCTTGTATTATCCACTAGAGGGCAATAAAGTAAGTGAGGTGTCATACTCATGGAGCAGGTTACAGGGAAAGAAATTTCTAAAGTGATGTTATAGGCTAGTCTGAATACAAACTGAAACAATGGTTCAACTTGCTTTTGATGCAACTTTGAACACAAATAGTTTTTTTTTTCATTGACTTATGTCTTACCCAAACTGGTGAAAATTTTAAAAGTCAATGTTTATTGTTTTTCTACTTTCATGGAATATAAATGGATTCAGAGGGAATTTTACAGAGATATACAAGTCTATTTTCCTCTCTATTTTATTATTTGTCTTTGTTTGATTATCATGTTATTATTATTAGAGTTATAGGCAGAGTTATGGCGATAGATGGAGTGGTGGATAGAGCACTGGTTGTGAGGTCGGAAAGATCTGAACTCAAGTCTGGCCTTACACGCTAGCTAGTTATGTGACCCTAGGCAAGTCACCTGACCTCTGTTTGCCTTAGTTTCTCTAAGTGTAAAATGAGGCTAACAATAGCACCTATCTCCCAGGGTTCTTGTGAGGATCAAATGAAATAATAGCTGATAAATAGAAGGATGTATAGAATGACTTAACACACACATACATACATACATATAAATGTATTTGTGTCTAATGGTAGCCATCTCTAGGGAGTATGGGGAAGAAACAAAAGAAATTTACATGATTATTATATATTTAAAAGGAATAGCAAGTTGTATATAACAGATTTGCTGTTTCATGGGCAATGTTTGCATAGCAGTGATTCAACAAATAGCTTTTGCACAAGCGAGTGAACAAATGAATAGCTAAAACCCAGGTCTCCTTTCTCTTAGTCCAATGAGCTTCTTCCGTGTTGTCTCATGATATGGGTATGATTCCAATAGACTCCAGATAACTTTACTCAGTTTTGTGGTCATGAATCAAACATATATCCTTGGTCTGGAAAGGCAGGTCATTGTATACCAAGTTTATATCAAACTGGAGGAGGTATACATAGTCTTAGAGAGATACCTAGGATACTAAGAGATTGAACAAGTTACCCAGGGTCATACAACCAATATGTATCAGCTGCAGGACTCAAATCCAGGTCAGTATATCCTGACTCAGAGGCCAACTCACTAACTACTATGTGGTGCTATCTCTCAAGGTATCTTATAGTGAAAGTGTTATAGCTAGTTTATTTTGGAAGTGTTTAATGTCAAGGACTCTTTCCAAGGCACTCTGCCATTCTTTCTTTAATAATATGAAAATTGGGATTCATACTATATGCCTCCAAAGGATAGATATATACAAAATTTTTAATATTCTTAGTTGATGTTTGTATTAATGCACAGATAAGTTCCCTAATCCTTGGTTCAAGGTTCATCTGAAAGATGGATTTGTGTGTTATTCCCTATTAAACTCTACCACACAAAAGTATTTTAAATATTTAAACAGATGTTCTCCTTTGGCCAAAGAACATTACAAACTTGGAGAAAAAACATGTTCAGGAATTGCTTTGCATTTGTAATAGATCGTTCTTAGGAAAAGTCCCAACAAAAAGGATGTAGATTTCTTGATTAGTCATATAATTAAAGCTTCTAAGGTGATTATAATGCAAATAGTTTTTTTTAAAAAGAGAAATATTACATTGACCTGAAGATGTGAGTTACCTGCATGCAAATGACTTTAATGAAGTATAAATAGCCTTTTTTATTATCCCATGACCTTTTTTCTCAGGGAATGGGGAATAGGCACTGGGCCTGTGATTTCATTGATAGAGGGAATTCTCTGTTTGAAGACTCTACCAGTTCAGGTTGTCACCTTCTCTTCAACTTATAGCAGGGGTATCATGTACCCCTTTGGCAGACTTGTACTATAGAATAATATTTATTGTCAGCATTCATAATAGAAGTTAAATTTCAGTTAGAAGTTGGCCAGTTACACAGCTACTATATATGACAGAGATGAGACTGGAAGGCAGTGAGAATGTCTTTCTGGTTTCTAGATTACCAACATGTCCACTAAGCCACACTGTCTCTTCACAGGACGCATTTTAATCTCTTGGTTTTGACAACAGAGGCAGTGTGGTGTAATGCTTGGAATCATGCAGGCAGACATTAAAATCCCAATTCTAACAGTTATTAGCTGTGTGACCACGAGCAAGTCACTAACCTTTTCTGAGCCTCAGACTTCCTAAGACATCTATGAACTCGGGCAGGTTGAGGTTTTTCCTCAGTTGAAACCTCCCTTTGCAAATGGGCAGGAGTGAAGGACCTCAGACATTCTGTTCCTTGATTTTTGTCTGCCCACATACCCTGATACCCAGTCATATAACCCAGTATATCTTCCCAGATGTAATAAGACAGTAATTTAATCCCTCTCTAGATTTAGCAGGTCTAATAATATCGATTTTTAGAGGGGGAAATATCTCCCTTGAATGGAAGAAAAAGGCCTAATGTGTCTGGATTTATGTTCTGGTGATTTGCCAGAAGGCTTCCAAGTACAAATAGAATTTATTTACTCAGTAAGACCAGTTTATCTGGATTGAAGTGCCTATGAAACAACTTTCTCACAAAAAATACAGTTGAGGATGATAGCTTTTTTTTTTGTTTTTTGGAGGGCAGTTGGGGTTAAGTGACTTGTCCAAGGTCATATGGCTTGATAAAAACTTTCTATAGGTTTTTCTGGTGACCTTCCCCTTCTTTTCTGCTTTTCTTGGTGAGAGCTCAACATTCTTCCCATTACTGCTCATTCCTACTTTCAACTTCTTTGCTCCTCAATTCAATTCAACAAACACATGTTAATAAAACAGAATAGCCCCTGCCCTCAAGGAGTTTCCTTTTGGGGGTCAGGTGAGGGTGGGTGGGAGAAGATGGGACAATATGCACAGAAATAAATGAATTAATAAATGCAAAATATATGCAAAGTGATAAAAAAAGTAATTTTAGGAATAAGAGTAAACTAACAACTTGGTAAGTGTGTTGTTAGAGGGGAGTAAGGGGTGGTGTTGTTATTCAGTCACATCTGATTCTTCGTGATCCTGTGGACCATAGCATACCAATAGTGTCCCTGGGATTTTCTTGGCAAAGTTACTGGAATGATTTGCCATTTCCTTCTTTAGTGGATTAAGGTAAAAAGAGGTTAAGTGATTTGTTCAGGATCACAAGCTAGTGTCTGAGGTTGGATTTGAACTCAGGCCTTCCTGGCTCCAGGCCTGGAACTCTATCCACTGAGCCATCTAGCTACTTCTATCCTTTGTACGACTAATCTTTAATTTTTTGAAAAAAATATTTCACCAACTGGATGAGTTTACACTATTTTCAAATCTTCCTTTTTACTTTTTTATTCTTTTCCTGACACTGCATCTCACAGCCCACTGGACCTTGCTCTTCCCTACTCTTTGACATCTCATATTCTAAGGGTATCATCATTCTAGCATTTCTCTCTTCTCCAACACTCAAAATTTCTCTTGGCTCCTAGATTTCTTGTGCATTACTCCCCCTGTCTATGGCTACCTCTCTTGGCATTGCTGGTTGTTATTCTTTTACATCTCCATAGAGACCAGGAACGTCCACCAGTTCAGGTGTTCTTTCTTGCCCTGTTTGAGGGGAGCAGGGCTGGGATGTAGCTCTCTGTGCCCCTTTGGCAAGTCTCCTAGCCATTATGGCACCCAGAATTTGGGGGTCCTTGGACAGAGAAGTTTTATTTTTCATGTGTGGAAAGGGCAAGTTCTTTCTAGTCTTTTCTACCAGAGAGTTACAGTAAAGGAATATACTCTCTAACAGAGGCCCCTTCAATGGGGCCACATCTAGATTAAAATATAATTGTGAAACACTTAACAAAGCAAATAAAAATACAGTGAAACATAGATAATATTAATATGTGTTCTTCTAAGTCGATATGAGACCTACAAAGATCCTTATGTATGACCCTCATTTCTATTTGAATTTGATACCAGTGCTCTATATTACCCAATCTGCCAGGGTCAAGGTCACCTATAATCACCAAAATAGCTTTTGTGCTATTTTACATAATGGCCTCTCCATTATATTACTTGACCCTAACTTAATGATAGTTGTTATATCTTCACATTTCACTAATTTCATTACAGGAGTTCATCTCTGTGTACTTCCTCTCCCAATGAAGATTATACCCCTTCATTAATAATTACTATTGGCCAGGGTCACACAGCTAGTCAGTGTCTGAGGCTGAATTTAAACTCAAGTCTTCCTGATTCTACTTTCATCCCATGGTGACTGACCTTCACTTGCTGATCCTCAATGAATTTACAGTTATCCCTCCCCCATCGAGGGGGTTAGAGGTACAGCAGCCTCACGATCTGGAAAATCCATGTAAAATTTTTTGGCTTCCCCCTTTGCGCCAGAGAAGAAATCTAAATTATCATGGTAGTAAAAGATAATATATGTCAATGTTATATAATACTATACATATATTTTATGGGTTTCTGAGTTTCTAAACTTTTTCTGTTTTAGCTGCTGGCCTTCTCATTGTCTGAAGCTTCTGCAAAACTCCCACCAAATTACCATTTAATTTCTTATGCTGACCTGAGATATATCAGGACCACTATGGGGAAAGTCCAATGTGGAAGAGACAACTGCACCTGGACTGGTCTTCACAGTCTCTTTCTATGTCTATATATAGTCTTTCCACTTAGACAGGACCTGCCAAAGATGCTTTGTGCTGGTATGGTCTTTGAGAACCTAGGGTTGCCTCTGTGTGATGATAAGCATTAAAATCATTTAACATTTATCAATACTTCTGGAGGCCCTGGAGATATTATATATATATACATATATATATATACATATATATATGAGATATAAGATATGTATTAGCCAACTAGCATTTTGCTGGCACCTATTGTGGGTCAGGTACTACAGTAACTGTTGGGTGCAAAAACAAAAATGAAAGCATTCCCTGCTCTCAAGGAGCTTACCTTCTATACAGGAATCAACATGTACACATCTAATTATATGCATGTACAAAGTAAAGACAAATACAATTTGATGGGGAGCAACTAGAAGCTCAGGGATGGTTTCATATAGGAGGTGGCCTGTTGGGAACTGAGCTTTAAGCCAAACAATGATCACAGTAGAGTTTTAGGGATGTTCAAGCACACTTATTTCTGTTCAAAAAGGAGCTGAACTTTGTTTTGTCTTTCTCTAGTTTGAACTCCAGTGGTTGCTGATTCATTGTGACCCTCTGAGACCCAGAAGAGAAACTTGCCATGAACTTCCAGTCCGGGTAAAGCTGGGACACTTTCCTCTTCCATCCCCTCCTTTACCTTTTTAGTTGCTGCCCTCTCTTAAGGAGTCTTCATCCACCTGATCCACTCAAGTTTGGACAGAAAGCTCAAACTCCAACCCTAGCCTGTCTTTCAGGAACCACTTTGACATAACCCCTGGCTGGCATTTTGGTGTTTTCTTCTGAATACCCAGCACATCTGTCCTTTGCACAGAATATTCCCTGTGTGTGCCATTTTTTTTTTTCTTAAAGCTTATGCCTGGTAGGCTTCACTTGTCATTCTTAGTAAAGCTTAAGGTGAAACTGAATGCCTAGGGCAGCTGTGGTGAGGACATTGAAGCCAAGACTGGGAGGGCCATTTATGGAGTTCCTCCAACCTGAGGCTGCCTCTGCAGAAAGGGTTAAAGGGGACTGTTGTCATTCTATCTTGCCTCGCCCCAGCCTCCAGGTTTCCTCCAATCCTAGTGACCCTCCTCCAGGATCATTCATAAACAGAAGAAATAGACGCCTCCAGCTGCTAATTTACCTTTGCTGTTGGTGTCCCCGGGCTTTTGCTTTGCAGACCTGTGGGTGGGGGTGGCAAGTTAGGGTGCCGATGGAGGTCACTTTATGTGTCTTGTGGGTCTAAAAATCCAGCAGGGGCAACAGGGAGGACAGTGTAGCCCGTGGATTAGCCAAAGAGGTGGTGAACATGGCTATTGCTGCCCAGGACCAAGGGCCCTTCCGTTTTTGGGTCTTTCTGCACTTTCTTTGCTTGTGCCTGGCTCAAGTAAGTTCTTACGTGACTTGTGTAATCAGTTTCTTACTTTCTCATATCTTTCTTCTGCAGCCAAGCCTGAGCAATGGGGAGGTAAGTTTGGTCACTGGGCATGTGGGTATTGTTTTCTCCTGTTCTGCTTTGAAAGCTAAAAAATTAAAAGGAAGGTATTCTGGAAGACCTGATCAGCCCTGATAAATGTAAAAATGCAGAGGAGTATCAGAGAATGTCCATCACAGCCAGTCCAAGGCTAGGGATTATCTCTTCTTCTTCCATCAAACTCAGCTCTTGCTGTAGTCACCAATCCTGTAGCATTTGCGGTTTGTGCTAGAGCAGGGGAGAACTCAGTCTCCTCTGAGCCAGCTGCAGGTCAGTCAGATAGCCCTCACAGGAAACCCTAGATGCTCAGGAAAGAAGTTGATGATATTAGCTGGGTGCATAGTTGTTGTTGTTTTTAAAATTTAAATTATATAAAAGCTCATCAGAGTTAGAGAGGCAGATTCCCTAAGTGCAAATGTTGTACATCTGACTCTAAAAAAGGAACTGAGGTTAGAGCCTCCTCCCTCCAGTTCAAGGTAAGAGGTAAGAGAGGGAGCTTTGAAAGATCTGGGATTGACACTGGGCAGCCAAGTCTTAAAGGCACCTTCCCACAGACTCTAGCTCTAGCCTAACTGTCTGCTCCCTCCTCTTCTATTGGGGTTGGGGGATGGGGGGTGGGTGATGGGAGTGGAGGTCTGAGGTTTCACTTACAAAGCTCCCATTGTAACCTGCCTGGCAGATGGAGCTCTAAAATCAGGAAAACAGAATTTGCTTTGACCAAGTGTAGTTAGGAGATTTTTATTAATCATAGCAAAAACCTTTCCCCCACCATGCTCTTAACATTTCTACTTTATAGTTACATATGTAAACAGTTCCTGTATAAGCTAACCTTATTTTGCTAGATATAAAAAGTACCACTCCATTGTGAAACTGAATGTAGTTTTTAAGGCAAAACTTTTCTTTGAGACAGAATTTCTCCAAGTTCCCTGGAGGCTGTATTTCCTAGCTTAACTTTATCTTTCTGTTAGCAGTAGTTTCCTCCCTCATTAAACACTGTATAATCAAAGAAAGGGATCAAAATATATTCAGTTTGCAAGACAAAGGTTATAGGTTGATCTGCAGTTTTTGATTAAAGTCAGATATCAGTTTTTGATTAAAGTCAGATATCAGTTTTTGATTAAAGTCAGATATCAATGAACCCTTCCTTTTTTATTTGAAGACGATTTAAAAGAGGTAGGACTCATTGCACTTTCATTCAATACACAAACTCTTAGGTGGTAACTTGAGACTAGTTTATCCTGAGTCCAGATCACTTGCTAACACAGTGGAAGACCTAGCTAGGTAGAGATCCCGCCCAGAATGTTACTTTTAAAAAGTGGTGAATAACCAGTCAGGTAACCTATAAGCAATCTGGCACTCAGCTGTCCTGGAGCCCAGGGTTTTCCTTAGGACTCAGAGGCTCCTGTGGGCTTCGAGTTGTGCTGGCTTGGTTGGGAGGCAAGTGGAAAGGTGGAAGTGGGGGTATGTACAAAGGTGCTCAATTCTTAAAATTTTTCTTTGTGTGCCCTCCTTCACTAGAGAGGTCCCCCAGGTCCCCAGGGGCCTCCTGGTCCTCCCGGTCCCCCAGGAGTTCCCGGCATCGATGGTATTGACGTAAGTGTTTTTTCTGGGATGGGGAGGTTGCCCCATTTTGTGGCCAGGAGACAATCTGGCCTCCCTGCTTTGGTCCTTCCCTTTCCTGATCACCTCCCCCATAACCTGAAGGCTGTTAATAGGAAGCTATAGGATGAGTCCACGGATTGGTAGTCCTAAACTTCCCAAACCAAAACAAAATTAACCTGCTGCCCCCTCCCCCATGTGATCCTTCAGTAAATACAATGAATAACTAGTCTGCTTCTATGCCCAGGACAAAGAGGAAAGTTTGCCTGTGTGCCCTCCCCTGTGTATATGCTTTTGGGCTGCTGGTGGTGATGGATAAATTTCTGCCTCACAGGGGGCATTTCTATGGGAGAAGGTGTCACATTCCCCCTTTCTTAGTCTTATTTGTACTGTGTTCCATCCACATTATCTCTTCCCACTCCATGTCCCTGTACAACTCATTTCCTTGACCCTGGGTCACAAAATGAGGCCCCTCTCCTTTTCTTCTTTTGTTCTAGGGAGATCGAGGTCCAAAGGGTCCCCCAGGTCCCCCGGTAAGTGAATGGCCTCAATTACTGCCTTTTCCCTTCCTTTTAAAAATGCCTTGAAGCTCAACTATTTTGGAAAGTGCTTCATCTTGAAAATCTCTCTTTCCTTCTTCCTTCCCCTACCCCCTCAGGGTCCCAATGGAGACCCAGGAAAACCAGGAGCTCCAGGCTTACCCGGCACACCAGGAGCAGATGTGAGTATGTAGTTACTGACTTGGGGTAGAACATCAGAAAGGTGGCCTGAAATTGGGTTGGAGGTTTCAGGAGGTGGGAAAACTGAGAGCTAATTGATGGCGAGGCTTTGAATGCCACCTTGTGCCTGGCTTTAGTTGGCTACGTTGCAGACAGCTTTTTTTTGACAGCTCTGGGCTTAGAGTGTGGGGAAAACTCGAACATCCCTGGAAAGTAGACTCAGCCTGTGCTGGTATTTCCGCCCCTTGGAAACAGAGAGGGGATTGTGGAGAATCTCAGAACAGTTTGGCCTTTTTTTCCCCTTCTGCAAAGAGGAATACAGAGATGCCTTGTCTTTTACTGAACTAACTTTGCCCCCTCTATCATTCCACTCAATGCCCAATCAATTGTCTAGTGAATCTCTGACTGACTAGTTTGAGGCAGGGAAGTGGACATGGGTTGGAGTGTGAGGTTGCTACCTGGGAGAGGGGATGTTTAAATCAGAATCTTGAACATTTTTGGGACTCAGCCTCATCGTCTGGTGTTATTAAAGATCTGGTTGTCTTGTTTTTTTTTCTTTTCTTTGATTTTCTTTTCTCCCTTTCCCCCCTTTCTTCCTTCCTCCCCCCCCTTATTTTTCTCAAGTTCCTATTACCATAGCAAAAGGCTAAATACTGGGGGAGATTAAAAAAAAGAGTTTAGATAAAAATAACGTCCCTAAGAATGGAGCATAGCAACTTACATTTATGTTTTACATAAACCCTTTGTGGTTTAAAAAGCACTTTCCTTATAGACACCCAGTGAGACTGATCAGTGGTATAAGTAACATTATCCTCTTTTTCTAGTTGTTACAGTTTACCCTACCATGTCTCTCCCCATCTCCTCTTGCCACTTTCCTCTCTCACCTCATAGTTTCATCCCTTGAGTACTCTCCCTTCCCAACAAAATCAACCTATGCCCTCTATCCATATATAACTGTAACCATATACACACACATTTACATATGTATTCGTATGACCATACCCCCTTCTTCCATTATTTTCATAGTGGGCAAGATATCATCAGTCACAGATATTGCTTTTCCATATAGGAATGTAAATAGTTCAACTTTGATAAGTTCCTTTTGATTTCTTTTCCCTGATTACCTTCTCAGGCATCTCTTCCTTCTTGTGTCTGGATGTCAAATTTTCTATTCAACTCTGGTTTTTCCTCAAGAATGCTTGAAAGTCCTCTATTCCACTGAATGACCATATTTTCCCCTGAAACAAAAACTCAGTTTTGCTGGGTAGGTGACCCTTGGGTTCATTCCCAGTTCTTTTGCCCTCTGGAATATCATATTCCATGCCCTTCGATCCCTCAGTGTAGAAGCTGCCAGGTCCTGTGCTATTCTGATTGTGTTTCCACAATATTGAAATTGTTTCTTCCTGGCTGCTTGTAGTATTTTCTCCTTGATCTGGGGATTCTGGAACCTGGCTATGATATTTCTGGGAGTTTTCTTTTTGGGATCTTTTTCAGGAGGTGATCTGTGGATTCTTTCAACCTCTATTTGCCCTCTGGATCTAAAACATCAGGGCAATTTTCCTTGAGAATTTCTTGAAGGGTGATTTCTAGGTTCTTTCTTTGATCATGGCTTTCAGGTAGTCCAATAATTTTTAAATTGTCTCTCCTGGATCTATTTTCCAGGTCAGTGGTTTTTCCCATGAGATATTTCACATTGCCTTCTAATCTTTCGTTTGTTTGATCTGCTTAACAGCATCTTGATTTCTCATAAAGTCACTAGCTTCCATTTGCTCCAGTCTAACTCTGAAGGAATGAATCTCCTCAGTGAACTTTTGAGATTCTTTTCCATCTGGCAAATTCAACTTTTTAAGGCATTCTTCTCCTCAATGCCCTTTTGGCTCCCTTTGCCATTTGAGCTAGTCTATTTTTTAAGGTGTTGTTTCCTCAGTCAGGCTGTTGACCTCATTTCATACTTTTCCCATCCTTCTCATTTCTCTTTCCAATTTTTCCTCCACTTCCCTATTTGACTCTTAAGGTCCTCTATGGCCTGCAACCCGCTCATGTTTTCCCCTGGGGCTTTTGGAGCAGGGCTTCTGACCTCACAGTCCTTTTCCCGCTCTATGCCCCCAAAATAGGAGTCTAGGGTTGCATTTTTCTGTTTCCTTTGCCTTGGCATGTTGCCCCTTAATTGCTTGACTTTTGGGCTTGTTGCCACACTATGGCTTTAAGGCCAGATAGAGGAATTTTCGTCCCGAACGTGTGGGGGCAACTTCCGTTTCTGGCAAGCTATAAACCCACCCACAACTTCACCCTAGATCACAATCCAGATCCAGGGAGGTTAAAGCAAGAGCGATTACCCCCCAAGACTGATCGCTGGATCTCCCTACAATTTGTAGGCTGGGAGCCGGAAATGCCTCTGAAAACTACAAAATGGCGTGTCTCCTCAGCAGCTTCTAGCCCCCAGGGGAGGGAGCTGACGCATTCCCCAAATACAGGTTCCAAAGTCCATAGGACACTAACCTCTTACTTTGTCCTAGGCAAGTCTATGTTGATAATTCTGGAATCTCCACAGTTCCTGGTGTTCTGGGGTTCCTCCAGCCGGCTGCTGGCCCTGCCGCCCTGGGGCTAAAACCTCGGCTCACGTGGACCTGGGCTCGCTCGGCTCCTGCGCTCTGCGTGCTGCCGGCTCCCAGACCACTGCGCTGGTCCTTCCTGCAGGGTGCTGGGCTGTCCTCAGCGGGAGGTTAGCTTCTCTTTGTCGTTCTGTGGGTGCTGGGGCTCCAGAAGATTTTCAGAGTCCTTTTTTACATAGTTTGTGGAGAATCTGGGGGCAGAGAGGCTTGGACGAGCTGTTTCTACTCCACCTGTTACAGTTGAGGAAACTGAGGCTAAGGGGAATAAGAGACTTCCCCAAGCTATACCTAGAAAGCTGCTGATTCCGGTTCAAATCCAGAAAATTTTTCAGACTCCAAGTCTAATGCTTGGTATTTATACCATTCTGAAGGAGGACAAGACAGTATTGAGCTCCATTCAGGTCTATTTAATTTCCTGACTTTCCAATGAGATCCATGGCTTTGAGTGATGGGGAGATGAAGATAATGGAGGGAGAAAGACAAGCTGAATTATCATTGCAGACCCCAGGAAGGAAGGCAGAAAGAAGCCTTAGAAGACTGGTGACAGTCATAAATCCTCTGTGAGAATAGCAATGGTAGTATCCTAAGGATATTATATTTAAGACACAGATAAGACATATAATAGATAGAGAACCAACCTGGCTCCAATTCTAGATGGATGACTCTGGGTAGGTCATTTAACCTCAGGGTTTTAGGCAACTCTTTAAGACTCTAAAATCAAGAGAAAGTGCTAATCTACATTGGCTGAGGGACTTTTCTTAATGACACATTCTTGTACCTTCGAAATTTAAATAACTTGCCCAAGGTCACATAGTTAGTATTATATTAGAGGCAGCACTTAAACCCACATCTTCCTTAGGAATGGGCCAACTCTTTTTCTTTCTTCCTTGCCTTTCCTCCTTCCTTCTACCTTGGGAAGAGCCAATAGCATACAAAGAAAAGGAAACTCAAAATGATAACCAAGAAGACACTCCTTTCCATATTATTCTCCTGAATATAATCATTGATGAAACTTGACATAACCTATACAGAACTGAGTTCCATATAAAACTAGGAACTAATAAAACTATCCTGTCTTTGCCTTCAAAGACTGATTTTCGGGTGCTAGAGGATCCAAGCCAAAGTAAACTTCAGATGCAAGTAGGACTACTTTTAGCTAACAATAATATTAGGTAATATTCATATGACCCTTTAAATTTTTCAGTTATTTACAGATATTTCATTTGATTCTCAAAATTTTGTGAGCTAGGTGCTATTATTGTCCCCATTTTGCAGATGATGAAACTGAGACAGACCGAGGTTAAATGACTTGCCCTGGGTAACTTAGCCAAGTAAGTGTCTCAGCATTTGAACTCAGGTTGTCCTGACTCCAAGTCTAAAACTCCATCCACTGTGCCACTTACCTAACTTTTGGGTCCCTGAGAACACTTGAGCCCCAGAAATGTCCAGTGCCTAGGACAGTACATGAATGTAGTAGCTACTATGTAGATGCTTGTTGATTGAATGATTTCTTTCTTCCCACTGTATGACTGCTGGGAAGGCTAAATTCCTTCCTGTCCCTCTTACCTCCTAATATTCATTTTAGGAAGCACTGCTGTTAATAGTCCTCCACTTGTCTTTAAAAACTGATGAGAGTTCTAGATAAAAAAAGGTAATTTTCAATTTCCAAGAACCCTCAGAAGACAGACATAATTTGTTTTCATTTCAACTTTTAGACAAGGCCTTGCATTTTAAGAAAAGCTGAAGCTAGTTTTCCCTGAGAGTTAAAACATTTAATTAAACAAGATCTTCCCTAACAGTCAATAACAATGATAATCTTTGTAAGCCATTTAATGCTTTGGTGGGTTGGCTCCCATTACATGTTAAAACGTTTTATTGGGCTTTTTATGAATGCAAAGTGGTGGCATTGTGAGAACCCTAGGATGGGGGAAAGGAATGTTATATTAGTCTTTGAGTAATATAAACTCAGACTATATAATTAATTTGATTTCAGCTCCTGCTTTGACATATAATGATACACTATATACTGAACTGTGGTCTCATAATGAAATGAAAGGGTATTCAGCATGAGACTACTAAAACTACTAGCCCTGTTGCTTAGTGTAACAAATGATTTCTGTGTAGAATGTTTTCTCTTCTGATGCAAAGATAATTTCTGAAAAAAAGTTTCCATTCTTCTTAATCCTTTTTGCTCTTTTAAAAAAATGAACATTATACAAGAAAGGCTGCCTTTTAAAAGAACACCAATAAAAAAATCTTCAGAGGTCATCTGCTCTATTTCCTATACCTTCTGGTAAGGCTAGACCCAAACTTAGCCCAGGCAGCTGAGGATCAATCCTATTCTTACAGGGAAAAGAGCTATAGCTTTGCCATAACCCATTTACTAGTTTAATGGTATAGTACAGAAAGTGAGACCTGAGAAAGACCTTAATTAAAAAGGCCAAGGTCTCCCACTGCATCCAGGGCCATCATCAGTTGTCCTGACCTATGTCTTGCCACTGGACTTCACTGACTTTGGAGGAGAGAGTGAGGCTCATGACTTTGCATAGCCCTACTTCACTTAAATACATTTCCCTTGCAAGTCAAGACATCGCTCTCCTCATGTCATTGATCCTCTTGAGAAGGATGAACAGCATAGTATACAGGAAAGAGTATTAGATGCGGAGTCAAAAATACACAGTTAAAAGCTTGCCTCTGCTACCATCTGTGTGGCTCTTGACAGGTTACCTGACCTCTCTGAGCCTCTTATTCCTCCTCTGTAAATTGAAAGGGTTGGTCTAGATGGCCTCTAAGGTCCCTCCTTTCTGGCTTTGTTTCTGAGATCCTATGAACTCAATAAATTACTTCCTTATGCATGATTTCTGCCATGCTTTTCTTTTTGTTCTTTTATCCTTCAAAGATGGAGAATGTCAAATGGCCCTTCGATAATGAACATAAGTTCTGTATTTCTTCTTCATTAACTGAAAATTTGGGGAAAAAACACAAGTTAGCAAAGCAGAATACTGATGTATATTGTAGCTAGTGATGGTCATGGAAAAGTCTAAGCACATACTGGGGATTTGAAATGAGGGTCAAACATGAGGTTGTCAGATAACATCATGCATGTAAAATGCTTTGCAGACTTTCAAATCGGGGGGAGTAAGCATTTATTCAGTGCTAGGCACTATGATAAGTGCTTTACAAATATTATCTCATTTGAGATTTATAAAAGTACTACATACATATAAATCCTATTACCTCCTTGGAGCTCTGAGATGGTTTTGAATTCTTGAAGACTACAC
This sequence comes from Gymnobelideus leadbeateri, assembly GCA_011680675.1. Classification (NCBI taxonomy): domain Eukaryota; kingdom Metazoa; phylum Chordata; class Mammalia; order Diprotodontia; family Petauridae; genus Gymnobelideus; species Gymnobelideus leadbeateri. Next base: position 770,028 of record WOXC01009202.1, read on the forward strand.
CAACATAGCACAACCCTGGCATGTTGCTTCAAACTAGAAAGGCATTGTCAGTCTGAGCACCAATCTACTCAAGTTTGGAAAGACTCAGGGGTAAAATGGCCACTGAGTGATGAATTTGAAGGGGGCCGCAGCAATGTATGAAACCATCTACAAAGGTATTGGAGGGTTGTGATCTGTGTGATCTGTGTCAGTGAAGGGAATAGCCACATTGAGTTGGGAGGGGCACAGCAATGTATGAAGCTGTCTATAAAAGCATGTTGTGGTCTATATCAGTGAAGGATCTATCCAAATTGATGAAATCACAGATCTGTTGAAGTTGAAATGTTAGAATGGTTCAGATGAATTGATTGACCTCTCTACTTCCATTTTTTTATTTTGTTAGTAGAGAATATTAATTCTTTACTCATTGACAATATTTGAGATCATTGGAATTATAGATAAATATAATAATCATTATAAATTTACTTGCCTGTAGCTATAAAACCTTGATGCAGAATTAACTGGATTTTTAAAAACAAAACTGAACTTGAGCGAATAATGTTCTTTCTTTTTGTAGTCAGTAATAATTATAACACCAGCTCACATTTATATAACAATTTACAATTTACAAAATTCTTTCCTTACAATAATGCCATGAATTGACTAATGAAAATATTATTTTTCCAATTTTTACAAATGATGAAACTGAGTTTTTTGTTTTGTTTTGTTTTTTTCTTTTTGGAGGGCAATTGGGGTTAAGTAACTTGTCCAACATCACATGGCTAGGTTTTTGTTTGTGTGTGTGTGTTAAGTGTTTGAGGCTGGATTGGAACTCAGGTCCTTCTGACTCCAGGGTCTACTCTCTGCTCACTGTACCACCCAGCCGCCCCTGAAACTGAGTTTTTGAGGCAGTAAATGACTTGACCAAGGTCATATGCCTAGCAAGTATTAGAATTTTCTGGCTTAAAGTTCAGACCCTGAACAACTGATGATCTTCCAACAATCTACCATTGGAAAAGACGAAGGAGCATATTAGTACTATTACTATCACAATATTAGTTATGTAGTTCTTGGTCAGTCTTCTTGGGTTAAAGAGTAAGTTGGCTACATAGAAGAGGCCACCATAGGACTATTCAGTTTAGTGTACCCAAATAGTTTCCTGGTGGCTTGAACTAGTTAATACAATGACTTGAAAGAGTCACTGTGTGTCCTAGTAAGGCTAATTTACTATAGGAAACCTCTTTAATTTTCAAGTTTGTGATTTGTAGTTTTGAATATTCCCTAAGTTGATGAAAGACTGTTTATTAAATCAATAGGAGCATACAGAACTACATGCAAAGGTGATGAAGATGGGGGTGAGTGGCATATAATTAAATGCCATCTTATTCTTTGTAGGACCAATTACTAACTTAATAGAACCAGGACCAATTTAGGAAGTAGAAAACTTCCTCTTCTTTCATTTCAGCCCAATCTCTTAGGTTTTACCTTTCCATTTGAGCCCAGTGTCTCTCTGATGGTTAAGCAAGCACTGGTTCTGGAGTCACCAAAGAGGTTCAAATCTTGCCTCTGATAGTTACTACCAGTTATGAATGTGGGCAAGTTATTTAACACCCCCTGGGTTTCAGTTTCATCATCTGAGTTGGATTAGACATTCCTTCTAATATCTATCCATTCTTTTCTAGGGGTTGGGGAGTAGAAAGAGGTCCTACACATTTCAATGTGGTTCTTGTGGAATATGATGAGAAGAATATGAGGAGATATAGATGTATCTGCTTTCTTTCTTCCTCAGCCATCTGCACTCTTGGTTCTGCATTTAACTTGAGCATGTTAGGGAAAGGTAACAGAAGAAACCTGAAAAGGGTGTAGTACTTAGGGATTTTCCTATTGACTAGAGGTAGGTCCTCTGAGAATGCTGAAGGCTTTAGAAATTCAAGCTATATGAAGAACTGTCTAAAGTGGTGGTAGAATCTGGCTGAACAATAACTATGGGATCTTGTAGTTATGTAGCATTTTCCCTCCAAACACTCCTTAATAAGTTATCTCAGTTAATTTAACAAAAATTGTGTGAGGTATATTGGTTGGATAATATTATCCTTGTTTTCCAGATGAGAAAACTGAGGCACTCAGCAACATTAAGTAACTTCTTCAGAGTCACCCAGCTAATTAGTAGTGGCAAAGACAGGATTAGAGCCCAATTTTTCACTATTTGTTCCACTTCCTATGGAACTAGAAAACTGTGCTTGACTGAATATGGAGATCATTGACAGTATCAAGAAGGGAGTTAAGTAAGGACAATAGGTGAAAATGTTAATAGGCATTTGAAAACAAGATAATTCAAAGTTGATAGTGCTATTTATGCTTTGTGGAATTTTAGGGAACTATGAAATAGTCATGGATGATATGTTTGTATAACTGTAATGTTCCTCTGGAGTTGGTATAACTTCTTCTGGATTATCCATCAAGTTGCATGGCAGTGTATAAACTGCTGAGAACATTCTATTTATGCTGTCTTCTACCTATGACCCTCATTTTCATAACAGTTCTATGTACAAGCAATTCTTTCTTTGCTCTGGTAATACGTCCCCATAATATCCCTTTGAAAGGATATTAATGGAGTTTTGTTGTAAATTTGTTTTGAAAATAAGAAAAAAATCTTTTTCATATCTTCTTTTGCATTCCAATTTCACTTATGTCTCTTTCTTTAAGACCAAAAGAAGTGAAAGCAATTCCCAAAAAGTCTGATGGTAACATTTCATCTAGGAGGGAAATGATCATAATCAATTCTGTATGTATATATAAAGTATACATATACATGCATGTATGTGCATAAATGCTAGCTATTATATACTTATATACATTTATAATAGCTAGTATTTACATAGCACTTTAAGGTTTGGAAATCACTATGCAGATATTATCTTGTTATCGTCACAATAACTTTGGTAGGTAGGTACTATTATGATATATGACATATAATATTTAATATATTATTATGCATTATTATAATAACATACAACATTAAATATTATATTTAAAATGATATATATTTAAATATTATATATATAATTGTAAACTCCCCCAAAGGACATATATGTGTATATATACATACATGTATATATAGATATACTTATATGCATATATATGTAAATATAATATGTCTTTCTTGGGAGATACACATAATTATTTTGGATTCAGAGTGCTTGGATTCTAGACAACCTCTTCTTTTTAGTAGTACAAGAGACGTTTATTACAAAGCCCTTGCTGGTTGTATACATAAGCTATGGACTCCTTGTTAGGAAAGACTTATTCTGAATCCTTGTAATATGTACAAATAGTGTGACTGGTAGATAGCAACTACTCAGGGTCATCAGTTATGTACCTGATTTGAAAAGTTTATAGTAAGAGTTAAAAATCAGAGGGAGCAAGACAGTCAAAGAAATATAGAATGTTGAACTGAAAAAGACTGTAGAGACCATCTTGTTCAAGTTGCATCTCCAAATTTTAGATGACAGAATTGAGACCCAGACATGTAAAGTAACTAAGCTCACATGGATAGTAAGTCGCAATTCTGGCATTTGAACCTAGGTCCTCTTATTCCTACTCCAACATGAGATTTGATGGGGCCAAATGATATAATGTCACAGTACCTATCTATCTGTAGCATAAACCTTTCAACCTCTTCTGAGCTAGATTGTAATGGTCAGTCTTTAAGGTTCTTCTGTTGCTAAATTCTCTGACCTCATGTAGAATCTAAGTGAACTGTAAGTGGTGGAAATCTGTATTTGATTATACCTTTGAAAACCAAAGCTACTACATTAAAGATAATATACTTAAATTCGATCTATTAGGGAGACTCCTTTTATGTACAGATGCTTTTTTATATATAGTGAACCAAGTTTGTGAACTTGGGATCTTTTAACTTCAGCAAAAGGACATCTTGGCACCTCATACCCAATGATTCATACTCTTTTAGGTTCTTCTTTGAAAACTAGAATGTAAAGTTATTCAGCATACAGAATTAACATATGTGTATATATTAGTCATACTTTGATATGTAGACATAGCTGTGATCTCACTGATGTGGGTTATTCCTCCAATGGTGCAGATCCACCCATCCATTCCTTCTCAGTTCATGTAACTCTTTTCTATGCCTTCTCTAAAATCCTCTTCTGGGAGGCTATCCAACACACTAGGAACTTTCTTTTAGATTTCTCGACATTGTGTGTTGTAGAGTATGTGTGCTGTCCACTAATCAGAGGATCATTGATCTGGAGCTATAAGACCCTTCAGGGTCCATCTAGTTCTACTCTCTCACTTTATAGAGGAGGAAACTGAGACTTGAGGAGGTTGCCTCAGGCCACAATTTTTTATTGTGAGATGTGGAATTTGAATCCAGTTCTTCTGACTCTAGAGTCAGTGCTCTTTCCACTCTACCACCTTGTCTCCTATTCCCTATTGTCATCACATTCCTGGTTTACCTCCTTTTCTGGTCATTCTTCTCTGATCATATCCTTTATGCTGTTTGTCCTGCACAATTCTTTGTTGGTCACAAGGCAGCCTACTCAGAACTAGCACAAACCTTCCCATTGTCCTTTGGGTGACACACAACTTTCATTTTTAGGATACTGTGGTATTATTCCATGATATCTAGGCGTATGGCATCTCTGGAAGAATGTTCACATTAAAAAAGATGGAATTTCAGAGATAAGCTTGGAATTATTAAAAGTATAGCTCTATTTTCCAGAGTCCATCCAGCCCAATGTCTTCTTCCTATGATGTTCTGGGTTCCATTCAACATTTATCCTTAGTGTCTTTTGAAGATATAGGTGCTGATGAATGAACTCTATGGGCTATCCATTTGACTGGATATCATAGTCTGGATAATGGACATTTTCTTTTGTGGATATTTCAACTAAATTCTTTCAGTTGATTATGGGATCTCATTCAGGAGACTATTGGGGATAGTTCAGTTCAAAATAAAATATGCATTGAAAATCAAAATGGGAATTTGCTTGGCTAGATAACTACTTTTCATTAGTTTGCTTGGCTAGATAACTACTTTTCATTAGTTTTAATGATTTCTAATAGTAAATCACATGCCTATTATGGTCTGGCAGAGAAGACATCAAAGGGAAAGGAGCAGAACTAAGTTTCATGAGAGGGAGAAGACACTCACTCATTCAGAAATATTATTGAGAATGAGAGGAGAAGCTACAGCTTGGAGTGTTCTGTAAGGTAGGACTGAATAATAAAGATGTTTCCCAGGATCCCATTGGTTCAGTCTTCCTGTGCTGCTTCTGGTAAGGCAGAAGACACAAGAGTGGAAGGCTCTTTCAACCTTTTAGTCCTCAGAAGAACTAAGGGAACTCTGAGAATGATAGAGGAGAAAGTGCCTTTCCATTTTTCTCCAAATCAAAGAGAGAAAAAAGCAACATGAAATCACCCATTTAAAAAGAAGCAGCAATGCAAATAAGAAAGAACAGAGAAGAGTGAAAATTAAAAGAAAGCAGGAAGAAATCAACCCATTGATCGAAAAGCATTTATCAAAGCTCTCTGTTGCCTCCAAGATGAAATAGAAAACCCTGTTTCATTTTTACACCCCTTTATAACCTGGCCCATTCCTGCCTTTCCACTCCTCACAAATCATCATCCTCCATATACTCTTTGGTCTGGTGTCACTGACTTCCTTGCTGTTCCTCAAGATAACATCTCCTGACTCCAGGCCATTTTCACTGGGTGCACCTCATTCTTGGGCCTCACTCCCTGCTCTTCTCTACCTCCTGGGCTTTCTACAGATCTTCTCTAAAGTCCAGCCCTCCCTCCGTCAAATCCAATTCAATTGCAAGTCATGTTCCTGATCTTCCTGATGTCACAGTCCTCCTTGGGAGTGAAAGACAAACCATATACAACCCCAACCTCTCAAGTCCACAGCCTACAGGAAACTTTTCCCATTTCTCTTTAATCTTGGTGTGTTCCCTCTGAGATTATCTCCAATTTATTCTGTATATATCTTGTTTGTACATAGCTGTTTGTGTGTTGTCTCCTCTATTAGATTGTGAGTTCCTTGAGAGCAGGAGTGTTTTCTCATTTGTTTTTATCCCCAACGCTTAGCAGTGTATCTGAAACACAGTAAGTTCTTAAGAAATGCTCATTGACTTGACTTCCAATGTGCCAGGTGCTGTACTAAGTGTTGGGGATATAAATATCAAGTATGTGCGTGTGTGTGTGATTTCTGTTTTATACATATGTGTGCATATACACACAACACACATTTATATTTCAAACTTTAGAATATAGAGATATTAGTGTCAACTCTTATTTTCCCATGGTAGGGATATATAAAAATAATCTTTGTTCCAACATAGATCTTTCCATTTCAGTTACTCCTTCATGGCATTTATTTTTTCTCTACATACATATGATAGATAGCTGAACAAAAGATTATTCCAGGGTATGAAGATGTCTTCTTACAAGGACCAACCTAATTTATTCTGGAATGGAGTGGGGAGAGACTTTGGGGATCCACTCTAGGTTGTATTCTGCCAAGTTTTGGTCTTGAATTACAGACTGATCTTGCATAGTTTTTGTGGGCCTCTTTTTAAAAATTCTATTTTGATCCTGAGTAAAGTTAGTTCCAGAAATGTCAATTCATGTAATATATTTTCATGCTATTTAAGAGGTATAATAGTCAGACCTCTGGTTAGCCATGTGGGAACTTTCCCTTTTATAAGAATGAAAATTACCACTTCTACTCACTTTGTGAGACTACTTCTCCAATCCTTTCTATCACTACTATGATAAAAACCTGGGACTGAGTCAATAGTCTGATATAGCACTCAGAACAATTATTATGGCTTCAGTATTTCAGCAAGCATTCACTAACAGATAAAAGTGTTGTGTCTTTGGGAATTCACCTCTATTGGTTTTACAATATTTATGCATAGGATTATGCTTATAGGTAAGGTCTGATGAGTGATATTCTTGTACCAGTCATATTTTGTCCCAGGATTATAAAATGTATCTTATTTTATATGCATACATTCTCAAGAAAAGTATGATTTATTTGGGTAAAATTAAGATAGCAGTTTTGATGTTATAATAGAACCCAGCAAGTGGTCATTTGTCCTGTTGCCAAATTATAAACTTGTAATTAGATTATGGAGCTTAAAAAAATCAAAGAAAGCTTGTCAAAAATTCTTGCTGTTCTGCTTGTCTGATTTTTTTCCCCTTTGGTAAATGTCCAGTAATTAACTTTATGAACTCAAATCTTTCCCTTTTCATTTCCTTTATCTACATGATTATTACAGAAAATTAATTGCTGTGGAGAAGTATAAAGTAACAAGCAATGAAATAAATTTCAAAATGAATTAATATAAAAGAACCCTCCTCCATGCCTTTAGGCAGAGAACACAACAGGTTTAATGCAGTTTTTTTTTTCTTCTTAATGATCTATTTAGGTATTGCTTTCAGGCTTTTCAAGGGTTCTTTTACACTGCCATCCCTACTCCCAAGCTAATGTTGCTTAATAATTTCTATTAGAAACTGAATAATAGGTGATTCTCAGAATATATTATTTACTCTCTTGTTTTTACTGTCAAAATTGTTACAATTGTTTTATTTTATTTGCCAACCAGTAGTTAGAATGAATAAGAATAAAGAAAAGTTAAAAAATGGAAAACAGTAAACTAAATTTTAAATGCCACGCTAAATATAGAAACTTAGACACATATTTGACCATATTTTTCTAAATTCAGCTATAATTTATTTTTTATTTTTTTATTTTTTAAGCAATTGGGGTTAAGTAACTTGCTCAAGGTTACACTAGTCATTATGCGTGGGTGCTCATTTTCTGAGGCCGGATCTGATCTCGGGTCATCCCAACTCCGAGGCCGGCGCTCTTACTCACTGCGCCACCTAGCCGCCTATTCAGCTATACTTTAACAATCAAGAATTAACTGAAATAAAGTAAAGAATAATAATTTTCATTTGTATAAATACCTTATGGCATTTATGCCTTATACCTTAAAGTGCTTTATGTATCTAAATACATATAGAATGATGGATCTGGTGTCAAAAAGACCCTAGTTCAAACCTTATCTCAGGCACTTAGCAGCTGTGTGACCTTGGGCAAGTCACTTAACCCCCCCAAAAAACCCCCCTTTTGTCTGCCTCAGTTTCCTCATCTGTAAAATGAAGATTATAATAGCACCTACCTCCCAGGGTTGGTAAGGATAAAATTAGATAAAATTTAGAAAGTATTTTACAAACTTTAAAGTTCTGTATAAGTGTTAGCTAGCTATTATCTCATTTGATCCTCATACTAGCCCTCTGAATAAGTTGCTTTGGTATTATTGTTATCTCCATTGTATAGATCAGGATACTGAGACTCAGACAGGTTAAGTAATTTGGCTGTGATCACACAGTTAGTAAGTATTAATGGTGGGATTTGAACCAATGCTCTCTTGACTTTGGATCTAGTGTGCTCTTCATTATACCATAATACTTCTTAGTACAGGGAATTTGAGATGGTGATGAGGTATCTAAAAATCATAGTACATATGTAGAATTTTATAACAATAGATTTAAGCTATGAACACAAACGGGATTTGTTTGGCATGTGGATGTGAATTAATGGTATGTGAATAAAATATATTCATATTTCACAGGATTTAGAGTTGAAAAAACCTTAGGTGACATCTAATACATCTCCCCTTTTTACACGTGAAGAAGCTATGGTCCAGTGAGAAGTTCCTTGCCTTAGTATGCACAACTAGTTAATGATAGACTGACTCAATGTCCAATGTCCAATCACCTTCCACTATTACACCCAGAAGTTCCTTCCTCCAATGAAAAGAATATAGACTCAGGCATGAATGATACATTACAACCAAAAGGATAAATAAATTTACTCAAGCATTTACTTTTGAGACTATTATATGTCCCTTGAACCATGAATGTTCTGTCTAGAATGCAATTACATTTTATTTAGCACAAATGAAAGGAGGTAAATGAACAAGGTTTCATTAGATAGCAATTTATAGAATCTCTTCTGAGGAGCTAAAAATATTTTTAAAACATTTCGTTAAACTCAAAACATTATTCTGAGTAGGGAGATGGGAAGTGGTATATCTTTTCCATTTTATAAATAAAGAAAGTAAAGTACAGTTCCTAGTTGAATGGTGGAACCCAGACAAGAATGCATTTTCTGCATTTGACCACACTTAATTATGAAAGCATTTATGTCAGAATGAATTATCCAGGATAATATTTACAATATGGAGATAAAGGGAGCCAATGAAATATAGCTGATGTTTTGAGCGTTGTGATAAACTAGTTCACTGGACCAGAAAGAATTTTTTTAATATAGAAAGCAAAATATTGAATTGGTCACAATGTCCTTGTCAAATCAAAACTTATTAATAGATTGATTTAATTTCACAGTCCATAAACAGGCAAAAGTCATTAGAATTTGCTATTCTTTGAATAAAATATGGAGTTGTATTTCTGTGAAGCTATTTGTGCTATTAATTTGGAAACATCATAACCATATTTAATGCATTTAAGTAGAATTACTTGCCAAAGAATTATATGAGATAACATTGTCATTACATATATCATTCTGAAAGGGCTTGACAGGACCTGATGGATCACCTGGCCCAGTTGGTCCAAGAGGACAAAAAGTAAGTTAACCTTTTCTTAAATGTTTAAGACTCATCCTTGGGAAAATTTCCTTAAGTGTATCAGTTTAGGTTCTATATAATGGAAATAATCCTGTGGAGGAAACAATGTCTTTAAAAAGCACACAAATGATTTTTCATTTATAAAGATGCCATTATATCTTACATACGCAAACCTCACTCCCCAACACACCCACCCACTCCCACACTATATATACATTCTCAGATATCCACATGTGTACATATTCTTCTGAAAATCTAAATTAAAAAAAATTATTTTATCTTTTTAGGGAGAACCTGGGGTCCCAGGATCACGTGGATTTCCAGTAAGTAAAACATTTTAAATACTGTAGGAATGAAATTAAAGCCTGATAATATTTAATTTTGCCTGTATGATATTCCTGGTAAAATGTTTTATATAGAAATATAGTTACAGTTTTGACTGGTAAAATAAATATTCTATAGCAATTAATTGCATGGGATTAAGTGGAACACCACCCTGAAATTCATTGTAATGAGATTTTACTTCTTTCTGTGAGTGGAATAATGCTGGAGAAATTTAAATGTGTAGTATAATGTGCATAGATGTACAATACAGTATTCAGGGGTTGATTGGTTACTATTCAGTCTTCTTAAGTGCTCCTTTTCTAGGAAACCCAATCTTTTCTTATGGAAGAAAATCGTTCTTACATAGTTGCATGAGAGAAAAACCATACCCCATGATAAACCAAGAGCAGAGGTCCAATAGTCACGAATAAATTGTTGTAACCTCCCTGTATCTTGGTTTTAACTCTAATGAAAAATAGTTTTCCTGGGAGTTCTTATCCTGTTCTCAGACTTGTCATTTCCACATTGTACCATTAGGCTGAGATTTAGTGATGGGGCCAGGCCGTCAGCATAGATCACTATAACTGTGCCTCATAGAAGGAATGAGCTGGCAAACTACTTCTCATCCACTGGCTCTTTGTTCTCAAATTATTAATTTTAGTTTAAAATTCTACATTCTTCTTCCCTTTTCTCTGAGCTTTCTCTGTTATGGCTTAGCATCTGTTCACTTTCCTATCAGACTTTCATGTATTATCAATTTTCTGAAGTAAATAACTTGCACTACTTTTTCTCCAACCACATCTCTTGGTTTGTAAAAATTTGTAATATCCAAATTTCTTTGTTAATTTGAAAAGCACTGACTAGTAGTCAGTATATTAACAAATATGTTTTCATTTTCTTTTTAGCAAAACATATCACTTCCATGTTTTTATCCTATGTCTGGTTGTTCTATTTAAGAAATATGTGCAAATAAGTGTAACATTGAGAAATATTGTTACAAAAGCACATCTAATGAATAACATTTTTGAAAACTCATTGCTTACCTTTGATTCTGTCTCAACTATTACTGATTTATTGTCTAGTCCAGTGCATAATGGTAATTAAATAAAAATTCACGTAATGAAGGATTGAATGAAGTGAACAGCCAATTCAGTTAAAATTATCAAACATGTTTGCTTTACTCACTGTTTTCTTTCTCAGCCTCTCTTTTTATCTCATCCCTGTTACCTTATCTTCTCTCCCCACTTTTCTATCTCCCACCTCACCTACTCCTCTAAGAGTCCCTCCAGCCCCTCCAACACACCCCTCCAAAAGTCTCCCTCTATCCTCCCCTCCCACCCTCCCAAATCTCAATGTACATACCCCTCTAAAGGTCCCTCCTCTATTAAGAAAAAGAGCTACAAAAACTCTAACTGCTTGTGTAGACAGCCTTCACCAATAGAATCCCTAGGGATTTTACTGGATACTTCAGTTATGAAGATTTAAGAGAAGCCCATGTAATAAAAATCACCTACATTTGTCTTGCATTTTATTATATCCAAAACATTTTTACACATATTATTTAACTTATTTAGATCTTCACAATAACCCTAGGCGGCAGGCAGAGGACAGGACTTTCTCCTTGCCCCTTCCTTATTTGGCAGATGAAGAAACTGAAACTCAGTGAAGTTGTGTCTTGCTCAAAATCATATGACTACACTGACTTGGTACAGTGGTATAGTGAGGAATGGAGTTCAGGTCCTTTGATTCCTAATATGACCATTATAATGGTCTGTGCCATACTTTGCAAAGGTAACAGGAAAGACTATTGATTCTGAGACATCTACCTGGAAGAAAAAGAATCAGGACCAGAAGAGTAAAGAGCCAGGAGAAATCCCAGGAGAAAAAAAGTAGATTGAAAAGGGAATGGGAAGAGGATGGCACTCTAGGTAGAGTAATATGACCAAAATATCTAAGTAACACAGAACAGAGATGACATGACTTGCTTTAAGATCAAATTCAGTATAGTAAAGTGTGCGGTGCAGGGCACTTTTAATTCTCATAACTACTAGGGCCAAAGGAATCTGCAGCATAAATTTCTAATTGTTTAAAAGGGTGGTTCTCTGTTAGGCACAGAAATGACTATTCTGTGCTTCATGAATGCACAGAAAACTTTTTTATTTAACCCAAATCTCTTTGGAACTAACACATTGCATTCATAAGTTTATAAAAGTGAAATCTGGGCATAGTGGATAAAGAGCCAGCTTCAAACCCAATAAGACCCTCCCTGGTTGAAATGTCACCTCTGACACATACTGGTTCTGTGACCCTGACAGCTAGTCAGCCTTTTGAGGCTGCAAATTGACAATGCTGACCTTCATTAATAGAGGGAGCTTTATCACTTGTGAAAGTTTCCTATCGAGTAGTATCGAATTCAAATAGAGAGATCCCTTAGAAAATCACGGATTAACATTATCTATGTTGTGTTGTGTTTTAAATTTATTTTGTTAAACATTTCCTGATTACATTTTAATCTGATTCTGCTAGAACTGGAGAGCTTTGCAGGCTGATTGTGTCCTGCTAATTTGACACATCTCTGACCTATCCCAGTGAAAGCACAGATACAGTTTCTATCCTATCTCATACTATAGTCATAATTATATGAAAATAAATTGCATTTGAAAACATGAAAAATAACATTTTAAATCATCATCAAATGTGATACCTCTATGAATGTGAATTATAGCTGCCAGTATTCTGTAAGCAAAACTGTATGACTTCATTTACAAAACAGAAAGAAAACATTTTAAAAGGAACATCTTACTGATAATCCTCTCAAGACCTCTGATGCCTCATTATGGTGTACAGGTGATCTTGGGTTCTTGCCAACTGAGCTCAAGCGTTGGCAGGTTCTGCTGTACTAAAAAGACTTTTAGTACTGTCCTGGCATCAGATGACAGGCCATTTGTGTCATCCAAGGACCACCCCACTGCACTTAGCAACTGAAGTTCTTGGCACATAGAAAGCACTTAATAAATCCTTGTTGAGTGACTGACTGCAGGATGGTAACTCCTTTCACCACCAGAATGCATAGACATCATCTCCAAAATGAGAAGTGGTGGTGATCTGTGTCATTAGAGGGAGTACCCATGCCATTGAAATCACAGGTCCTTGTAATAAAACAGTACAGAGAAAAATCCAACTTATTAATTTATCCCCCTTAGGAATACTCTAAGAACAAAATCTTTTAGAAATGAAGACTTGTTTGACTTTGACAAATAATCCACTTTATAGTAAAAAAAAATTAAACATAGGTATAATGTCTATCTTTTTTGGTATGGTTTATAATTTATTTACTTTATAAATTTTTTATTCATTTTGAACTTAAATACAAAAAGACAGATAAAAGAAAGTATTTCCCTGTACACAGCACAGAAGGCTACCATTAGGTATAAGAGTGTGTGTGTGTGTGTGTGTGTGTGTGTGTGTGTGTGTGTGTGTGTGTAAAACCATACTATACAGACTTCTATTTATCAGTTCTTTCTCTAGATGTGGGTAGCATCTTCCTTCATAGGTCTTTTATAGCTAATTTGAGTATTTGTAATACTTAAAATGACTTAGTCATTCAAAGTTGTTCTTAGAACAATATTGCTGTTACTGTGACCCACATTTTCTTGGTTCTACTCATTTCACTCTTCATTATTTCATGTAGGTCTTTCTATGCTTTTCTAAAATTAACCAGCTTATTTCTTATAGTGAAGTAGTGTTTCACATAATTTATTTTTTAAGAAATATCTCCATATGTCTATTTACATGTACATGGATAAACTATGTTATATAAAACTAACAAACATTTCATTTTTCAGGGTCGTGGTATTCCTGGACCACCTGTAAGTATAATTTCATAAAATATTTAGCTTACTAAAAAGGCAAGGTTAGACAGAAGAATGTTCCATATTTTGCTCTATTTAGCTTTATTCCATAAATAAATGTTCTGTTCTGCAGTAATCTTGTCACTAACCTTTCTTCTGGTGACTGTAAATATTTCCCCATTATTTTGTGGCAATCCTTTTCTGTTATGTGTCTCAGGGTAGAAATTTGCTTTTGGATTAGTTTATGAAATGTCTGGAACACATGGAATAGTTGGTCATTTATGAAATGTGTTAATATCTCATTGGGAGACCAAGCTGCCAAGGTCACATATCTCTAAATCAGATTTTAAACACAATTTGTCAAAGTTATTTTTTTAGATCACTGATTTCCTTTTAATTTATTGTCTTTAGGGACCTCCTGGTGCAGCAGGACTTCCTGGAGAGCTTGGTCGTGTAGGACCATCTGTGAGTATCATGGATTACTTTTCAATAAATGTTTTTTGACTTGTTAGAAGACATCAATAAGGAAGAAATTATTATAAATATGCATGATTCCTTGCAAACTGGTTGATGTAGAAATGTTGCCTCTAGTTCATAACAATGATGGGTTCTTGGAATAGGAGTGACACTTTTGTCTGCTACTTTTCTTCAAAATATGGTCCAGCATATCCTTATTTTCTTTGTTTCAGCAATGATTTAAAGCATTATTTCTGAAAGTATGGTCTAGGGACCAGGGGTTCATAAAGTCAAAGCTATTTTCATAATAATGTTAAGACATTTAAATTTCTACTATAATACATATCAATAGATATAATACACATTAACAGAAGCCCTTTGGAAGGAATCTTCAATCATTTTTGAGAATGTAAAGGGGTCCTGAAACCAAAAGTTCGGGAACTATTGATCTTATGTTAATACAGCAGCTACTGCCACATGAGGCCATGTAACTTGCCAGAGGTTATATAACTAATTAATGTCAGAGTAAACCCTCAGAGTGAATAAAACACAGTGGATAGAGTGCTGGGCCAGAGTCAGGAAGACCTGTGTTCAAATCCAGCCTCAGGCACTTATTATCTGTGTGACCCTGGGTGAGTCACTTAACCCTGATTGCCTTAGTTTCCTCATATGCAAAATGATCTGGAGAAGGAAATGGCAAACCACTCCAGTATTTTTGCCAAGAAAACCCCAAATGGGGTCAGAAAGAGTTGGGTATGACTAAGGAAGTCCCTTAATCCCCAGGCCAGGTTCTTTTCTTTAGATCATTTATATGAAATGAAGAATTAATAGCCTAAAATTATGACCACTTATCTTAAAGTATCATGAATACAATGATAATAGTAATTGCAGATTTATGTATATATATATATATATATATATTATAAGGTTTTAAAAATACTTTAAATCCATTACCAAATTTGATTTTCCTAACAACCTTATGAGGTAGGAAGCACATATATTATTATCCCATTTTATAGATAAGGAAACTGATGCTCAGAGAGTTGAAATAACTTGCTTAAGATCTCATAACTAATAAATAACAGAACTGGAATCAGGAATATGCTAACTGGCTCTAACTTGGCTTGTGAGAGCTAGTTGTTACATTTTCAGTTTGGGGTATTTACACCTTGGAAATGGACAAAGCTACAAATTAGGACTTGATTTATTGTTTTGTTGATTGTCTAGACTTAAGAAAGTGTTAATAATGCAGATTAAATTTAAGAGTGTTATAAATACAATTCCCCTTCTCTCCCAGCTGATGGATAAAACATTTACTAGCAAACTTTTGGCTGAAATTCAAATCTAGGAACTCTATGTGAAAAGTCAAGGCTAATCATATTGATCTACAGGTTCTTCTGTACCATATAGAACTACCAAAAATCATATTTACATTAGGGTTAAGGTTTTGGTTATCAGATTAAAACTGATACATTATCAAATTGAAATTTATTCTGGATATCAGAATCCATAGAAATCCCAGTGTGTGTACTCAGCACACTTGATATGTGGATCCACTTTGCTATAAATACAGAACTCTGGACAAAGAATACCTAACACATGCAATAGTAAAATATTTAAAATATTAACTCTTATACTAAGCATTTCACAATTGTTATATTAACATCATATGAATGTTTAGAATTTGGAAACTCCATAAAGGCAGACTGTATCATGTATTATTCACAGTACTAGCATAGTACATAGTATTAGAATTGGTTAACTCTAGAGTCAAGACTGTGAAAGGCAGAAAGTCACACTAGAGCAGAGATGATAGAATGGGAGAAGAATGTAGGGCATATGTATTGGAATTTGCAGTGAAGATTCTTTGAAGATGCTTAGGAGAAATGAGGAAGAGAGAGATGGATAAGGAAATGATTTAAATTGTTGTCAGCACCTTCTTATGGAAGAATAGGAAGAAAAAGGATATCACATGCTATGGTAAACTTTGGGTTCAAGACCAGTTAAAACACAGTGTCATCTTCATAGCTTACTTAGAATTTTGTGAGTATAAGAGCTCAGATGATGAATGGAATATGAAAAACATTGGTGTGAGGCAGGCACTAACTGTGAAGATGAACATATTTCTCTTTTGAGGCTAATTTTTTCATGATAAAGGAAATCTCTTTGCTATAATTACGTATTCACAGTGCTATCAATACTTGCTGGTTTTATCAATAACTATAAAAATAAAATAGAAATTATTTTTCTAATTTCCCTTTGTATCAGATATTTAAATGCACTATCCAGTAGAACTGGTTCTTCTATTTTCCTCTGTTCAGGTCTAGACTCATTTTATTAGCTTGAGAGATGGAACTCATTCATTATTTTGCTCTTGTTCTGTGGAGATTATCAGATTAGGGAGGACTCATTGATTTCCTTGCTTGCTTTGAGCATTAGATGATTTCTGTGGGTCTTTATGTACCTCATCATTTCTTCTGTGTTTTGTGTCACAAGTTAAAATTTGTTAAAACATTTGCTTGCTATATCCCCAATATTTAGGGTGATCCCGGGAGAAGAGGACCACCTGGCCCTCCAGGTCCCCCAGGACCTAGTGTAAGTTCTCTTAGACTTGTGATCTTTTCATGGTCCAGAGAGTCAAATTTGCCAAATGTAGTTATAAAGTGAACAAAGAAATGAGTGTAAGCATAAAGCATCATTATTATCCCATATTTATAACAAGCCTCATTTCCCAACGCGACTATCTATTTTCATCTCTTATTAAAGGCATGAATCCTTTAAAGATAGAAAATTGTGTGAAAAATTAATGTTTTGCAGTATAAGAAAATTTTAAAATAAGTTCAAGATAGGAATGGATGAGAATTTGTTCACCTTCAGGGCTCAAACCTACTCCTTGCAATGTTGGGGGGAACCCCTCAAAGTATGAAAAACAATGAAAGAACTCCATCAAAAGATTAATCCCATGATTAGGAGATTGTATTTTCTAGGACATTCCTAAACATATCACATTGCCTTTAGATTGCCACGTCTTGTTAATTGTCTAGTATCTTCATTTATTTTATTGGCAGATGCCTCTCTGCCACCATTTGGCAATTTGAACCAATATTATCTGAACCAATTATATTTGTTTTATTTGAAAAGTTGTGATTCTCAATATTCTGTAACATTTGCTCCTCTTATTTGCTTTAGGGAACAATTGGGCTTCATGATGGAGATCCACTGGTAAGACATTTGCTTTTATGAATAAAATTGTGTCAATCAAAAGCAACGTGTTCCTTCTTCAGGAAGGCTTGTTTAGACAAGCTTTTTCATTTGGTATCTGGAAGGACAAGTAATTTGTATCCAAGCAGAATCTCCTAGTGGATGATATAAGACTTGGTTCTTTTTCCATGCATGGAGTTATTCCATTCTTATGGTGTGGCCCCACTCAGAACTGAACCAATATTTATTATTTCATTGCCCCTATTTCAGTATGATTTTCCATGACCTAAAGCACCTCCCTACTGTGATCCCCTTTAAGGATGGGCTGAAGGCAATCAACACTAAGGTCTCTGTCTCATTCCTCTTTTCATTTTGTTTCAGATAGTGAGTCACATAGCAGTACATGTATATAATTTATAAATAAATATAAATATATTGTGAGTACATGATCATTTTTTCTAATGGGGTTCATGATTTAAAAAGTTTGGAGGTCATTGACTTAGGACACTAAGATATTAGAGGTAGAATCTGAATCCAGGACTTCCAGAGTCCAAAATCAGATCTCTAGTTACTATGCCATTTTCTGCCTCTCATTTAACATATTATCAATTAATATTGGTGAAATAAACTGCTAAACTAATGAAATTTTGAAAAGGGGTATATCAAATACACTCTGATTAATCTAATTTGCTTTGTATACCAATTGGAACTTCTTAAAATTTTTACTTGATTGGTCCATTTAGTTTTAAAATCCTACCTTTCTCCCCCTAACTCTATGTGATTGTTTTTGTAGTGTCCCAATTCCTGTCCACCAGGTCGCTCAGGATATCCAGGTCTACCAGGCTTGAGGGTAAGGGAATTAAGTTGATTATTACATTTATTAGAGTTGACCTGTCAGGGAAAAAGGGAAACATTTATTTTGGGTTCTTTTCTTCCATGTATAGAGATCGTATTGATAGAAAATTGACCCTCTGATGGAATGATATGTTTATATGAATATAATCTTAGGCATTACTAATAGATTTCACTTATTGTAGCTAACAGGATTCCCCACTAATATGGAGATTTTAATTTTATGAATTTTGTGGATCAGGTAGGAAAACATCAAGAAAGTTGATTGGATAAAGTTAGGATTGGATAAAATTTGTCTGTCTTTTGGCATAACTAACCTAGCACATTTTAGAGGTTTAAAATGTATAGGCAGTGAATTTAATCAGAATGATGTTAGGGGAAAAGATGTTAAAGCTTGAGATAAAATGAGAATATCAAATAGAAATCTATTCTTTAAAATAAAAAAATATGAACTTAAATACAAATATAATAAAACATTGTATATTAAAATACTTAATATACAAATATGTATGTTGGGAGTAGCAGGATTCTCAAACCCTTCTTTCTCACTCAAAATGTCTCTTTTTTTGGGGGGGGGATTTTCAGTCTCCCCAAAGGGAGTATATCAGACAGATCTCAAATGATTTTGTGTTGGGATAAATTGCTCTCTCCTATCCCAATCCCTGAGCTCAGTCTGATTTAGAGCCAGCCCTGAGAGAAGCACAGAGGAAGCCTTTGTGCTGATCTGAAGAACTACCAGAAGAAAATGATTGATCTCCCAATAAAGATCCCCTTGGATTCTGGTAGCCTCAGCCTACACAGCACTGCCTCCAACTAATTGTTCTGACCCTGGAGTAGAACTCACCATCCTCTGGTGATCTCCAGAACAGGGAATGATTTGATTAGACAGGGTAGTCTTCTTCCACAAAGACTTTCATCCCTGGAATGAGATGGACTCTTGAAAGCCAAGAGCCAGGCAAACTGCCTGGGTTTCCACCCAAAGTTTTTGACATGACTGACCACTTCAAGTTTCCCTTATGGGAACCACTAGATATCTCACCTCACATACAGAAATAGTTGATAGTATCACACAGCTGGGCAATGACCTTGTCTGTGACTTTCTTTTAAGAAAGGGTTATGTGTGTATCTACGTGTGGGAGGGAGCCTGGTCATAGTTTTTTTGGAGATTTTTCATTTATTTGGCAATATGGGGTGGGTAGCTGAGTCAAGACTGCCACCTCCTGGCTTCTGTAGATGACTGAGGTAGAAGTCTTTATGAGTAGCTCATTTTAAAGTGTGAAAAATAGCCTCAGAACAGAAAGCAGCTGTTTTTGAAGCAAGTTATAGGTGACTTGAACAATGGATAGTATAAGATCTTTCCACCTGTATAACGTCTAAAGGGCGTATTTTAGGCAATGACTTTGTTCTCTTTATTTTAATGGCTCTTTTTTCAATAGTATATTGTTATAGGTTTGGGTATGCCAGAACACTTTTTTAAGGGAAATGCTTAGTGAAAGATAACTGAAATAATAATTGTTCTTTATATTTGGTAGGGTCATAAAGGGGCAAAGGGAGAAATTGGGGAACCAGGAAGACAAGGTCACAAGGTAAGAGAAATAAATATTTAGTTGGAAAATTGGCACTAAGAAGCAGTGATTAATACCAGTATTGCCATTACTAAACCGTGCAGTGTTTCAACTTTTCTCCCTAAATGCAAGGTCCTTAGTGGCATATGCTGACATTCTTTTTTTTTTTTTTTTGCTTTTGGAGGGCAGTTGGGGTTAAGTGACTTGCCCAAGGTCACATGGCTAGTTTTTGTGTTAAATGTCTGAGGCTGGATCCAAACCCAGGTCCTCCTGATTCCAGGGCCGGTGCTCTATTCACTTCACCACCTAGCCATCCCTATATGCTGACATTCTTGACCTGCTTTGATATACTTAAAGTAACTCAGTTCTAAGAAGCAAATAAAGCACAGTTTTTATGCATTAATTTGGGCCCGTCTTTCTTTTAATTTGCTATCTTCCTTTTCCTTCCCAGTGAATTGCATTCTTGTCGGGTTTCCTTCCTTGACACTTCTGCTATTTCATCATTATTTAGCTAACTGCTTCATTCCTTCAAAGAGTTATTTTACTGCCCGTGTGCAAGGAATCGATGGCATCAGCCAAAAGAGAGTTTCATAATGGGTTTTGAACTTTAGGCTTCCTCAGCTCTAGGTTGGAAAAGTTTTTGTCTATCATACCTCTTTTTATTTTCTGTTCTCATTTTTTGTATAGCTAAGTCTGAGAATTAGGGGGAAGATTTCCAGACAATTTGGTGGTGGCATAAATGATATGACTTTATTAACTTAATAGCAAGACAGCCACCTCATGACATTCATTACCATAAATTGCATCTGATATCTTTCCCAACAGAAGAGTCAAAGTTAAAATCGAGAGAGGATTAAAAACAACAACACCTAACTGCATTTTTTCAGTCTGCAAACATATTCAATACCAATGCTAGTTGAATGGTGCTTGGCTTTCCATCTCCTTGGCTTCCAATAGTAACTTATATTTATATAGCACATTATAGTCTACGAAGAGTTTTCCTCACCACAACTCTGTGAGATAGGTAGTCCACATACCATCACTGTGAGCTTCGTTACCACAGTATAAGGCTGTGGGATTGGGTGGATTGAAGAAGATCCAGGTATGAACTTGTCATTTAACTACTGAGGGAACTAAGGTTTAGTGACTTATTGGCAAGTGTCATAAAGACTCAGCTGTCTCACACCCCAAAAGAACCTGGCAAATGAGTTACTCTAAATCTAGGGGATTCAAACTTAGTTCAGGTCAAACTAGGTTGATTTCATAGAAGGAAACAAAGGAAGAATTATCCTTATTATGGAATACTGCATTTCACCACATAATTGTCACCACTGCATAATTGTTACACCCTGTTTTTTTGGTCCAAAAATTGATTTATAACCTTTTATCATGTAATTGTTTCATGGCATAATTCTGTTCTTCACCCCATTTAAAAGGTAAACAGAGCAGCAATGTATTCACCAGTGGCATATGGATATACATTGATCTCCCCCACATTGCGATCTGCGAGCTTAGAATTCTCAGGGCATGTGCATTGTTAGTATTTATTTTAATATATATTCGTGAGTATTCTGTGCATACTAATCTTGCACCAAAGACAGCTTAGTAATAAATGATTTTTAAGTAGCACCAGCACAATTTTTAAAAAAAGCTTCACACAATGATTGCACCCCACTTTTTTGCAAACAATTTGTCATAAAATCTGTGATGATTATGTAGTGAAATATGATTAGTATATGTATGAAATCATATCATATATAGTATGATATATTAGTATGAAATATGACGATGATAGCAGTTTACATTTCTATAATGCTGTAAGGCTTGCACAGTCCTTTCTGTACATTATTAGAGTTGATCTGCATGATCTGGGAGGTTGCTTAAATCATTGTCCACATTTTCCAGGTGAGGAGACTAAAGCTCTGAGTGGTTCAATGACAGCTAACTTATGCAAGGTTCAAATTCAGGTCTTCCTGACTCCAAGTCAATCCCTCTATTATTATCTCAAATGAGATACACATTTCAGAAACCTTAAGGAACTATAGAAATGCTTGATATTATATCATTCTATGGCATGGTAGCTCACATCATTGAACTATTACTTTATTTTTGGAAATGACAGACTTCTGAATTTTTGGCAAGTATATTCCTTTTGGGGGGGCACTTTTGTTCATCTTTAGTTTGCTCTTGTTTTTTTGAGGGACTAAGGAAGGACCTGATGACAAAGACTTATGCCTATTAATATCCATAAAAGGTATTCAGCTAGTAGTCTATAACAGATAATCTGTACTAATAAATTTCATCTTGTGTCTTCAGTATACAAGGTAGACCACAAATTAGGGTTTTGTCAACCACAGCTAAAACCTCATGTTTTTGTAGTCCTTATGTAGCTCAGTCATTTGACTCATCTGTAATACAAAAATTGTGTGTGCCTAATGTCAGACTGGGAAATGAATACCCAGAAAAAAGAGATTTTGGTTACACACTCAGGAAGTTTGAATGTCTACTGAAATCTCATATGACCTTTATCATCCTTGATTCTTATTCTTTCTCTGTTACTTCATAACCAGAAAATGAGGTTAACTGGAACCACAAAGAAGATTCACTTTCCTTATTAACATGATAGACTTGCTCAGACATTGTATAACCCTGAAAAATTGTCTATGAAAGGGAATATTTGCATATGGAATTATATATTTTTTTCTGTTGACTTCCACTATGTTTGTAGAGAGAGAATCACAGAAAGGGGGTCTTATATGATGTGCAAAACAGCGTCATCAATAACAACAAATACTATGCTAACATTTTAACTTAACATTTTCTTTAAGGAAAATTTTTTCTTTGTCTGATAGTCTGTGTGCAAGTAATTCTCCCGTAAAATTTCCTCGAGAAGTTTATAAATATCCAGTCAATTAGGATGACCTTGTGCAGATTCAATGAGCATTTCTGGAGAATTTGCCATGCTAGGTGCTGGGGAAACAAATATAAATAATCCCTGACCTCAAAGAGCTTACATTCTACTGAAATATACACATATTTAAATATACCACAGAGTTAATTCCTTTTCCTTTCAAATTCTTGCTGATTTCACAATATTTGGTATTTTAAGTAGAAGTTATTGGATTGTATTTCTGGGTAATTAGTTTAATTTCCCACCTGGAAGAGTAAACAAAGATGTCTTCTTACACAATCCACAATCACAGGCTGAGTAAGTAGTCATTGATTGAATGGCAGAAGATTTACTTTATCTTTGCATGGAGTTACATCAATAAGTGCTTAAGGATCCTTAAGGATCAAGTAAATGATGACAGAGCTTCCAGGGCTCTTATTTGTCCACAGTGTGTTTGTGCTATTGACAGAGCTAAGAAGGAATACAGAAAATTGCTGTGTAGGCCCCATGGGAGGCATTAGGTATGCAAATTGACTTTTTATCAAATCTGTATAAATCTGAACATTTGCCAAGTGAGGATGCTTTTAAAGCAGATTTATTTGTAAGGAACAGCTTTATCTGAATACCCCACTTTATTGTGGGTCAAAGTACCTTCAGTGTTTGAACTGCTCTATTGGGGATCATACCTCAGAACTGCTGGCAAAGGTGACCTGAAAATTGGCCAAGAAGGTACTATTTTAATTTGCCATTAAAATAGTATTCTTTTTGGGAGGTAGCCTTGTGGTTTCATTGCTATAATGACATCCTGGTGAGTTCAATTACCCTATGACCTGTGATCCCATGTTTTAATGATACTAATGCTGATGATAGCAATAAAAAGGTAATGGTATGTTAGGAGGATCAAATGAGATAACATATGTAGAATATTTATTAGTAACCTACAACCCCCTAGTTTTATTGATGAAAAAGTTGAGCCACAGAGAGCTTTGGGATTTCCCCCAGTTCACACTGGAGGGAGCAAGTATAGCTGAGATCTGAATCAGGTTGTTTGACCCTAGGTCCACTTCACCCCTCTCCTTGTTTTTATGTATTTAGCAGATTTGAAATAATAACCTTCAGGTTTTTGTATTAGATGCAAATACAGGTACAGAACTGTCCTAGGGGTTAATCATCTGAATCGAGATCTAAAATAATGAAATAAAAGTCTACTGTCCACAAATTGCAAATTACCTTTGTTTGATTCTTCCCTCCATCCCCCACCCTAAATGCCCTAGAGAGTTAATCAGACGTATGCAGGCAACTGTTGCTTATCCATGTGTGTACTATCCATTTAGGGAATTATTCCTAACAATTCATATGTACCAGACTAGTGTCCTTTGCCAACTATATGAATTGTGTCTTTCCACTATCAGTTATTGGTACTTAGAGAATGCAATCTTAACATAATTAGGGAGGTAAATCATCTGCAAAAAAAAACCACCTCATAATACACTCTTACACCAAATATTACCGATTTTTGCATTATACACTGCTTTAGGTTATCTGAATTACTTGTTCCTCTCCATTAACGCTGATAGTTGGAATTGACTGTCATTTCCTTTGCAGAAATTTTCAACTATCACTGCTAGACCTTGAGAGAAATGAAGGTGGATTATTCTTAACATGTAATAAAGGGACAATGAAAATAGAGGTTTCCCAAAGCATCTTTTAGGAAAAACTATTAAAAGGAAAGAAGCTGTTGTCAAATTGTGTCACTTTGTGGTTTATTGCTAAGGAGAATGCAAAAGTTCAAGTTGTCTTAAGTTTATATTTTATGAAGAATTCATTTGGAGAAGATTAATCACATGAAATTATTTGGTTGGATGTGATTCACCGTAGCTCTATGGAGGCTAAAACATTTTCATTGACAGGGACTGGGCTCTTTGGTGGAATATTCTTAGGTTAATATTTTATCTTTATAGTCTTTTAAGGTACAGACAAGCATCTTTTTAAAGCATCAAATTCTACTAGATTGGGGATATTAATATGCTTTTTTGCATGATGTTTCTCAGTTTTTACTGTTTTTTAGGGAGAAGAGGGTGACCAGGGAGAACTTGGAGAAGTGGGAGCACAAGGACCTCCGGTAAAGTATTCTTTTTTTTTTTTTTAAAGCAATTGGGGTTAAATAACTTGCTCAAGGTTACACAGCTAGTCATTATTTATGTGTGGGTGCTCATTTTCTTGAGGCCGGATTCGATCTCGGGTCATCCCAACTCCGAGGCTGGTGCTCTTACTGCGCCACCTAGCCGCCCCTAACAATTTTTTTTTTTTTTTTTTTTTTTTTGCTTTTTGGAGGGCAAGGGCAATTGGGGTTAAGTAACTTGCCCAAGGTCACACGGCTAGGTTTTTGTTTGTGTGTGTTAAGTGGCTGAGGCTGGATCTGAACTCAGGTCCTTCTGACTCCAGGGCCAGCACTCTACTCACTGTGCCACCTAGCCACCCCTAAAGTATTCTTTAAATAATCGATCAGTCAATCAGCATTTATTAATGTTCCAGGAAAAGTGTAAGGCAGTGGAACTACAAAGACAAAATTGTAACAGTTTCTCTTCTTGAAGAGCTTACATTATGTTAGGGAAGACATGTACATATAAACAGTGCATATAAAATATATGCAAGATAATTTTAGAGAAGGGCTCTAGCATCTAGGGGAATTAGGAAAGGTTTCATGTAGAAGAAAGAACTTGAACTGAACTTTGAAGGAAACTAAGAGCTGAGCTGACAGGAAATACATTCTAGGTATGAGGAAAAGCTAAAGCAAAGGTATGGAGGTGGGAGATGGAAAGTCCTGGGTGAGGAACTGGAAGAAGAAGGCCACTGGTATAACTAATTATGTACATTTTGTTAATTGTCAAGTCCTTTAAAGTGTTCTAACATTTGTATAGTAGTATTACAAATTAAGAGTTTAAAATAATGCAAATAAAAAGCTTTAAGTTTCTCTTATCTACATTGGTACCCCCATCACTGTCCCTTTTTTTAAGATCATATGATTTTTAGCAAACTACCTTTTTTTGGAAATGTGGACAGAGATACAATATATAACCAAATATATAACCAAAATTTTGGGGGGGGTTTATGCATTATGACATTTTATTTTTTCTATTTTTCAAATAACAACTATTTTAAATTTAGTCTATTTCTCCCAGTACCTCCAATGAGCAAATTAAAAAACAAAACAAAACAAAACAAACCTCCCAAAATAAATCCCTTAATATATATCCATATAGTGCAGCAAAACAAGTTTTTTCACTAGCCATGTCCAATAATGTATGTTTCTACATTTTAAATTCATCACCTCTCTATCAGGAGGTGAATGGCATTTTTTCATCTTAATGATTTTGGATTTATGCTTTATCATTGTATTGATCAGAGTTCTAAAGTCTTACAAAATTGCTTTTCTCTATAATGTATAAATTGTTCCTAGTTCTGATTAATTTGCTTTGTATCTCTTCATAAGGGTCCCGGTTTTATTTAAAATTGTCCATTTCGTCATTCTTTATGACACCATAATATCCTACTACATCCATATTCCCCAATGGGAAAACAACTTTTTGGTTTCCAGTTTTTGACTAACATGAAAAGACTTGCTATAAATATTTTGTACATATAATTTTTTCCCCCTCTTTGATTTCTTTGGGGATAAAATATCCAATACTTTTCAGTGGCATAGTTAAATCTAAGGTTATGCAGTTTATTAACTTTCTGGGCATAGTTCCAAATTGTATTCCAGACTGGCTTGACTAATTCATAGCTCCATCTGTTTGTTGTCCCACATTTCCCACCAACATTTGTCATTTTCCTTTTTTGTCATATTTGCCAGACTGATAGGTATGGGTAGAACCTCAAAGTCACTTTAATTTGTTTTTCTCTAATTATTGTTAATTTGTAGCATTTAAAAAACATCATTGTTGATAGCTTGGATTTCTTCCTTTGTAAGAAATTTGAACTCCCTTTGAACTGCTTGTTCAATATCCTTTGACCATTTATTTTTTGGGGAATGGCTCTTAGTCTTTTAAATTTGATTCAGTTCCATATATAGCTTAGGAATGAGATCTTTATTAGAGAAATTTATTGCAAAGATGTTTTTCTCCAGTTATCTGTTTCACTGCCCACTTTATCTTGTATGATCCTCTACTTGTTGAGTTATGAACTATTTCCTTATCCATAGAATTGAAAGGATTCTTCCTTGCTCCTCCAATTTGTTTGAGATGTGACTTTTTCTATCAGTCATGTCTCCATTGCAGCTTATGATCACATAAAATCTTAAAAAAAACCCAGATTTAAGTTTTAAGTGCCCAAAAGGCTATCCATAGAGCAAAGAAAGGTATTCCATTTACATATATTCCATGTTCAAAAGCCTACTCACTTGTCCTTTGACAATTACATGCCCCTTGAATATGGAGTAGGTAGGATCAGACTGATTAGTTTAGTTTTTTTTTTAAACCCAGCACATTATCATTCTAATTAGAACATTCTTAATTGCTGGCAATCATGTCTTTTAATAAAAAGGCATTCCCTTGTGTTTTAGCAGTTCGCTGCTCTAATATGCATAGTAAATTAATTTGGAATAACAGTGTTCCTCTTTTCAAAGCATTATGTTATGCCAGACTGGTCCATTTAGGGTGAGCACTAGATGAGGGTGGAATTAATAACCCAATTTTTCCTGTTGAAATAAATAACCATAATCATAGGAGCTTTTGCTTTTCAAATATTCATTGAACATGGCAGTTTGCTCACCATTATAGGATTGACATAGGAAACAAGAATTGTTCTTCCTCTCATGGAGAAAAATGTTTAAAAAGGTCAGGAACCCAAACATTTGAAGTTGGAAGAAGTTGGGTCACTTGCTCTACTTTTCTACTTCGCTCACATGCCCTAATTCAGGGAACTCTGCTGATTGAGACCTGCCTAGGAACATGATAGAATTCAAGCTAGTGGAGACTGAATGGTGAATGAAAAGGGTAGGAAGTTGTTTCTACTCTGCCTCTTTTTTAGATAAAGGATAAACCAAAAGTCTTCAATGTTAAGCTTTTAAAGTTTACTAAAAGCTATCAAAGCTTAAAAATGCCCAAAGACTCCTGAGGCACACTGCATATCAGTGTTTAATAGAATATATTTATTAAAAGAAACATGTTACCTTAACTATAGTGATGTTTTAAAACTGGATCAGTCATTTCATTGGTATAGGGATCTCCCAGTTTGCAAACGTCTTCAATCCATATAGTCTTAGTGAGTGACCACAGACTGCTGGGGCAAAATGGGTTGATTTAATGAAACAAGGATCACTTATGCTGCTGGGACATCTGTTGGATGTTACACAGATGAGGAAAATGAGACTTAGAAAAATTAAATGACTTCCCCAGAGTTATGTAGATAATAAACACAAGAACCAGGATTCAGACCCAGATTCTCTGGCATAAAATCTAGCACTCTTTCTACCACCACCAGCTTCCTCTAGTTACAAACATTTGACTTGGGAAGGATCTCTACATTCCACATCATGATTGCCTTTTGTTTCCTAAAGCAGAATACTTCATGATTGCTTAAACCAGAGAACTACTTTGTTCTATGCAAATATAAACATTCTGGGACGGAATTTAACCCTTCCCCTAACCACTGACACTTTAGGAACAATCTAAACTTCTACTTCTTCACTGTTTCTTGCATTAACCCCACCACACACACACACACACACACACACACACACACACACACACACACACACACACACATACACACATACACACACACCCAGTAAGGGAGCCATGAGCTATGTGTCTCTAGCATCTTGAGTTGGAACTTGAAATCCATTTTCCCCACAGAAACTGTATGTGAAATGGTGATTATTTATAATATTTTTTATTATAGATATTACATTTCCATTAAAGAACTTTTAATATTGGGCTTCAAGTACATTATGGTTCACTGAGGCCAAATGTATTGGTCTAATTACTCAGTCATCAAGTGTAACATTTTTTTTCCCTCTGGGAAAATCCATTCATATTCCCAACAACTTATTTGTTAAGAAATTCTTAGAAGTCTTAGAACTTTGTCTTAGAAGATAAGCCTTTAGTCAATTTGGGCCTGAGCATGTAAGTTTGTGAAAAAATCAGTTACATCTTTGATTGTTAGTAATTATGGCAGTTCTAGCTTTGCATAAATATTTGCACAATATTTAAAAAAATTTTATTTTTCAAGGCTGAGGAAAGGCTTTGTGATTTTTAAATTTCTAACAAGGGATATCACCATTCATAAATGTGCATTTTGGTTATAAAAACATTCTGCTTTTCTAATATTTCAGCCTAGGTCAGCTGATAGTCTGTCTTCTAGTTCAGCATCAAACCACTTATTTTTGTCATCCAGCTTTTAAAGATTTTCCCTTATAGAGGGATATAGTCTTTAATCTACTCACTAGCATAAAGCCTACTCTAGAGGAAACATGAAGTAGTAAATTTTTTTTAAAGAAAATACATTTCTGTTAAAATTTCTTCTTTTTTTCTTTCTTTTAAAAAATTTCTAGGGTCCTCAAGGCTTGAGAGGAATAACCGGTATAGTCGGGGCCAAAGGAGACAAAGTAAGATAAAAATTGTTTTATTTTTAAAAAACTAAATGATTTATTATAAACATAATATTGAAAAATCATATAACTAATTACCTTTTTTCTGGTAAGTACATACATTTGTATTAAGTAATTTAAATGCATAAAATATTATAACCTTTAGTCACTCTAGGACTACATCAGCATTCTTCATTCGCATTCATTGTTCTTCATATTTAGCATGTATGCTGGTGTAATACCAATGCAATATTCATAGCACCAATGGTGACTACAAATATGGTGGCATAGTTCTCAATTGCAAAATATAACAGACTCACCATATAGAGGCAAAACATTCAGATACCAGAACACGAAATCCCAATACCAGAAAGTCAAATCCATCATAATAAGAATGAAGTTAATACACCATAATACAGCAGAGAAGCACACCATTCTTTAGCCTTCCCACAAACGAACACTCACAAACCTAGCTGTCTCCTTGAGTGCATCCTTTCCTCCCTTCAGCTCTAACTGCTTTGACTTCCAGCTTCCTGTGGGCTCTGCTCTACCCTTCATCAAATTCCTCCTACCACAGGCTCCATGTGATTACATTTGGCCTATTAGGGGGCAGGGAAGATCTTCAAATTGCCTTAGGCTTATTAAGGGTCAGGGAAGATCTTCAAATTCCCATTACCATTACAGCTGGTCTTCTCTTGATGCTTTTTTGCATAGTGTTTCACAAAGGTCTTTCCAATTTCCTTTACCTTTATCATTTTTGTTGGTATTAATTACATTATGACAATCCATTGCTTGAATGTACCATAATTTATTCAACCATTTAGCTATTATTAGGACATCAGTTGCTTAAGATCATTGTTATTGATAGAATCATTCAAAACACTTTAATGCTTTTTTCTGGTCATTGTATATAATCTATTCTAATCATTGTTTTCTGGTCATTGTATATAATCTATTCTAATCATTGTTTTCAAGTTATGAGTGCTCAGTAGACTATCCCCACCATTCTGTTTTTAGGATAGGAAACTTTGGAAGATGATTATAAATATTTAACTCTACTTACTGATTTTAAAAACAAAATTATTTTATTTTATTTTATTTTTTTAAAGCAATTGGGGTTAAGTAACTTGCTCAAGGTTACACGGCTAGTCATTATTTATGTGTGGGTGCTCATTTTCTGAGGCCGGATTTGATCTCGGGTCATCCCAACTCCGAGGCCGGCGCTCTTACTCACTGCGCCACCTAGCCACTCCTTTAGGGCAATTGGGGTTAAGTAACTTGCCCAAGGTTACATGGCTAGGTTTTTGTTTGTGTGGATTAAGTGTCTGAGGCCAGCTCCGAACTCAGGTCCCTCTGACTCTAGGGCCGGCGCTCTATTCACTGCACCACCTAGCCACCCCAAATGATTTTATTTAAAAACCATTTAAATAAATACCATTTAAATAATGATAGAATGAGGTGGGTTGTCCATCTCTTGCATATGACACATTCATGAAATATTTCATGTTTTTTTAAATTAAATTTTATGTTTATTTTTAGTTTATATCACTCATTTCCACAAGATTTTGAGCTACAGATTTTCTCCCCATCTTTTCTCTACTCCAAAACAGTGATCCCATTGTATACCCCCTCCCCCAATCTGCTCTCTCCTATATCCTTCCCTATCCCCCACTCAGACTTTCCAGTAGGGCAAGATGGATCTTGATACCCCAGTGCCTGTATATCTTATTTCCCAATTGCATATACAAATAATATATATTTTTAAACATTTGATTTTAAAACCTTGAATTACAGATTCTTTCCCTTCCTCCCTTGTCACCCACCTTTATTGTGAAGATAAGCAATATAGCTTGTACATGTGTAGCTACACAAAACATTTCCATAGTGGATATTTTGTGAAAGATTGACTATATTTCTCTCCATCCTATCTCCCCCCCCGACTTGTTCTATTCTCTACTTTGACCCTGTCCCTTTTCAAAAGTGTCTGCCTCTAACTTCCCTCCCCCACAACCTGCCCTTCCTTTCCCTTCATCATCCTTCATCATCCTTCATCATTTCCCCTCTCATCCCTTTCCCCTGTACTGTCCTGTAGGGTGAGACACCCTATTTAGTGTGTATGTCATTCCCTCCCTAAGCCAAATTCAATGAGAGTAAGGTTGACTCATTCCCTTTTGCTTCCTGTTCTTCCCCTCCATTGTAACAGTTTTCCCTTGCCTCTTCTATATGAAATAATTTACCCTATTCTGTCTCTCCCCACCTCCTCTCATTATATTCATCTCTCACCGCTCAATTTTACCTTTTAAGTATCATCCCTTCCTATTCAATTGGTCCTGTGCCCTCTGTTTATGTATACCTGTACACATATATAAACATACTCACATATGTATTCATATACCCATATACCCTCCTATATAGACATATATGTATGTATACATATATGTACACATTTATATTCCCTTCAACTATTTTCATACTGAGAAAATTTCATAAGTTACAATTATCGTTTTTCCATGTAGGAATGTAAATAGTTTGACTGATAAGTTCCTTATGATTTCTTTTCCTTGTTTACCTTCTCATGCTTCTCTTGCTTCTTGTATCTGAACGTCAGATTTTCTATTCAACTCTGGTTTTTTCATCAAGAATGCTTGAAAGTCCTCTATTTCATTGAATGACCATTTTTTCTCCTGAAACATAGTACTCAGTTTTTCTGGGAAAATATTTCGTGTTTTGAAGCCAGGTCTAGAAAGACCTCCAAGTACAGCACCCTTTTCTCTTCCTCCCTGTCCCCCCTATACAATTCTGTCTTCAAAAATACATCAGGTTTTCTCATTTGTGGAGGACATGAACTTAGGAGCCCTTAAGTCACCTTATTCCTATGTGTCCTTCCACTTACATATTGTTTCCTAATCCTATTCAAACTTTTAAGTTGTTGATAAAGAGATCTCCCCTTTTTGGATCCTAATCATCTCTTAAAACAAATGACCCTTCACTGAGAAAATTAATTAGTATTAGGAATATAGGTTCTTAGAGATGTAAGGGACCTTGGAAGTCATTAGATCCAACCTCTTCATTTTATTGATGAGGAAAGACTGAAGGCCTGAGTAAGCTGTTGTTTAGTTGAACTATATTTGGCTCTTTGTGACCCCGTTTGGAGTTTTCTTTGTAAAGATATTGGAGTGGTTTGCACTTTTCTTCTCCAGCTCATTTTACAGGTGAGGAAACTGAGGCAAACAGGGTAAGTGGCTTGTCCAGTGCTGGATTATCTGAGGCTATATTTGAAGATAAGTCTTCCTGACGCTAGGGCTGGTACTCTATTCACTGCTCGGCCTACCTGACCTTAAGAACCTTAAGGCATTATGTAAATAATAATGATTCTTGTGGTGTCTCTTCTGCCTCTTGCTATTAAGGTGATCATCATTCCCTTTTTATTTTGTTTTTATTTTAAGTCCCTACTTTGTTGATGAGAAAAAAAATGTAGAGAGAGTTGTTACATTTGGGGATCAGTAAAGCATTGTTCTACATAAGGTAGGCTATTAGGGGTCATCCAGTCTAATGCTCTCGTTTACAAAGGAGGAAACTGAGGGGAGTTTAAATAAGTCATCAACATACAGCTATTCTAAGTTTCAGAAGCAGGAGGTAAAGCCAGGTCTTCTGACTCCAGAGACAATGCTCTTTCCAATGTATCATGCCATAGCTCTTCATTTAACATATAAAGTATTTAATACTTTATATATTTAATAATATATTTACAAATATCAAACATTTAATATAGTAATCTTTTTATATTTAATAATAGATCACATTCCTTTTATTCAGATTGTTATTTTTGCCCTGCTAATGATAATAAAAGACAAATTATCTTTTGAAGTGGCAATTGAAATAAGCTATTACAAACCTGTATTAGAAAGGATCTGACTATTAGTTATACAGATATAGATAAATTTTATTTTAATAGTAATATCTGGCTTTATATTATATTACTAAATATTATATATGCCTTTGGGTCACAAGGTATTTTTATATGCATGATCGAATTTGATCTTTACCTATCTAGTAGGTTCTATTATTATCCCCACTTTACAGAAAAGGAAACTGCAGTTGAAAGAGTTAAAGACTCAGTAATTGAGGCAGGACTGAAATCCAGCTCTTTCTGACTCCAAGTCCAGCATTCTCTCCCACTATACCATCTATATGCTATCCCTCAGTGGAGGTATGATGTAAAAAATAATAATAATAGGAATAAGGCAAGAACTGAAGCTTAAAACTGGGAGTAGCAATGTCAGCTGAAAGGATTTTGTAGGGCAAGCCTGAAATGGGCCACATGCCTGAGATTCAGACTTCTGGTGTGATTTGACGTTTTGGAGTCTCAGAAATGCCTGCAAGCAACTGTAGCAACAGAAGCCAGAGCAGCTGCTATTGTAGTGCCTATCGGAGTTTGACTCACCATCAGATTTGCCCAGATGCTCTAGAAGCTCTGGGAATGTTACTGCAGAGCAGTTGTTATTTATATCTCCAAACTTTTAAAAATTTAATTTGATTATGTATCTTCTAGGCTTAAGTGACACAATGGATAGAGCACTGGGCCTGGATTCAGGAAGACCTGAGTTCAAATACGGCTTCGGATACTTACTAGCTCTGTGGCCCTGGGCAAATCCCTTAAAAAAAAATCTCTGCCTCAGTTTCTTATCTGTAAAATGGGGGTAATAATGTTACCTACCTCCCAGGGTTGTTGTGAAGATCACCTGAAATAATAATTGGAAAAAGCTTATCACAGTATCTAGAATGTAGTTAGTATAACAACTTATTATTATTGGTATTAAGGCCTTGATGGGGTAGCAATATTAACTAACAAATTTTTAAAGGTCATAGGGATGTATCAGAGCAAAGCAGTATGATCATTCAAGTTCATGTTATGTGCTATATTTGGACTGACACATCAATGTGCTAACAGCTTAACTGAATGCTCCTTAGTGCATGTTGTTAGCAGATGTTCTTAACCTGGGGGCTATGAATTTAAAAAATTATTATTTTGATAAATTTATTTTGATAAAATTAATTTTCTTTGTAATCCTATACATTTTATATTATGTATTTGAAAGGTTAAAAAGGGGTTCTAGGACTTCACAACAGTGCTAAGAGTCCCTGACACACACAAAAAGCTTAAGAACTGTCATGTTAGAGGAAGGGTACATGAAAGTCAGTAAGAGGCACCTCTTAGGTCTAAGGACTTGCTGACTTTCCAAGTTAGTAAGGAGCCTTAAAGATATATTTTGGGGAAATACTAAAATGACATTTCATTTCTTTTAAAAATGTTTTTTATTTCTTTAATAACACTTTTTCAATTTTATTTTTAGTCCTTAATTCACTCTCTCCCATCTTCTCTTTTACACATTGAGGAGGCAAGAAATACAAAATCCATTACAAATACATATGGTTAAGCAAAACAAATCCTTATATTAGCTATGTTACACACATACAGACACAAACAATAACATGCATCAAACTACACTTGAGTCTATCAGCTCTCTGTCTGAGGGTAGAGAGCATGTTTCATCATGAGTCTTCTGGAACTATAGTTTGTCATTATGTGAATCAGAGTTTTTAAGTCTTTCAAAGACATTTCTATTTATAGTTCTATTATTGTATAAATTATTCTCCTGGTTCTGCCCACTTCACTCTGCATCAGTTTATACAAGTCTCCCCAGGTTTCTCTGAAATGATCCCTTTCATCATCTCTTACAACACAATGGTATTCCATCACATGCATATATTATAACTGACCTTTCATTGTAATGCTTGGCTTTATTGTTGTGAGAACCTTATTATCACATGTTTTCTATTTTGCAGGGAGCTCGTGGCCTTGATGGTGAGCCTGGGCCTCAGGGTCTTCCTGGTCCACCTGTAAGTTGCTTTTCTCTTCTTGACTCTTCAATTTTGGGGATGTGTAATTGTTTTATTAACTAGATCAGAAAAGATAGAATGATAGATATTGCATTTGTTTTTTGTGTTTTGAAATGCTTTGGGTATTAGTCAACCAACATGCATTTATTAAGTGCCTACTATATGCCACACATTTGTATTAAGCACTGGGAATACAAGGATAGAAGTAAAACAACTTCTGCCTTTGAGGAGTTGACAATTTAGCAAGGGGAGATAGCAGGTTCATATATAAGTATATTAAGGTAGACATAAGGTCATTTAGGGTGGAATGCACCCTTGTCTAGAGAAAAGAGCATAGGAGCAAACTAAGGATTCTAAGAGACAGAGATGAGGAGGGAGGACATTCTAGGCACAGGAAATAGCCAAAGGTGCAGACGTGTATGTGAGGAGAAGTAAGGACAGTTCAGTGGGTCTGTAGCATGAAGTACTTTGCATATCTTAAAGTGTCATACCCATGTTAACAATAATAATGTCATTTTTATTATTTGCAAGCCCATGTCTTTTAAAATAACTGCTTTGAGAATTTAGCAAAATAGCTAAAGAGCCTGTGTTCCTAATTCTCATATATGTTATTATTGTTATGATTATTATACACCACTACCTTCACCACAGGACTATGATGCTCTGAGTATATTGATGGTGCCTCTAACTTAATATAGATATAAGTGGTTGGTCGTAAGGAAGATCAGGCAAGAGAGTGTGGGTGAATCAATACAAATCTATCATAAGACACTTCAAACTAAATATAGGATAGAGACAGACACCTAGACTGAATCTGGGATTCTATTGGCATTAGGAACTCCTGAGGAAGAAATTCTCTGCGACTTAGGGTTTTTTTTTCTTTTTGGAGAGGAGAAGGTAGAGCAATTTGGGTTAGGGGTTAAGTGACTTGCCCAAAGTCACATGCCTAGTTTTTGTGTTAAGTGTCTGAGGCTGGATTTGAACTCAGGTCCTCCTGACTCCAGGGCTGGTGCTCTATTCACTGTACCACGTAGCCACCCCTCTGCAACTTAGTTTTAAAGAGGTGCCTAGACCACTGAGAGTTTAAATGAGTTGTTGAGGGCCACACAGCATTTGTGTCAGAGGCAGCACTTGAACCTATACCTTCCTTAAGACCTTATGCTTGTCTCTCTCTCCACTGTGCCAGATTGTAAATAAAAAACTGAGAATAATTGACAAAAATTATTTTCATGTCTTCATGATACTATATTGTTATCACTGTGTATGCATTATGGTTAAAAGTCTGAAGAGCCCAACATCAACATTAGTTTGCACCAGAAGTATCCAAAGAACTTGATATGATATGGAAGAAAGATCTTTTTCTGAACCAGACCCAAAATAATGAATTTCTGAACATTTGGTTGACATTACTCAATGAAGGTTGGTGGTGTGCAGATTTGGTGACTAATTTTAAGGTCATTTGCAGTTTGGACAAAAGATATCTATATCTATATCTATAGATATAGATATAGATATAGATATAGATATAGATATAAAAGCGCATGTGTTATAGGTCCTAACTTGAAAATATAGAAGGAATCTGCCAAAGTTGTGGTCTTTCAGTTCAGTCAATGAAGAAGCATTAATAGCCAAATCAATTTCATTTTATATCAATATTTAAAAAAAACATTGATTCATTCCCAAGCAATGTGGAAAACACTAGGGACAAAATAGCAACTGCATCATGTAATATGCATACTGATTTATTATTTTTTAAAAGACTGCAACCTCTGCATTATTAATAAGAAATGTATTTCTTTCAGGGTGATCAAGGGCAGAGAGGACCACTAGGAGAAACAGGCCCCAAGGGTGACAGAGTGAGTTCGAAAAACCCCCAGACCCAGCATTTACAATCTTTATTTCTATTATATAAAGAACTATAAAAATTATTTTGACAATATAATTGGATGTTTCTTGTGTACATTACTTAAATGCCTTTTCCCCCTTCTCTTTTTCGCTTTGTAGGGTGTTCAGGGTCCTAGAGGGATAAATGGCCTCCCAGGTCCCAAAGGAGAGAATGTATGTACTTACATTCAGCACTCTGAATACCTTAAAGTGTTATAACCATGTTAACTATAATAATAATAATTCTATTTTTATTATTATTTGAAAGCCCATCTCTTTTTAAATAATTACTAAATTGTTTTGTAATTTAGCAAATAGCTAAAGAGAGAGCCTGTGTTCTTAATTCCCATTTATGATTTTTATGTTTCCAGGGCTTGCCAGGGGTAGATGGTCGAGATGGAATCCCTGGTATGCCTGGATCAAAGGTAGTTGCCTGATTTAATCAATGTGCAATTTATGTGGTTAAAAAAATGAGCCACAGTAGTAGAGTGACAATGTTGGTTATTGAAGCAAGTTTGCTTGGTTTCAATAGCACTATAAAAATAATGTATTACTAAAAGTAGACAGAGTGAATAATGGCTACTGCCATATTCTTGTCATGACATTTTTACCATTGGGTGTTATTTTACATAGCTTATCTATGAATTTATATCATGTTTGTTTCCTCTCATATACATGACATAGGGATAAGGACAAGGAGGGGGATTGGACCTGGGCTTTCTGAAATTCTGATACTGTAATTCCTGCTAGTGCTGGTAGGAACCTTTTCTGCAACTTATAATCATGAAGAGTTGCTTAGGACACTGAGGGGTTGAAAGACTTGCTCAGGGTCATACAGCTAATGAGTGCCAGGGATAAGGACTTAATCTACCTGTCTCTTAGGTCAACTCTCTAACTCTTATGCAACACTGCCTCTTATACATAGAATATATATGCTATTACTATCTTTCAAGTAATACAATTCTGACTCAAATAACATTTCATCTGATAAAATAAAATTATTTTTCAGGGTGAACCTGGGAAACCTGGTCCTCCTGGTGATATAGGAAGGCAGGGACTTCCTGTAAGTATCTAAGTCTTAAAATTCTAGCTAAATTAATCATATGTAAGGAAGATTTGAATTAAAAAAATCAATATGCATGATGACTACAACAGTGTAAATGAAAAGGACAGAAACAAAAACATGGAAACTGAATCTGTGAAATTAAAATGACCAACCTTAACTACAAAGAGAGAAATATGAACATATTTTTCTTTTTTCATATTTTCCTTGCTTACTTTACAGAGGTAGAGGACTGACTATGGGTATGGAACATTGCATACAATATTGGACTTGTGTAGGTTAGTTTTGCTGAATTACCCCCCACTTTTAAAATTTTGAATTCCTTGTTAGAAGGATTGGCTATCTGTTAGGCTAAAGAGACATACTGGGGGACAAAGGTTATGTGAAATCAAAAGTTAATCATAAAAACAAAAATGTTTATTGCTCTGCCACTTATTAAGCATTAGCAATAAAATTTTAATACTCAAAGTTCAGATAAAATTATGCATTAATTTTTTCTGAAAAATGTAGTTTTATAAATTTGGGGTGTAGAGTTTATTTGGGATGTTATGATGTTTAGAATTTCTATTTTGAAAAATGTTTATCTTTCATCAACTCACTATGTTTTCCTTCCACTGACCTTGATGTTGGGCTGATTTCCCCCGATTTCCTCTCATTCCCTGGTCAGACTCTGATGCTCTTTATAGTAAGGTTGGGCCTCAAGGAGAATGGGAGTGGAAACCAGGAGCAATGTGAGAGTGATGAGTTCTGGATCTTGTTACTTTGGAGTATTGTTTGGGTCCGTTGCTGGAACTCAAAGGGATTCACAGGAAAATTTTATGGGCCCACAATGTTGAAAGCAGTAATTTCTTTTATTTGAGGCATTTGAGGAAAATCATCATGCATTTTAACTGGACATCCAGTGAAAGGATAGGGAGGCAGAGGTAAGATGCCAAGGATACTAGAGAAGCATATTTTGACTGATGTCTCAAAACCAGGGGCAGTCTGCTGAGCACACACAGTGAAGCCAGGACTGATACCTCCACAATAGTATAGGAAAGGGCATAGGAGGGCTGTAACCAGGAATTTAAGCCGATTTAATTGTAACCAGGAATGTAAGTCAAGGAGTCCTATACATGGTGGTCTTTAGGTCATGGTTGGAAGGAGCTCATAATGGTCTTGGAAGAGAAATCTTGGTGCCAACTTTACTCTCTGCTTCAGGACAGCTTGGAGATAAGGGCCACTCAGGTGTTTTATCAGGAGAGGCGGGTTCCTGCCCAGGTGAATCTGGTTAATTTCCCACCTTTGAGATCACAGGTGGGGGGATGTGAATCCGTTAGAAAAAACTGAACATTTCTAGATTGAAAGGTTCTAAGAACAGAAGTTTTTACATAAGAGAGATTCCAGAGAAGGCACTGAAAAGAAAGGACACTGGGCAGGAGAAGGGGATGTGGCTAGGGCATAGTTACAATTAGACTCCTCAAACCTCGCATATTTTTGGACTATAATTATTCATGCCATAATTGTCCTATATTAGCATGAATAACTGAATATATTAGTGTGAATATAATACAAGAGAATTGTATTGTCCATTCTTGGGCATCTAATTGTAAATGCTGGTGTTGGCTTAATGTCAGCTCTAAAGAATACTTCGTGATATTGGGCTTATAGTCCTCTATATCTTTTTTTGTTTTTCTTAACCCTTTTTGAACATTTCATGGCTAAGTTCTTCATAGCCAATGACCACAGAATCTTAATGCTTCTGACAGCTCCTTGCTTTGGTTTATTCCAAATATCTTCCTGACACGTTGGCTTCTTCCTTTTTAGAACTCTCTGTCCTCTGTAATTCTGTCTTCCATCATTTTCCACCTGTTGTTACATCTGCCCCATTAGTTCATAAGAACTGTTGTTGGCCTGGATAGCTTTAGATTCTATTTTGGTAATTCCCTGTTTAAGAAATTATTCTGCTTTAAAAACACGAGAACATTGTCCACAGTAACAGCAATATTGTACAATGATCAACTGTAAATGACTTGGCTATTCTCAACAGCACAAAGATCCAAGAAAATTCTGAAGGACCTAGGATCAAAAATATTGTCCACCTCCAGAGAAAGAACTGATAGAATCTGAATGTGGATTGAAGCAAACTTTTTTACTTTCTTTTTCTTTTTGGTCTATGTTTTCTTTTACAACATATTAATATGACATTAACATATATGATTGCACATGTATAATCTTTATCAAATTTCTTGCCTTCTCAATGATGGAGGAGAGGAAAAAGGGTGAGAGTGAATTTGGAACTCAAAATTATAAAAAATGAAGGTCAAAAATTATTTTCATATGTAACTGGAAAAGATAAATATTAAAAATATCTCTTTTTTTTTTACTGTGCTTCCAGTTTCTTCAATATGGCATTTAGTCCATGCTTCAGTTAGGGAGGACAAATATAATAAGGTGGGATTCAAAACCCAAAGAATTCACTTTGAAATCTGAGTAGCCATCCCTCCCCATGTTGGAATCTGACTCAAATGATTAAATATTAAAAAGTGTGAATTGTTTCTGATTCCTTACAGTGGTCTCCAGATATGTCAGTGTAAAATTAGGGAAATCCATGTAGATTTTCAGACAATACATTTGATCACATTTTGTGTACATTCTTTTAGGGTTTACCTGGAACTCCTGGAGCAAAAGGTGTTGCTGGTGAAAAGGTAATGATGCTTGAATATTTCTACTTCTTAGATTCTAAAACCTGTCTTTTATGATACACATTATACATCTGAGAGAAAGAAGAAGGCAAAGGTGTTAAGTACCTTAGCAAAATGTAAAAGCTCTTTCTTGAATGCATTTGACATTGGGGAGAAGTAAGAGGCAGGGTGTTAAAGGAATAAGGAATATAATGAAATCTCTTTCTCAGATGTGTGAACAGAAATATTTTGGAGAGAAGCTTATTTGTGATTTTTGTGCTCGTGTAAAGAAAAAAGGTATCCCTTTCCATTGTGAAAGGAGAGAGATGGATTGTTTAGTACAATTTACATTGAAAGAATAGGATCATTAAGTTACAGTACTTCATACTAATGGAACATCATTAAAGTGGCTAGGGGCTATTTATAGAGATATAAGATTGTATGCTTATCTGCTTTACTAAACAATGATAATGTACTATCCAGGGCTTTTTCTCAAAGAATGAACGAAAAAATATCAGAAAAATAAATATGGCAAAATATGGAAATTTGTTGGAATTAGATTTGGAATAAATGAAATTAATATAGAAATTCAGAAATGCCTCTCTTGGGCTCAATTAAGGCCATAATGCCTAGCTATCATGGACCAAATGGTTATAACAGTTAGTGATTGCATTCTGGGCCCCCAACTGGTTGATCACAGACCCGGATTTGTCAATATTGACTCTAGCTACTGGCTACACTCCTCTCCTTGGGACTTACTGGTAGATCTTCCCAATCAATAATCTAGATCTACCACTAAGTCTTGGATATCCTGACATGCCAGTTTTCACCTACTACCCTGGTAGTAGGTGAAGCCTTCATGGGAGCAATAAAACAAGTCTTTTTCATGAAAAATTTCAGGTCCTCTGACCTAGGGAATGTGATTTTGTATCTAAATAGCCAACGATATCTAGCTGCAAGTTTTTACATGGTTATTGGTAAGATTCTGCCCTTTGAAGGGCTGCAGACAGGGAGATGCCCCAGTTGGATGGAGGTTTTGCAAAGGGCAAGTGTTGAAGAAAGTAAGAATCTCATGTCCAGCCACCCCTAATCTCCCAGTAGATATTCTCAAACCTTTCTGAATAAGAAGGCGTGTACTGTTTCTCTCTGCCCTTTAAAGACGGTGAGAGACAACTTAGTGCCTGTTTGTTGCTCTGTTAGCCCTAGTTAGGACCCTGTAACTCAGAACTCATTCAATATGGATAATCTCATATGTATAATCTCTTAACCCACCCATGTAATATCATTACCAAGTATTTACTACTTATTAATAAATAATTACTATCTATTAAAAGTCTATGAGATAAAAGGAGATGAAAAGAAATGAATCATGGTCTGTCTTCAAGGAGCTTCCTAGTTGCTAGGAGGCAGTGTGATACAGTGGAAAGAACATTGGACTTGCAATGCTGAACTCAGAGTCATTGGATCTGACTTCAAATCCTAGATCTTCCGCTTTTTTTTGAGGGT
Organism: Gymnobelideus leadbeateri; assembly: GCA_011680675.1. Lineage (NCBI taxonomy): Eukaryota > Metazoa > Chordata > Mammalia > Diprotodontia > Petauridae > Gymnobelideus > Gymnobelideus leadbeateri. The sequence goes on from WOXC01009202.1 coordinate 812,435, forward strand.
GGAGAAGAGGTCATCAGGGTTAAGTCACTTGCCCAAGGTCTCACAGCTAGTAAGTAGCAAGTGTCTGAGGCCAGATTTGCTGACTCCAAGGATGGTGCTCTATTTACTGTGCCACCTAGCTGCCTTGCTCTTCTACTTTCTACCTGTGTGACCTTGGGCAAGTTGTTAACCTCTCTGGGCCTCAGTTTCTAGGTCTGGAAAATGAGGGAGTTGCAATAAACTAGATGACCTTTAAGGTATCTTCCAGCCCTAGATCTATGATGCTAGATGGGGAAACAATAAAAAGTAAAATAATTATATTAAAAAGTTAAATATACAAGAAATTAAGGTACAAGTTAAGTAACTACAAGGCAGCACATAATTGATTGATTTAATATTTAGGTGACAAATGTCATGTAAAAATTAGGAGAGAATAATTATAGTGTGTCAGAAGAAGCTGGATATAATTTTTGGAGGAAGTTGGACTAGAGTTTTTCTTTGAAGGTTGGCCAGGATTGGACTTGGTGGAGAAAGCAGGACTGGTAGATCATGCCTAGAGAGTGAGAAAAAGAACAGAAAACAAAGGGTACAAGGTGCTCTTGGAAGCTGTGAATAGACCAATTTGCACATTGCAAAGAGCCTGGATTATTTATAGTTGGGAAACAAGTTAAAATCTCAGCTTTACCATTTATATTAGCTTGGTGGTCACTGGCAAGTCATTCTATTTCTCCTGGTTTCCCTCATCTGAATAATGGGTGATATCTATACTCCATAATTTATAGGGTTATTGTGGGGACAGCTCTTAAATAGACATGAAAACTCTACCAATGTGAGTTATTATAATACTTATTAGTAATAACTGGATAGTTTGTATAGGGTAGTTTGGTTTGTGTAGTCAAAGATAAAGTAGGCTTTGAAGTACAGTGAACAAAGTGCTGGATTTAGGACCAGAAAGACTTGAGTTTGAATCTACCTCAGATACTTAATTAACAGTGAGACCCTAGGTATATCACAGCCTTAATATTAATAAATAAATAACATTAATAACTCGTTGAGTCTCCATTTCATTATCTGTAAAATAGGAGTAATAATAGTATCTACTTTTCAGAGCTGTTATAAGGATCTTCTGATTATATGTATGTAGTTACATTGTGAACATATAAGTAACATATGTGTATATGTAATAGATAACATATACATGTAAAATTCTATGTAAAATTAGTCATTACTTGCAGAATTATGAAGATCAAATGAGATAATAAATACGTAAAGTGCTTTGCAAACCTTGAAGGGCTACATAAATGTTAGCTGTTATTGTTAGATTGAGGCAGGCTGTGGAGGGTCATAGACTATAGAATTTTTGCTTTATCCTCTTGGCAATGAGAAGCCACTGATGATTTTGCAGTAAGGGAATAATGAGAGCACAATGACATATTAAGAAAATTAATCTTATAGTGGTGTGCAGGCTGGGCTAGAGTGTGGAGAGACTGGCATCAAGGGAGACCCTGCATTATCTAGGGCAGTGGTAGTGGAGAAGATTAAAAAAAAGACTGATGTGGGGACATTGTAAAGGGACATTCCATGAAATTTCCTGTCTGGCTTATACCCTTCATTCTTGCTATTTTAAATACTTCTAGCAAGCAGAGAATGTCATGCTCTGGGCTTAGCTACAGAATCCTAAATCCTAAAGGCAGGCCACTATACCCTCCTAATTTTTAGAGAAGAAATCAACATATTAATGCCATTTAATTCTAATAACTATAAGCTTCCCTTACCTTTTTGTTTTGCTAGTGAATTTATTGAGTGGATAATTAGTTCTGATTGAATTTTGCATATCTTTACCTCATAGGGTAATACAGGTGCTCCTGGTGTTCCTGGTGTTATGGGAAATTCAGGCAAACCGGTAAGGTATTGTTTCTCTTTTTCATAATTTATTAATTCTGTTATCAGGAGGCAAAAGGCCATTTATTACTAACTTGTTATTTACCTATATCATCTTGAAAACAGGGTCAACAGGGACCTCAAGGAGAAGTTGGACCACGAGGACCCAGGGGGCTACCAGTAAGTACTTGTCTTTTCTATATCTGTAGACTCATCTCTCTCAGGCTTTTCCTGATTATGCAAACAGTTGACAAGAGAAATTGATTTTTTTTCTCCTGAGAAATGAAAAAAGTTCTCAGAAGAATGTATAACTGTTCCTTTGGTTGTAGAAGGAATGATTTATAAGAGGCAACTTGTTGTAGTGGAACTCAGAAGACCTGGGATTTGAATCTTGCTCTGACACTTACTGGATATATAACTATGGGAAAATTACTTACATGCTCTCTGAACTTCAGTTTCTTCATCTAAATGAAAGCTCCTGTCATTTTCCATGCCTCATTCACGGGGGTATTATGATGATCAATGTCTGTGAATGCATTTTATAGAATTTAAAATAACCCTTAGCACTTAACTATTACTCTGTAGAATTATACATTCTTTAAAAGACACAGTAATGTACATCATCTAATTCAATTCAATTTGAAAAATTCAATCCCCTTTGCAAAAATTTAAAACACTCATGAACAGAAGCTGATGCTGGGCATATCACATAACTTTTTGATGCCCTGAGTGAGTCTAAGACTATAAATTGTGGAATAGGTACTGATCTGCATTGGTAGAGGAAGTTTTCTCACTTGAAGATAGAAAAGGACATATACAAAGCACTAGGTTAGGCACGATGCAGACAAATGTGAAAACATGCCATGATTTTTGTCCAAAAAGAGCTTACCATCTTGTAGTGAAGGATGAGGCCTTACAGAAATAATATAAATTAGAATATGACAGAGTGCAAAAAGAGGGGCCTGAGTTTTTAAAGCAGGAAGACTCAAATATTGTTAGGCAGGACGAGGGAAGGATCCTTGGAGATGGTGATACCTGAGGTAAAGAACGCTTTGATAGGTTGAGATGTGGAAAGAGTCTGTTCTAGGCTTTAAGGGTTGGGTTATGGAAATGCACAGAAGCAAGTCAGGGCAGAATGAGCTGGGGTAGCAACAGGTCGATTTGAGACTGATTGGAAAATTGGAAATTTCATGCATTTCATCCCAGTTTAGAAAAAAGTTATCATTGGTCTTTACTTTAAATTTACTTTACAACTTCACTTTAAACACCTGATTTCAAATTCTTGCTTTGTGGTGAAAAACACATTTGGGGGAGGATTGTAGGAACACTCCAGAACTGATACTTCCGTTGCTCATTCCTTGAACAAATTGAGTGATGATTTGTATGCTTCAGCAAACGGATTTGTGTCAGACCTATGGCAGGTCTTCTCCCCACTTCTGAGAGAAGTATGTCACTTGGGCTCTGCCAGCCTGCCAGTTTTCAGGATTATATCCTCCTTCATCCCTCACATTAACTAGCTCCACCAACCTTCTTGGATCTGCCCTTTGTATGCAGATCTCCCTCTCCTCTGGACCCATCAGTTTCTAGCTAAAAGCAAGGGGTTATGTTACTAATACAGAAGGCTTTCTGGTATCCTCAGGATTCTAGGCATGTATTGTATTTCATCCTACTGTCTTCATTTCATCGTGTATGAATCTGAGAGTGAATAAGATCAGGCCTTTCATCTAGTTAGAAATGCCATCATCTGACTAGCTTTTTTTTTTTGTTAATGACACTGCTATTCTCCTTATTATCTGGCCTTGAAATTTTAGTCATCCTTGAATTCCCGTCTTTCCTCTGATTGCTCTTCATCTAAAATCTAATCATCACTTTATGTCAGTTCTATCTCTCTTTCTTGGATCCATCCTTCTTTTTCCTTATAATAAAATTTACTTTTTTCAACTAATAAGTATTCATTTTATTCCCTTTCCCATCCTCCCCAGAAAAAAGAAAAAAGAAAATCCCTGTAGCAAACATGCATAGTCAAGCAAAAAAAAAAAATGGATCCCATTATCCATGTCTAAATATGTATGTCTTATTTTGCATATTAAGTCCTTTTTGTCAGAAGGTGGGTATCATTCTTCATCATTAGTCTTCTGGAGTAATGACTGGTCATTGCATTGACCAGTTACCAAATCTTTCAAAAATGTTTTTTCTTTATTATGTTGTTATTGGTTAAATTGTCCTCTTGATTCTGCTTGCTTTGCATCAATTCATATATCTTCCCATTTTCACTTTCCCTCTCTTTCAGCATTTCCTGAAGCATGATAGTATTCTATTACATTAATATTCCATAATTTGTTTGGCCATTCCCAAAATTTGAATGTGAGTTCCCATCATTACCATTGGACTCTATTAAATTTAATTTCTTCTTTTTAAATTATGAGCTTAACAATCATTAGCAAACAAACATTTTGATATCCAATGAACTAAAAGGGAGATTGTGAATAAAACATACATTTCTCTCACTTAGTCGGCTTAAAAAGTGTATTTTAAATTTAACCAGATCATAACAAAGTTGCCATATTTGTGTCCCCTCCTAAATGTCTTTTTTGTCTTTTCTGTATATTTTAAATTTTTGTTGCTATTTTTTTCTTCTTTATAATAGGATCATAGAATTCTAGAAGGGACCTCAGAGGTAATCTAATCAAATCTCTTTCCTTTTATAGGCGATGAAACTGAGGCCCAAGGAAGTAAAGTGATTTGTCCAAGGTCAAATCACTGGGCTATTGCAGTGACCCCTCAAGTGGTCCTCTCACTTCCAGTCTCTTCATCTTTCAATTCATGAAATTTATTGTTCTCAGATGATTGTCATAAAACATTATTTATCTTTCATTTCTTTCTTCTGCTAAAAAACCATCAATGGGTCTGATAAATAAGACCCACACTTCTTGACCTGGAAGCCAAGGTTCTTCATGAACTAATATCAAACTACCTTTATAACCATCTCACTCATACTTTCTTACATATATTCTATATGTTAGCCAAATTGTGCTATTTCCCATTCCTTAAATACACCCTATGCCTTCTTGACTCTGTTTTTTGTTTTTTGTTTTTTTGCTTTTTGGAGGGGAATTGGGGTTAAGTGATTTGCCCAAGGTCACACAGGCTAGTTTCTGTATTAAGTGTCTGAGGCTGGATTTGAACTCAGGTCCTCTTGACTCCAGGGCCGGTGCTCTATTCACTGCACCACCTAGCCGCCCTGATTGACTCTTTGTTTAAGCTGATTTTACCACTTAGTATGTCTACTTATCAAAATCTTACCCATAGTTCAAGGCCCAGCTCAAATGCCACCTCTTCCACGAAGACTTCCCTGATGCTCTTCTTCCTATCTCACCCTAACATGGCTTCCTTTTCATTAAGTGTTTTCTTCCTCTTCTGAACTCCCATAATACTTTCTTTTCTCTTTTTCTTACTCAAAACATATTTATTTCATTCTTATGTGCCAGGCTTTGTGCTGAGCATGAGAACACCAGGATGTTTTCTTGACCATTTCATTTGGTACTACAATTTACTGGGTGTTTTTTATTACAGTAATCTGTGTGTGTCTTTTTTCCCTACAATATCGTAAATTTCCTAAAGGCAGAGACCAGGCTTTATTCACCTTTGTATCCCCTGCAGTGCCTATAATGAAGTCTTACGCATGGCAGAAGCTCAGTCAATATTTGTTGGAAACAATGTTATAATGGATTCAGCTAAACAGTTGAAATTGTCTGCTTTGTCATAGAACTAGGTCTCCTAAAAATTAATTTTCCAAGTAAATCATGTAACATGATTCAAAATTTGTTTTTCTAATACTAGATAGAAATATCAGTGAAAAATACTCCAATATATTTAAGGGCCGTTATTTTCATTGGTGGGATTACAACTCCTCTTCCCCACCTCCTCAGAGCAGGTGTTCTTAACCTAGGGTCCATAAACTTATTTTAAAAAATATTTTGATAACTACAATTGTCATAATTGGAATTGGTTTTCTTTGTAATTCTATTATTTTATTTTATGTATTTAAAAAACATTATCCTATAAAGGGGTCCAAGGGTTTCACCAAATTGCCAGAGGGGGTCACTGCACAAAGATGGTCAAGAACTCCCTTACCCTAGACCTTACTGGAGGGTCTTTAAGAGTTGGTATGGCTGAAAATATAAAATTTGACCTTGAAGTCAATATGGTAATGAGCCTCTATGAACTGAACTAAGCTGGTATTATAAAAGTAGATTTGGGAAGGACCTCAAAGGCCATTTAATCAACCATTTTCCCTTTATAGATGAAGAAAGTGAGACCTAGGAAATGAAGTGATTGGCCCAAGGCCACAGAGGGATTCAGGGTCAGGATTTGAACTCAGATCCTCTATTCTAGAATCAGTACCCTTTTTCAGACAACAGATAAGCAGTCCATCACCTGGATTTTCCTTGACTTTTTTCCAGGTTAACATAGGACCTGTTATAGTTTAAACTTCACTGGCTCATCTTTCAGGAACTCAGGGTCACCTCCATGCCATGAAAAAATGTTAAGAGTAGAACTTTAGTAGAGAACAGTGTATAATAGGACTATAAAATTGAATTGGTCTTTTATATCCTTGTGACACACACAAAAGTTATAATTAAATCAGGACTAAATAAGTCCTTACAATAGTAATGTAAAATAATTAGTCAAACTGTACTTTTAATCCCATAAAATGGGTTTATAAAAGCATTGATCTATAGCTGACTTTCTGGGTTAATTGGTATTTCTTTTGCTGGAGAGAAGCATTTAGTATATAGCATATGATATAGATTATGTAAAGTGATTTCTTGTTTTTCTACTTCTTACATCAGCAAGATTTTAAAGCTGTGGTTGCATTTGTAGACGTTTTTACATTTTTCAACAACTGAGTTTTTTAAAACTAGATAAATAATAACCAGCTATCCCAGCAGCATGGTATATGGCAGTGGTATCAGACTCAAATTAGAGGGGCCACTAAACCATTAAAGCTACTAACCATTAATTAAGGATATCTATGGGCCACTTATTGAGTAAAAAAAAAAAAACTGTTAACATTATCTATGTACTATTGGGCAGCTATATTCTAAGCATAGCTAGGTAGCACAGTGTATAGAGTATAGGACCTGAAGTCAGGAAGACTCTTCTTGGGTTCAAGTCTGGCCTCAGATACTTACTAGCTGTGTTACCCTGGGCAAGACACTTAACCTTGAGTTTTGTCATCTGTTAAATGAGTTAGGGAGGGAAATGGCAAACCACTCCAGTATCTTTGTTTTTTTTTTATTTTTGCTTTTTGGAAGGCAAGTGGGGTTAAATGACTTGCCCAAGGTCTCACAGCTAGCTTTTGTGTTATGTGCCTGAGGTTGGATTTGAACTCAGGACCTCCTGACTCCAGTGCTGGGGCTATATTCACTTCGCCACCTACCCGACTCACACTCCAGTATCTTTGCCAAGAAAATCCCAAATGGGGTCATTCAGGGTCAGACCTGACTAAACAATGATAACATTGTGTTTTTATTTATTTTGTAGAAAATATTTCCCAATTATATTTTAATCTGGTTCTGGCCACACTTGCATTTTACACTTCTGGGGCAGTGTGTAGATAACTGTAATTAGAAACAAAAAGACTTGGGATCAAATTTCATCTAGTCATATGATCCAGGGAAAATCATTTAACCTTTCTGAGACTCAGGTCCCTCCTCTGCAAAGGGAGTGGTCTGGACACAGTGGCTTCTTAGATCCCTTCTAGTTCTAGAATAGATGCACCTATTCTCTTTGATCCCAAGAATGAAGGACTCTTCAGTAGAAAGTTAGGGGGATTTTATAAAACAGCCTCAGCAACCATAATGGAAGTTAATGAACATGCCTTTCCCATGATTCTGTGACAATGATATAGATCCATTTATAAACAGGCACATTATTAAATGAAGATTCACCAACACTAGCCTGAGATAAGTGGTTGTTATTTAAAAACAGCTGTCTTGTTCCATGACTTCTATCTACATGGATTTCTTAAATGAACAACTGGTCCTCATTTATTAAGAAAGATACCTGCTCAGTCTGTTCAGTGATGGATGATCTTAAAGAAGATGAGGCTGATTTTGATTGAATGCTTTAGTGGTTCCCTTAGATAGACTCTCTGAAGACTTACAGCAGAGCCCATATCTGTGCTCGCCAAGGCACGTTTAGCAGGCTTAAATTGAGCAAGACTGTTCATTTCCCAGGGACCATTTACTATCTAATAGTGATAACACAGCATTACCAGTCATGGAAATGAAGCTGAAATAGTATCTTATAACTAACAAAATTACATAGATACAGGTTACTCTTCTCTAAAAACTGTGATGATGCTTTGATTGGCTCTTAAATGCATTACTTGGTGTGTTAGGAAGTGTACAATGAGCTGGAAAGGGGAGTCCTATATAGTTGCTTGTAGCTTTTCTTTCCCTCAAGTCAATAAACATTTATGGTCTTGGCTTTTGTCTTGCTACTGGACTTCCCTTGACTGGAAGAGAGAGTGAGGCTGACAACTTTGCACCACTCTGCCTCACTTAAATCCAATTCACATGCAAGTCAAGACATCATCTGTGATGGTCCTCTTTGAAAACAAAGAACAAACAACAATAAGGATTTATTAAACACTCACTATATGGCAGGCACTGTGCTAACTAGGAGTACATTTACTAAGCCCCTGTCACATTACTAATACTTTGCTAGGCACAGGGAATGAAAAAGAAAAAAAAAGACAAAAAAGGAAAAAAAAGTAGTCCTTGCTTTCAAAGAATTTACTGTCCTTACACTGCAGAAAGCTGCAAAAATAGGTTTATTCCAACAGGCAATGTACCTTTCACACAGGATTGTACATCTTGAATAATTCTAAATCCTAAACTTTGGGGAAAGGACACCAGAAGTGGTGACTATGAAAACGTTTCCTAAATATGGGAAGAGACTTGAGCTAGCTTGATTTTAAGATTCCTTCATCATGACATTCACATTGTATTAAGATTCTGCTTTAGTCTCTATTCTTTCTATTGGAGGTTGTTTCTGGGCTATTAATAGAGTGGAAAAGGCCACTCAAAGTTTTATCTCTATTAAATCACTCATTTTCCTTATGTGTCAAAAGAGGGGATTGGACTATGTGACCTTTGAGGTCCTTTCTAGCTTTGAATCCCAAATTGAAACTCCAATGTCTTTTCAGTAATGGGCTGATCCCTTTGGGAGAAATGGGAATGGATATAATTTGGAAGAAAAATATTAACTTCTGACCCCAAACCCAGGGTATCTGAGAATATTGTTATCGCCCCAGCTCACTGATGTGTAGCAGCTTCTATCTTTTAATTAACTGCTCTGTCATTGCAGTTCCTGTCATCAGTGTCATAGTTAATTACTCTTCTCATGGAATTTGTTTAGCTTAATCTGTGTTTGCACTGATTACTGTTTTGTGTCCCTGTCACTCATGCTAATATCCCTTCATTAGTTCATATAGTAAAATAGCAGACCTTAGAGAGAAAATCGGATTATTTGCAGAAATTGTAAGACCTGGCCCCAGAATCGCCCACTTCTACAACCCATAGCAACATCTTTATTCCAGCTGGGTCATTGTTTCATAAGTAAATATTTTATTTCTTCATTTTGTGAGTATGTTGCTGCAGATTTGCCAAAGGACGTGTTAGCCAAGGACTTATAGGATGGAATTAAAAAAAGGGGAGAAGTCCAACAGTCTCTAAAAAAGCATCTTCTGGAAAAGGGGTTCTTGATCTGGGATCCATGAACTTGTTTAAATTTTTTATAAGTGTATTCTAATATTACTGATTTCCTTTGTAATAATATATATTTTATTTCATGCATATAAAATAATTATTCCAAGGAGTCTTTAGGCTTTACCACTTTTCCCCAGGGGTTCATGACACAAAATAGGTTGAGAATCTCCATTCTGCATAAACAGAGGGACAAACAACCCTAAATTAATGGATCTTACCTTTGGGTTACTGAATTTTAAAGATGAGAGGGACCTCAGTGACCATCTGGTCCAGCACATATCTCAAAAGAATTCCCTTTACACTGTACCTAGCACATGGTCCTCCAGTTTTTACTTGAAGCCATCTAAGGAGAGAACCCATTGCCTCCTGAGGCTGCCCATTCTGTTTTTGGATAGTTTTAACCACCAGGAAATTTTTCACATGAAGCTTAAGTTTCATGTCTTCTAAACTTCCCCTTATTGCTACTAGTTGTGCCCTGTAGGGTCAAGCAGAAAAAATCTAATCTTTCATTATATTACAGCAAATACTTGATGACAGCTATCATATCCTCTACCTGTCTTCTCTTCCACAAGCTAAATAGCCACAGTTTCTTTAATTAATTCTCAAGCATGCATTTGTGTCTGTCCAAGTTCCAGACACAATAGTGACAGTCGACCATTTGTGGGGCACTGAGGAGAGCATGGATTACTTAAGGTCTACTGATCTTTAGAAGGCTTGTTAACGGGGCTCATCAAGGCTCTGTCCTAGGCTGCCTTCTCTTTTTTTCCCTATATTTTCTTATCTGGTGATCTCATCAGCTTATGAGTTCTCCAATTATTGGTTCTAGACTTATGACTCTCAGAGTTACAAATATAGCCCTAGTCTCTTTTCTGAGCTTCAGCCCTATATCATCAAATGCCCGTTGGACATTTTAAACTCTTTTTGCCATAAGCATCTCAAATTCAAGAGTGCCCCAACAAAACTGCCTCTCTTGCAAACTCTTTTATTGAGGGTATAACCATCCTCCTAGTCTCTCAGGCTCCCAATCTCATTGTTATTCTCTCTCTCTCTCTCTCTCTCTCTCTTTCTTTTTTCTGTCTCTGTCTCCCTCCATCCCTCTCTCCCTCTGTCCCTTTCTCCCTCCCCACCCCCTCTCCCCGTTCCCTTCTCCCCCACCCTCTTTTTATCTGTCTCTTTCCCTCCCTAGACACCCAATATATTGCCAAGTCTCATCATTTCTGTCTCCCTATTTCTTGGTATTCTTCCCTAGACAGACAAAGCTACCATCCTTGTTCATACCCTCATCATCTCTCACCTGGACTATTGCAATGTTTTCCTGATTGACCTCCTTTACTTAAGTTTCTCCCTGCTTTAGTCTATCCTCTACTCAGGTGGAGGTAATTTTCCTAAAATCTAGGTCTGAGCCGTTCAACCTCTACTTAGTAAACTATAGTGGTTCCCTATTACCTCCAGGTTCAAATATAAAATCCTCTGTATTTTAAAGACCTTCAAAACCTATCCCCAACCTACCTTTCCTTTTTACTCTTTATTCTCTTACACAGTAACAATGGCATTCTTGCCGTTCCTCACACATGGCACTCCATCTCCCATTTCTTTGCCTTTTCATAGGTTGTCCCCCATTTCTGGAATGTTCTTTCTCCACACCTCTAACCTGTATTCCTTCAATACTCAGCTCAAAGTCTGTCTTCGGCAGTAGGCCTTTCTTGGCACCCTACTTGCCTTTCATCTATTCTATATGTATTTTTTGTGCCTATTTTTTTACAGGCTGTTTCTGCCATTTAAATCTAAGCTCTTTGAAGACAGGTACTGTTTTTGCTTTTTTTTTTTTTAAATATACCGAGTAATTAGAACAGTGCCTAGCATATTGGTTAACTGATTTATTGAAAGAAGAGGGAATGAGATTTCAAGGTCAGAGAAAAGATTTAGATTTTCATCATAATAACTCTTTAAAGAAATGGAGATCTGGGGGTGGAGCCAAGATGGCGGAGTAGAAACAGCACTGCCAAGGTGCTCTGCTCCACACAACTTCCAAACAATGTAAAAGGGGAATCTGAACAACTTCTGGAGCCCCAGCACCCAAAGAACTATACAGAGAAACCAACCTCCCGCTGAGGAGACTCCAGCAGCCCTGCAGGGAGCGGTGAGCCACAGTGCTCTGAGAGCAGGCAGCACAGCCTGCTGGGAACCTACAGGGCTCTGGGAGCTAAGCCCAGGCCTGAGTGAGCCGTGGTTTTAGCCCTAGAGCGGCTGGGCCAGCAGCTGGGCTGGAGGGACCCCAGAACACCAGCAGCTGTGGTGATTCCAGAATTATCAGCACAGATATGCCTAGGACAAAGATAGAGGTTAGTACCCTATGGACTTTGGGACCAGTATTTGGGGAACGCGTCGGCTTCCTCCCCTGGGGGCAAAAAGCTGCTGAAGAAACGAGGCACAGAAGCTATTTTGCAGCATCAGTGGTGGCTCTAGCTCATGGTCTGCGAACTATAGGAAGATCCAGCAATCAGTCTGGGGGTTAATCGCTCTTGCTTTAAACTGCCTGGATCTGGATTGTGGTCTGGGGGGGGAAGTTTGGGGTGGGTATCCAATTTGCCAGAGTGGGTGGAGGCTTTACAGAGGCCACCCAACTGGCGGAAGTTGTGAAGACCCCACGTTTGGGACCAAAGCTCTCCTGTCTGGTGGCAGGGTCCTACTGTGGCAACAAGCCCCAAAATCAAGTAATTAAGTGGCAACATGCCTAGGCAAAAGAAACAAAATAAACAGAAAAATTCAACATTGAACTCCTATTTTAGGGGCAAAGAAGATCAAAGCATGGAGGAGGACTGTGAGGTCAGAACTCCTGCACCAAAAGCCCCAAATGAAAATACAAGCTGGCTACAGGCCATAGAGGACCTTAAGAAGCAGATAAGAGAAGTGGGGGAAAATTTGGGAAGAGAAATGAAAAAGATGCAAGAAAGTATGAAATGACAGTCAACAGCCTGACTGAGGAAAATAACACCTTAAAAAATAGACTAACTCAAATGGCAAAAGAGGCTCAGAAAGGCAATGAGGAGAAGAATGCCTTAAAAAGCCGAATTTGCCAGATGGAAAAAGAATCTCAAAAGCTCAATGAGGAGATTCATTCCCTCAGAGTTAGACTAGAATAAATGGAAGCTAGTGACCTTATGAGAAATCAAGATGCTGTTAAACAGATCCAAACAAATGAAAGAATAGAAGGCAATGTGAAATATCTCATGGAAAAAACCACTGACCTGGAAAATAGATCCAGGAGAGATAATTTAAAAAATATTGGACTACCTGAAAGCCATGATCAAAGAAAGAACCTAGAAATCATCCTTCAAGAAATTCTCAAGGAAAACTGCCCTGATGTGTTAGACCCAGAGGGGGAAATAGAGGTTGAAAGAATTCACCGATTGCCTCCTGATAAAGATCCCAAAAAGAAAACTCCTAGGAATATTATATCCAGGTTCCAGAACTCCCAGATCAAGGAGAAAATACTACAAGCAGCCAGGAATAAAAAATTTCAATAATGTGGGAAACACAATCAGAATAGCACAGGACCTGGCAGCTTCTACACTGAGGGATCGTAGGGCATGGAATATGATATTCCAGAGGGCAAAAGAGCTGGGATTGAAGCCAAGGGTCACCTACCCAGCAAAACTGAGTATCTTGTTTCAGGGGAAAATATGGTCATTCAGTGGAATAGAGGACTTTCAAGCATTCTTGAGGAAAAAACCAGAGTTGAATAGAAAATTTGACATTCAGACACAAGAAGCAAGAGATGCTTGAAAAGGTTATCAAGAAAAAGAAATCAAAAGGAACTTATCAAAGTTGAACTATTTACATTCCTACATGGAAAAACAATAACTGTGTCTGATGAAATCTTTCTCATTATGAAAATAATTGAAGAAGGGTATATGGGCATATGTTTACAGGTATACATGGATAGAGGGCACAGGTTGAATTTGATGGGAAGGGATGATTCTTAAGGGGTGAAGTCAAGAGGTGAGAGAGGAAAGTGGCAAGAGGAGATGGAGAGAGACAGGGTAGGGCAAACTATCTCATGTAGAAGAGGCAAGGGGAAGTAGTTGCAGGGAAGGGGAAGAACAGGAAGGCAAAAAGGCAAAAGCATATTCTCATTGAAGTTGGCTCGAGGAGAGAATCACATACATACTAAATGGAATATCTTACCCTCACTCACTCTCCTGAGTATGGGAAAGGGGGATGAGAGGGGAGATGATGGAGGGGAGGGCATTCTGGGGGGGAGGGGAGGTTGGAAGTACCCATTATCAAAGAGGGACAGGATCAAAGTAGGGAATGGACCAGATGGGAGGTGAGACAGGTGGGAGGGAAATATAAGCAGTCTTTTACAATATATCTACTATGGTAATGTTTTGCATAGCTATACATGTACAACACTTACTGAATTGCTTATCTTCTCAGAGGGAGTGGGTGACAAGGGAGGAAGGGAATTGATCTGAAAATCGAAGTTTTAAAATTAAATGTTTCATAAGATGTCCAGGCATTGGGGCTTAGAGATTCACCTTGCCCTAATGGCAAAGTTGAAGGGGGTATGGGAGAAGATATGGGAGAGAGCAGATTGGATGAGGGGATATCTAGTGGGACTGCTATTCTGAGGTGGTGGGTAGGGAAAAATGGGGGAAAAATTGTAACTCAAAATTTGGTGGAAATGAGTTATGTAAACCAGAAGTTAATAAAGCATTTGTTTAATTAAAAAAAAAAAAGAAATGGAGACCTACAACACATTTACCTAGTTGCATTTTTTGAAAAAAACAAAAACAACCCAACTTTGTTTATGAGTAGAAGAGGAAAAAAATGAATGCTATAATCATTCACTTCTATTTATGATAAGAAAGTGAAGGAGTTCAATCCTTCAGAAGTCAGTGCTTCATAATATACCCCAGGCAATGAACTTTCACCTTCTTCTGTTGTAAATTATATTTTATACCTTTCTATTGCTATTTTTTTTAGTTAAGATCAATTTAGCATGATGTTATTTGGGACTTCAGCCACAATTCTGTCAGAGGATTATTTGAACTAGTCACCACAGCAGTTGTCCTGGAGAAAAGAAGTCTTGAACTTTGAAGTGTGAGATCTAGTCATTGAAATGGGACATAATCTTGAAATTCATTGTCTTCATGTAGAAATATCTCATTTTTATTGGCCAGTCCTTCATTTAGAGTCACATACCTGCCTCTCAGAATGATTTCTAAAGTAGAAATGGCCCAAGCTAATGATAGACCCCACCTGTAAACTTTTTTTTTTTTGCTTTTTGGAGGACTATTGGGTTTAAGTGACTTGCCCAAAGTCACACAGCTAGTAATTGTGTCATGTGTCTGAGCCTGGATTTGAACTGAGTTCCTCTTGACTCCAGGGCCGGTGCTCTATTCATTGCACCACGTAGCTGCCCCTCCTCTAAACCTTTTTCAGACCAGGCAGAATAGGTAGTTGAGAATATAGTTGGGTATGTTGGGTAGGATTTGAATAGGAAACTCTCTCCAGATATTCAGTTGCTTTTTTTTTTTAAGTGGAAGTGCTATTTTTAAATTAGGCCATTTGATTCCAGCTGAAAACAATGCTCATGAAACTATTTGTCCCTGAGATATTAGTGTATCTGATGTTGAAATTATATTGTATATCTGGGGCCTATTGCAGATCAGTAAGGAGTTTTTATGGGATTTTAGAAATGTTCTAAACTTTAAATGTTGTTTAAAGGTTTTTTTTTGTGGTTTGTTTCCCTGAAATATAATTCAAGATATAGGCAGATGTCTACTTTGTAAGAAGAGTAGAATGATGCTATTGGGTACAGTTATAAATATTGTGAAATACAAAAAAGGAATAGTTACTCCCCCTCCATGTTAGATTTATAAGGAATGCAATTATTTCTTTTTTAAATTTAATATTTTATTTTTCCCAATTACATGTAAAAACCATTTTAATATTCTTTTTTTTAAGTTCTAGAGTTCCAAATTCTCTCCCTCTATTCACTTCCCCTCACACTGTGAAGGCAAGCAATTTTACATGTGTAATCATACAAAATACATTTCCATGTAAGTCATACTGTGAAAGAAAACAGACTAAAATACTCCCCAGAAAATAAGGTAAAGAAAAAATATCTTTCATCTGGAATGCAATTATTTCTTGAATAGCTTCAGTGTTTAACAAACTTAACTGTGTATAGGGATTTTTTTAAAACAGGACCCCTAATTTCACTGTTGAGCAAATTTCTCTACCAATGGAGGTTTGAATCTTTTCAAAACTTTAAATGTCAGAGAGAGGTTAAGTGACCTGGCCAGTAACACAGCCAGTGTATTTCAGAGGCAGGACTTTCTGAACCCAGGAATTTCAAACTTCAAAGTTAGCTCTCTGCCCATATGCCACGTTCTCTTTCATCTTAGTAATAAAAAAGGCATTTTTTGACTATCTCCAGAATGCATAGCATTGCTGTACCACCTGGGGAAACTTGGTTCAATGTGGTCTCTGCTCTCAAAGAACTTTTAGTCTTGAATCAGATATTATTTTGCAGAATGAAAGCATAGTATTCTCTTTCTTGTAGTTTCCAAAGTGGTCTTACATCATTAATTTTTTTAAATGGAACAAAAATAATCAGCAGAACAAAGAGCTGTATTTCATTTTATACATCTCTACCCACTGTGTGTTTTAGAGTTTACAAAGAAATATAAAGACAAAATCTTTTGACTGTAAGTTTCTTTTTTTTTTAACACTACCATTTTGAGCTTTAGGTTTGTTGTTAGATATTGGTTTTTAAATACTTTCTTAATCCCTAGTTTCTGTTCAGATGTCTGCAATATATGATTGCACATATATGTATGAATGTATATATATATGTGCACACACCAACATATATACATATATATTTATTCGTACATGCACATAGGACTTTTGTTGTTGTTTGGTTGTTTCTTTCTCCTGCTCATTTGGAAGATGAGGAAACTGAGACAAACAGGGTTAAGTGATTTGCCCAGGGTCACACACCTAGTAAGTGTCTGAAGTTACATTTGAACTTAAGTCTTCTAGACTCCAGGCCCAGTGCTGTATCTACTGGGCACCTAGCTGACCTACACATAGGACTATTCTAAGATATTACTTCTAGAGTTTCATTATAGTCAACAAATAGTTCGAGTGTTCACTTACTCCTGCTTCTGATGCTTAATAGAATGACTCTGGGTAAATCACTTAATTTCTATGCATGTTAGACAACTCTGCTTTTTCTATCCTAAGTCTTAGAAGTTGAAAATTGGCTTCAGTGGAGGGAAATTCCATACTAGGATCTTTTGTCTATTTGTATTTATCAAAAAAGTTTCTTACTACTGGCTGACTTGGGTATTTTAGGTAATGTGATAGTTAATTTCTCCCTAATTCCATCTCGTATTAGAGCTGCCTCCCTCTCCCTCAATTACTCTGTGTATAACCTTCCTTTCTATTTTTATATTTTCTTATCTGTGTCTCTAGGAGAGACCTCTGTGGTAGAGGAAGTTCTTTACCAGGAGTCCTCAGTCTGATGAAATCACAGATCTATTCTTTTTTCTTTTTTTTAAAGACTTATCTGTGAACACATTTCTTTTTCTTCTTGGAATAGAATTTAAGATCCCAGAGGGAAACTGTTGTTTTGTTGTTGTCATTGTATTCCTTGTAGCTAGCATCATGCCTGGAACACAGTAGGTGTTTGTTAAATGCTTGTTGAATTGAATCGGATTGAATTGAACTGATATGGTCTCTCCCTTCAAATTAATGATCTAAGAGTTGAGATGCTACTGTGATGACTTCAATTTTTCATAAAAAATGGTTTTTAGTTGAATGTTATTTTGCTTAAATCTTCATGAAGTACTTGAACTTGGCAAAAGGGCTTTTTCATGATGATTAATTACATTTACCTCTTTACAGGGTAGCAGAGGAGAATTAGGACCCAGTGGTCCTCCAGGCTCACCAGGTAAACTGGTAAGTGATACCTTTTTAATTCCTTAGCTGTTCTTATTTACTTTCTCTAATTTATGCTATTATGAGAGAAGGAGAGGTGGGTGAATAACATACAGAAAGGGAAACAATACAGGAGAAGTCAGTGATAAACCACATTTTGTTTTCATTACTTTGTGAATGCCTGGAAATGAAAAATAGTAATATTTGAAACAGCACAACTGAAAATGCCTTCTAGGCCATATGTGGGAGGACATGTTAATAGCTGCAGCCTGTGACATGTGTTTTGAGATGGTGGGAAACATTGGGTGCCACATTTGGGTTGTGGTTGTTCCTGGAATTCAGGAGCCTAATGCATGAATACTGTCTTTTAAAATGTCTACACTGCTTATTTACCCAGCAAGAGGGGGTACTGCCTTGCAGAAGCCTAAGCTGAAAGAGCCCATTGTTATAGAGGAATGTAAACCATGGAAGTTGGTGATCTCAGGAGGGAAAAAAAAAACCATGCTTATAAGAGGAAAGCTAGATACCTGGATTGTATTTACTTCAGGAAATGGCAAAACCAGCTTGGCATATTGACTGGCGGGACCATATGCCTGGAGTGTTAGTTGTTCCATTGGTTTTTGGTTTTTTGTGCTTGATGATTTACAGGGTACTCTTGGCAGCCCAGGTCTTCCAGGTCTGCCCGGTCCCCCTGGACTCCCTGGATTGAAAGGTGACAGGGTAAGCATTCAGATGGTAAAGAGGTTATGTTGTCATTGGACATTTACTGCATTTCATAAGCTGACAAATGGTTATACAGAGGCTCCATTGACTAAATAGGAGGATGGTTTTGTCAAATGGAAAATTTCCCTAGAATGTAGTTTAGTCACTTACAAAGCAGAAAGTCTCTTTACTATAATGTAATGTGGTGCAGTGGCAAGAGAGTAGCTTTTTGAAAAGTGAGGTTCGTCTCTCTAGGCTTTTTTTCCTTATTGCAAAATGAGGGAGTTGGATTATATGACCTTTAAATTTAGGAAATTATGAAAAAAATCTCTCCAGATGGTAATTGTTTATTGTCCAAAGAGAAGAGAACTATGGGTTGAGAAAGGAAATTCCCTTTATGATCATCAATTCACAGATCATTAGAAGTGGAAGGACCTTTGGGATCACGGAGTGCTAGCTCCATCTCTCTCCTTTACAAATCGAGAAACCAAGGCCCAGGGGGTCAAGTGATTTTCCCCAGCTCAAATAGCTAGTCATTATCAAAGCTGGCACTGAAAGCCAGGTCTCCTGATATTTTCTTTCCATTATTCCTTACTGTCTCCCTCACTTTCCATTCAATTCAGTTAAACACACATTTATTCTGTGACCAACATCATGCTGGATATGGGGGATACAAAGGGAGAAATGAAAACAGTTCTTTCCCTCCAAAAGTTCATATTTAATTGGAGAGAAAATACATGTACACACATAAGTGTATAAACATGAATATATACACACACAAACACACATATCACATATGCTTATATATACAAATATGTTTTATATGTATACATGTGTATATATTCACATGTGAGTATATAAACACACACATGCAACATTCATTTTTTTGAGAGGGGGGTCTAAGGGATTAAAAAAAGCCTACTGTAGGAGGTAGCAATTGAGTTGAGCTTTGAAAGGAAATAGGGATTACAAGAGGCAGAAGAATTTGGTAGTCTTTTGTTCCACTGAATTCTAAATCTGTCTTTGTTTAGTCGATTTTCAGTTATGTCCAATTCTTTTCATTTATTTATTTATTTATTTATTTTTGGCAAAGACACTGGAGTGGTTTGCCATTTCTTTCTCCAGCTCATTTTACAGATGAGGAAACTGAGGCATATAGGGTCAAATGACTTGCCCAGGGTCACACAGCTAGAAAGTATCAGATTTCAGCTCAGGTTGAGGAGTCTTCCTGATTCCAGGCCCATCTCTCTATGCACTTCACCACCTAACTGCCCAAGTCTGTCTGTCCTTCAGATATTATTTGAATTTAGAGTAAGAAGAAACCTTAGAGGTAACATCTAGTCCAACCCCTTCATCTATTAGATGAAGATACTGAAATTCAGAGAGGGTAAGGTTTCATAAATATTAAATGGGAGAGAAGGCATTTACACTTGCATCTTTTGACTCTTCTCATTGACCTCCAATCTCTAATGCTCTTGCCACTGTCCTATGCTGCTGTCTCAGGATGATTTGTTCTTGATAATTTCCTTCTCTAATAATGATCGCGGGGCCTTTGCTACCTCTAATTAGTTTTAGTTTTTTTAGTTGTTAGTTTTCTTACTCATCTCTGGGATTCCAGTCTATCATGTTTTAAGTTCATTTTCTCTATAGCTGCCAAAACAATGTTCCCAAGACAAAGGCATTTTCCTACTCAAAAACTTTCGGTGGCTCCCCACTGGTAATGTATACTTTCTTAGGCACTCTCAATGTATCTTTCTGCCCTTAGTTCATACTATGCAACTTTATTCAAATTTTCTGTTCTGTCTATAAAGTATTATCTATTTTTGGACCTTGACATTCTATTTCCCACCTCTTTGCATTTTCACAAGCTATTCCTTAATGCTTAGAGTGAACTCCTTCCTTATCTCTGTCTCTTAGAATCCTTATCTTCTGTCAAGATCAGCTTAGAAAGCCATTTCCTGTGAGAAGCCTTCCCTGTGACTGGTGTCCTCTTTGCTCTTAATTTCCCTTGTATTTTATTTATTACAATGGCAAGCCGGGGAATTCTACCATTTCTCTAAACAAAAATTAGCATAGCTACCATGTTTTCCAATTCTTAAATCTAGAAAATGAACAAAACAATAAATCAAGATCTACTTTGTAACTCTTTGTTGATTTCTAAGGTGTAAATGTTCACCCTGAAAATTGAACAATGGGCTGTCAAACTGGTTCAAGTTGTCTCTAGCATACCCCTATGTACAAATTATATTCTATCCCACTTACACTAGTAGTAGAATATAAGTTTCTTGAAGGCAGATAATGTTTCCATTTTGCTTTATTTAAATGCCCAGCACTTGCTGCCTTATATGTAGTATACATATAAGTATATGTTCAATGTTAATGACTGTCATAGTGAATTGACTTTGTCATCTGGCCCCATATTGATGATAGGGAGGTATTATTTCTTACCTTTCTCCATTAGTATGGGTATGGGGATTTGGTTAATTTATATTTCTAAAATTCTGAGACAATATCACAATATCTTTATTATAGGGTTCAGTTGGTGAGCCTGGTCCAAAAGGAGAACAAGTAAGTCTTATAATTTGATCCTTGTGATGTTTCGTTGAATGCTCTGTGTGGTATGTAGTATGTGGTAAGTTACAGTTGCCATTGTGAAGTTATTTGGATGTGGCTTTAAAAAAGTGGGACCACTGGCCTCTTTCCCTAGGTGAAAATTATTTGATTTTTGTCCCTAGCTACACACAGTCTACTGTTAATCATGACTCTGGCGTGCACATGACTTTTCTCTGAAAAAGTACCTCTCTGCCTGTCTCCTCCAAATTTTCTTGCCTTTGGTTGTTTTAACATTCTGAAATCTCACTGAATCACACTGAAGCCATCAGTAGGTAAATTTAATTTTTTCCCCTAGGTTCCTCATCCATTGGAAAGAACATTCCTTCAAAGACTTCCCAATGAATAAATGAAGGATTCTAATGATTAACCCAGAAGTACAAATGAATTTCAGGTCAAACTTTTTGGATTCTTCCTGAAGCTATTGCCTGATTAGGGCTAGCCTCACTTCCAACTAGACTGTGTAAGCCCCTTGAGGGCAGACTCCACAAATGCTGTTTTGTTGATTTCTGTAATGCTCAGCAGAAATATAGGCTCATACAGGCATTCAGTAAATACTTACTTGGCTAGATGATTAAAACTAATCTAGGGCAGTAGTAATGTGAAGTGTTTGCCTTAATTTTAGGGTCGTGCTGGTGAAGAAGGTGAAGCAGGGGGAAAAGGAGAACTGGTAAGCCATTCTTGTTTATTTCACTTCTGTTTTAAAGTAGTATCTAACCAAACTTTGCAAATATTTTTGACTTACTTTCCTTAGATTTTAAAAATTTTGCATGTTTTTGAATTGAAATCTGTTCTTTTCATTGACTTCTGAAAAATCTGGAGTGTTTTGTTTATTTATTTATTTTTTTGCTTTTTTTGGAGGGCAATTGGAGAGTATTTTGTTTATAAACACACTTATGTTATAGGTAAAAATTGCTAAGTGGAGTAGGGGGAAAACCCTCTAGTTTCTAATCTCGTATGGACCTGTCCTCTCTACTACATCTTTTGGGGGCAAAAAAGTATTTATCTCTAGATGATGCATCTTCACAGTGAAAGAAGATTTGCATCCAGGTCTAAAAGTAATTCTCCTATTCTTTGGTATGCCCAAGAATTATTAATAGTTCCTGCCATTGAGAAAATATGTTGGAGAGAAGGAATCCTATCCCCGTCCTTGACAGACAGCTATCCTGTGAGTCCTTCTCTGTAATTTTAGTTTCCAAACAATTAACCCTTAAAGTATCAGATGCTCCTAGGAAATAATTTGGAGAACGGTTTAGTCATTTCTAAGCTATCAAAACATTAAAATTTTTTTAAAATGTGGAGAGGTTTTTATTTTGATATCTTTCTTTTTTTAAAGCAAGATGGATGCATTTCTCACCAAACTATTTTTAAAACCATTTTAGAGTGTAAAAAGCTATCAGCACTGGGATTTGATTATCTATTTGATTTTGCAAATTTAACTCTAATCTAAATGCAATACCTGATTTAACAAAGTGATTCCCATCATCAAGTAAATTTGGGGGAAAAAGCTTATCTCAATTTTTTTTCTGAGTCCCAGATATTCATTTCTAGGCAAAGAGAATGAATTCCATTTGCTTTCCAGTGCTGATTTACTGATGAGTGACATCTTTAAAAGATCATATTTTTCCTATTAGCTGACATTATCACTGTTAGGAAATTTTCATATTCACTTTTTAAAAAATTATGAAAGGAAACCATATTTAGTGAGGTAGATTAAAAAAAGGCATTTTCAAGAGTATAAAAAGGAACTTGGACTTTGCAATATTTATAGGGTATTGGAACTTTTAATGATATTTTCACATCTTATGACATTATACTTTTATTAATTTGATCATATTTCCTCCAACATTTCAATAATACAATCAAATTTGGGAAGTTTTAAGCAAATTATCTCAACTGTGAATACATTGTTCTAATATAATTTTGTTTTATTGATTTAGGGAGATATAGGATTGCCAGGCCCAAAGGGATCTGTAAGTATGATGAAGAGTAATATTATAAAAAAATCAATAAAACTGTATAATCTCTGCAGCATTCTATTTTATGAAATCCATCTCTAACCAGCAAATTTTCAAGGACTTGCCGCCAAGTAAATGAAGTACCAAATTTACTAATTTATTTAAATAATAGATTGAATCAGTAGAAAACTCTTGCCATTATGGAAACACATTTAACTTTGGAAGTAACCCTGTGAGCGGACAGTCTCTGTATTTCTTTAGGAATGGCTCAGTCACCATTAAGTAGCAATACATTTTCCAATTTTCTGCCCAAATTGGTCATTTTAAAAAATTAAATTGCACACTTTGGGGAAAGGCATCAGTACTTTATTATAATTTCCTTAGTAAGTATAAGATTCAAAAATGTTTCTTTGGTTTTTGTAATTTCCTATGTACTGGGACACTAGAGTTTAAATGGAAGAATGGTGTATTAGCTAAAGAAATCACATTCTAAGGCTTATTTGAGTGGGAGGACTTTTATTCTTTTTTCCTTGTGATATCAGAAGTCTCACATTATTGCATGTGAGGTACAGAGCTTTCATGAAATCCTTCATTAAGGTAGTATTTGTTGTTTTCTTAAATGGTTCTGACCATTGAGAAATGAAGGGAAATTTCTATTTAAGGTACTGCCTGCTTGCTACCTTTTTACTCAGAAGGTAGTTGACCAAAAATTCTTTTCTCCACTTGTGATGCCTACATTGTGTGTGGGTGTGTGTGAAAGAGAGAGGCAGACAGACAGACAGGACATACTTCTTTTACACTATTTAAGGCTCTTAATGGTCAAAGAGCATAATGCTCAAAAACTCTTGAAGTAACAGTAACAGCTGGCATTTTCAGGTTTTGCAAAGCTCCTTACAAATGTTATTGCATTCTTCTCACAATACCACCTCCTCAAGTAGGTGATATTGCTATTCTATTTTTACAGATGAGGGAACTGAGGCACACAGTGATTAAGTTACTTGTTCAGGTTACACAGCTAATAAGTGTCTGAGGTGAGATTTAAACTGATACCAGGTCCAGCGCTCTGTCCACTGGGTCACCTAGCTATCTCAATGAATGTCAAATATATGGCATAGGTCAGGAAAACATGTTAACAAAATCTGCATAGAGCTTTAGACTGAAAAATCCTCCTTCCTTATGTATATGTGGAAGGAATACTCAGGGTCATATTAGCTTTAAGAACTTAAATGATTAAAAAAAATAAAAATAACTTAAATGAGTGAGTTAATCAAAAGAGCAGTCCATTGTCCAAAAGGAAGAAAAGAGAAGATTATTAAGTTAATTTTATTTAAATTTCGATCAAATTCCCAGTTATAAGCTCTTGATGAAAAACACTGACCTCGGATTTGACCCTTTCCCTGAACTGGGCCAGGAGTTGCTAATGGAACACATCCTGCCCTTTTCTGCTTCTCTCTTTAGCACAGGATAGTCCTAAGCAGAATTGTCAAGTAGAAAACTTAGCCCCTCCTGTTCCCTTTCAGCATCCTTTGGACATTCTAATGTTATCGCTCTACCCTTGGTCCATGACTATGGCTTTTTACTTAGGTCTGCCTTTCCCAGGTGGACTGTCCCCACTCTGTATCTATTTTGGGCAGAAAGTATCTGTTTTGGGTCCTGACTCCACCAATATACCTTCAGTTTGACTACAAATTTGTCTCCTCTGCTGCCAAGAAGTGACTCAAGAACTCCACAGTACAGATCACTTCTGGTTTATTTCCAGCTGTTGACCTTCAACCACCCTGGGTCATTTCAGGTGCTTCTGGGAGTTTATTAGCATTCTGTAGAATTTCCTTGGCATGATTAGTTCTCACTTCTCATTGTCTCACATATAGACAGCCCTTTGTGCCACAGTTTCCCTAGAGGGATACTTTTTGGCAGGAAGGCTTAAATGGAGGCCAACCCTTTATAAATAAGGAATGGCAAAAATAAACATTTGCTGAGTTGTATTTGCATGCAAAGTAGTAAATTATATTAGTTTATCTTCTATGTTTTTGTTCTTTAGTATAAAATTTCTTTCTTTTTTTCTTTGCTTTCAAGAAATTAGCTCTTTCTTAGATAATGTTAAATTCATGAAACAGAGCCAGGAATATGCTGCTTTTATAAGCACACTTTTCTTGAACATTAATATTCTCTTACTGCCTTCCAATCTTTTATTCTCTCATTCATATTCTGCAAACACTAGTACATTGTAGCTGCTTCTGCCACAAATACCACCGGAGATAGTTTGACAAAATGTGAATTTAGTCTATTTTTATTAGAAATGATCTTTGGAAGTGAATTATGGGAAATACTTTTAAGGGTGTATTTTAAATGTAAATTCCAGCCTTCTTTCATATACATGGTTTATATTTAAGAAAATATGTGGTTCTCGTATAGCTAAATTTATAGTTATAGAACCCAGGTTCAAATCCTGGTTGTTCCATGCTAATATGACCTTGGGCAAGTCCCTCACCTCTTTGAGCATCAGTTTTCTCATCTATAAAATGGGGAGGTTAGAATAAGTGATCTCTTAAGGTCCTTTTCAGTTCTAGTATTCTGCCTGTTTTTAACTTCTTCAATACTTAGTTAAGTTGTATCACTGTGTTCCCTCATATTAACCTCTTTTATTTGATACTTGACATCTAGATGATGTAGAGTATAGAGTGCTGGTCCTGGAGACAGGAAGGTCCTCTTCCTGAGTTTAAATCTGGCTGCAAGCACTTACTAGCTTTGTGACCCTGGGCAAGTCAGTTAACCCTGTTTGTCTCAGTTTCTTCATCTGTAAAATGAACTGGAGAAGGAAACAGCAAGAAACTTCAATATCTTTTCTAAGAAAATCCCCAATGGGGTCATGAAGAGCTGAACCCAATTAAACAAAATACAACAATTAATTTTATCACACTTTCCCCCCTGGATACTGTTGGCTCCCTCATGTTCTTCATAGGATAGTATAAGAAATGAATGGTCATTTCTTTCCCTGAAATTTTCTTTCTGGTTTTGACTACACTGCCACTATTGTGGCAATCTAGCAGCTATACTCTAAAGGGCTTTTTTGTTAGCTAAAAAAGTTAACAGTACTTCTTCAGTGTTGAACTTACTGCCAGGAAATTACTTAAACACTCTCATGGATTTGGTCCTATCATAATCTATATGTTACTATAATATCTATAATAATGTAGATAATATGTGGTGAGGAAATGGGGATCAAATATGGATCTCATGATATTTCCTTTTGCTTTTTATATATCTTAGTAGTTAAAATGCCATAGCATTTTAATAGTTTGAGATATGCAGAGAAGAAATGGTATCTTATTATTTAAGTCCAGCTAGAAATTTAAGGGATTGGTGAATTGTAGATGTATATCACACACTTTGCTTAATGATTGAAGGAAGGAAACAAGTATTTATAAAGTTTCTACTGTGTGCTGGACACTCTGGTAAGCTCCTTACAAATATCATCACGATTGATCCACACAACAACTCTGGGAAGTGGGTGCCATTATTATCCCTTTTTTGCAGAGGAGGAACTGAGGCAGATCCAAGTTCAGTTACCTGCTCAGTGTCACATAGCTAGTAAGTGGCTACAGTCAGACTTAAGTACAGTGTTTTTTTTTTGTGCTTGTTTTGGAGCGGGGAGAGGTAGGGCAAATGGGGTTAAGTGATTTGACCAAGGTTGCATGGCTAGTAAGTGTTAAGTGTCTGAGGCTGGATTTGAACTCAGGTCCTCCTGACTCCAGGGCTGGTGATCTATTTATTCACTGTGCCACCTAGCCATCCCAAATACAGTTTTTCTTGACTCTAGGACTGGTGCTTTATCCCCTGTGCCACCTAGGGGCCTCTAGGTGACTTGTGGTACAGTGGAAAGAATGATGGATCCTGGAGTCAGAGAATCAGAGGTCAAATATGGTTTTGTCAGTTTACTACCTTTCTAAATGACCTTGGGCAAGTCACTTACTCTTTTTGCGCTTTGGTTTTCTCACCTCTAAAATAAGGTGGTATTGGACTAGGTGATCCCTAAGGTCCTTTTAAGGTCTAAGTCTTACTACTTCATTTCCCATAATCCATTAGACTAAGCTCCTTGAGGACAGGAACTATATTTTGCCCCCTTTTGCATCCTGAACACTTAACACACTTTTTGGTACACAGTAGGTGCTTAGAACATATTTATTGACTGACTGATCACTAGACATTGTTTAGAGAGGTGATTAGGGGCAAGAGGAAACACCCCTCCCCTCCCAAAAAGTGGGGAAAAAAGAATGAACATCATCAATGTGGATACTCACTTTTGACACAGATGGTATTTGCTTTGTGATTCAGGTTGTGCAGTGGATAGAATGCTGGACTTGGAATCATGAAGACCTGAGTTCAAATCCTGCTTTGGCCATTTATTAGCTGTGTGTCCCTGGGCAAATCACTTAGCCTACCCCAGCCTCAGTTTTCCCATCTGTGATACTAATAGTACCTATTTCACAGCACACAGGGTTATTGTGAGGATAAAATGAGATAACATATGCAATGCTCTTTACAAACCTTAAAGGGAGATGTCAAAGTTAACTATTATTAGGTAGTCTTTGAGAGTTGCCAAAAATTCATCACCCCATGGCCAATCTGGTGACAAGCCACTTGGATCTTAGTTTGGTCCTCATATGAGAGAAAGAAAACTGATTTAGACTCAGAAGATCTGATTCCAAATCCTGCCCATCACTTATGAGCTGTGTAACTATGGAGAAGTCACTTCACTTGTTTATGCCTCAGTTTTGTTGTCTGTAAAATGAGGCCCCTCAGCTGCTAAAGGGCCTTCCAGATCTAAATCTTTGACTCTATGATATAAAACCCATATATGTAGTGCCATAGCCAAAGTCTTTCCAGCTGAGTAGGAGCCTTGTACTCTGCTGGAACAGACTTGGAGAGCTCTTGCTCTTTTCTCTGCCATAATGTGCCACTGGATTTCAGTGCAAAATTTCTTGTATTAATAATAGAAAAGAAAGTCAGTAGCTTCAAAAACAGTATTTAACTTGAAACATTTAAGAACCTTGATTAACACCATGACAAACCATGATTCCAGAGGTTATATAATTCCTAACAGAGACGTGAGGGACTAAGCTTCAGAATGAAACACACATGGTCACCAATGGACATAGTCAACTTTGGGATTTGTTTTGCTTAACTTTGAGAGTTTGTTGCAAGGATTTTGTTTTTCTTCTTTTTTGGAATGGTGGAGGAGGCAAGAGAAAAGACAAATGCTTGATAGTTGAATGAAAATAACATTAATCTGAATTTTTAAAAAATGGATTTAGCATGCCTCATTTATTCTTAGGTGGGCAACCCTGGAGAGCCTGGTTTAAGAGGGCCTGAAGGATCACGTGGTTTGCCTGGAGTGGAAGGATCCAGAGGGCCCCCTGGACCACGAGGCATGCAAGGTGAACGAGGTGCAACAGGTCTTCCTGGTATCCAGGGCCCAGCGGTAAGTGTTGGTCATTTCATATGATTTTATTCTGTAGACCTCACCAGAAAAAAATATTAATTTGTATGGAAGGAGACTGGGTCAACCTTTGAAAATTCTTATGATAAAAGTCTACTAGGTAGATTTCCCAAAGGTAGCAGGTGCCTGGAGCTCCTTTTCTCCATGCTCATTTCCTTCCACTTTATTCCTAGCTCTTCTCACCTTTCAGGAAATGAAAATTACAAGTTACTCTGTAAGCCAACAGATAAGTGCTTGATATTCTCATGGGGTAACATGCCCCTTGATGAAAAGTATTCTGAGATCGGGAAATTCATAACTGAATGACTTTAAATCCTTGAGATGTATCAGAATTTGTCCATTTTATGAAAAAAAAAGTTTATTATTACCAGAAGGGCTATTTGTGACAGCCATAGCATAGACTGTCATCCTGAATGCCTGAGCTTTTATCCCTCTGACAGTGTTTGTCAGCTTACAATTTAATAGTGCCTTCTTTATAGCTCTGTATATAAACTGCCTTTTCTCTTTCCTGTCCCAGGGTAGAGCACCAACGGATCAGCATATTAAGCAGGTTTGCCTAAGAGTTATGCAAGGTAAATATATTACAATGGTTTGACTATTTTGTGCTTGAAGGAAGGTGGAATTTGGATAACAATGTCAGGCCTATTTTATTGAATGTGTCGCCATCAATAATATCTTATAAACTCACAGAAAACAAAATTAGCTTTCTGGATGTCTTGCATTTAAAAAGCTACTGGTACCCTGGGGATACACTGGGAAAGCAATTTTGCTATTTTTAAAAAAAAAGTTGTTTTTTTTCCCTGCCTCTTTGGTAAGAGGATAATTCACAAGGAGGCAGCATTTTTCTGCTTCCTATTGTCAGCTAGCTGAACTTTTAGAGTATTGTGACAGAGGTATCTTTGTCTTCTCCACTTTTTTTTTTACTTCTACAACTTCGTTCAATTTAATCCAATAAGTAAAGGCCAAATGTGTGTCTGGTATTCAAAGAAGGAAAGAAAGACAGAGTGTAGCACATTGTAGGACCTCCAACAGCTTATCATCTAGTGTTTAGTGTGATACACTTGATAAAGGCTGTAAATGGCTCTCCCCCAAGCCAGGGGATCATTTGCAAACAGAAATGGAATACCGGTCTGCTAATGGAGATATTGAAATGCCAACAGATCTTATTTTTCACTCAGGGTTAAATAATGTTCATACCATCTTAGGTAATCACTAAGAACTAATTTCTGAAAATGATGACAATGATTAATTTCTGAAAAAGATATTTGCTACGTCTTAAAAATTCAGCCAAAATCATAGTGTGCCTACTTTTAATCATGATCTCTGTCTAAATTGGTTTTGAACCATAAAGGAAATGATGTTCTAAGAAATGGTCCACAGCTGAGATATTGAGGTCTTTTTCCTTATAGGCTGGTAAGCAAGCAGTTTTTCCATTCAATAAAAACCCTTCTCTAGGATATTTGATTTTATAAATATCTTTCCTGTTTTCCTGTACTCTATAGTAATTCAGTTTATACAATTATGGAAATTCTTGGAATTCAAGTCCATTCAACTAACACTTATTAAATGCAAGAATGTACAAGTCACTGTAATAAAAAGATTTTTAAAAGGCAAAGTACCTAGAATCAAAGAAGCAATAAAATATGCAGCTTGTGCATTTCTTTGTAAAATGTCAGTTTAGGTATCTTGGTTGAGAAGTGGCATTTTATTCAGTTTTTTAAAAAAACCACATAACATGAACATGATTTAACTTTCCCCTCCCCAAAATATGTATAAGATAGGATAAGACAAATCCAAGATATCAATAATTACTCAGCGTCTTCAAATCTCATTTTCTTTATGCCATATCAACAGTTACAAAAAAGTTATTCATTTCTAAAATTCATATTCTTTTTCACTCTTTAAAAACAGACTTCCATTTGTCATAAACAGCAGTTCTCTTCCCGAGTGTTTAATTTTGTTAATGGGATAATTTCCTTGTTTGGCATTGTTCTTCATGATCTTGTTGAAGATTCATAGTCTATTTAATGGTTTCTGAAAAAAATTACAAAAGGATATTAATTTTTAAGACTGAATTTGACAGCTTCAATGAAGCAGGTTATTTTTAATTTCCCTCTGTCTATTTCAAGCATGGAAAGACTTTGGAGGGAATATTTTTAAGAAAACTTAAAATTAGAGGCTATTTCTAGAGACTTCCTGACTCTCAGAATGTTCTTAGTTGTCAGGATAAACATACATGGCTGAAACATGGAGATAAATCTGAGGTGGACTTTGAATATTAATTTGTGGACAAGGTTTTTGTTTTGTAAAGCTTTTTGGCACTGATCGGGGCCCCTGTACCTCACTGATAATAAGTAGCTCATCCTTCTTTTCTAGCCTTTCCAGGATACCTGGCTGCCCATTCATACTTGGTCACTTATTTAAGACATTTCTAGACTTTTGGAGGATTCAGATTGAGTTTTGATTCTTATAGAACCCCTTTTTGTCAAAAAGTCTGATATTTGTTCTGTGTACTCTCTCTACCACTCCAATGGCCCCCAGAAAATTAGGTTTCTTAATAGATAGATAATGGAGAAGTTATGACTTGATTAATTTCTCACTGTTAGTTATGAAGATTTTTAAAAATGAAGTTTTTTTGAGAGCAGGGGATGTTTTATTGTTTTTATTTTATCTCCTGCACTTAGCATAGTGCCTGGCCCACAGTAGGTGTTTAATAAATGCTGATTGATATATGAGCAGACTTAGAAATTTGTGTTTGCTTTAATTTGAGTCACATCCATGTTGAAAACTTCTCCTTTTCTTCATTGCAGAGAATCTAGCCCTGATGGCTGCTAGTCTGAGAAGACCTGACTCAGGTGCTTCTGGGCTACCAGGGAGACCTGGACCACCGGGTCCACCTGGGCCCCCAGGAGAGAATGGTTTTCCAGGCCAGATGGGACCCCGTGGGCTCCCAGGTCTTAAAGGTCCTCCTGGTGAACTTGGTTTGAGAGGCCCTAAAGGTAAGGGATTTTTCATTTCTAAAAACAATAACATAATAGATATTATGCAACTGAAATCAATAAACATTTATTGAATATTTGATACATGAAAGATACAGATTGGTAAAGGGCATATTAAAGATAGCAAAATCCCTTTACACAGAGAGACTTACAGGAGGCTAAGTATATTATTTCCTTACATGAATGAGTATTATAAAAAATTCCCCGTCAAAAATTTGAGAAGGAAGAGTTAACTTTTATCCAGAAAGATGAGGAAAGGCTTCATAGAACTGGGCCTTATAAGAACAGAAGAATTGCAACAGATAGAAATGTGATAGAAACATGTTTAAGATATGGGAGATGATCTGGGCAAATACTCTGAGGCTGAGCAGTGGATTTATAAACTATTAGAAATTCAATTCAAATTTAATACAGAAAATGTAAAAGGGACTAGTGTGAAATGAAGCAAGAAAGGTAGATTGGAGCCAGATTGTAGAGGGCTTTGAATATAAGCTAAGGAGTTAAAATAGAAGCTAAGAAGTTTATATTTTACACTGTAGGCAATAGCAGGGAGTCAATGATGGTTTTTAAGGCAAGAGAGAGACGTTGTCTGAGATGTGCTTTGGGAAGATTAATAATGTATGCAAGGAGAGATTAGAGAAGGGATAGACTAGATGCAATGAGACCCATTACAGTAGTCCAGGTAAGAGGTGATGAAGGTCTGATGTCAGGTGGTGACAGCATGAACGGGGAGAAGTTTGTGAGAGATATTGGCATAGGACATGGTAACTGGATGTCAAGAGTGACAAAAAGGGACATACCCAGCATTAGAAGGATGGTTCTACCTTGAATTGAAATACTTAAGAGGAGGGATAGGTTTCTTTTGGGGGTAGGGAAGAAAAGATGAATTGAGTTTTGCAGATATCTATTAAAGATGGCAATATGAAAGGTTAATAGTTGAATCCAGCTCCCCCAAGTAAACTCTCCAGCAAAGATTTAAAAGGGTATCAGAGGAAGAATTGATGAATGAAATAAAAGGGAATCACCATAAAGTTCCCTTTTCCAGTATAGAACTGTATAAGAATATGGCCAGAAGCCTTGGGATGGTTTGATCAGGTTCTATAGCAAGCAAATGGGATCTTTGCTCTGGCCTGTAGGAGCTGTAGGGGGGCACAAAGTGACTTCTTGTTATGATGATAGAGTTGAGGATGTCAGTGGGTTCTCCAGGTATCCTAAAGCCGGTGGAATCTTCCATGTTTCGTCAGGACCTAAAGAAATGAAGATGGGGATGAGACCAACACCCACGTTAGGTATTAGAAGAGGGAGGCAGAAGCCATGGTTGGAAGCAGAGGATGGGTCTTGGGCCTTATCCTAATTTAGGGTTTCAGAAGAGAGTAAAGACGGAGACCAGGAATAAGTTATCTTCTAGAAGTGTGACAAGGGATCCTCATTATAGAAGAGGAAGAACCAGGTATTGTTTGACTACCCCATCCAAGAGTGTGTGTGTGTGTGTGTGTGTGTGTGTGTGTGTGTGTGTGTGTGTGTGTGTGTGTATGTGTGGAGGGGTACAGTTTGGCCCAGATAAAGTCTCAATCTAGAAACTGAGACTGGAGATATAAGTAAAAAGAAGAAACACTGTATACAATGAAGTTATGAAGCCTAAAAGGTAAACAGAGAAGAAAATAATAATGGCAGAGGCTCAGGAAAAATGATTTGTCCATATAGACTCTGAGGATAGGTGGAAGGCATAAAATAAATAAGAAAATGAAATTAGAAGTAAATGAATTGGAAGGAAGACCAGTTAATTTGGCTTGGGACATATCAGATTTGATTTGGTGTGAGGTCATCCAAGTGGAGATCATAGGAGGTGGAAGGGACCTCAGAGACCATCTTGTCAAAGTCCTCAATTTATAGAGACCAAGAGAGGTTAAATGACTTGTCCAAAGTCTCATAGGGAGTAGAGTCAGAGATAGGTTTGGATTTAGGTCCTCCCGCTGAAGAGTCAGGATTCTTTCCATTGTACTATGCTGCTTAAGTTGGAAACTTGTATGCACACTCATACACCCATATCCACACACACAAATTTACACATACACACACCTGCCCCAAGCAGAGTATAGTGGATAGTGTGCCTGTCTCCAAATCAGGATGGTCTAGGTTCAAGTATTCTATTTGATATATAGTGGCTTTTGGACCCTGGTCAAGTCACTTAACCTTTTGGTACCCCAGGCAACTCTTTAAGATTGTAAGGTAGAGAGCAGGGGCCAATCCCCTTTGGTAAAGAGTTTCCTTACCTGGAGTTCTCTACAGAGGCAAATCCAAAAATAGAAAAGCCTACTATTGGCCAGTTTGCTTATTTCATGTATGTATGCATGCACAACACACATATATATGCATACACAAAGATGTGTGTGTATATCTGTCTGTCTATCTATCTATCTATCTATCTGCCTATATCTTATATCCTAGCTGTCCCATCTTAGTGGCACAGTGGATAGAGTATTGGGCCTAGAGTCAGGAAGTCTTTTCTTCCTGAGTTCAAATCTAGCCTCACACACTTACTAGCTGTGTGACCCTGGGCAAATCACTTAACTCTGTTTGTTTCAGTTTCCTCCTCTGTAAAATGAGCTAAAGAAAAAAATGACAAACCCCTCCATATCTTTGCTATATATTTGCTAAACCCAAATGGGGTTATGAAAGTCAGATATGCCTGAACAACAACAAACATCTGTATCCTGATACATATATAAACATGTATATGTAAATATGTGTATATATGTGTATATGTCTTTATACATACACACACACTCACTTGTAGCTAGGTGGAACAGTAGATAGAGGGCTGGGCCCAGAGTCAGGAATATCATTCTTACTGAGTTCAAATTCAGGTTCAGACACTTACTAGCTGTGTGGCCCTGGGCAAGTCACTTTACCTGATTTGCCTCAGTTTTCTACTCTGTAAAATGAGAAGGAAAATGTCAAACCACTTCAGTATTTTTGCCAAGAAAACCCCAAATGGGGTCATAAAGAGTCAGACATTATTGAACACAACTAAACAACAACAACAATCTATATCCAGATACATATATAAACATGTATGCATACATATACATATAACATACATGTACACACCTATTCTTGACCCTTTCCCCTTCTATATGCATTTTCTCCCTTAGAAAACTATAGGTTCTCTCTGATAACATCAAATACCACCTCTATGGAGATAATTCATGTGTGTGATTCATTTGTATATGTATTATATACATGGAGGGATGGTACTTGATGTCATGGGAGTAAATGAGTAATTTGTTGAAGAAGAGCTGATAGAGAAGGGGAGAGGACTAATGAGTGAGTCTCCAAGGACCCCCAGAAGAAGGGGAGTGTAAGCCAGCAAAGGAGACAGAGCAGCAGGTGGTATGCTACTATGAACTGACAAGTTTTCACTATGTTTTGGGGGAAGAACTTTTAATCACTGAGCTTGAGATATCATGTCAATGATCCCAGCACCCATCAATCATTTATTCAATAAGCATTACATGACTATCATGTAAACCTCCTACCCCCCATTAAATTTATATTGAATGAACTTTTTATTGGCTCTCTTTGGCAGAAGAGGAATTATCTGGCCCCACCTAGTTCATGGGTGAATTGTGGTCCATCACCTTAAAGTTTCTTTACGTAATGGGAGCTTTCTCGCTTTCTCTTTTTAAGGCAGTTTAAAAGCACTCATCTTGAATGGCATCATGGTATAGTAAATGAGGCATTACAATGGGAATCAGGAAGACCTGGGTTCAGATCCTACCTCAGAGACTTTATCAGTTGTGTGAACATGGACAAATTACTTAAATAAACCCTTTGTGCCTTAGTTTCTTCATCTGTAAAGTGACAGAGTTGAACTTGATGCTTTAAATCTATGATCCTATGATCCACTATTTTTTTTTTTTGGTTTTTGGAGGGCAATTGGGGTTAAGTAACTTGCCCAAGGTCACACGGCTAGGTTTTTATTTGTTTGTGCATTGTCTGAGGCTGGATCTGAACTCATGTCCTTCTGACTCCAGGGCCAACGCTCTACTCACTGCGCCACCTAGCCACCCCAGATCCACTATTTTATAGAAAATAGAATTGCAAAATATATTAGGTATTCATAAAGTCAAAGCTGTAGGCTGCTTGCTATTTGGCACAGATATGTATAGTAGATTGGTGTGTAAATGTGCTGACTGGTTTGCAGAGAAAAATAAAGCCTAGAGCTGCTGTGCCACCCCAAGGGACAACCCTGAGTGAAGGTTGTATTTTCAGGAACACCTGAAAGATGTATCATCACAAACTAGGAAAACAATTTCTTTAATGTGTTGCTCCAATTAGCAGTAAATATTATGGTGTAAATCGTCAAAGAGCAGGCAAGCTGCTTCTGTGGATGTAGGAGTGAATTACTGGTGCAGTTGGCTAACCAGGCTCTCAGTTGGAGCAATTTAGTTAATTACATATGTGATTTTTTGCAGGTGCAAAACTGCTTATCAAAACAAGGGGATCTAATTGGGGCTCCTTTGCAAATCTGGCAAATTGCCAATATTTCTGAATTTTCAGAGGTTGGCCACAATAAAGTACACTGAGGAAACTGAGATTAGAATTCATCCTGAAGATAACTAAAGCTTTTTCTCCAAGAGGGACAAAGAGTTATTTTTCTTTAACCTGTTTTCAGCTGTTAGTTTGGACACATACTCAGATGCTGGTCTGAGCGGTCGGGCCCTATTCACTTGGCAAACCATTTCCTGTGTTCTCCATTTTTTTGTGATCGATTATTTCTTCAGATTGATCTGCTGGACCAGACCGCATTGTTGAGAGCCTCTTGGTGCCCTTTAGAGCACTAACAATTACTCAACTTATCTCTGAAAGGGAAGGAACACATTTCAGGTTTCTACTTTCTATAAAAAGCCACAGGTCGGCAAGGGCCCATTTTGTTTGGACAAAAGGAAATGGAAGTATTTGGAGGCAGGGCTTTATCTGGGTCAGTCACTGATTGTCTCTCCTTAAGTCCCATCCTCATTCATTTAAAGAATGAAAATGCCTATGTGTGCCCCTGAGAGAGATTCGTTCTACAGCTGAGGTGATGGAATTGGTCAGGATGCAGTGCTGCTGAGGAGACTGCTTCCAAAGTAGCTCCTTTTTTTGCAGTTGCTGACACTGGGCTTCATCAGGTGTGTCGGGAGTAAACCAGGAACTCCATTTAATAGAGAAAAAGGCTCCCATCTACATATAGAAACTAGCAAATGCCACTAACACCCAATTGAAATGCCAAGCATAGTTTGATGAAATAGTTGTTTTTATTCCAAATGATCTTATGATTTTTGATATGAATTCTAAGCAGCCAAAGAAAGGTACTTTGTGTCTCAGATAAAAGCTTTGATCCTATAAGTATTTTCTTATTCCAGGAATTTGTTTACATTTTTCTTAGTGACTTCCCTGAGAGTAGATAATGCTGTTTTTTTTCCCCAAATCTGTTTTCAGTTTTCCTTTTTCCTTTGAAAAATGGGTAATGGTTGGTGCAGCTAGGTGGCGCAGTGAGTAAGAGCGCCGGCCTCGGAGTTGGGATGACCCGGGATCAAAACCAGCCTCAGAAAATGAGCACCCACACATAAATAATGACTGGCCGTGTAACCTTGAGCAAGTTACTTAACTTTAAAAAAAAAGAAAAATGGGTAATGGGGTTAAGAGATTGGAGTGGGGGGGGGGGTAGCTCAGTTAGGCTTCTCCTTAGAGATAACCCTGTCCCATTTGTGAAATGTCTTAAGTCCCTACGTAAACATAACAAGATTTTTTTTTAGCATAAATCCTCCTATGTTCTAAAAATCCCTAATGTTTGTGTCCCAAATGTATCCTAAGATCTGCTATATACTTACAGCTTAGGGTGGCTTTTTAGCCCAAGGCACTCCAAACAAGAAGGGATATAGATTTTGGCATTACTGCCATTTTCTCTATTTTCACAGCCAAATTCAGAAAGAATGATGACTTAGAGGGAAGAGACTTCATGAATATTTAACTTGTGGTTTATTCTCACATTGTCACTTTATTTAGAACCCCTTTTCAAAGGACTCCTTGTAGGAATCCTTTTTTTTTTTACAAGGACTAAAAGACTGTGTAATCAGTTCAGGCCATGTCCTAACATCTTCTCAAAAAAAAAGGAAAATAAATGAAATCCAAGAAAGAAAAACCCAGAAATACTCCCTTTCTTGCCTTTTTTTTCCCGGGAGATGCTGTAATTTCTGCTTTAGAAATCAGTAGAAATTAGCACCAAAATGCATTAGGCTAAGAATACTTGTAAATCACATTGGTTTTTCATTGACAAACTTAACATAGTAATACAAAGGTATCTTAGAACCAAGATACAGGTGTTTTTACTGGCATTCGATATATCTATATGCTATACATCTTTACTGTCTTTTTTGGGGAAGAACTTTTAATAATTGACCTTGAGAAGTCATATCAGTAACCTCAGTGCTTCTCAGTCTATTATATTCAATAAGCATTTATTAAATGCCTACTATCTATCTATACCAATTAAACTTATATCAAATGAACTTTTATTGGTTCCCTTTAATAGATGAGGAATTATTTGGTCCCACCCAGTTCATGGGTGCAACATGGCAAATCACATTAAAATTTCCTTATCTAATGGGAATGAGGAACATAAGGTATATAAGAGCAGGCTTTTTGGGTATCATTTCTATTGGTCTTAAATTAGTCATTTTTCTTTCAGTGTATTTGCTTCTGAAGTGAGGAGAGTACTCACTTAGTCTTTTAAGCTATTAGTATTATTTCAAAATTTTCATTATCTCTATTGACTTTAAGATCTTGTAGGCATGATCTTTATTTTTAGACATTGTGGTGTGAGTCAAAGAGAAAAGTGCAATATGCATATTCATATTTGGGAAAAAATACCCATGTTATATCATAACTGTGAAGAACACTACTTTAAATGTTAATCTCTTCATAGAGAATGGGAGTATCAGTAATAACTTGCAAAGATGAGGAAGAAATAGAAATTCTAGATTGGTGAAGAGTTTTTAAAGTTTTATAGAATGTTCCCAGAGATTTTCCACTTGAGATGACTATGTCCAGACATCTCTTACTCAGAGCAAGTCTTACCTTGGAGCTATCTCAAGAAACATCTTTAGATGGAGCAGACTCCAGAAAGGCAGATCCCTTGTCTCAGATTTGTCTCAGATGCTACCTTACCTCTCACACATCTAACCAATTACTAATTTCTGTTGATTCTGTCTCCTCTTGTATCCATCTCCTCTATTTCTACAGCTTTCACCTTGGTCGAAGCACTCATTACCACTTGCCTGGAGCATTACAGCATCTCCTTAATTGGACTTCCTGTATCTTTCTCAGGGTAGCTAGGTGGCATAGTGGACGTGCTGGCCCTGGAGTCAGGAGGACCGAGTTCAAATCCAGCCCCAGATACTTACTAGCTGTGTGACCTTAGACAAGTTACTTAAGCCTATTTGCCTCAGTTTCTTAATCTGTAAAATGAACTGGAGAAGGAAATTCCAAAAAAAAAAATTCCAGCATCTTTGCAAAGAAGACTCCCATAATGAGGTCACAAAGAGTTGGATGTGACCAATTAAACAAAACAAAAACCACTCTTTTCTCTTTAGAGCTGGTTATGTCATGTCTCTGGTCAAAAGTCCTAAGTAGCTGCCTATTTTTAAAGTTCTTTGCCCATATTTAAGGCCCTCCTCAAGGTAATATCAATGTACCTATATAGTTTGACCTGTATTACTGCCTTCCTTGTACTCTATGATTTAACCAAACAGAACTTATCTCTGTCCTTTGAACATGATGGCCTTGGCTCATACTGTTCCCCGAATCTGGAATGTTTTCTCTATCTCTCTGTCTCTCTTTCCCATACTGTGTTTCTCTGTCTCTTTCACTATATCTTTTGCTATCTCTCCATCTTTCTATCTCTTTTTATTTTACTTTCCCTGTCTTTATATCTCTCTGCCTGTCTGTCTCTTACTCTTTCTCTTTGTTGTGTGATTTCCATCCATCTGTCTGCCAAAATCCATTTCAGATATTCTTTCCTCCATGAAGCCTTCCCTGGTCTGTCCCCTTCCCTAACAATCTGTAAAAACCTCATGGAGCACAGTTTCATAGCTCACTAATGCACCTATTCTATTCTATTTTGTATCTGTGTTTGTCTTTTATCCTTCTGTTAGACTGTAAGCTCCAGAAAGGCAGGACTCATATCTTAACTCAACTTTGTGTCCAGTTTCCTGCAAAATATATATATATATATATATATATATATATATATATATATATATATATATATATATATACTTAATGAATACCTATTCTTTCTATCTTGTTCTGAGTCAGGTTCACATGATCCTAGAAAGGAGGCTTGCCTAGGGTTTAGAGAAAAGTTAAACCCTCTGCCACACGGGAGTCTTATTCTTCCTTGTTTTGCAGTGAATTT
This sequence comes from Gymnobelideus leadbeateri, assembly GCA_011680675.1. Taxonomy (NCBI): domain Eukaryota; kingdom Metazoa; phylum Chordata; class Mammalia; order Diprotodontia; family Petauridae; genus Gymnobelideus; species Gymnobelideus leadbeateri. The sequence continues at coordinate 852,259 of WOXC01009202.1, forward strand.
AGAATAATGTGGCTCAGTCTAAGAGTCCATGTAACACGATCTCATTATCAAGTAATTTTGAGCTCAGTGGCATAGATACAAGGGCAGTATTAAGACAGCAAAGATAGCAGGTTGCTTCCTTGCAATCCATTGTAGAAAATCAACTCAGTCTTCAAGATTGAGTGTGGGAATAAATTTAGACTTTAGAATTCAATTGAAAACTCCATTTTAATTTATAATTTCCACCTCCTGTCTCCTGTGGGTGTCGGTGCCTTTGGAGGCAAGCCTCAAGAATGACGCTGATATGACATTTAAATTGCTAATTTTGAAGGGGCTTCTTAGCTGTTAGTTTTTAAAAGGATAATTGTAATATCTTAATGTAACATCATTATCTAGACGATCTATGGAAAATAAGCAGGTCTAAAAGATTGGAGTTTATCCGAAAGAAGAGATTTTCATCTCTTCTTACTTACTTTATATAATTGGGTTCTTAATTAAAGTGATTTTGAAAGGCTAGTCATTTCATTCTGAAAAGTCCTTATGCCAGAGTGAGTACAACTAAAGCAGAAGCATCATGGGTATTTAAACTTTTGCCTCAATGTTACAGAGTATGAGGATTCATTGGATATCTATGTGCGTGTATATATACATACATATAGATATACATATGTACATATATACACACATACAATACATAATCTCATGCCCTGTCTTGCAAATGTTTGCCATTGGCCCAATGTGGATGGCTCAGTGAGACCTTATTGCTACTAGAAAAATAGCTCAAAATATGCTTCCTATTGATGGAGAACCAGGAATGTCCCTCCATTTACTATTCCTTCTGGTAGATTGAGAAGGGCAATTTGTAGGATTTTATTGGTATAGAAAGGAAGGAAACAAGCATTTATTAAGGACCTACAATATGCCAGGCATTGTGCCAAGCCATTTACAGATATTATCTTATTTGATCCTCACAACTCTATCGGGTAGGTGCTGTTATTATCCCCATTTTATAGTTGAGGAGACTGAGGCAGACAGAAGTTAAGTGACTTGCCCAGGATCACATAGCTAGTAAGAATTTAAGGCTGGATTGGCATTTAGGACTTCCTAATTCCAAGAATATCACTCTATCCACTGAACCACTTAGCTGTGTTTCTTGGAAACTCCCAGATAAAGAAACAATGCAGGTCAGCACACTTTCTGCAACTTGCAGTTGTCAACCAGTGCTGAGAGATTGTGACTTGCCCAGAGTTAGACAGTTATCATTGCCAGATGAGACAGAACTCAAACCTAGGACTTCCTAGTTTCAAGGCCTGTTTTCCATCTACTACAGCTACTGGTGTCAAATTCAGAGAAATGGATCCCTGGGGGATCCATATTGACTTAGAAAACCACAAATTAATAGAATCTGTATTGTATTTTTATTTATTTTGTTAAACATTTCCCAGTTATATTTTAATCCTGTTGGGTGGCATTCAGTGCAGGCTGAGAGTCTGATACCTCTGCATTATGTGTGTCCCATTCCAAGTATCTTAAGATGCTTTAAAATACCATCCAGTTTGGCAACAGCTTTATGTTAGCTAACTCCTTGGCTTTCAGTGCTGTAAACAGGTAAGATTTTATTTTCTTTTCCTAAAAAAAGTGTGGAAAAATAACATTTGGTATAATTTAATACAGGTGACTTGGGTGAGAGGGGTGAGAGAGGACCCCCCGGGAGAGGACCCAAAGGCTTGCCAGGATCAATTGGTCTCCCAGGTAAAAATATGGGGAGGAAGACAATTCTTTCCATTATATAAATGATATGTGTGATATATAATATTACATATATACACACATATATAAAATATCATAATATATGTGTCATATGTGATATACAAAAGATCTGTTTCTTGGATATAATGTGTGAGGATGTGCATCTCTTATTTTAAACTATTTGAAATATTTCAAAGACATTAAGAGCATCTAATGCCAATGCAATGCCAAAAAAAAAGAAAGAAAAAGGAGTGAGGGAGAATGGAGATAATAGCCCATTAATTCAGATGAATTGGGGAAAGGGCAATCAGTTGGTACAAAGCCTGAATTATAGGTCATTTAAAAAGATATGACATTTCAATACTTAATTCTGTAAAGTAACACAAACTATTAACTAAAAGGTTTTCTCTATAACCTACTTAAATGAATAAAGGCCAGTAATTGACAGTCACTGTGGGTGCAAAATAATAATAGCCCACATTTATATAATGAAGAAGATGTATGGCATGCTCAGCAGCCACACCACGGTAAAACCACCTTGGCAGACAGGCCAACCTAGGGTGAGGCTAACGGACAAGCCTCAGACTGCTCAGTGAGTTAGGGGGATGTTTATTCCAAGCATGTGAAGACTTCCCCTGGTGCAATGTGCAGATGAGAACAATTTATTCCAAAGACCATGAAGGCGGCTGAAGCAGGTGCTGTGGAGTGCTTAGAGCTTGGTCAGACATGGAAGATGCCAGGGTCATCCACTGCATCCCAGTTGTCTTGACTTTTGTCCTGACACTGGACTTCAGTGATGCTGGAGAAGAGAGTAAGGCTGATGACTTTGTATAACTTTGCCTCACTAAATCTAATTTTCTCACATGTCAAGACATCACCCACCATCCACTATTTTGCCTCAACATTGTGATGTCCTCTTCAAAGACAAAGGATGAACAACAACATAAATTTTCTCAAATGAGTCTCTCACAACAAATTTTTGAGGTAGTGATTATAATTTTCTACAGTCTACAGGTGAGGAAACTGAGGAACAGAAGTTTAGCTCTTTGTACGCCAAAATGTTTGAACAATTTCCCCAGTGTAATTCTGCTCTTCCCCCCCCTTCAAGCCCCAACAAACAGTACAAAAGTTACCTTAAGCATAGCCCTGTGGCAGTTATCACCAATTATCCACATTAATTTGGTTTTCACTCCGTTTTGTAGAATGAATAGCTAATCTCTACAAATAGAAGCTTCAAAATAAATCCTTAAAAACTCCTGGCATGGTAGCTAGAATGTTGGACTAAATCCATTCTAAATTGATGATCTTATGACTCTCATTTTTGAAAGATAGCAGATTTTAAAAAGCAGCCTTGAGGTTGATCCTGAACTCTCTGCATTTTAGTAACAGAAGACTCTGTGAGGAGAAGCCTGGGTGCTTACGTTAACAGGGTAGTGTCAGCCTCCTGCTGCTGCCAGTAGTAAATATCAGTAGGAATTAGGCTAGAACTATCAATCCATTTAGAATTGATTCATAACGTTGGCTCTGGAGTTGGGAGCACCAGAGCAAGGCTTAGAGACAATTCAGTGTAAGATCCATAGGCCCCTGTGGAGTCATGTCTCAGTGCATCTGCACCCAGCCAGCTCAGGGGCCTTTTATCTTAGATCCTCTTGTGGCAATTTTAGTTTAGCTAGAATCCCAAAGCACCCATTTCCCCCCCAGGTTGGTTAGTATAGAAGACAGAAGAAAAATCAGAAATTTTGGAAAATTAGCCCTTGAAAACTTAAAATGCAGAAATATGCTTCTTTCTCCTTTTAAAAACTGCCAAAGCCTTATGTAGTTTCATTATTGCTTGTTTTCATTATTGTTAAAATAATTTCTTAGTTTCCTAATTTAATAATCCCTTTGCCCTTGGTGATATATTGTCTCTATTTAAAATGGCCTCTAAAAAGTGAATAAATTTAGAAACAGAAAAAGCAGCACTTTCAGAAAGTTGTTGATTCATGGATCCTTCAAGATGTTGACTAAGAACTGCCAAAGGCCCTGGTGATTGATGAAAGGAGGAAGAATTCAGCCGCATTCAAGGAGATGATAAGAGGAAGACAATGCTACACATTTCATTATTTAACATGATCTGATTCCCTGTATAATGCATGAACCAGAGGAGAGAAGAAATGGAATTCACCATTCCAGAGTAGGTGATTCCAATAATAATGAAACATTGATGCCATCTACTCTTAAATCAACAAGCATTTCCTAGGGGTCTATATGTGCCAGGCACCTGTGCTAAGGGCTGGGCATACAAAGAAAGGCCAAAAAACCAAATCAAACCAAAATGAAGATTCAAAACCCAAATCAAACAAACAAAACAAAACAAAGCAATCAACCCAGATCTTTTCTCTCAATCAGTTCACAGCTCAATGGGTGTGAAAAACACTCATACCTAGCTGTCTATGTTGCAGCACTTGTAAACTGTTTTTTTTCCTAATTGTATTTATGATGAGTATTTAGAGTAAATGGCCTAATTTCTTGTATGGATAACATAATTCTCTATTATTGGCATCTATTCCACTTACTAAGTTGAGAAGTGGGTATAGGGTCTCTACTAAATATAAATCAGTGTCTTAGAGAGTTGATTAAGAACACTGACTGGTTAAATGACTTGCCCAGGGTCACACAGTCAGTATGGCTCAGAGGTTTAACTTGAAACCAGGTCTTCCTAACTCTCAGGGAAGCTTTTTATCCACTATATCATGCTGTCTCTTGTTGACAGTCATACTTTAGATTTTCCAGGACATCAAATGGGGGTAAAAAAATAAAAGGTTTACAAAATCTTCTGCACAAACAATACTATCTATATGACTTTTCACAATACGCCTGTGAAGTAGGCAGTACAAGTATTATCTTCACAGTTTTACAGATTTGGAAACCAAGGCTCAGAAAGAGGTGATGACTTACCTAAAGTCACTTAGTCAATGAGTGGTAGAGATCATACTTTTAAAGCCCAAATTGGATACTTCTTCTGACATTGCTGTTCTAAGAAAGGCTTACTGGGGATAACTCAGTATAAAGTGGGACTAAAGATGGCTGAAGGAACTCTACAATGTCATTCTATGATGGGTCCTTAGAAAGAAGTAGATAGGCATTAGATTGGAAAAACCAGTGATCATCTGATTTTCTCTTCAGAGAATTATTTCTTCAGATTGGGGCTTCATTAATGTGTTACCTAATATTAGATATACTCACAAGCTATAGGGTGCCAGTGCCTCCTCCCAGGATCTGGTGACAATTCAAAAAAGTCTCTACCAAAAATTTGCTTTTGCAGCATCTGTGAAAAAGCTTTCTTAATCTATTTCAAAGGATCATAGGATTTAGAACTAGAAAGTACTGTGTTTCAATTTTCTCTTTCTTCTCATTATTTTAAAGAAAAAGTCTAAAAGTGTGTTTTCTGTGGTCTTATTTTCAGCATTTTAATTTTACTAGCAGAAGCATATGGGGAAGCTTCCCAGTTTGGATGCCTTGCATCTGTGCTTTTCACCTTCTGTCTCCTTCCTTTCTCCTTCCTTTCCTCCTCCATTCCCTCTATGTCTCATCCTCTCCCACTTATTTCCTTGTGCCTCCTTCTTTGACACTTGGCTTATCTTTATACTCCTGCTTTCTCTCTCTCTCTCTCTCTCTCTCTCTCTCTCTCTCTCTCTCTCTCTCTCTCTCTGTCTCTCTCTCTGTCTCTCCCCCCTTGCCTCCCCTCCCCTTGCCTCCCCTCCCCTCCCCTCCCCTCCCTTCCCCTCCTCTCCTCCCCTCCCCTCCTCCCCTCCCCTCCCCTCCCCTCCTCTCCTCTCCTCTCCCCTCCCCTCCCCTTTCCTCTCCTCTCCCTCCTCATATTTCTTATCTTCATCTTCCTCCCTTTGGAATCCTCCAATTTCTGAAATATTCTGGTTCAGATATGGTTCTGGGTGCCATTAGTTTAAGAAAAATGTCCAGCTTGGGTGGTGAAGGGTTTTGAGTCCATGTCATAAAATTATCAACTGAAGGAATCTTGTTTCATCTGGAAAAAGAGAAGACTGAGGGGAAGGCTAGCAAAATTCAAGTATTTAAGGATTTTCACATGGAAGAGAGCTAAGGCTTGTTCTATTTGTCTCTAGGAAGGAGAAACGGGAGCAATGAAACAGAAAAAGAGGCAAATTGAGACTTGATCTTAGGAAAATATTCCTACCAACCAAATCTGTCCAAAGTGGAGTGGATTGCCTTAAGGGGTGGAGGGCTTCCCTTCACTGGAAGTCTCCATGCAGAGGTTAGAGGACCACTTGACAGTCAGTACTAAGTGAGTCTGTGCTAAGCACTGGAGGTATAAAGAAAGGCCCAAAGAGTCCCCACCCTCAAGGAGCACTCCTAATTGGTATATTACTCACTGGGTATCTTATAGTGGGGATTCCTTTTGTAGGTGAGTTGGACCAGGTGACCACTGAGGTCCCTTCTAACTCAATTTCTTATTCTGTTTATTTCTTTTCTTTGAAATCTCTTTGTCTCTTTTCATTTTTTTTGCTTGTTTTCTCCATGCCTTAGTGTTGACCCTCTGCAATCTGTGCTGCACCATTACTGGGGAGGAAATTACCTAGTCCAACTTCCCCATTTTGCAGATGATAAAAATGAGGCCTGGAAAATGAAGTGCCATGCCCCAGGGGGTCACACATTGTGACAGACCAGGAATTTGGTCCCAGGTCTGATACCAAAGTCAAATCCGATTTGATTTAATAAACACACAACAACAACATTTGTTTTGCACTTACTATGTGCCAGACACTGTGCTAAGCACTTTACAACACAATTGATCATTATCTTATTTATTGCACTCCTACTATGTGCAAGGCACGTTGCCAGGCACTGGCATACAAAGATAAAAAGAAACAGGTCCTTCCCTTAGTGATTTTACATTCTATGGGATTTCACCATACCATTCCACAACCCCAAACAATGCTGCCCTGCTGTCTTAGTTGCTGGGTTTTGAAGACACTGATTTTTCTTTTTCTTCTCAATTGTGGTCGGTTAATGCTATTGTTTAATTTGTTTCTTTTATTAACTGAGGTTCCATAAGCTGGTTCCCTCTGATCTCCATTCTATTCATGAAACATTCATTGCACATTTGAAGATGAGGTCATGCTGAAGTCCTGATGCCTCTCCTAAGAGTGTGATCTTCCTATTGAGGATGATCCAGCAGAGGTCAGACATTTGAGATCACTATGAAATGTGGAGCTTATGGAGCAAATCCACTGACCATGTTTTCCCCCTTCCTCTTTTTCTTTCATGGTCTCATATGTATAGGTCATAGGTACCTAAGATTTAAGAACTTAGTCCATGGCCTTTTACAGACGTTTTATACCTGTTAAAATTTTCCAATCGGCAAACTTTCATTTTAAATGTTGATTTTGAAAAAAAGTGAGTACCAGACCATACTAGGGCTTAAAGTGCTCTGTAAGAGCTTTTCACATTTGCAAATAGATGCTAGGCCGATATTTTAGTTATTTTATGGGTTTCAAACTGCTTCTCACACCAGTTTCCTTAAATATATACTACCTCTTTAAAAGCTAACCTTAAGCTCAATGGTAAGCCCCCACTCCCCAAATATAAAACTCTCAGTGTTCTTGGAGGGAGACTCTGGGCCAAAAATAATAAGCTGTGGATTTACAAAGGCTCTATCTGATATAAAAAGCCATTTACAAAATTTCAGCAAACACAGCCCCTTTCATTTGCAAAGCCTAACTAGGCTAAAATGCCCCTGAGAAGCCTGAATCAGTATCCAGAGATATAGCACAATGCTGCCCTCTAGCGCTAGTATAAAGAATGCGTGGATATTAATGAAAAGTTGAACTGTCTAGTTAGGATATATATGTATTTTTTTTTTTTAAAACAAATGCTTTATTAACTTCTGGTTTACATCATTCATTTCTGCCAGATTTTGAATTACAATTTTTTCCCCATTTTTCCCCTACCCACCACCCCAGAATAGCAGTCCCACAAGATATCTCCTCATCCAATCTGCTCTCTCCCATATCTTCTCCCATACCCCCTTCGACTTTACTGTTAGGGCAAGGTGAATCTCTGTGCCCCAATGCCTGCACATCTTTAGTTAGGATATTTTATAATCATTAAGTTATTGCTCTTATAAATATCCCCATAAGGAACATGAGAGGAGAGCAAGACATTACCTAACCTGGGACAGGTTAAAATTTTGTTGTTTGTAAATTATCCGTCCCAGAAGATCCTCCCTGGGAATGACTAATACTTTGGGGAATGAGGCACCCTGGGAAATCCATTCTTAGCCAGTACTATGAAAAAGTAGCACCCTCCTTCCTCTTTTGTGTGCTTTGACATTATTAATGTACTCAAAGGATCGTAGCTCTAGAGCTGGAAGTGACCGCTTTTGCTCTTCTGCCTAATATATTTACTCCTCAGCAATGGCATGAAGGTTGGGAGAATATATGACTCAGAGGAGCTGCTCTGACCAAAACCACCCAACAAATTAATTGTAGCCTTGGGAAAAATTCCAAGGGTACTCGTTCCCCAAATACTTTACCGCCAGAACTAGACAATATGACAAAGCTGATTTCTCCTGAGTCATTCCCATGAGCTATAAAGCCAAATCTTTAGGGAAGTTTGTGAAGCTGGTCACTGACTTTCATGCTTGAGGGGAATCAATGTTGACTTCACGTTTTTGTGAATGCTCTGAAACTGTGCCAAATTTCCCTGTCCTTGGTGTGGAATCTCAGTGGTCTAGTGGCTAGAATTTGTTACTTTCATCACCATGGTCCAAATTTGATTCTCAGAAAGTCTTTTGAGGGCAATGTGGTATAGTGGATTGAATACTGTCTAGGAGTCAAGAAGTTTTGGGTTTTAATCCTACCTCATAAGTGTATGAGCTCTGTGACCTTGGGGAAGTCATTTGACTTCTTTGGACCTTTGTTTCCTCATCTGTAGAATAAGGGAGATGAACTTGATTGAGATCTCTGCCAGCTGTAAATCTGTGATCCTATGATCTTATCACCTATATAATCTTCCAAGAATCTCGTATTGACAAAAAATATTTAATTAGTTTAATAAGTATTTCTTAAGTGACTACTATGTGTAAGGCATTGAGCTGTCCCGACCCTCAGGTTGCTTATGTTCTATAAGACTATATGTCAAATAGCAAGAATGGTCTTGTCTTTGGGATATGGAAGTTGAACAAATGTTTAGCTAGGAATATCTTACCACCATGGAAGATTACAATGTGGAGAACTGATCTACAATGACTTGAGCCCTTTGTCATCTCACTGACAAGGTATGTGTAGAAATGGCTTAAGTATGGTAGGCCACACCATGTATTCCCATGGATACAATCCATTTGTTTGTTTTAATACTGCCCCCCCAAATCTGTGACTGTTTTAGCGTTCTGAATACAAAATTTAGTAGTTTAATGATCACTGGATAGTGAGCGTTGGGCAAGGATGCTATAGAAAGGATTTGTGCACCAGCTAGGAGACTGGACAAGTTAACTTTTAATGTCCCTTTCAACTCTAAGAACCAATGAAAACTAAGTCTATTCTCTTTTCTTCAGCAAAGGGATAAACCTCCTCCTTCTTAAAGATTTATTAAGCACCCAGATTTAGTATATATTGTGCAGAATAAATTGAACAATGGAAAATTAAAAGGACCTAGTCCATTCTGTTTCTTAAGTATGAGACTTCTCCAGTTCACATGTATGTGTGTATACATACATGCATATACACACATATGTATATGTGTATATATGTGCATATATATATAAATAATTTATTTTCCTTCTTTTATTTCCCTAGGTGATCCAGGTCCAGCAAGCTATGGGAAAGAAGGACGGGATGGAGAACGAGGCCCACCAGGTCCTGCAGGAATTCCTGGAGTCCCTGGTCCTCCTGGCCCTGCTGGGCCCCCTGGTTTCTGTGAGCCAGCCTCCTGTACGGTGCAGGCTGGCCAGCGTGCTTTCAGCAAAGGGCCAGATCAGTGACAAGCCTAGTGTCAAAATTCCTGTTTCTACAGAAAACTGATGGCAAAAGAAAAAAAAAAACTGAGGAGCAGTACACAAAGCCGCTGAACAAGCAGAAGACTTTCATTATTATTTTTAACATTATTATAAAAGTTGTACTTGACAATCAGATTTAGAACAATGGTGCTATACAAGAAGACTTTTTGTTTTTTGCTCAAGAGGAAGAAAAAAAGGCAAGGTTAGCAAAACCAGATCCCTTTAAATAAAGACACATCCCTGTTACCAGCAGCCCTAATTTATAGTGTGGTATATACATACATGATGCTGTATCTTGGGCCCCTGAGCCAATAAACAAAGAAATAAGACCAGTTTCCCTCAGTTGTAGCAGATACCTTCATCATCTAGGTAAGCCTTATTCTCAGATCAACATTCCAACTCTCATAGAGATGGCTGCCAGAGTACTTATGAAGACACCTGCTACATTGACTTGACATAGTGATGTAAATCTCTGTCATTGTATTATTGCTGGATAGGCATGGCAAGCACTGTGTCATGTTGAATGACTTCCATAAATCGCACATGGGTTTTCATTTTGGGTTATGATTTCTGGTGATCCTTACATTACTATTTTGGGAAATTAATTCCACCTCGGTTCCTTCTGTGAAAAGTCGAAGCAGCTGGGCCGTGAGCCACTGTTAATGGAGTCATGATATCCAGATATTCATGAGCTTTATGGATCAGGTTATTTATTTTAAAGGTCTAAGTAACATCTTTCATTGTACCAAAAAAAATAAAGAAATAAACACTGTTTCTTAATTCCTTGCCATGTTTTTGTATCAATAGTCATGGTCAATAATAACAGTTGGCATTTATGTAATGCTTTAAAATTTGCAGAGCTATATCTATATCTAAGTATCTAAAACAGAGGTGGGGAAACTGAGGCTTCAAGGCCACGTGTGACCCTCTAGGTCCTAAAGTGCGGCCCTTTGATTTAATCCTGAGGATTCATGTGACCTCTAGGCTGCAGGGTCCCCACCCCTAAGACCTCATTGAAAAGAGACCTTGTGGCACAGTGGGTAGAAAGCCGGCCTCAGAGTCAGGAAAACCTGGGTTTAAATCCCACCTTGGACACCTCATGGCTGTGTGACCTTGGGTGGGTCACCAAACCTCAGTGCTCGACAACTCTCTAAAATGATAAGTTGCAGAGAATAGTTGCCCATCTGCATTGGTAGAGTGAATTCCATCACCCCTGTGAGTTCCCTATGTAAATATTTATTACAAGGGATTGGTTTTTATTTTTATTGTTTTTTTCCAGTGGGGGAAGAAGAGGGAGGAGGTATGGGTGAGAGAAAACATTTGTTGATTGAAAGTTTTCTTAAAAAGTAAAAGTAAAATTAAATAAAACCAATTGATGAAATCACAAGTCCATACCAAAAAAAATTCTCAATAATATGAATGCATTGAACAAAAAGGAGCAGTTCACTCAGATCCTAACCATGAAGGACTGCTGTCCTTAGTTAGACAGTCAACAAGTGTTTATTAGTGCTTAATATATACCATGCACTATACTAAATCTTGAGGGTAAAAAGGCATGTAAAGCCCTACCCTCAAGAAGCTTACATTCTAATGGGGGAGACAATCTGTAAATAAATATGTACATATAGCATGTGTACAGAACAAATGGAAGGGGGAGGAACTTGAATACATTTTTCCTGAAAATGATGAAGTTCATGACCTCAGACAGTTAACATTAGCCATGTGACCTTGGGCAAGTCATTTAACCCCAACTGCCTTCCTTCTTCCAAAAAGCAAAAAAAAATGAAGTTCCTGGGATTTTTGTATTCTGCAACTGGTGACAACTAATGTCACTATTTCTCTCTAGAGACAGAAATTAAATTCCTCCCTTCATTTCTACTTCCTTTGCTATAGCTTTAAAGTATAAAAAACAAAGACATTGAGGAGATGAGACTTGTTGGGAAGCTATCTACACCAACACATGAATGATCTGTAAGCCCATACTCAAAACCTGGTTGATGCAAAACTATTTCCAAGCTCACCTCTTCTCATAAAAAAAGTCATCTATCTAATAGTGAGGCAGCTGGGCTGAAGGGTAGGCATGCCCTCATCTCCTAGACATCTTGTTATTTGTACAATCACACTATTTTGATTTTTCTTCCAACATCTTATATGAACTTACCATTTTCATTTTATGTCACACAGAGGTTGAGATACTTGGTCCCAGGGTATATAACAATAGATCAAAGCAATCACTGTCTCCAGTTAGTCTGTAAAACTCAATTCTCTTAGTTCAATGGGGAGACCTAATAATGTATTGCAGTGATATATATTTGCACTGACAAAAAAAAAATTCTACCTGCATTTGTTCAGCTGAATCAATCACTGGATCATCTTATATTCTGTTTGGATTTCATCAGAACTGCTTAATGTATCTAATTCTTTGGAAAAATGCTTAGGCATTACAATGCTCATTTGGCTGTAGAGACCAGTGCATTTTGCAGAGATCAGCAGTTACCTTCCCTTTCACCCTCTGCCACATAACAAATAGTAAATAAATGTGTAGGAAACATAGTCTTCTGGTGGAACTTCCTTAGGACAATGGTAGACTATTTCAAATAATACAATCCATCATCAATTTAATAAATGCCAAGAAATTCCATGCTGTTCTTTCACCAAGACACTTTTATTTGAACTACAGTGAGATAATCAAATACAAGAAAAGAAAAATTAGATAACCAAATAAACATTTCCCCCAGTTGTAATAACAAAGTCATAAGAAAATAAAGAACAAATAAATGCATTTGAAAAGTATATTATTTAATCCAACTGCTTTTCAAACCAGATTTCTATTTAAAAATACTGTGTTTGAAAATTTCACAGCCAAAGTGATCAGTATTGGTTAGGAAATGAGTGCTTTCAAATAGAATAAACAAAATGAACACATTCAAAAGAGTAGAACAATACATTGTAAATTTCAGGAAAGTGGATTAGCTTGCAATTATCAGTAAAGTATCATAAGACTTTCTACTGAATTGAAATGCAAAGATACCTGCCCAGCAGCTTCTTTACCTGGAGGAACTGAAGAATATGGGATTAAATCATATGTCTGTTTTTTTTCAAAGTACATATTCTGCCTAATATAAGAAGTAACAATGAGATGGATGGACTATCTTTTGGGGTAGCAGCTGGGGGGAGGGTCAGATAAACTGACTGGAAACTGGCAAATTAATGAATGAAGGAGTGGGTTTCTCAGGTCTTATTGCTTTTCATTCCAAATATTAGACTATTTCATATCACTTACTATGTAAATCACTGCCAAGTCTAACTGGACAGTGATTTCGCTGGCATGTGTGATTTGGAGTAATTAATCTCACCGTTTGGCAGAATTTGAGCAGGAAGGAGGTGAACAAAGGAGAAGCTTTGTGGCAAGTGTAGTTATAGACATTTTTGTTCAATTTTGGCGGGGGGAAAGAGGGGGCGACTAACTGAATAAACATTCCCATGTAGAAATATCACTGGATTGAACCTGGTTTCTGCAAACCTTAAATTTAGTTTCTTCCAAATCCTCCTTTTAGAAGAAACTTTTTTGAGTGTCTTTTTCTACCTCTAGTAATACCTGCTTTATCCATCTTCTAGGGTGAGTATGAGAATAAAAATGAACTCCTGTGAAAAACTTGGAAGCTCTCTATAAAGGCAAGGTTGTGTCTGTTATTTTTATTACTTTGGAATGGCTTTTTAAGTATTTGGTGGTGGCCCTGGAAAAGGCAGACCAGGTGTGACATTAATTCCATGGTATTGTTCTTTTAAAACTATACCATTTTAAGGCCAACTCTTTTATTTTATAGATGAGGAAATTGAGACCCAGAGAGGTCAAGAGGCTAAGTAACTTGCCCAAGTCAAACAACTTCATAGTTTGATCAGCAACAATTTGAAATCTACTCTTTTGATATACATGTATTAAAATAATTTACACTAAACCCTTATTGCTTTTAAGCAAATGGAGGAAAAAATATCCGAATAGTTTTCAGGTATGTATTTTACCTTTTGGGTGGCTAGGTAGTAGAGTGGTTAGAGTACAGAACCTGAGGTCAGGAAGATGAGTCTTCCTGAGTTCAAGTCTGGCCTCAGATGTTAGCTGTGTGACCCTTGGGAAGTCACTTAACCCTGTTTACCTCAGTTTCCTCATCTGTAAAATGAGCTGGAGAAGGAAATGGTAAACTACTTTAGTATCTTTGCCAAGAAAACCCCAAAATAAGATCATAAAGAGTAAGACATAATTGAAAAGATTGAAAAACAAAAATTTTATGTGTAAGTTTCTTGGGAGGAACCATAGTGGTTGGGGATCACATCTATCTTTGAATTCTGGTTAGGCCCTAATGAAATCCAATACTTGATAAAGACAAAATTAAGACTGAATAACTGTATCTAGGAAGTCTAGGATGTATTCAAATAGACTTGAAATTACTGACCAAAGAAAATGATACATATTTGTTATACATGGTTTCTAAGAAAATAATGTCTGAAATTGTTTTGCTATTAGTATAACTGGCTTCCTATGTTGGTTTCTTCTTAAAATGAGACCTTTATATTTAGTTCTTATTCCTATTTCTTGCCTCTCAGTAGACAGACGGTAAAAAAGAATGATGGTGTCACATATTTAATTTCTTCTGTGAGGTTATTTAAATTCATTTTGTTTTGGAAAGTTGAAAAGATCTTCTCTTTCTCTGCTTCTCTCTCATGCAAAGTTATAGAGTGGAGAGGAACTTCAGAGCCCAGTATGTCTTTCTAGACATGAAAACTCTGGCCAAGGTTAAATGACTTGCCCAAGGTCACATAGGTGGTTAGTGGGACAGCTTGGACTAGATTCCATCAAATTTCCTGCCTCCCAATACATATGCCTTGTCACATGCTGATACTGGTTTTTAGTTGTTTACTTGTTTTATATAATAATAGGAAAAATATGATATGGAGTTAGGGTATACTGAAACATGCCTTGAATTTGGTGGGAATCCATAAGGAATATTTATGTGTGTGCACCAAGATTTAATTAGGGATGTTCCTCACTTTGTTCAAGTCCCTTTGCACTAGATATTCTCAAATAGTCTTTTGGTCAACAGATTACTTCAAGAATTCCTTACTCATCCATGTCTGATGACCATTATAAAATACAAACCTCACTGTAATCAATGCAAAACTGGGAGCTACTTCTAGTGCTTTGCCCAGAGAGGTGGAATCTTTTATTAATGTTCAAAAGTGACACTTAACTCATAAACAAAACTATAGCCATCATTGAGCTTCAGACTCTACAAGAAACCATATCATGGACTTCCTCATGGACCTTTGGTAGATCCTAGGACATATTTCAAGAGTCACTGATATAGAATTCTATATAGTAGGAATGGAGAAAAGCTCTGTACTTTAGTCAGTGACAATAGGGAAGAAATAGATTCATCATTAACAAACATCCTCCCCCCCCTTAAAGTTAGTCTCCCATTTAGGGCAAAGAGTCAGTGAGATATAATGGATAGAGAGTTGGCCTTAAAGCTGGACAGACCAAAATTGAAATATATGTATGTGTGTGTGTGTGTGTGTGTGTGTGTGTGTGTGTGTGTGTGTGTGTGTGTGTGTGTAGCCTCTCAGTGCTCGAGGTAGTTTTTTTAAGACTATAAGTGATAATAATTACTATTACTAATAACAGCTAGCATTTGTATAGAGCTTTAAGATTCTTAAAATGTCTGATGCGTGTTAACTCATATGTGCTAGTAAAGAGAAAGAGTTTCTCCATTTAGGAGTTCCCTATAAAATGAAATCATGGGTGTAGTCCCTATTCTTATAGCTAGGACCAAATCCTTTATTGCAAAACAGGCAACATGGTCACTGACTTCAGTAATTCTGTAAGAAAGGATGTAAGAATTAGGTACTCAAAGTATTATATCTATCAGGAATACTTCATAAATCCTCATATTCCATTCTAATTTACATGAACTGAACCTTACTCATTTTGAACATGAAATATAAGAAATAAACACAATCAGGAGAGTTCAATGCTTAAACATTATTTAAAAATAAATACAATGATAAAATATGCCACAATATGTAATCTGAATTTAAATACAATTACAATCACTGAAAAAGTTCAATCTTAAAATACACTTAAAAATCCAGTAAGACAATAAAATAACTGGTATTCTTTATCCCTGTGAGCTTATTATGATCAAGTCCCAAATGCCACCTCTGATAAACCTAAGCCTTGCTTACATTCATTCATGACAGTAAAAAAATCCCATTTGATCATGATTCATGTTGGACAAGTTAAGTTGAGATAGTTGGGGACTCATATTAACTGTACTGTAAATCACAAAGAGAAGTCAACCTGAAAAAATTCAGTTTAGGACCCCAAAATCTTAGGTTATGCCACAGATTTGGTCTCTAAGCCTTATTTTAGAGGTGAAATGACTTCATGTTGGTATCTACGTAGCCACCATCACAATTCAGTCCAGCTCCCAGCCTGCCAGTTTCCTGCCCTTCTTCCTATCATTGCAAGCACTGTTTAACTTGTTGAACTGGGTTTTTCTCTGAATCAGTTTTGACAATTAACTAAGCTGATCAAGTTGCTTCTGGAAGAAGGGTTGTTAAATAGTACAGTTTATGTTACATATCTAAACATATTATCTTTTATGTCACACCATCAAAAGAAATGCTCCATCTATCTTGTTTCCCAAGACCCTCCTGAGAAATGAAGAAAATTTGTACAATGTCACATTCGACAGCCAGCATATCAAGGGACAATGTTCAATAAACTAGGGAACATTAATAGACATTGATGAAAAATTTGCTAATTCCATTCTCCCTATCAGCACCTTCTCTTTCTCCTACTTAGAAATCAGGGAAACATCATGGTGGAGAAGTGATAAGAACAATAAAATTCCTCTCTGAAGTCACAGAAAAGAGAATAGTAGGGAAAAAAAGATATGTCTCCTTTGAAAGTGGGCTCAGATATATGTGCGAAGCAATCTATGGAACAGGTGAGATGAACACAGTTGCTGTGACTTCTCCAGGGGACTTCACTCCAGGAGTATAAAAGCCTGACCTCCAAGTTCTCAATGGCCGCTTATCACTAATGTCAGGAGGATAAGTAATGAAGGTCATTGAGGTAAACAACTGCAAAGAGTTGTGCTCTATTTCTAGAAAAATAGAAATACAAAAATCTAAACATAAAAGTTTAAACATTTTCAAAAACTATAGATTTAAGCAATGACCTGATTTTATGAACACTGGACTTGTTACGGTACACAGAATTCTATAAAAGATGTGCTCCTTTTCACTTCTCTGTCAACAAGGGATGTCTTGGATACTCTAAAGGCAGAATGATTATAAAGTGTCTTGATGTGAATTCTTACACTATGGGAACTGGAAGCAAATAGACAAAATTAAAAATCTGCAAGATGTTCAGGAATACTTTTCCCAAAGGAGTAAAACTAAACCAAAAAGTTTATGGCTGATCCAGTGTTCAGTGACAAGAGAAGCTTATAAAATTAGTAAAAGAAAGTTGCTAGCACAGTTCTTCCTGTCAGTATCTCCTCCTTTTTTAGAGATCAGGGAACCATTAAGAAAGAGAAACCTAAAGAATTAGAAAGTGCAAACAATGCTTTGATTTAGGGCATTGCCAATGAGCTTGTCAAGCTTTGAGTTTCTAGATGCCTGTTCAATTCTTCTAAACATATTAGCTCTGCACACCATCGTGTGGACAAAAGGAGGTATATCACAGGCTTTCAACAGTTGAGAAAACCTAAGGAGAAAATAAATCTGAGCCTAGTTGAGGCTTGAAAAGCATACCCATATACAGTTGTTTTATAAGAAAAACTTCAAATGACAATTTTATACCTAGTATATCTTTACAGAGTATTTTAAATAAATGAACAGTCATGAAATATAGGGAACAGACATTCTTTTTAGTTGTGACCAAGTTAGGATATTTTAGAGTTTTTTTCCTCTTTTATTTTCACATTTACTATTAAGGCTGTGTGTGGACCTATGTTAAAGCTATAGAATAAATGCTCCCAGGAGAGAAGACCATTTAACAAACTCTTGAATTATCCTTCTATTTGCTCCTTAATTCCAAAAGACTGTCTTAATTTGTCATTCCTTATTATGCTATGGTCAGAAAATTCTGAAGTGAAAAGACTGCCTGAGCTCACTCAGCTCTTAAATTGAAATGTAAGACTGAGGAATTCAAACAAATTTGGGAAAAGCATACACAGTGTCAAGTATTGATGGTCTTGTCATCAAAGCAGACCTTGTTAGTCAAACAATTATGCTGTTTGTCTGAAGTATAAACAGATGATAATTCATGAATTTACTAATTATTCCTCCCTGCTGTGGAGATCAGACATTAATGACATCTCTATGAAAGCAAACCAATGTTTTGGAATGAAATAAATTATTCTATGAAGTGAAGAAGGACTTGGCAATTATCCAGAACAGAGTCAAACCAGGTACTTTAAAAAAGTTCATTCTGTAGTGAGAATTTTCTTATTTACTTATTTCAAAGCAATTGGATGATGGCCAAATCACTACTTCATTTGGTCCTGTATTATTTGGACCCAAACATAATTGCTGTGTTGCAAATTTACTAAAATGATAAGAAACAGCAAAAGTGTTTGGGGGTAAATAAAACAGGGGGGAAGGAAATTCTTACCTCAACTCCATATCCTTACTTATTTTAAGGTGAAAACCAGTTACCAATTCTCAGGTAAAAATAGGGAGTTTGTATCCTGGGAACAATTCTACTTTGCTCTATGCATCAAATAATGCAATAATCATAATAAATAAAATAATTTTTTATCAAAAATATCTGAAAAAATCATTAATGCAAACCAACAAAACCTTAATCAAAATTACCAAAAAAATTATCAAAGAATAGAAAAAGAAACCATACTCCTACACATATATGTAAGTATGGGAGTAGAGTCACTCATAATGACGTCAGATGCTCTAAGACCTAAAATGAACATGTTTCAAGATAAGAGAAAATTAACTGGGTCAACAAACAATGTGAAAGCCTAAATTTAAGAAAACAATGAAATAAATGACATTGCTCACAATCAGGAGATATTTCCATCTGGCAAAATATTAAAATATTACAATAAATAATTCTGAATCTAGTAAAGAAGCAAAAAGACAAACAAGTAATAGGTATTATCATAATTAGTATGTAAAAATAACATTTTAAAATATAAAAATGTTCAACCTCCTGACAAATTCAAGTAAATGAACACTAGAAAATTTCATTGGGGAAGATACAAGCTTTGAGAATTGTATTTCAATGAGCCCCAAACTCAAAATGTACACTTAGCACCAAAAGTCATCACGCTCTGTATACTTCTTTTGAGTATAACACCCTGCTAAGGAAACACACTTATGAAGATTCCAATTATATAGCTTGTTTAAAATGCAGCACCATTGTAAGTGTCATCACAAGAAATAAACTGATATTGAACAGGAATTTATAAAAATAAAGAAAACACACAAAAATTACAAGAAAGCTTGGAATCACTTGAAAGGTAGAACATAAATCAATGCAAATCAATTAAAACAAAACAAACAATAACAACAAAACATATTCTAGGTATTCCTAGTCATGTGTATAGTACCTGACCAGCAGCTCACTGAAGTAAAGTGAAAATTATTTAAAGCCATGAGTATAGCTAAGCACATGAAATGTCCCAATTTCAGTTCTGCCAATTCTTCAATTCTTTCCCACTTTCAATTCCAGTCATGCTCCACAGACATGACTATATTCAGGATCTGCTTCAATTTCAGAGTCTGATTGTACTCTATATAGGGCTTTGCCAATAGAGTTGCCATTTTAACCTTATTTTTGATGAATAGACAAAAGCTCATTTTTTTTCATTCTGCTCTAGGAAAACTGGAAACTCTTCATAAAGAAGAGAGTCAGGAAATAAGGGTTTCCTACAACAGTGTTAGGGGAGAGGCACCTCCACCCTACAAGTGATACGAACTTTGAACCTCTACAATCCATCTGACTAACTATATAGGTATGGCCCTCAAACATTTAAGAAAAACTCACCTCTTACGACCAATGGTAACTTCCTGAGAAGTTAATAAATAATTTGTAACAACCATGTTGACTAGGAATCCAGGGGTGATTGTAATTACATTTTCATTTGGTTTTAGATAACATGGTCATTAGTTCCTCACCTGTCCCCTTTCCTTGCCCATGCCCCTGGCCCTCCACACACTCCTTGGACTTCTTTTTCCAGGAGCTGATATAAATACTTTAAAGGACTCCCTATCTTCTTAGACACCAAATGCAGGTTGTAGGAGTAGAGATGTGTGGGTGCGTTTTGATCTACTTCTTTTGCTCTATTTTGGGGAGGGCATTCAGGATATATAGACTTTCCATCTGATGCTGTATACCTGCTACCATTTTGTGTTCATCTTTCAGAATGTCCCCCTGACAACCAGCCAGTTTTGTGATACATGGGTTCTTTTCGGCAGCAATGGACCCAATTGCTCTTTGCTTAAATGGTCTTTTCTTGACATGTCCTCTATGGATCGTTAAGCCACAGAAACAAGTGGTACAAGGTACTGAAAGCCTGTGAGTCCTTTGAAACTTCTGATGTGATAAAGAATCCTTAGTTCACTCCAACATTCTTCTTAATGGAAGACATTTTCTGTTTCACAACTTATATACTATTTACCAGCTTAGCCATAGTAGAGGCAACTGAAAAAGTACACATGTTCTGATGGAACGTATGACTATCTGTTGAATTTTTTCTTTCCATGTGTCACAGGAGCTAATGCTGCTCAGCTTTGAACTGAGTTAATCATTAGGATACAAAACAAAGTCAAAAGACTACTTTAGTTGTAAAGGTCAGTTTTGAGTCTCACGAGAAGCTGGAGAGCAACACAATTTCTCTCATTGTTATATAGGGAACTATCAAAAGATTTGTTTGCGTAAATCGGAAGGCAGTAGCATCACACCCTTAGGCCATCAAAAGTAGATGGAATCATTCAGTATGAAGTGTACTGAAGTAAAAGAGTTGACAGAAAACTTAAGCAAGAACATTCAATTTAAACTTTAAGATGACTTATAATTCTGTCTTTTCTATGCCTTAGATCAAGGGGCTAAATGAAACATTGATGAGACAGTAAAAGTATGTGCAATCTTCTATCTGACTGAATTGTTAAGACAATAGCTTCCTTTTGAAGAAGGAATGCACATGATAGTGTATGGGCTTGTTTATCTCATTGAAAATTTCAATAAGAACTATAGTAAAATTAAAATAAATCATTGAGGATGGACTTGGGAAAAATATAGAAGTATCTACGTCAGAAGCTGAAGTCAAAGGATTTGGCTTAAAAGCTCTAAACGGGCTGCTCCTGGAAAGTCTATATTTGATGAAAACAAACCAAGTCCCACAGATTTGTCAATTGGTAGAGGCCATCACTAGGTGTCAGGCCATTCTCAGGAAGCTGCTCATTTTCCATTTTCATGTCCTGGTGGTTGGGCATGAGACACAGGATGGGAGCAATCATCTGGGTTACACCTTCCACTAGGTCCAGGAGGACCCTGCGGCCCTGGAGCACCGGGTGTGCCTGGCATACAAGTGGCTAATAAAATAAAGGAAAGTATTAGCTTGGAGGCAGGGAGCCACATCCTCATCTGCTCCCCAAAATTATAAGTAGAAAGGTCAAGGGGAAGAAGGGATATTTTCAACATAGAGAGGCTTGTTGATTTTGTGAAGACAATACCACCATTACCTGAAGGCCCAGGAAGACCAGGATTCCCTGGGAGCCCAATTCCAGGTTCACCTCTTTCTCCCTTCTGTCCTCTGTAACCTACATAAGATATATGCAAAGAGACAAAAACAGTAAAAGTATTCTGTGACAACAAAGCAAATGCAAGAATCATTTTCGTTTTTCCTTATTCTTAAATGTTACCTTAAGACCAAATGCAGCTGTATTCTTTGGTCTCAACCCCATGGTTAAACTTACATATCAATCCCAAGTTAAAATTCAATAGCCCATACAATCATAGATAAGAATCATCCCTTTAAATAAATAATAACATAGTGAAGAAGATTCTGGTTTAACCGATATGGACATAAATACCTATTGGAGGCAATTGTTACTTACAAAGCTAAACAGCTATATTCAATGGATCTTGCCTTAAATGCCACTCTTTTAATTAAATAAACAAGCCACAAAACAGTTCATGTCTCAGAAGTGCAATGAAGTCATTATATGTATTAACAACATGGCAGCTAAAATGTGAGTGTATATGTGACACTATCCATGCTTGTTAACCATTGGAGAGAGAACAAAGGCTTGATTCAATTTACCATTTAGATTTCCATTTAACAAGATCCCATGCCTTATGAGGTCTGAGATTTTATTCCCCCTATGAGTTTCAAGCTACAGTAAAGATTAGAAAAAAAGGAGAGGAAATAGTAGTTGAATAAATTGAACAAATATCGATCAGGCAACATTTCTTCAGTTTAAGCCAACTGAGCCCAAATGGACAGTGCTGGCCCATTTGTCTACCACAAATTACTTTTCATCAGAAACTATATCTTTTATATCAAAGAATATAAATATAATGTATTCCAAAGAATTCAATTGCTTTACAACTAAGAAAAGATATCCAGACACTACAGACCTTTAAATTTAACCCAAGGTCCACATCAAATTCAACACCAAAATGTACTAATTCCTAAACCCACTTAGTAGTAAACAAACTAGAAGACTAATGATAATTCTTTTTCCACTTTCTTTTTACCTAGTCAACAACAGTAAAAGAGCATTTGACATTAAACTAACAACATAATCATGCAGAAACGTACAATTGACATAGCAAAGGACAGAATGGCAGTAGGAAATAATCAACTCAGAAAAAATTAGCTTTAAATTAGTTATGCATTTTAATAACTGTCTCATTACAACAGAGTGATGGTAAGTACATGAAATCTGTAGAATTCATGGCTTCTTGCAAACAGTATGTGAAAATTCTTGAAATTCCCCATGACTTTCAGTATACTTAAAGAGGCATCAGGCCCTGAGGGCCAGATACTCCAATAA
The DNA here is from genome assembly GCA_011680675.1 of Gymnobelideus leadbeateri. NCBI lineage: Eukaryota > Metazoa > Chordata > Mammalia > Diprotodontia > Petauridae > Gymnobelideus > Gymnobelideus leadbeateri. The sequence continues at coordinate 875,084 of WOXC01009202.1, forward strand.
GTCAGTGGCCTGGTTCATATACATCTAATGCTCAGCTTTGATTTGACAAGAAGAAAGGAATGCCTCCAAACAGCACGAGAACTTTTATAATAACAGATTTTGTTTTTGAGATGTGTACAAATCACAAATACGAAATAAACAAGAAAAACTTGGCAAGTTTAATAAACAGATTGAAGTGTCTGCCATACATCTGCACAGCAAAGAACCTCTTCTTATTGATGGGTTAGATTAGTGATGTTTATTTTAGAAAGAATACTACTTTGGATCTTATAGAAAGTGAAGTTTAAAGCATACTGTTACACCAAAGTTTCACATACATTAACACTGAAAACATTTTTCAAGTGTCCTCTGCAGAAGTGATCTTTATAGGATGCAATCAATAAGGAAAAAAAATAATCAGCTCCACCAAAAGGTATTTAGAAGTGCCTAATCAAAGAATGCTCCATTACAGAAAAAAAAGATAACAAACTTCACATGAGTTATATTTGACAATTCAGCTATGGTCTTTATCATTACATTTATCAACTACATGAGAAAGTGTTGATGATCAGAGAAGAGAAGAGCAACACCTAATAATGGGCAACCAACATCAAACTTTCTATCAGTGAAAGGACTAGAGCTATAATAGCATGCAGAAATATAATTTACAATAAAGAACCTAATTTACCAATACTTTGTATATTAAAATTAAAATTCTGTGTTTCATTTGACCCCCCAGATTAAGACAAACATGTCTGTTATCTCTCTATAGACACACATGTGTATATATGTATGTATATATTCAGTGAGTGGTTGGATTAGATGAATAATAGGTAGAAATGGCCCTGTTGAGCTAAAGATGCCTCAGTTCAAATGAGCAAATTATAGCATTTGCAAACTGAAATATGAAGCTGATATTAATTAGTGAATTTGTTTGTCAATTTGAAGCCTGCATCGAGTGTGTACATATTGATACATATACACACATATATGTATGTATCTGTATCTATATATCTTTATCTATATCTATACCTATGTATGTACATATTAAGTAAAAGAAATGGTTTTGGTATCCAGAAGAACTGATCATGGATGGATTTATTAAGAAGGTGATGTGCTATGTAATCAAATCTATTACTAACACTTCAGTTGGAACTCCAGACTTACATAAAAGGATTTCATTTAAGTGTTTTTGGGTTTCCTAGAGTATCTCTTACACTCTTCATCACACATTTAATATGGCTCCCTTTGGAGGCATATATCAAGACCCATCTGTGTTGCATTTGATAGAATTTTAAGGCACTGAGAAATGTATGTTTAGTGACTCAGACTTTGAAGGTCTATTTCTATACTATTCTATTTCTATAGTAAGATAAACTGTTCTGTTGAATAATAGGAGAGCCCTTTGCGTTAGTGTGTTTGTGGCTAATTGATTGCAAATAATCATTCAATGAGCACTATATTAGGTACTGGGAAACAAATAAAAAAGGTAGAATTGTTCTTGCCCTCAGAAGGTTTATATTTTACTAGGGGCATACACTATATTCTCAGACAAGTAAATGCAGGATATATACACAATAATTACACAATGAGAGGGCAGGGAGTACTGATATTTGGAGTAATCAGGAAAGGTCTGATAACAGAAGCTATCTATATATTTTTCTATCTGTCTCTGTCTCTGTGTGTCTCTTTTTTTCTCTCTCTGTCTCATCTTTATAGAAGAACTTGAAAAGAACAGGAATTAAAGAGGAACTTAGTGCCTTTCAGCCTGACAGGGCCAGGGATTGAAGCAAGCTCATGGATATGAGGTCTCTTTGTTCTCAGTCCCATGTCCAGCCCTATACCTCTGCCAAGGTTCCCAATCCTATTTGACCTGTCCTCTTAAAAAAGTACATCAAAATTACTTAACTCCCCACTGGAAATCTACTTTCTCTAACACTTTAATGTTTTTTTTCAATTTCTGTCATTTCAAAAAAATATATATTTTTTCAAAATGCCACATCTTAAGTTTAAATTCATTGTGAATTTGGGCTTTTTCCCCCTTGCACTGAAATTTTGATGATGCAATATTATGTCATGTAATCATATAGTATTATATGGTAAACAAATCATTGCACGCACATATTCCTGTTGATGCATGCTGGACTTCCTGACAATGCATGACATGCTCACCTGCCAACACTTATTTGTTAAGACCTACTGGCAGACTTGACCATTGATAACTAGCACTGATAACTAGTGTGTTTATTTGAAAAATAATGTAATCACTATGACTTGAATTTTCTTCTTTGCTATGCTTCTACTGTCCCCTTATTTTTATTCAATGCCCCTGTCCCCCCTCCCAATTGCTCCAGCACCCCTCATGGGACAGTATTATCCACTTTGGGGACCTAGAGTCTTCTGAGATGGACGGGCCTTTCAGCTACAACATCATACTGATTCTTCAGAATGTTCAGGGAGATGAAGGGGCAAGTGAGGTCAGAAAAGTTTAAATAACTTCTCTCTAAAACTGACATTCCCCATGAGGGGAACCATTAAGGAAATTCTTCCTCACATTGCTGAACCCACATTGGCTTATGGTTTTCTTGGGCCTTTCTACTGTTGTCCTAAATGAGGAGCATCATCACTCCCCTGATGGTAGCACCACATAAAATGGTTTGCACTTGAGGCAAGAGAGAGGTGATTCCAAACACCCAGAATTTCCTTCTTAATTTACTTAGTAGAGTCGGACTAACTGGAACCCTGTGGGGACAGTGGTAATCTAAAATTGTCCAGAAAGACATTTAAAGTAGAATCTTAAAATCCTGGCTTTTTGGAGCATAAGAAAAGTGCAAATAAGTTCATTGAAAGTGGGAAGCCTAATTGTCTATTCTTGTCCTCAGGCCTCTTATGTATTTATTATTTATCTACACCTCTTGGAGTTCCTAGTTTACTTCAAATCTCAGCCCAAATATTAAATTCTAATTTAAGTCTTTTCTGATTCCTAAATTTCTAGTGTCTCCCCCTTCAAAATTACCTTGCCATTATTTTGTATTTACTGTATACACATATATGAAAAAATGTATGTATATAATAAAAGCAAGGCAATTTTGTAGGGAAAAATGCCTGCCCTCAAGGAGTTTACACTCTTTTAGAGAAGAAAATTTAAAGATTACAACATATAAAAGCATATATCAAACATATATGTGTATATATATATAATGTTCTCCTATGATCTTGAGAAATGACTTTGCATTTAGTATAACACACAGATGTGTGTGTGTGTGTGTGTGTGTGTGTAGTAAAGGTAAGATAATTTCACAGGGTGAAATGAAATGATCCCTGCCCTCAAGAAGCTTACATTATATTTGAGAAAACAACATTTAGGGATTACAATATATATGCATATGTTATATATGTATATATGATATCTTATTTTGAGAAATTAATTTAAATTTATTTTTCATGTGCTTTTTATAATATATGCATATATATGTGAAGGTGTGTAGATATGATACATGTATGTATAGGTGCATATATCTATAGATATGTAACTATATTTATACTTTTTTGTTTCCTCCAATAGAATATAAACTCCTTGAGGGAAGGGAGGATTTCATTTTTATATTTGCAGATCCATCATCTAGTATAGGACCTGGAACATAGTACACACTTTAAGTGTCCACAGTTTTAATGGTTTTTGATTGGTTGACTGATCATTGTGAAATCACAGGACTAGCAATTGAAATATGAGATATGACATTATTCTATAAGATACGGGTGAGAGTTTAACACTCCTTTCTTAAACTTGGACCATAACCTCACATATTCTCAGAGCTGATTGTCTTACTGCTGAGTACATATTTCAAAGGATGAGTAATGGTTTTGATGTTTACTTAGCTTCTTTCTATTTCTTCATTCCTAAAGAAGTATGTGAAAACAAGGTTGGTTGTATATATTGTAAACCAAAGCACTGAACACTGAAGTGATTTTTCATTTCTTTCCTTAAAACAAGACCACACATACAAAGTTCAAACAGCCTCCTTTCTAGGGATTTCTGATGTGGCTCTGTGTTCAAATAACAAGGAAGAAATTTCTGGATCATTCTGATTGAGCCAGCAGCCTGAAGGTTGACCATTGCATTAGTAGGTTAAACCCCATCTTCTTTTCTTCTAGAGAATACTGTTAACTTTGGGAGGGCTCCTGAGCTGGGCAGGACATTAGAAATCACCTAGTTCAACAACCTCAAAGTAAAGATGAGGAAACTGAGGCTGAGAGTGATTAAATGAGTTGTTCCAGGTCACCTGTATAGTAGTAAATAATGTAGCTGGTCTTGGAGTCCTTTGACTCCAAGTTAATTGCTAAAATATTCTGGGTACCGAAGTGGTCACCTATGGACAGTCATATAAATATACTGGAGCTGTATTCCTCTTCACAATCCAATACCAACACTATTAAAATTTTTTTTCAGTTATGTACTTGATTCCTGTGTGTGTATATGTGTGCTTTTTTAGTCAAGTAAGGCAGCATCACATATGTGTGCAGAGGTATCTTCTAACTGTATTACCACTTTTCATTTGAAATTCCATATTACAAAAAGTTTACTCAGTTTCCTTAGATTCTCTGAAAGTTCACTTTCCCCCCCTTTCTATGTATCTTTGCAACCTTTTACAAAGCTTACTTAAAGAGACAATAGTGAAGGCTAGAAGACATATATTTTAAATTACAAATTAAATTACTTTATGATACTTGTGTTCATGTAAGTGAAATAAAGTATTTGGGAACTATGCTTAGATTGATTTGAGTTATTTATTCCTTGTCAAATTAACTTTTCATTAAAAATAAGTAACATGTCAGCTTGCCAATCTTTACAAAGGGAGGCTTTGTTAAAAAGGCAGAAAGTGCACCATTTGTAAATCAGGTAAGGCAAGTGACATTGTCCTTTATATTCAAGTGACATTGTCCATCAGGTCTTCACTCCTCCCTCTGACATGAATAACAGTACTATTCTACTAAGAGATTTTATTATGGGCCCAGCTTTAATTATACTATGAAAAAAATTATTTGCAAAGTGGATTCTGTTAATGAGATGCACTGAATCAGACTGAGTTTCAAATTCAGTGTCACACACTGCCAAAGTACGTCTTTTAACCTTGAACTTTAGTTTCTTCATCTAAAAAATTGACGAGTATAAACTAATTCAACCCTAAGGTCTCTTTTGGCTCTAAATAAATGATCCTATGAGCTAGGTACTTAACAAAAGAATTATTTTATTTTAAATGTACCTGACATTTCTCCATTTTCAAAATCTACTCAATAGAATTATTCTATTCTATACTGCTCACCCAATCTTTGGAATGCCTTCGGACATTCTAACAATGGTTTGTGGAGCACATGCTAAGTGTTTAGGGAAGGAACAAGTTGTCACTCTCTACAGACCGCCTCTGATGCCATGAACTCTTTCCCTGATCTCTCATTTCTGATTGTTCTTTTCTTTGGCGATCATTTCAGTTTTCAAGCCCCAAACACTCATTTGATCCTATCAGTGTTAACAGTCCTTAGGCTTCATGGGGTTTCACAGTACTTCTGTGCATTTTCAGCTGTGCACTCACTCTTCTCTTCAGTCTGATCTGCTCTAACTTTAGGGCAAACCAAATTAACAGAAGGGAACAAATTAAGCAATATCCACACAGTGATGTAGACTTCTTACTGATGCAATGATGGCAGGAATGGCCATTTGTTGGAAGTTTTTCTTATTTGTTTTGTCTTTTCTGTGCCTTTCTTACTAGTTATGACTTGTGGGAAATTGATGGGGGAGAGCAGGGAGTTCTTAATGGTTTTCTGGATGCTTTTTTTCTTCCAGGACAACTAATAAGAAATCAGGTGGGATGATACTAGAAATAACACTAATTAAAACCAAATAAACCAAGAGAGACTTTAGGAAGACTGCCTACACAGTTGCAGCTTTTTAATTTCTGATGAACAATAAGATGAGTTTTACAGTTTAGAATGCTTTGTATAGAAACAAGAAAACTTTGTTTATGCAGGGAGATGGCACCAAAGGGAAATTATTGAGTGAAGAACAGATTTGGTATGCACTTCATTCAACCGTAAGTTAAGTCTTATCTCCCTTTTTTATGTAGGGTTTCCTTTGATTTTAAACAGGGTCCTGGAGATATAAAAGCAATGTGGTAGTGGGAAGGGAGGATAGAGAAGAAATACATGAAGGAATGGGTCCTTATTTCTTTCTTTAGAAGCATTTTCTTATTTGCATTTAATATTCCCATGTTAAAGCTGCACATAGTCAAATCCTGAGTCCACACTGGCTGCTTTGCAGGTGATTAACCAGAGTTTTAGGGAGATGGAGTAGACTTGAGAGTGTTTACAAATTGAATCTTGTCAATAGTTATCTCTGAAAAATTATTTTAGACCAAACCATCATTTGTGGCAAAGTTACTTCAGTTTCTTCATGAAGTAAATAGGAATAACTAAATCTGGATTATAAATTCTGCTCATATGAAAAATGAATTTTGAAATTCCCAGATATCAAGGCTAACAGAAATATATATATATTACATATTGTTAATATAATAATGGTTATTGATATTAATACTTGAATTTAGATTAGCAGTGTTTAAAATTGGTCAATTTAAGGCTCAGGTTTATCGACTGAGAATTTTTTTAGGTAGCACACATCTCTAGTGCTAGTGGTTAATCACTAGTCTGTAAAACACTGCTATGGTCTTAAAACATTCTTATTAAGAAACTCTGTGTGGGTTCTTCTGTCTTCAGAAGGATTAGCTGAATAAGAATCTTGAGAGGTAGAAACTGGTAGAGGAAGCTTACCTCGGGGGCCAGGATCTCCTGGTGGGCCTGGTAATCCATCTTTGCCTGGTGGCCCTGGTTTTCCATGACCTTGGGCAGAAAGCATTGCAGCAGGTAGCTTCATCTGGGAGAGGAATACAGCCATCCTCTCTTTGTTAATGAAAGTACAGAAAAAAAAGGAATACATTAGAATTCTAAGGAGATGGTATAAATATCAACAATGCAAACCCATGCCTCCTGTTTCTTCTGCCTCCTTAACAACCAGAGGATTCTTAACCAGGTTCCATAAACTTTGTTTTTTTAGAAAAATGTTTGAAAACTATATTTCAACATAATTGGTTTCCTCTGCAGCCCTACATATTTTATTTTAAACATTTAAAGATATTATTCAAAGAAGAGATTCATAGACTTCATCAGATCACCAAAGGGATCTATGACCCACAAAAATGAAGAACTCCTAGACTCCATACAATTCAAACGAACAATTTCCAGGTAATTATTTGGAAATTTTAGACTTCCAGACCTTATCTTGTATGGAAAAGTAGGTTTAGCTTCTTTGCCTCAAATTTAGAGATTAGCTGTCTGCTTCTATCAGATTTGATAAATGATTCTCCTTTGAGCTGAGTCTATATCATATTCTGGTGACAATTTTTGGACTGACTTTGACTTGCTGAACTATATTTAGGCATATCACTTCAGTTTCACATTTAAAAAATAGTCTTAAAAATACCTTCCTTCCTTTAGCTATTCCACAAAAATGTTTTAAATGTATATGGATGGGGCCTGAGTTCTTTGTTTTATTAATACAGTTGAAATTATTCTAAGAATAAAAATCTGGGTTATATTTATCACAATTCCATGATGTAATGCTTTTCTAGGTCAATACATGTGCATATATATGTGTATGTGTGTGTGTACATATATATATATATATATATATTAGCAATTACTCATATTTGTTTTCTGAAGGACACTTTCATAAATTATAAAGGACATAGGGTGTTGATACTATTGAAATTGTTCTAGATCTTAGAATGTTTTCTTCCTTCCACCCTCCCCTCAAAACTATCAACCCACCAAATAACAAAAAAGCAAAAGCAAAAAACATCCTCACTGGTATGCTTTATCATATGTTAATATGTAAAGGATCTGTTGGTTTTTGTCCCTTTATCAATGCAGACACACTGACTTAGAAGAAATCTTACGGCATCTCCATGATTTGCTTATGGTCATAAGGCTGGTAAGTGTCAGAGGCAGGATTTGAACCAGGTGATCCTGACTCCAGGTCAGGCAGCTGGGTGGATGCAGTATGTGATCCCTGAAGTCTCTTCCAACTTTAGGGTCATCACCCTTCTTCAGAGAAGGAGGTAGAAAGCTCTAAGGAGTTATGAAAATTTTGGGGGGAACGTTTGTCTGTGGAATTGATAATGAAGATCTGAATTTCAAAGAATGAAATAAATATTCAGGAACCTATGCTGAAGATGTCAGTTGTATGTCAGAGTTTGAATCCTGCTTCACACTTAATAGTTGTTTGATATTGGGCAAATCATTTTTCCTTTCTGGGCCTTGGTTTCCTCATCTGCAAAAATGGGAATAATAATAGCACCAACTCACAGAGCTGTCGTGAAGATAAAATGAGTTACTATATGTAAAGTGCTTTGCATACATTAAAGAGTTATTTAAATGCTAGCAATGATTATTGTTCACAATTATTATTATTCATCCAGAAACAATGCTTCTGGGCACCTTTTATCATGTGCTAACCAAATTCCTCCCAGGGCCTATGACCATACGCATCTCTCTTTTATATTTTTCTGTGTACCAAAGGGAAATGTTGGAAATAAGAATGTATAAATTGAGAGAAATTAATATGTTAACTAAAATACTTGTCAGAGGAGCTGGGTTTGGATCTTGACTCTGCTCATTGTTGCCTGTTACTGTGTGACTGTGGGCAATTCACTTAACCCTTCTGGGTCTCAGCTTTCTCATCAGTAAAATGAAGGAGTTGGACTACATGATCTCTGAAGTCTCTTCAAAGAAGGAGGTAGAAAGCTTTAAGGTATTATTAAAATTTTATTCAGGGACTTTTGTCTGTGGAATTGATGATGAGGATCTGAATTTCAAAGAATGAGCTAGATATTCAGTAACCTATATAGAAGACTCCATTTGTATATCACGACTAATTTTGAAAACAAATAACTAACTTCATTTATGAGACATTTTCAGGAAACATTTTATGGTCTTTATGAAGTCAGAATTGTATAGTGAGAAGAGCTTTGGACTTGTAGTCCAGAGAGCCATTTGAATGGGTTTGAATCCTACCTCTGACATTTAGCAGCTGTTTAATCATGGACAAGTTATCTAACTTTCTTGAGCCTCAGTTTCCTCATCCCTAAAATGGGGATACTACCATCTGTAGTATGTATCTAAGATTTCTTGTGAGCAACAAATGAGATTGACACTTTATAAGCTTGAAATACATAAATCTTAGAATTTTAGAGTTGGAAGGGATTATCAGTAGCCATAAAGTCCAACACTCACATAAAAGAACTTTCACTAGAACATATCCTACAAATGGTCATCTAGTATCTACTTGAAGGATAGAGAACTCTATAACCTCTCTAGGTATCTCATTTCACTTTCGGACAGCTCCAAGTGTTAGGAAGCCTGAATTTGCCTCTAACTTCTACCCATTACTCCTGTTTCTGCTTTCTGGGGACAAATAGAACACATCTTATCCCTATTCCATATCCTCTTCAAATACTTGAACACAGCTATCATGTTTCCCCTGAATCTTCTTTTCTCTAGACTAAATATGCTCAGTTTTTTCACCAAATCCTTATATGTCTTAAACTCAAGGCTTTTTACCAACCCAGTTGTCCTCCTCTGAATATGCTCTAACTTTTCAGAGTCCTCCTTAAACCAAGATGTCAAGAACTTAATATAGGGGCGGCTAGGTGGCGCAGTGAGTAAGAGCACTGGCCTCAGAGTTGGGATGACCCGAGATCGAATCCGGCCTCAGAAAATGATCACCCACACACAAATAACGACTGGCCGTGTAACCTTGAGCAAGTTACTTAACCCCAATTGCTTAAAAAAAAAGAACTTAATATAATACTCCAGAGGAGGTCTGATGAGGGCAGAATACAGTGAGATTAATCCCTCTCTATTCCTGGAAACTAGTCTACTCTTAATAAGCCCAAGATCTCATTAGCTTTCTTGACTGTCAAATGCCACTTCTGACTCATATACAGCTTGCAATCCATTAAAACCCTTAGATCCTTTTTAGAACAGTTACAGTCTAGTCATGCCTCCTCATCTTATTATATCTGTGGAGTTGGCTTTTTTATATATAGGTGTAAGATTTTACATTTATCTCTATTGAATTTCATCTTAGTAGACTCAACCCCATGTTGACCTCCTTTCTAATCTGTCAAGATCCTTTGTGATCTTGACTGGGTCATTCTGTGTTTTAGTCATTTTCCCAGCTTGGTATCATTTGCAAATTTGATGAACATGCCATATATGCCTTTATACAAGTAAATCGTTGATAACAATGTAAAATAGCACATAACTAAGTACAGATCACTGGGGGTACTTTGCTGCAGATGCCTTGCTATGTTGATACTGAATTATTAATGATTGCTCCTTGAGTCTGGCTACTCATCCAATTCTAAATCTATTTGATTATATTAGTCTAATCCACATTTCACCACATTTTCACAAGATTATTATAATGTACTTCATCAGAAAGTTTGCTAAAATATAGATAAACTACATCCATAGCATTCTCCTCATCTATTATTTTAGTAAACTAAAAAAAAAACCTACATAAATGAGGTTGGTCTGGCATGACTTTATCTTGATGAAGTCATGCTGACTATAATCACTACTTCCCTTTTTAAACACTTGTTAAACAATCTCTTTAATGATCCTTCCTGGAATTTTCTTAGGAATGAGTGACCTATGATTTTAAAGTGCTGTTATTATCCCTTTTTGGACAATCATGACAATATTTGTCCTTCTCCAATTTTGCTATGGGCAGCTAGGTAGTGTAGTGGATAAAGCACTGGGTTTAGAGTTAGGAAGATTCCTCTTCCTGAGTTCAAATCATGCCCTAGACACTAGTTGTGTGATCCTGGGCAAATCACTTAACCCTTTTTGGTCTTCATCTGTAAAATGAGCTGGGGAAGGAAATGGCAAACCACTCCAGTATCATTGCCAAGAAAATCCCAAATGGCACCATGAAGACTAGGATATGGCTGAAATGACTGAACAACAGCACGCATTTTGTCATATCTTGTTTTCCACAGTCTTTTAGATATCAGTGACAGTAGCTCAGCAGCACATCTGCCACTTCTTTCATGACCAAAATATGTGGTTCTTCTGGGACAGGCGACTTGAATTTATCAAGGACAGCTAAGTGCTCTCTTTCTATCTCCTTATTTATTGTGAGTGTCAAGTCCCTGTTAGGTTTTTTTTCCTGTCATTTCTAGTGTAACAATCACTCTTCTTTGCAGAAAAAAAAAGAAAAAAAACAAGAAACAAAATAAAAAAGGCTATGTCTTCTCTTTTCTCAATTGTCATCATTCATCTACCCTAAGCAAAGATTCTACTCATGTTTTGAGTCTCCCTTTCCTCCCAATATGTCTAACCAAGCCTTTCACATTTCCTTAGCTTCCCTCATCAGCCTCACCAGCCTTATCAGCTCATTCGGAGCTTTGGTATTATTGACATTTTTAGAGGGCAGAGCTACACTCTTATGATCATCTCCTGTTATCCGGCCTTGCTTCTATCTTCTGTACATTGCTTTCTAAAATCTAATAACAACATCAAGCAATTCAAGTGACATGAAACACCTGGAAAAAAGGCATAAACAGCAAGGGAATGCAAAAATTAAGATTTAAACAGATAGTTTTGACAATAAAGTGAATGTCTATCAACAATAAAATATTATTAGACAGGCAACAAGCTTGTTCAAATCTAGGAATTGAGGACTGTTAAACTTTCTGAATTAGGAGTTATGCTGTCTTATAGGAGTTATGACTTTGTAAGGAAGATCGAGCCCAATTTGGGGAAACTCAAATAGTAGATAAATACTATCATTCATACTTTTATATATGCTATTGTGGGACTTCTTGTGAAGACTTTTATTCCTAGATGACATGTAGACTAGGATTCAATTTGAGATAGCATTCACATACATTGCTTCTTAGAATAGATATGCCATAATGCAATTTGCCAATGCAGACTTTTTAAAAAAAAATAACAATTCCATTAATTTTTATTACAAAAAATGTGAAATATCTTTGGCCTTAATTTAGGTTAAATGATTATTATAATAACTCGTACAAATTATCTCATTCATTCCTATAAGAATTATAGACACCTTCAAGGTCATCTGACTTGATCCCTTCATTTTATAATTGTTCTTTTGTAAATGAGAGGCATTTAAGTCCATTTAAATAAGACTGTCTTCTAAGCCTACTGGTGTATCTCACTGTAAGCAAATTGAATACAGTCAGATATAGGTTTACAAACATGATAAATTAGGAAGGAGTGATTATTCACTTTATAAAATATATGTTTGGTTTACAAAAGAACTGGTAAGACTTTCTTTTTTTTTTTTGAGGGCAATTGGGGTTAAGTAACTTGCCCAAGGTTACACAGCTAGGTTTTTGGTTTTTTTTTGGTTTGTGTGGGTTAAGTGTCTGAGGCCGGATCTGAACTCAGGTCCTTCTGACTCCAGGGCCGGCGCTCTACTCACTGCACCACCTCGCCTCCCTGAGAAGACTTTCTTAAATAGTCTTAAGTATTATTTAACTAAATAGTCTATTTAAAATATTACTATTTTTAAAAATTCTATTTACAAGCAACTTTTCAAGAACACATCTGGGATATAAAGTGAAGTACATCTCTAGCTCCAACATCACATAATATTCCAACAGAATTAAAAAAAAAAAACCTCATCAGACTTGGTATAGTCAGGTTCCAGGAATATTTCCCATGGATATGTTTCCCATGGTATATCTAAGCATCCATAAATCACTGAAGCAAGGTTTCTACTTTGCTTGCCCACCCCTCCCCCCATGTGCCTTCATCTCTTCTCCCTCCCCTTACTTTTCAGCTTCCTTTTATTTGTTATCATCCCCCATTAGAATGTAAGCTCCTTGCTAGTAGGAACTATCTTTTCTATTTGTATTCTTATCATTTAGTACAGTGCCTGGCACATAATAAGTGCTTAATAAATGCTCCTTGAAGTGACGTGATTTGGCAAGCATTTATACAAAAAACCAAACATTTATTAGGCACTCACTACATTCCAGTTACCATGCTAAATGCTGTTAGAGATGCAAAGACAAAAATTGACATTTAAATAGAAGAAATGACAAGTACACAGGTAGGTTTAGTCAAAACACATACAAAATAAATACAAGGTAATCTTGGAAGGGAGGGTGCTAGAAGGGAAAGGCTTCCTAAAGTAGGTGGTGTTTGAGCTGAGTCTTTAAAGGAAACATAGTAGAGTGGGAAAGCATGTGTGAGGAATTGCAAGTAGACCAGTATGATGCGTTTTTGTTATTTTGCTCACATATATCAAATAATTGTATAGTAGAGTTTTATTTCTATTCCTAGATGATAGATTGGGCATTACTTTTTCACATCTGTTGAAATTGTCAAAATACCAAAATGGATAAAGGACACTATTGACTTGAATTCTCCATCCAATAATGCTGATCACAACTCAGCCTTCCATGACTGCTAATCCTGTGTCATTCACCTCAATGTACTCCTAAAATTTGTCACAGGGGGAGACTTTCCAAAGTACTAGGCACTTTCCTCACTTTCTTCTGACACCAGTAGGATAGCAATGATGTCCATAGGTTATACTTTGGTCATGACAACCCATTACATTAGCAATAATAATAAAAAAGTACATTTTTTAAATTAAAAGTTTCTATTGTCTGACGGGCAAATCATTTCTAGTTTTACCCAGAAAAGCAATTACCCATTGCAGTGCCATTTAACTTAATTACAGGCACATCTGTTTCAAACACCTTCAACTTATAAGTAAAAAGTATTCAGAACTCACTTTCTCCCCCTTTCATATGTGGGTTGAATGGGCTTAAATTAAAAAACAGTTGGTTTGGGTAATTTATAATTTTTAAACAAAACAGGAAAAAAATCTTTTAAAAATTACATACAGCTGTAAATTACTCACCTTTAAAAGATACACCAAAATAGTCATTTAGCAGACGGCTAATGATTTCTTATGAACCCTGTCCAAGTGCTAGATAATTTAAAATAATATGTTTTGTATGCTCTAAATGAAATGTGAACGTCTGTGCTCTTAATTGCCTTTTCTCTGTTTTTGGGAGATCTTTTGTCAATTAAACAGTTTTTGGCCGTGCTTTCTAATGGACCAGGAAATTAAATAGTTCTAATGGAAGCTTACTGACAGCTAATACCCAGATTTTGCCTGGTAAGGAAAATCCATTACAATCGCTTTAAAAAATGAACCCAGTGGTTTGGCTTCCTTGGAGAATGGGGGCACCAAGGCAACAGTGATGAAGAAGATAATATATTGGATCACAGAATCTCAAAGGACAACCAGGCGTCATCTATTCTAGGTCATTCTCTAACTTAATTCAAGACCTGGGTTTTTAAACTCAATTAAATAAAACAGCAAAACAACAAAATTACAAAAAACCCTCTAGGAACAGCAATTCCATAATCTTCCCTGGTTGCCTATGCTAGTGTTTAATTACCCCTTTCTCTTGTTATAATGAACCTATTTTCTCTTATTCCACCTTCCGTAGAGAGGGAGAACCGCAGATCATCATTCCCTTTGTGAAATTCTTCATACACTTCTTCAAAACACTTCTTAGCTTCTAGGTTAAATAATATTTTCTCACAGGACAGTTCAATTACATTAAATCTCAGAAATATTTATTAAGCATCTGTTATGTGTCAGGATTCTGTCCTTGGTTCTGGGAATTTAGAGATTAAAAAAAAAACAAAAACAAAAGAATGCACTGTCTTCCCTTTAGACACTTCCAATCTATTGGGGGGTGGTAGTCTACAACTTTTATATAAATATATATATAACCAGCAGGTGGCACTGTCTGGCAAGGTTTAAAGATGTAGGTGGAAAGCGAAAGCCAAAGAAGTTTAGGAATGTAGGTCATTATTATTATTATTTTTTTTTGTTGTTGTTGTTCATACCACTACTTCCTTTTTCTGGAGGTTGAACACCTCACTGAGATGCATGCATGCCGGTAAATGTTTAACAACCAGCCTTCCAAAAGAAATGATATAACATTAAAAAAAAAAAATCTGTACTATTCACATTTTCTCTATCACTTTCTTAAGTTTAAGCAATCAACAAAAGAATATATCAAACCATAATTTGTAGAACTGGCAGATTTCTGAGGTGTAAATGCTCACACTGGAAATGTAACAATCGACTCCCCCAAGCTAAACTGACCCCTAGATGCATGGTACTCTCTAACACCTGAATTCTGCTTACCTCCATAGCCCAGGAGTAAAGTGGCCTGAATCACATGGTTCATGTCTCTCTGATATTTAAGAGCATATAAAATGAATTATAAAGCCAAATCCAGAAGGTTCTTTCTCATTTGGCTCAGTCAAATATTAGTGGAAACCCTAACATTTTGAAGTCAAGATTTAATCTTCTATACTGTTTTGTGCTGACCAATCTTGTCACTCACTTTATCCATTATAATCTCTCTTTTACTCCCCATATAATTAGTGGATGTTAAGTCACAGAGAATTTTCAACTGGAAATAGTTTTTTTTTCCTTTTTAATCAAGGTTAAACTAGCTTTTAAAAAGCTTAAATAGGTCAGTATACAAACAATTAGAACAAGCTTTTAACGTGCACTTTACTAACTGGGGTGAGCATATAAAGGGCAGCCAATTACACCTTGTGTATCAGTCCTTTTGCAGAGGCAAGTCCAGTAACAAGCAGATACACCTGTACTTGCAGCACCAAGCTTCCCTATTGTCTGTGACAGATAAGCAGAAGAGGTATTTGTGGAGCCTCTATTCCACATCCTCCCCAGTATGTTCTTGTACAAAGTCCTCCCAGGTTGGGTGCTTTTTTGTATAAGACTGCAGTTCTTAGAATCTTCACAGTTAGGTTTCAGATTCTTACCCTGCCCATAGGGAAATCAGCCTGAATATCTAGCTACATGAATATAACATGAATGAGAATGCAATGGAGGAAAGGAGAGTGCTAATTAAAGTTCTCTAGGGGTATCTGATGAGGAGGAAATACTTTTAGCTGTGGTGGGGGGTGGGGAAGGGTAGAGGAGCATTCCTGGCAGGCTTATTGGAAGTTGTGGTAAATGAGCTGAGCCTTGAAGGAAGAGAAGGATTTCCACAAGTAAACTAGAGACATCATTTTTCTTTCTTCAAATTTCTCTTCCTGGCTCTCCTTTGTCCCTATCACATTCCATTTACCTACATCATAACTTATTTGGGTGCCTGTCATTTCCCTCATTAAACTGTAAGTTTTTTTTAAAGGCAGAGAGTATATTATTTTTAATCTCTGGATTTTTAATACCTAGTACAGTTGCTTGCATAGAGTAGCTATGTGGGGTGTGTTAACTAAATTGGATGCAGGACTTTAAAGACCAAAAACATTCTTTGTCCCTTCTCTGACTACCCCCTTGCATCATTTACTTTATTTATTTATTTATTTTTTGCTTTTTGGAGGGCAATTGGGGTTAAGTGACTTGCCTAAGGTCACAAGCTAGTTTTTGTGTTGTGTCTGAGACCAAACTTGAACCGAGGTCCTTCTGACTCCAGGCCCGGTGCTCTATTCACCGCGTCACCTAGCCACCCCCACCCCCACCCCTACTCCTTGTATCATTTTAACTTTTGGGATAATGACATTGCTCTGATAACTCATGAGTCACCTGATAGCATACCATGGGCCATAGTATGAACATTTCAGAAAATTGATGAAGCAGTGAGGTGAGCCATCACTTTGGATTTTATTCTGACTAGTAAGGAAGGATTGGTTGGTTGGCAAAATAGAAGGAGCAGGAGCCCTGACAAAAAGAGACCTTATCATGTTGCATTTCCTAAAAAATAATTCTGGGCATAATGAGGGATCAATAAGATCCCATAGTTGGAATCTCTTAAAAGGAAAGATGGCATAAGAAAGACATGACACCAAAGAAACCCAAAATTTTGACAATGAAACCACAAATGATCCCAACGAGAAAAAAAAGAAAAGGCCTCTTAAATAATTGTGATTGTAGAGGAATTTGTTTGATGAACTCATATTAAAAAAAACATATATACCAAAAATAAAAATAAAGCAAATAACAAGACAGAATAGAAAAGTGTGGGGCAGCTAGGTGGCACAGTGAATGGCCCTGGAGTCAGGAGGACCTGAGTTCAAATCTGGCCTCAGACACTTGACACATTTAGTTGTGTGACCTTGGGCAAGTCACTTAGCCCCAACTGCCTTGCCTGACCCCCTCCAAAAAAAAGAAAGAGAAATGTGGAATGAATCTATAAGAATCATTAGTGTCTAGGGGTGTGAAGTCCTGAATGACTTATGAAGAATGCAATGGCTCAACAGGGGTGGGGAACCTGTGGCCTTGAGGCCACATGTGGCCCTCTAGGTCCTCAAGTGTGACCCTTTAACTGAACCCAAATTTGTTCTGTGAAGTTTGGATTCAAAGTGCCACACTTGAGGACTTAGAGGGCCACATGTGGCCTTGAGGCCTCAGGTTCCCCACCCCTGGTCTAGAAAAACTAGGGAAGGATGGGCTCCCAGCTTAGCAGAATAGGTTAAAGGTAGGAGAATTACACAACTCCTATTTTATATCCATCTTCTATATTACAGATAATGATCATCTAACTGGAAATGATGGAACAAATATGATCAAAAGACAACTGAAGCTCAAGATGGGTAAGAAAAGAAATCACTTAGCTGCTGAATTGAGATCAAGTATGTAGACCCAGAGGAATTAGATGCTAACATAATAGAAGGAGTTGCAGATATCAATGTAGAACCATTGTTGGTCATCTTAGGGAATAAGGTAGAGTTAGAGGGATGCCAGAAGACTAGAGAAATGTTTTAATGAGAAAGAGGGAGGGGGGGAGAAAGAAAGAGGCAGAAAGATAGGGAGGGAGGGAGGGAGAGAGAGAGAGAGGGAGAGAGAGAGAAAAAGAGAATGAGAATTCCATTCTGCTAGCCTAAAATTAAAAAAAAAGAGAGAGAGGAGACAGAGACAGAGACACAGAAAGACAGCAAAAGACAGTGACAGAGAAAGGCAGAGAGACAGAGACAGAGACAGAGAAAAAGAAAGACAGAGAAGAGACAGATAAAGAGACAGAGACAGAGAGACAGAGAAAACAAATATTTAAATCTGGAAATTATTGACTAATAAATTTGACTTACTGGTAAAATTCTAGAACAATGGTGTCAAACTCAAATGGAAATGGGGCCAATAAATTGTACATTAGGATCCCTAGGGGCCTGCAAATTGACTTAGAAAACCACATATTAACATTATCTATGTTCTATTATATTTTTGCTTATTTTGTTAAATATTCCCCAATTGTATTCCACCTCAGTTCCTGTAGCACTCTGGAGTGTTGTGGGAAGCATTGCCATGTGTTTGATATTTCTGTTCTAGAATAAATTACTATACCAAACTAACCTTATGTCAGTACATAAGTACAATGCTAAAGATATTCATCATAGTCTTGTGGCTGGAGAATTGTGAAAATAGCATAAAGTGAGCTAATAATAGTGTGAGATAGCACAATTAGGTGAATTAATAATTGAGCACTACAATCTGCCAAAAAGACTTATGGGTTGATGTCAACCTTGTGAGGAGGAATCTCATGGCAAATTATAGTGCTCTATATTGGTCTCACATACAACATACTTCACATATTTAGTGTATCAGGAAGTCAGGAAGACCTGAATTCAAGTCTTTTCCTATATACTTTCTAGCTATGTGACTTTGGTAAGTCACTAAACCTCTGTTTTCCTAAAGTTTAATCATTTATAAAATTGGTAGTAGTTGAATTATGTGTATAATATTGTGCTCAGTTCTGGGCTCTGTAGTTTAAAAGTTCCATTGCTCAGCTAGTATATAAAGAAGACTAGGATGGATAATGGTAGCAAGCCAAAATAAACTAAGGATCTGAAAAATACTTGGGGGATATGACAGCTACCATCAAACATTTGAAGAGATTGTCACAAGGAAGAAAGAGTGAAATTTGTTTTATTCCAGAGAGCTGAAACATTATCAGTGGGTGCAAGTATGGAGACAGATCTTTGCTTCATGAAAGGAAGAACTTTCAAACAACTAGAGCTCTATGAAAATGGAACTGGTCACTTTGTGAATTTCCTACCACTGAAGGTATTCAGGCAGAGGCTGAATATTTACCTAAGACTTTGTAGAGGGGATTTTGGTAATGCTTGGACTAGATGACCTAGCATAATAGGCTTTTAGATTTGGAAGAGACCTTAAATATCATTCAGATTTTTTTTTTTAGATGAGGACACTATGACCCAGACATCCAAAGTAACTCTAACAAACACACTAAGAAAGAGCAGATAAATCAACTAATGCACACATTTGCTTGGTTCTTAAATTCCAGTTCTTCTAAAATTAAGTATGTCATAGAGACAGTAAATGGTAGGACTGAGATCAAACTCAGCTTTTCTGATTCCGATTGAGCCCTTTTCCCACTACAACCATGCTCAGATCCCATCTAGAACTGGGTTATTCCATGAAATACTTTCAGAAACACAGACACAGAAAATCATATCCTAACCTTCAAAAATCCTCAGGACCTCTTGATTTATGTATTTTTTTATTTCTTCAAATGAAACTGCATCAGCCTGAAGAAAAAAAATGAATGTATTGTTATAACACAGCATCTTACAAATGAGGAAGGAATAAAAAAAAAGTTGGGCTTATAGCTATATCTCTGAAACTACTGAAGAGATAAGTTTAATCAAAGGATAATGTTCTTAAAGGTGGATTATGCAAAGTTGCAAATATCTTTTGTTGTTGTTGATTAAAAGCTGGAAAGAAACTGAGGTGCTTCATTAACTTCAAAACTTGTACTGGACTGTGTTTATATATTAGCCATAAGGGCGTTATTTTATTTATTTTTACTACATATGGACAAGTATTTCTGCATTATATAACTAAAGAGTATTTACATTTCCTTTTCTGGAACTCCAAAGACTAGACATTTTTACTATTTTTATTATTATAACAGATTTCCCAGCATTTCCTAGAATGTAGGCTCTTTGAGGGCAGATACTATTTGGATTTTATCCTTAAACCTCTAGTGCTCAGTACAGTGTCTAACACAGTGTCTAACATATAGGTATTTAATAAATCCTTGACAATTGACTGACCCGAATTAAGTCCATTTCTAAAGGAAACTAGGGAAAGAAAAAGTTAAGAGTTGGTTAGGTAGGTTTTCAAACAGGTAGGACCTGCAATAAATAATAAATTGGTGGGTATTATTCATTGGGTTCAAAATGAGATTTTATTTTTAGGAATGAAAACTACACATTATTGTATCTATACTAAATAAAACTCTCCTTACTAAAATGGTTTAAACCTGCAGGTTACGTAGTCACAGAGATAATCAGATTGAACCATCCTCTGATCTCAACTTAAAAAAAAAGAGAGAATAGTAGCTCAGACCTGAGAACTGGAGAGAAAGAAGAAAAAATAAAGCCTCTCCAAGTCAAGCTTAATGGTGTAAGCTAAATTTTTTTTATCTACTTGGATAAATAAGCCCACATAGAGCTGCCAAACTTATTCCAAATCCTTATTAAGCATCATTCAAATCTGATGTTTTATACCATCAGCTATGAATTTTAATAAGCACACTATTGTTTTAGGTGCCACTGGGATTTAAAAGAATGTATTTTGTTTATTTTTAAATGGAAATATCTAATTGTTCGATTTGGGAGATTATGAGCAGTGTGTGCAATGGCCAGGGAGAGAAGGGTAGCACAGAACACTAAGTAAATTCCTTTTTCCTAGCTCCATTTTCATTGTACAGCGGGTTAAATAAATTGGAAACTGTTGACATGGATAATAAAACAAGTTACTTCGGTTAGGGATATTAGTTGTTACTGGCAAATCTTTAAAACAGATTCCTGCAAAAGGTGAGTCTTTGGGGAAGTAAGGAAGGTAACAAGAAGGTAAGAAGAAAGAAAGGAAGGTATATGAAAATTCCATCCAAAACAAAGACCAAATCTGGAAAAATCCAGAAACCTGAGCAAGGTCCATCATGATAGCAATACTTTGTGTAATGCCTCTGACATCTTGTGAGGAAGTCAGACATCATTTTGATCCCATTTTATTTTTACTCTGAGAGATTTTTCCTCTTTTGAAACCTTACTGGCCATCACAGCGAGGATTTTTTGTAAAAAGGCTGGTTTCTGTACATAGGTTTAACCAAAAAAAACATGGTTAGGCCAGTTTTCTCTGGGAAAACCTTCATCAGGGTCCTTTCCATTCTTATTCTATGGCCATCATTTAGCAGTTTATTCAAGAAAATTGAGTTTTGGTGTGATACAGACCCGATCTAAGTGTGACTTCACATCACTTTGGTCCATTTAATTTTTAAGCACTGAATCACAACTGTAAAAGACTTCAGAATTTTGAGTAAATCAATGGGCAATCATGACTTTAACAGACTGATGATGGTGGATATCTTCCACCATTTGGCAGAGAGCTGATGGAATAAGGGTACAGAGCCAGACATACATCTTCAGAAATAGCCAGTATCTTGATTTGGTTTGGCTCCATGCTACATAACTTTAAAAAAGGAAAGTTTCTCTTGAGAGAAGGAGAAGTTGGCAAGTTCCTGGGCAGCAAAGATATGAAAATGATAAAAGGGCATCAATAAAACATTTTAAAGGCTATACAGAGGGAAGGGAGGAGAGGCACACAAAAAATCAAGAAAGCAATTTGTTACTACTTTGATTAGGTTCATATGTCTTTAAAAAATAATATACTGAATGTGGTAAAAGTTCATAGTTTCTTGTATAGTCCTTTCCCCTGTTTTCCAGGTCTTGTTTGTAATTATTGAATTCACAACAATAATGATTTTTTTTAAACAAGCAACTCTGATGTAGCTTACCGGAATTCCTGGGGTCCCTGGAGAACCTGGAGGTCCTTGGTAACCAGGGGTTCCTGGGGAACCTTTGTTTCCTGGGGGGCCCATGGGGCCTATGATCCCCTTCACTCCTGGAAGGCCTGGTTTTCCTCTTTCACCCTGTGGACCTCTGTCTCCTGGTATTCCTTGATCACCCTATCAGAGAAAATGATCATTTCTTAGGGCACTACATTCATTTTAATAGGTAGTAAAGCTGGAAAGCATCAAACCACACTTATTTGCCATGGTGTATATTGCTTACTGTTTCATGTTGTTTTTCCATGTAACTCTTAGGCCCAGGTTGTCATTGGAGCAATAAGATAAATTGATGTAGAGGAATTTGTCACTTGAATTTTCTACCAGTCTATGAAAAGGGTAATCTATCAAATTTTAGGGCACTCAGTCTCTCTTGAATTCATGCATTTGACCTGTTTTTTTTCCTGCTTTGTCTTATTTTGGTTTTCATTTGAAACTCTTGCTCTTTAGACTTGTGGTTTATTGTGCTTGTATTTCAAATATATTGTACATTTTTATGTGTGTGTGTGTGGATAGATGTACCCTGAACACATACATCTGCTTTACGTTGTATACAAACCCAGTCACTTGGGAAAGGGAAGCATTAAAGAAAGCCAGCATAAATGATGGAAGCCATTTCTATCTGTCCTTAGATAGCTAAGAGTGAAGTGCCTTCTCAAAAGGCATAAATGAAGGACCCATGAGAGATTTTCTCAAGATGGCCATTCATTAGATGATATGAGTCAGTAGAAGTTAGAAAGTTATTACTTGGATATATCTGAATTGGTTGTAAGTTTCCTCTAATGCTTATTTTATACCAAGGTTGCCTTGCCATTCATAAATATTTGAGAGTTTTATTCTTTTTGTTATGAGCAATATGGTAAATATAAAAACCTCTATTTCCTTTGTATTTCTTTAAATGAAAAAAAAAAAGCAAACAATTATTAGCACGTCCCAAGGGCTAAAACCCCGTTATAGAGAAACATGCTAGTAAGTTAGGAAGCTGTCTGCTCAATTATAATACAGTGGGTATGATGATAGGTAAGACCTCACCTGAGGGACTATTAATGAAGCTGCCTGTTCAGCCATACTTAGCATTATAATACAACAGCATAGTTAATAACTGACATACTGAGACCTATTATACTAGAAGTTATCTTTCTACTCTCGTAGAAGGCCTAAGGAAGGAGAGGTCCCCAACGCATCACAAATTCAGGAAGTATATTTCTATTATTAATAGAACATAATCTCCTTAATTCAAAATGGTGGTCTCCAATGAATTATGTTGGCTAGATCGAGAATGTGACTTTCTACTTATTAATAGAGCGGGACATTATTGATTCAAAATGGATTCCTTCTTTGGAAAAGGGATACCATCTCCATTGAACTTTGTAACTGAGACCATGCAATACAGAGACAAGACCTTGTTTCATCCTCAGGGGCAGAGCTAAGAAATAAGACCTGGATCCTACTATGTGATCTGACTTGGCCAGAAACAGTTGACTTTACAATGCAGATCATTTAAGCTTTTTTCTTGAGTTTGTTCTCTTCACTTATTCACTTAGCCATAAAAGCTACAGTTCCTTGGTTATTTTCCTGATATTCTTTTTTCTCCTCATGTTGAATAAATGAGTAGAAATTTTTTGGTTTTGTTTTCTCCATCAGTGGCAGGTAGGTTTTTTCTCCTTAATTTCTCTGTGGGCAGTCAAGTATAGATGGATACTCTTTTGGAAGGCAAAGGAGTAACCAAAATCTTTCTCTTTATTTTTTTTTCAGTTAGAAATTGGGAAGTCCACATGGTGATGTGTCAAGGTAGGCCTAATTTGGCCCAGAAGAGGTTTGCTATTGCCATCATCCTTTGAGAAATAATCACTTCCCTTATAATATAATTAGTCTTTGTTCTTTTATTTTTTTTTTGGTCTGTTTTGTTTTTTGGTCCAGATCTGTCATTTCAAGTTGTGTGGGAGAACTCCTGGTATAGAAACTCCATTTACAGATGCAGATCAGCTATTCATCTATACTTTATAGTCTTAGAGAATAGTCTGAGGCAATGAAATATTAAGTGACTTATCCATAGTCAAGTATCGCTTTAGTTACAGGTGGGAATTAAACCAAGGCTTCTTCATACCAGTGCCTCTATTTGTTATGCCAGGTGATTTTTTTTGAACATTTTAAAGTATTTTTAATGAGAAAATTCCATTTTCCTTTATAGTAATCACTTAAACATATAGCTAAATACAGACATAGGTCTAAATAAAGATAAATATGTATTATACACTGAGATGAAAGTGCTGATCTTGGAGCAATGAGTACAATTTTCAAAAAAGCAAGTTTAGGATTGATATGAAAAAAATTCCTAATAATTAGCACCATCTGAAGTGAAATGGGCTACTCAGGAGGATAGTGGGTTCCTTAGTGGAAGTTTTCAGAAAAGTGGTATGATTTCTTTTCAAATAAGTTGGGAATAATTCTTATTCATTAACATAGAATGAGTCTCTTCTGAGATTCTGTCATTCCATGATACCTTTCTAGGTTTATCTCACCTCCATTTGGACCAGACCTATGACTTCATTGGTATTAGGAAACTCCTATCAGTGTCTGCTCTTCAACTTTATTATTTTGGAGAACTTCCTGAGAACCCATAGCAAGTATGTGTTAGAGTCAGGATATGAACCTAGGTTTTTCTTCTATGCTAGCTCTTTATCCATTGTGCAATGCTATCCTCAGATTACTTCCTTATGAAAAAAAAACAACTTACAAAAAATAAAAATCTAGATGTCATACAAGTACCTTTTAGTTGGTCTATTTTTCTTAATCTCTGTATCTCAGAGGTAAATGGACATTTCCACTGGTCAAAGTACTGTATGCTAATACCTCATTTGGTTTTGAGTTGCCTTAAATGACTTTCCTAATAGGAAAAAATTACTTTGTCCGCTAGAAGGCAGATGTGTTTCCTTAAATGGTAATTAGCATTTGCATTGTGTGTATTTCTTCATTTTTCTCCCTACTAATTTCTCCTGACTGATATTCTGGGTATATTTATAAATGTAGTCTATCTGTGGTTACCTTAAGAGAGCGGTGTTATCAAAGACAAATCTTTTGGGGTCTAGTGCTCTTGGGATTATCTGGGCATTGATTATTAGAGTACCTGGAAGTGAATTCCACAGAATAAAAGTCTAATTTTGTCTGTGTGTGAGAGAGTGAGAAAAATACTTAATGAGGACTATCAACTACCTGAACCATGAGGAAAATCCTTAGCTCAATGATAAATATACCAACCTGACATAGATTGAGAACTATCCAATACTGCTGACATCTTCTTTTTAGAATTAATTCTGTGTCTTATTTGGATTATAAAAAATTCCGATTTAATTGTTTAGGAGTTGCTTTTAAAAATTAAACATGTGTTTGTACCAAACTAGACATTTTCACTCGTGAATATTCTATGTTGTTGTTGTACTTGATAGCAATTGATACTTAGTCTTTTTGTTCTGGGGCAGCTAGGTGATACAGAGTGCTGGGACTGGAGTCAGAGACCCCTTTCCCTGAGTTCAAATCTAGCCTCAGACATTTACTAGCTGTGTGACCCTGGACAAATGACTTAACCCTGTTTGCCTCAGTTTCCTCATCGGTAAAATGAGCTAAAAAAGGAAATGATAAACCACTAAGGTATCTTTGCCAAGAAAACCCCCAAAGGGGTCATGAAGAGTCAGATATAACTGAAAAATGATTAAACAACAAGCTTTTTGTTCTGGACACCATGCCTCTCTTAATTCGGCCCAAGAGTACAATAGTTTTGGTGGGTTTTAAAAGGAAGGGAAAGGAAATAGTAAAATTTTTTTGTGGGGGTAGGTGATTGTAATGGTAATGGTAATTTGAATATCTTACCTGCCCCTTAATAAGGCTAGGGGAATTTGAAGACTTTTCCTGCTTTGAAAATAAACTCTGCCCCCTAATAGGCTGAATGTAGTCACATGGAGCCTGTGGTGGGAGGAGTTTGCTGAGGGGTGGAGCAGAGCCCACAGGAAGCTGGGAGTCAGAGCCAGAGAGAAGGTGGGAGAGAGAGGATACTCAGGCAAGGAACTAGTCAGCTTTGTGAGCAAAATATTGATCTTGTATTGGTTTGTTGGAAGGTTAAACGATGCTATGTTATGGTGCATTAACTTGTATGTTGCTATGATGGATTTGGTTTCCTGACATTGGGATTTGGTTTTCCAGTGTCTGAATAAATGTTTTGCTTCTGTCCTCTATACCAAGAATTTGTTATATTTTGCAATTGAGCACCATGAGGGAATATTTACAGTCACAGTCAGTATATTTATTGTGATTGTGGGTGCTGTCAATATTGCATTGGCACTACAATGATCTAAGCATGCAATAGTTTTTCATGAACTTACATAGTCCTTACATTTGACCATTGGCAATCTGGCTGTTTTCAAATGGACAGATGCTTAGCATATGGTCTTGTGAAAAGTCTGCATGCCACTTACAAGATGAAATAGTCTTTCCTAGTACTTAGACCCTATATTACTGCCTTCTATGAGATAACAATGGTTTTGAGAAAATGATCTTACTGTGCCAGACTCACAGAATGATGATGAGGAGAGTAATCATATCATCATCAATCAGGGTAATAAAAATAAAACTCTCTGAAAGTCACTGGCATTGCCAATGGCATAATTACAAATTCTCCTTCCCTCATTCCTTTTCTATAACCTTTTTTTTTTTTGACCAGACAATTGGGGTTAAATGACTTGCCTAAGGTCACACAGCTAGTAAGTGTCAAGTGTCTGAAAGTGGATTCGAACTCAGGTTTTCCTGACTCCAGGGCTGATGTTCTATCCACTGTGCTACCTACCTGCCTTCTATAACCTTTCATACTCATTTATTTGAAATTCTCAGCTCCCGTGACTTCCGTATTTCCTTTACTTTAACCACTCATTAAAGACTTCATTTTTTCCTCACATTTTAGAACTTATCATTCAAAATTCCTTTACTTTTCAAACCCAAAACTCTGAAATTCTAGTTAGTCACAATTTTGAGTCAATAAACACTCATTGTGCTGACTTGATTCAAGGCACAAAAATGGAACACAACCTGATATCAAAGAGCTAATAAGCTGATGTCATGGGGATGAGGAGGAATACATACAAACTACCATGAAAAATGACTAGAGAGGAATCACTTTCAGCTAGGGGTAATCTGCCTGAATTGAGAGAATAGGACAAGGATAGTGACTAAGATTGGGGTTGGATTGGTGATTTCATTGGTATTGGAACTCCCAAATAGAAAACTTTCTCTACTAATGCAGGTTGGCATCTTTTCTGCACTTTATCATATGAGAGATCTGCCTAGAAGTTTAAATGATTTGCTCAGTCACATGGCTTTTATCTGTTAAATGTCAGTTATTGGCTTCATCATCATCATCATTACAAGGGTCATGCATCTTAAAGGAATAATGATGATGATGGTAAATGAGAGTAATCCTATCATCATCAACCAGGGTAATAAAAATAAAACCCTCTGAAAGTCATTGACATTGCCAATGGCATAATTACAAATTCTCTTTCCCCCATTCCTTTTCTATAACCTTTTTTTTGCCAGACAATTGGAGCTGACTTTGCCCAAGGTGTCAAGTGTCAAGGGTCAAGTGAGAATGGATTTGAATTTGGCTTTTGGATAGCACCATAAAGTTTGCAAAGTCCCACATATAATTCTGTCCTTTTGAACCTTATAAGCCCATGTGGTCAGTACTACAGGTAGTATTTATTTTTTTTTAAACAAATGAGGAAGCTGAGGTTCAGAGAGGTTGTGATCTTCCTATGGTTGTACAACTTGTATTGGTTTGTTGGAAGACTAAAGGATGCTATGGTAGAGGCATGGACTCAGGTCTCCCTGGCTTCAAGTTCTGGATGCTATCCACTATGCCAGACTGAAGGAAAACATTCATCTACTATATGTCAGAAAGACAACACACTACACACATGGAAAATTGGGAGGTGGCTGGAAGACCTCAGGACCAGAGGGCAGTTCAGTTTAGCTGAAATATGGAATACATAGAGTAAGCGAGTAAGATGAGCTGGAGTCAGACTCTGGTCTTAAGGAATTTGTAATTTATCCTTTAAGTAACAAATAGGAAGTCACTGAAGGTACTGACCATGAAAGTTATGCAGTCAGTTGTGTACCAGGAAGATTCTTTTATAAGCTATAAGAATAATGAATTATAAAGGGGAGAGATGTGAATCAGAGAGCCTAGTTAGGAGGCTATTAAAATAGGTTGAAGGAAAGGTAATGAGGATCTGAAGTAGTGTGTTGATAGGGGGAGGAAGGAAGGAGATATGAAGATATGAAGGCCAAATCAACAGGACTCAACAATTAATTCTATTTAAAAGATGAGGGAGTGTCAAAGATGTCTCCAAGGTTTTGAGTCTAGGTGCCTGGGAGAGTGAAGTGTTATCCACAGAAATAACTCTCAGAAAGTGCAGACTTTGGAAAGAAGACAATTAATACAGTTTTGAAGTTGAGTTTGGGCTTATAGTGAGCCACTAAGATAGTGATGTCCAGCAAATAGTACTGGAAACATAGTACTGGATTTAGGGAGAAAATTCAGAGGAAAATGGAATTTTATCTGGTTTATAACACTACTCTTTCTAAAACTGTAGTTTACTTGAAAGTGGAGGCTTGGAGTCAGGCATCATGAATATGTCTTGGTTCTGACACTTGGAAGCTCTGAGACTATGAATAAATCATTGAACATTTTCTGAACCTTTTTTTACCCCTGCAAAATAGGGCTAATAATACTTGTGCTACCTACCTCACAGAGTTGTGAAACAGGAACTTTCTTAAAGCTCAAGTCACTATGTAAATGTGAACATCATGATGATGTTTAATCCCTCATGTCTTCCCTCTTCTTCTATTCTTGCTCTGGTTTTACTCTCTTCTCAGCCCAGTCTTGACCCTCTCTTGGTATAGTATCTGTGCTCAGTCAATTCTTTCCAATACTTTCTCTTCTAACCATTGATCCTTTATCTCCTTGACTCTCAACTATTCTTCTCCTGTTTATTCTCAACCTTGAACAATTCCTACCATCCGCCTCCTCTGTTCCTATTTCTACTTCATGCCAGGCATTTCTTGGGGGGAAATCCTAAATTTGCTAATTAGGACCATTATGAATTTATGCTATATAACTTTAACTTGTATGGAAGTTTTAGGAAGAAGTTTGGGATAATTTTTAATTGTCTTTTTTTTGTAATTTTTTGGTAATTATTTTGTAATTTTTTGTAATTATTAATTTTGTAAATCTGACTAATAGGATGATGGCTCCCTATACAGGGAGGTTTGAACAAGTGGAGAAATAAGTGGAGAAAACAGTTCCATTTTAGACATGTTGAAGTTGAGGTGCTTATGGACCATCCTATTTTAGGAGAATGGCTACAAGGATAGCACTTGGATTGTCCATCTGTTATCCCTTTCTCTTGTAGCAGGACCAATCCACTTATTTATTGCCCATAAATTTTCTTGGAGATAGCTAGCTCTTAGGGAAATTCTTTCATTTAAGCCATAATTGGAAATGTGTTACAGTTCAATTGCAGCCCAGATGCATTTCTCCATTACGCTTTGGGTTACCCACACCTTGAGGTAATTTAGTTCAAATGAGGTGAGAAAACAGGTTAAACAAGTTGCTCAAGGTCATGCAGGTAGTGAAGAGCTGAACCAGGACTGGGGACAAGTCCTCTGATTCCAAATTCATTACTCTTTTTACTGTACTACACCAAAAGAGAGGAAGACATCAAATTCTTAGTGAAAAAGTTATTACAGTAAATAGTTGATATTTATAATTGCACTTGCTATGTGTCAGGCACTGTGCTAAGTGATTTATTTTATTATCACATTTGATCTTCACAACTACCCTGGGAGGTAGGCGCTATTATTATCCCCATTTTACAGATGAGGAAACTGAGGAAAACAGAGGTTAAATGACTTTCTCTGGGTCACATAGTAAGTGTTTGAGCCATATTTGAACTCAAGTCTTCCTGGCTCCAGGTCTAGCATTTTATCCACTGGGCTTAACTAGATGCTTCTGAAGAAAAAAAAGTCAAGGAAATACTGGTAATTACTGACTAATAGACCAACTTTCCAGTCTCCACAAAATCTTTATTACAATAATCTATACATTGTATAACAGAAATCCTTGGTGACAGTGAGAGAATATAATAAACTTGTTTTTTGCAAATAATGTTCTATGTTTATATCTTTACAACAATAAATGTCATTGGAAAGTACAGAGAGTATACTATAATATAATACTTCTGATTACCTAGTACTGAAGGTCACTCCTTTAACCAAATGTCTCCGCTAAATATGTTAAAAGCATGCAACATTCCACGAAAAGTATACTAACTGAATCAACTATGGTGACTCTCATTAAATTTGGATGAGGCATAAAACAGGAAGGCACATAGTTGCTAATGATATTTTTTTCTGTCCAATAGTCCAGCAGAGTCTAAATAGAAGGGAGATTCCATATAAATAGTGAAGCCCTCTAAATACTCCCAATTATGAATGAATGCTGATTGTATCATGTTCTGTTATACTACAGACCCTCCTAAACGACACAGTCATTCCAAAGAGTCTGACCTTGCCATCCACATATCCGCCAAGTGAATGAAGAATGCATTTTGCTCAGACTATGATATTCAGTTGAATGGTCAGGCCACAGAGTTACTTATGTATATTTTAGACAGATGTTGGTATGTATACTTTAGACAGATATTTCAAATTTTACAATGTACTGAACCCAGAAGTGAATAGGGACAAGAGAGTATATTAGACTGCCCTTTGAAAATTGCCCAGTGATTTTGAAGACTAATGATATAATGAAAAATTTTGAGGACTCCATGAAATAAAGACTCACATTTTTAATATCAATAATCTTCCTATGATGCAACATGGCTACAAATCATGAACTGTTTCTATTTTTGAAGAATTAAAATTGCATGTAATCCCAGGAGCAGTACAGAAATGCATAATGGGTATGAATTAGCTACACCATACCAGGAAAGGATTGTATACCAAAAGCAGTGTAAAAACATTACATGTATTACCTGAAGAAGATAAGGGGCCAGTTACATTGTAAGAAGAGGGGATAAAAGATGGATAACCCATGTACTCAATTTGTGGTCAGGCAATGTCAAGGGATCTAGAGGAAGACCACTAGCATGTGTTAAACGGCTTTCTTGTGAAGGATTTGCAAGAGGATGTGATTTGGACGAGATGAGATGATATATATTGGTGGCTATTTTGCTCCATTGGAGGGTGTGCCCATAGTGATAAGATTACAGATCTATGGAAACATGGAAGGATTCCATCATTTGGTAGCCTCTCACTAGTTTCATTTAAAATGCTTTTGGGGTTTTGTCTCATTCCAAGCCTTCTGTAAACTTGTTTTTGCTCCTACTGCTTATTTTCTGTTTTATAAGGCTACACTGAACTTAAATTTATGCCATGTTTTCCTATATTTTTTCACAAATGAATTTGTACTGGGGAGGCTAGGGGGCACAGTGAGTAGAGAGTCGGCCCTGGAGTCAGAAGGACCTGAGTTCGGATCCAACCTCAGACACTTAATGAACACACAAACAAAAACCTAGCTGTGTGACCTTGGGCAAGTTACTTAACCCCAATTGCCCTCCAAAATAAAAAGCCAAAAAAACCCCAAACCAAATGAATTTGTACTCTACTCTGGTATTGCCCTTGGCTACCATGTTTTACCACTTGTCAAAAAGAACAACTATCTGGCATTTTCTGGGTTCTTTCTGCCTTCTCATTATGGTGACTCCTTTAGGTTAGCAAATGGTCTCCTCATCTTTATCCTTTCTTTTGATCTAGTTCCTCATGGGCAGGTACTACTCTTGCTTAGCACAGTTTCTATCACATAATAAGAACTTAATAAATACATTTTGACTGACTAGTTGACTAATCTAATGTTCATTTTAACCTTTATTATAACTAGTGGATAGTTTGCACACAGCTTTTTATGTGATTTATATGATTCTAATACTAGTAATCAGTCATTTCCTATATGGGCAATGGATGTCATTTTAATTTTTTTGTCAAGTTATTCATAGTTTGCCATGTCCAGGACCTTCTGATGCTCTTCTAAGATGTATTGTTTTTGTGTATATGTGGGAAGCTCCAGAGTGCTTTACAAATGAAGCACATAATTGTTGTAAAGAACACTTAGGTCAGCTGATAAGGGGTTACACAAGTCTTTGGCTCCTCATTTCTCAAACCTGAGATGGATTTTCCAACATACAGTTTGCCTTTCCCAGTGCCCACCCACCTTTATTTTGGAGTTTCTGAGTGTCAACATTTATTCTGACTTTATTAGGAGGATCAAAGTTCTTCATAGATGTTGAGGCACTAACTAAAACTGGTCTTTTTACATGTGCTTATTGGGAGCCTTAGAAGATGATCAAATGTCCCTGAAATGATGTTTCTTGTTGACTTTGTACATACCATGTTAGATTTGCTAAAGCATTTATTAAGCTTTACCAAAGCAGCTAGATGGCACAGTGAACAGAGTGCTCGGTCTGGAGTCAGGAAGATCTGAATTTAAATCTAGCCTCAGATACTTGCTAGCTGGGCAAGTCACTTAACCTATCTTAAGCCTCAGTTTCCCCAACTTTAAAATGGGGATAATAGAAGCACCTACCTCCCAGGGTTGTTGTTAGAATCAAATAAGATAATTGTAAAACACTTAGCACATGTCTGGCACGTAGTAGGTACTATATAAACATTTAATCTTTTGTTATTAAAGATTATTATCTAAGTTTGTCATTGTTCAAAGGTCTCATATTTAGAGAATCTACTGTTAAGGTGTGTGGATGATTTGATTTTTCTCCTCACTATCACTTAGGAAGTAGAAGGAGGTCATATAGGTCTGAGAATTTAATTTTTCTTTGTTTCTTTGACTTCAATGGCCAAATAATTCTTCATATAGTGGCCACTATGATGGTTATGAACCATACTTATCTGGGTTGATCCTCAGACATCAGATTCAGCCTTTCACTGGAGGCCACTCTGGGACCAGCATGAGTTTGCACATCACTTAAATAGCGCCATCTTCATGCCATCGTGAGGCATAAAAGAAGACTTCATGGAAGTAGGGTTCTCTTAAAAAAAAACCATTTTCCGTGGCCCTGACATTTTTTCAAACCTATATTCCTACCTCTTGTTTTTCATTGTAAAACTTCTAGAAAGAAGAGTCTATATTTGTTTTCTTCACTTCCTTACTAGTCAGTCATTCCTCATCCCTTTGTAATATGACTTCCCTTCCCACTGTCTACTGGAACAATTCTCCCTAAGGTCACTTAGGGTCACCATATTGCCAAAGTGAATGTACTCTGCTCTTTTGCCCCAATTTTTAATATCACCACAACATTTAACAGTTGATCATCACTGTTTCCTTTCTTGATGCTCTCTCTTGATCCCCTTGATACCTCTCTTCTATTATCTTCCATGATTCTACATTCTTCCTACCTCTCTGACCACTTATTTTTTGGTTTTCTTAGCTGGTTACTTAGCCTCCTTCCATTCCTTCAAGCCCTATCCTTGTCTGATGGTTTGTCACTCTCTACATTGTTTACTTTGGTCAACTCATATACTCATATGGATTAAAAATCATATTTATGGATATCAACCCCAAGTATCTAAGACTTTAGGCTACAGGAGAGTTGAGATCTGTATTATCGGAAAGAGTTTCACAGACTGAATTTCTTTCACTAATGAAATCACAGATGCAGACCCAAGTTAAAATCAACAACTTCAGAGTAGTCTTGTATTTCTCCTCTCTCCCTTGACCTTTAATATGATTAGTTGGTCAATTTTCTCGTATCTGATTTCACAAGATTCATGATATCCATCCCCACCTTTCTCTTTCCATGGCAAATACTCTTCTCTTTTCTCACTTAGAGAATATATCCATTTAATTGGTCTTCCTTATCCCTTTTACAATCAATCCGTCCTTTACATTACTACTCAAATGGTCTTGCAAATGCACTGCTCTCATCACATCTTTCTTTTAATTAAAAAAAACAACAACTGTAGTGTTTTCCCTGTGCCTGCCAATAAAATATAAACTATGATCCAAGCACTCAAAATGCCTCCAAATTTGGTTTCAACCCATCTTTCTAGCCTGATTTTATACCATTTTGCTTCATGCATTCTTCAGTCTAATCAAATTGGAATAGTCACCATCCCCTAATCCTATCTCTTTCTCATTCTGTCTTCTCTTGTTTCTCTACTTATATTTATATCATTATCCTTGCCATGAAAGGGTTCTCCTAATGTTTATTGAAATTCTTTATTCTCTTCACAGTTATGGTCAAATTCAGGCACTACATCCTTTATGAAGTCATCCATTCTTTTTCCCCTACCTCATCTGGAGGTAAGATTTCATTCCTTAAATTA
The DNA here is from genome assembly GCA_011680675.1 of Gymnobelideus leadbeateri. Lineage (NCBI taxonomy): Eukaryota > Metazoa > Chordata > Mammalia > Diprotodontia > Petauridae > Gymnobelideus > Gymnobelideus leadbeateri. The sequence continues at coordinate 909,535 of WOXC01009202.1, forward strand.
TCTGTAGCACTTTGCCCAGATCTCATCATTGCCCTTACCACTTCTGTTACCAGTTTATGAATATGCCTCTTTTCCAGGTACTTTGCATTAGATCATAAACTGCTCTTGAAAGCAGGGATGTATCATATCTAGCTGTGTATACCTTGTTGACCATCACACGAAGCTAGGAAGCAATGGGAGCATGGCAGATGTAGTGGGAGATTCTTTGCTTGGGATGGAGGTGAAGACTAAACAGTTACATATGCACTCTCATTACATAAGCACTGTGACTAAAACATCTATTGCTGGCAGACATGAAACACTGGCAATGTAGCTTACTGTGGTAGGGTCTCCTGCATGCTTCTCAGTATATCATTTGCCTTGGGGTCCTGTTCTCTCCCCATATCCTCATTCACCTTAAATTATGGGATTTTCAGGACAAGTAACTATACTTATATACCCATTCTGTAATAACACAGCAATGATAGGCCCCATTATAGTAGATTGACTCAAATGATGATAATGGTTATATACATACACGTTCTCCTTTGGGTCCTCTGTCTCCAGGCTTGCCCATTGGACCCTGAAAAAAATCATAATTGAGACACATATTTGTCAAGATCCTTCATATGACCATCTGACTGGGTTGAATAGTGTTAGGGCTTTTGCAGGTGACTATAAATCTGATTTTCAATGTAGTTGTCATACCTGAGGACCTGGGGATCCATCTTTTCCATTTATTCCCTGTAAAAAGAGAAAAATCATTGTTACCTGCATCTGGGGGTATAGGGAAAGGAAAAGAAAGCATAGGGAGGGAAATGTTTTAATAGGTCAGTTGCACTTAAGGGAATTGATTTATGACCCTGTTTACTAGATCCTAGATCATATTGATGATCCAGTATGGTATGGTGGAGAGAGCCCTGGCCTTTGGAACAGGAGGCCAGGTTTCATTACTTGGTAGTTGTATAACTTTGAACAAATTCCATCACCTCTTTGAGCCTAGTTTCTTCATCTGTGAAATGGGGACAATAATAATTTGTTACATACCTTACAGGTCGGTTGTGAGGTTGAGATGTCATAATCTATGTCAAGTGCTTTGTAAACTATAAATATGTATATTATATATTCACACAATATACATATATATGTATATTACATAGTCACACAATATACATATATATGTATATATGTGTAATAAAAACGTTAGCTATTCCTATTACTTGCTAGTTATAGATCCCAGTACATAAGACTTCCTGTAAAATCTGGATGCCTCTAGGTAAGTTGCTATGGTGGATTTTCATGGTAATATGAGTCAAAGTACCACTATCCTCTAATATATTCCTGTGCTGAGCAACTCTCATTAAATGCCTTCAATTGAAACTCGAAACAAGTTTCACTGTATGGTTGGAATAAATTCCTAGCATGAAATTACCTGCCAATCAAAAGATGGCTTCGTGTCTCTCAGTAGGCACATGGTGAAGGAAGTAGGAGGGAACCCTTAATCACTGCCATTGAGAGTACTACATAAGTGCTTTTTTATTAGAAATTGTGAAGTCTCCTGAACTTTGCAGGGCTATTCCTGAGGTGATAATAAAGCAGAGCCCCACTAGTAGATTTATGAGATTGGGAGAACGATTGTCTGGAAGATGTGAGAAGCAAAAGCACTTGGGGTCAAGTCAAATACCTAGAGTCCTAACTGCAGATGTGTTTTTGAGATTTGATTTGAAGAGGGAGAGATCAAGGTAAGGAAAATGATTTCTTAGCCAGCAGGCAATTGCATGGACATGCTCCTCTGAAAAGCCTAAGAGACCTGAATTGTGCCAGGATGGATTCTATGAGGATGGAAGTGCAGACAACTGTGTGTTTTCACTGCTGTAAATTACACTAAAATCCGTCATGGTTGATAAGCCAACCAAAGTCTCCCAACCTCTCAGAAATATCCTGGGAATGATGGTGAGTACTTTAAATAAGAACATGTTACTTGAAATATAAGGTTCACAGAATTTATTACATCAGAAACACAGGCAAAGAAGATAAAGCTGATTAAGGAGAGGATGTGAAAGGAGCCAACTCTGTCACTTGGAGAAAAGAAGATAAATCTAGCGTAAAAATTTAATTCAGTGTTTTCAGGAATACTACAGGGCCTAAAAGATCATGTTAGCCCTCCTTGTCTTCTGTAGCTCACTGAAGATAATCGGTATACTATCTTCCTTCTTTCCTGCAAACATTTATTAAGTGCCTACTGTTTGCAAAACATCATGTTAAACAGGAAAGCCTGGGACTCCTGCTCTTAACCTACTGCCTATAGAGCAATTTTGCTTTGGGTTGTTTTTCTAGTGATGGGGATGGATTTTCACAGACTGATTCACATTATCTTGCCCAATTTCCACTGAGAACTATTGGCATTCATTCTCTAGATGGCTGACAGGAGTAAAGGATGTACTCTGTGGTTCTGAAACGGAACAAAAGTAAGTGGCCCATGGGGGATTGAATTTATAGCCTTTGGTTATTAGTTTGTTGCTCTACAACTGAGCTAACTAGCTTGAGTCTGGCTAAAGTTCTCAGTTCTGACATTCTATGGTGTTATGAGTTGATGATTCCTAAAGACTTAACCTTTCTGTACCTCAGTTTCCTTACTTGTAAAATGAGGGTGTTGGTCTCAGTGGCTTCAAAGGTCACTTTGAGTTCTAGCCATTAAAGCAGCCAAATATTTATTAAGTGCTTTTTATGTGCCAAGCACTGTGCTAGTGCTGCTGATGCAAAGAAAGACAAAACAGTTCCTGCTCTCAAGGAGCTTATATTCTAATGGAATGTAAGATGTAACACAGAATAACATGTAAATAACTAAATATACTTAAGGTATATAGTAGATGGAAAATAATTGAGAGGGGAAAATAACTAGTAGCTGAGAGGATAGGGAACTGTCCCTTGCAGAAGATGGGACTTGAACAAATTATGGTATATGAATATAATGGAGTACTATTGTACCATAAGAAACAAAAAAGGTGATAGTTTTAGAGAAACCTGGGAAGACTTGTATAAATTGATACAGAGTGAAGTGAACTGCAAAACTAGGAGAGCAAGTTATAATATAACAATAGCAATGTAAAAACAAACAGATCTGAAAAAACTCAAGAACTCTGACCAGTGCAATGACTTGAATTGAGTTTTAAAGGAAGACAAGTAAATCAAGAAAAAAGGTGAAGAGACAGCACATTCCCCACATGATGGACAGCCAGTGCAAAGACACAGAAAAGGGTGATCGAGGGTGGTGTTTTAGGTCTATGTAAGTAGATCAGTGTGTCTGGATCATGGATTAAATGAAGGGGGATGAAGTTTACGAATATTGGAAAGACAGGAAGGCACTGCTTATGTAGTTCTGAGTCTACAATCATATAAACTTATTTTCTCCCACCTTTCTCTCCTTCCAACTCTTATTTCCAATTGGAGAATATTATAACTTTTTTCTTAAAGAAAATACTTGCCTTAGTAGAGATGTTTGTTATAATGTAATCTTGATGCTATATGCTAGTAATCACACACTCCTCCAACGTACAATGAAGTAATACATGTTGAGCTAGTGATTTATACAGAGACAGTGTAGTAATTAATAATAATAATAATAGTACTTATTTATACAGTGCTTTAAGATTTGCAAAGCACTTTACATATGTAATTTATTTTAATTCTAAAAACTGAGATTGGGAAAAGGAAATTGGTTGCCCAAGGTCATGTAGCTGGTATATAAGGTAGGATTCAAATACAGGCCTTCCTGGCTCTGAGTCTAATATGCTTTCCACTATCAAGCTTAGGTTGTCTAACAATGATAAAAAAAGGGAAGTAGAACAATGAAAAAAACTAATTGACACTTAAGCTTTTTGCCTAAGATCTAAATGGGATGTCTGTGAGGCACCCATCTACCTATATTTGATGATGTGGCAAAACATTCCCCACCAAAACTCCTAAGAGTGTCTGAGAATTAGGGAAGCATCACTAATTTCTTAGCACATTTTGATAAAACTGGACCTATTCCAACACCATTTCTGGCAACAAAGTCAAATAACTCATGATGAATGGAGTTACTCAGGGCTGAATCAGCAAATGAAAGGTTCTCTTTGCTGAATCTGGAATAATTTTCCTGGTGGTTTTCTTATTCAATCTTAATTCTCCTTAATTCCCTAAGAATCACATCATTTTCCTGACCCTACTAGAAATTGGTAAACAAAACAAAAAACAAACAAAATGAAATTTAAAACTTACTGGTTTTCCTGCAGGTCCTTCAGGCCCGGGAAAGCCGATATCTCCAACAGGTCCTCTTTCACCCTTAAAGACACACACACACACAGAGGCACATACATATGTATATGAATAATTGTTGACTTCAAAACATATGTATTGCAAAGAGTTTAAATACTAAAGAGGCACTTACTGGTTCTCCTGGCACTCCTGGAGGGCCTGGGGCTCCTGACTTTCCCTGGGAAAGGAATTAAAGTGAAATATTGCATTCGTTATGACAGAGAGATACTCTTCATTGTGTATTGAAGAATGACATTTGCCTATAGAATTGCCATCTGAGTATTTCAGGCAGCTGGGGGTAGGACTGGATAGTGTTGGAACTGGAGTGAGGAAGACAGGTTCATATTAGATCTCAGACACTTCCTAGGTATGTGACCCTGGGTAAGTTATTTAATATATCTGAGCCTCTGTTTCCTCACCTGTAAATAGGAAAAATAATAATATCACCTAATTCCCATGGTTATTGTGAGAATAAGATGAGATCACATTTAAAAAGTGCTTTGCAGTCCTTAAAGCGCTATTTCAATGCTAGATATTCAATGCTAGCAATGGGGCTCTGAGGTTATAGATCCCAAAAGAGAGCTACCAAGGTGGTGAACCTGTTTACAAGGCAATGAGACTAAATTTTATATAAGTATATTAGAACTCATCCCTCTAAAAGGATATTGTCCTCCTTCAAAATAGTCATTTGTTCAGTTGTTTTCAGTTGGGTCTGACTCTTTGTGACCCTATTTGGGTTTTCTTGGCAAAGACACTGGGGTGATTTGCCATTTACTTATCTACATCATTTTACAGATGAAGAAACTGAGGCAAATGAGATTAAGAGACTTGTCCAGGGTCACACAGGTAGTGTCTGAGTTGAGTTTAACTGAGGAAGATGAGTTTTCCTTATTTGTAGCCCAGTGCGCTATGCACTATGGCGCCACCTAGCTGTCCTCAAAGTAGTCACCTTAGAAGCATTTCCAATGAATCTACTATTTGCTCCAAACCTGTTCAGAATTCCTCTCTTGGAATTGCCTGTGAAGCCCATTCAGTTCATTATAGCCACCCTTATGAAGAGTCAATTTAGGAGAATAACAAGCTGTGAAAGTATGTTTCTGGCCAAAGGGGGAAAAATAATGAGGTTACTTTTCTTGTATGACTTAAAAAACTTGCTTTTATGGCACTTCCAAAAGGGAGTGTCAAAAATGTCCTGATCAATGGCAGTTTGCTTGGATCAAGGTCCTATATCTACTCTGAAGTAGAATTCCTATTTGATGTATACATACTAATAAATGTTAAGCTCCATTAAATAAATAAATGGCAAGTGGGTAGGGAAGGGGGTACAGACTGTTATTCTTTGGAAGCTCTATTGGTCTCTAGCACAATGCCTCACACTCAACATTCTCTCCCCCCCCCTCTTTCTCTCTCTCTCTAATTGAACTGACATGTTTATTAAGAAAATCAACCTCATCATATTATCACAATTTGTCTAACTATTTCTAATCTTTTATTTTATTTTAGTTGTACCAGAACTGGGGTGGCTAAGTTGCAATAGAGCACCGGCCCTGGAGTCAGGAGGACCTGAGTTCAAATCCAGCCTCAGATACTTAACACAAAAACTAGCTGTGTAACCTTGGGCAAGTCACTTAACCGCAAACTGCCCTCCAAAAAGCAAAAATAAAAAAATAAAAAAAAAAAGAATTTCCAACAAGGAACCTTCTTTTAACAATGCAAAGCAGTACCTGCTTTGCAATTTATAGTTGCATAGATATAGAGTTACCTGGAATACAGAGAGGTTAAATGACTTGTCCAAGGTCATACTACCAGGATGTGTATAAAGCAGGGCTTGAAATTAGGTCTTTTTGACTTTAAGACCAACCCTGCCTCCACTATCTCATGTTCCCTCTCTTAATATAGTATAAAACAATTTAAACAAGTGTTGTGACCTAGCAGACTCTGCAATGGAGTCAGATCTAGGATGTATTCTGATCCTCTTGATATCTTATGGGTAGCTCCATGGAGTGATGCAGAATAGAATGGCTCTGGTCCTACCTAGGAGACTGCTGTCTTTCTCTCTGCATCTGTACGGCTGCCTGAAGTGCTATGTTCCCAATGACTCTTCTGTGAAGTTATCATGAACCTACTCTGCAGGGGCACCTAGCAAAAGGATAAATGGGCCTTTATTCATGAAGCGTGACCACAAAATTTTAATTAGAGCAACCTGAATGAAGACAAGAATGATCTCCAGGGTTCTGCTAAATGATTCCAACCTTTCCTGCTGTACTTTCTATTCATTTGAGGAGACCTTGAATAGATTAAAATATCTGACACCAATGAGCAACAAAAATGATTGAAAGGATTGAAAGACTAATTTATGAGGAAACATTAACAGTAATAAAGCTCAGCTAATAAAACTGGGCTAAGTGAAACCCAAGGCGGGTTATGGCTTTCTGCAGGCAACTTGAAGCGCATGAACAACAGGGCTACAAGATATGGTCTCTAGAGCGCCGAGGATTATAACTAGGGACTAGGAGATAAAATAAGGAAGAGAAAAGCCTAATTTGCATTTGTAAATTGCTCTTGTGTATTTATACATTGCTTATCATCAATGGCCTTCTAGAGCTTTTGAAGTTCAATAGAATGAACGTGGAAAAGAGAGCACATTAATGTACAAAATAGAAAATGAATGAAAGACAAGAAAAAAGACAAAGAATGGAGAGCCATATGCTGATAATGGAGGAATCTTATAAAGCCCAGGGTGATCAGAAATGATATAGATAAATGATATATGATATTTCCATTCCATTAGGGAATGGAAAACTGGAAAAAGTGTGGGCATGAATGTTGGAGTAATAAACACAAAAGCATACTTTACAGCAAAATGACTATGATTGTGAACTACTTTTGACTGGAAACCAGTTTTCTTTGGAAAATGGGGGGATTTTTACTGAATGAAGAACTTGAAAATATATTGAAGGGGATAATTTTACAACGGAAGAGAGAAAATGGTGCCATTATGTCCTGGCAAGTAAATTGTTATGGTAATTTTTCTTTTGTTCTTAAACCTCCTCATTAATTATCTTGCCACAAGTTTACGAGTTTACCAATGAGCTATAATTTACAATAATTTCACCCCCCTGTAAAATAAAATTAACTCACCGGTGTTCCTGCTATTCCTGGTGAGCCGGCTGGGCCTCGATCTCCCTGACCAGAGGAAATAAAAAAGATTAATTCTTTCAGCAACTTCTTTGTAGAACCTCTAAAATCAAATTATTTGATGAAGGTGGGGAAGAAATGCTATACTTATAGATGAAATTACTGGTTAAAATAATCTGCAGCTGGCTAAAATGTAATAAATGGTAGCTGGGAGTATAGCATGTGCAAAAAATAATTAATATGCATAACCAGAGATGGAACCCCACAGTGGATTGTGTCTTAGAGCTAGGAAGATTATGATGTTTAAGTACATCTTCTAGCATGTATGAGCTTTACAATCCTAGACAAGTCATTTAATCTCTTAGTGTCCCCAGATAACTCTTGAAGACTATAAGTTATGGATGAGTTACCTATGGGCACCAGTGAGATTGTTTTCTTGTGAAGAGTGCCTACACTGATGAAAACACAAATTTAGATCCAGCTCTGAACAAGAACACAAAGAAAACCAACCAGATCTTTCATTTTATCTTAAAGCAAAGAAACTAAAACAAAAACATTGGCTTTAATGAAACTAAGGATTCAAATTATTATTGTTACAATATGAACGTTTAAAAATCAAAAGCTAAACATATTGTGACTAAGTTTAGGCTATTGGAAATGTAGGGACTAAGAGAGATATAGGTAATGCTAAACAGTATTGCTATGCTATTTTTTAGATGCTTAAAAAAAGACATTGTCATTAGTCAGAAGATTGAACATCTTGAGCATCTATCAGTTTCACAGAAACTCATCTTTCTGCATGGAGGGTGGAAATGAAAATATCAACAAGTAAAGGTATTCTAACTATATGCATTTCTCCAGTTGGAAAAAAAAAACAACTTAGCTTGTATTATTCTTAACAGTATAGTGGTTCAATTGTTCTCATGAGAGTCATTTGAAAATGAGGTAGTCTGGTATCCTAGGTAACTTTTACTGTCATCAGCTGCTGACTATACTAAGAAAGAAATGCTGGTGAACATAAGTGGGATTTTTAGAGCTCGAAGGAATCTTAGAGCTCATTGAATCCAACCCCCTACTTTTACATATGAGGAAACTGAGGCCTAAAGTGGTTAAATAACTGGCCCAAAGTCACATATAGTTACTTAGTAGTTGAGCTGGGGCTAGGGCATACATCTCCTGACTCCTACTCCAATGATCCTTCTATTACCCCTTTGTGTCTGCCAAAGCATGGCTAGTTCATAAGTGAAGGAAGAAACATGGAATGGGTGGAAAATGGAGAACTGGCTGCTTTCATGAACTCATGTTTATTTAGTACTTTCTGGATTCATAAGAATATAGTATTGACTAAAAGTGATGTAGGCATCATATACTATGCCACATATACTAGTAATTAAACATAGGCAGCTAGGTGGCACAGTTGATAGAAAAGTAGACCTGGAGTTGGAAGACCTGAGTTCAAATTCTGCTACAAACCAGGTGTGTGACTCTAGATAAGTCACTTAATTTCTCTCATCCTCAGTCTCCTCATTTGTGAAATGGGAATAATAATAGTACTGACATCTTTGGGCTGTTTTGGGGATAAAATGTGGTAATATTTATAAAGTACTTTGCAAACCGTAAGGTGCTATGTAAATGCTGTTTTAGGGTTATTATGTAGATCTTTTTAAAAGAAAGCTAGGAGGAACAAAAATTGGATGAATCTTTTAAATATTATACTCTGAGCAACTGGTTTTAAGTTATTAAGAGTAGAAACTGCTGTTTCCAAGTTAATGGGTGATAATGGAAAAATAATTATAACCCTTTTGCAATTTAGTGAGAGTTTATCCTTTTTGTCTTCTAAAGTACACATAGAGATCAGTGTTGATGGACTTATTCATACACGTGATCTTTCTGGAGAAGAAATCTGATTTCTACAGGAAGGCCTACGTCACTACTTATTCTTATATTTGTACAAATCTAGGAAATGGTAAGTAAACATAAGTTCATGAAAGCAGTCACGTTTCTCTCACCGTCTTATTTCATCATTCACATGTGTGGATATGTACATTTATATGTATGTATGTATATATAGTCACACACACATACATATATATATATACATATATATATATATATATATATATATATATATATATATATACACACACATACATATACACACATATGCCTTTGGAACCCTGGTTTTTAAACAGCCTCTCCTATAGACACTTAAGATATTGCTACTGATTCTGTTCTCTCTCTTAGATATAGTAATATTATCAGATTCTATAACTGATGTTGTTTAGGAGTTCCATATATATGTAAATATGGCATGTATATGTATATATATATATATGACATATTTGCATGCATATTACATATGTGTTAGAAGTCCACAAAGTTTCTATATATTCTTCAGAAGGATAACCTCCCAATAATAAGTGTTTTTAGCTGGTTATTTTTCTGATTTTGTTGTTGTTCAGTCACTTCAGTCATGTCTGACTCTGTGGCCCCATTTGGGATTTTCTTGGCAAAGATGCTGGAGTAGTTTGCCATTTCCTTCTCCTGCTCAATTTACAGATGAGGAAACTGAGACAAAGAGGGTTAAATGAGTGGCCAGGGACAGAACTGATAAGTGTCTGAGGCTGGATTTGAAATCACAAAGAGGAATCTCCCCGAATCCAGGCCTGGAACACTATCCACAGTGCCACTTACCTGCCCTATTTTTCTATTACCGTCTATTAATTTGGAAGCAAAAGTTTCCATTTTTCTACTTGCTGATATGTGACTTGGAACTCAGAGTACACTATTGCAAAGATACTTTCAGTTATTTGTTTCTCTGAGAGAAGAATTTTGATTTCTAGAGGAAGACCTACATCATGCATGTATATGTACATGTACATGTGCATCATCATGGCTAGCACTGATATATAGCACTTTAAGATTAGAAAGGGCTTTACAAATGTCACATTTTATCTTCACAACAAGCCTGGGAGTTAGGTGCTATTATTATCCCTATTTTATAGTTCAGGAAACTGAGGCAAATAGAGGTTAAGTGACTTTCTCAGGGTCACACAGCTAGTAGGAGTCTGAGAATGGATTTGAACTCAGTTCTTCTTGTCTCCAGATCCTATTATCTATCCACTGTGACACCTAGCTATATATATATATATGAGTATGTATATGGACATGCACATGCATATATACATATTCTAATATGTATATGTGTACATATATATCTTGGGATAAGGATAAGGTCTGGACCTGTAATTTCATTAGTACAAGGAATTCCCGTCAGAAAATTGCCTCTACCAATGTAAGTCAGCACTTCCTGTGCAATATTTAGTCTTAAAGAATTGCCTAGTGTACTGAGAGGTTAAGTGGTTTCCCCAGAGTCTCACAGCTTGGTACGTGTCAGAGGCATGATTTGAACTCAGGTCTTCCTGGCTTCAATAACCAGTATGCTATTTTCTATGTCATGAATCACTTTTTCAGTCTGATAAACTTTAAGGATAAGACCAACATTTTTAGCTGCATAAAATAAAACAGATAAGGTTACAAAGGGAATAAAAGAAATAATTATAAAACAATTTAAAAATGTATGCCAGCCCTAAGTTAAGAATCCCTAAATTATGCCATGCTGCACTCTTTCTCTATAATATATATACACATGTAAACATATACATATATATGTATAACATACATATATAAATATATACATATGTAGAATAACACCATAAATATAGGTTTCTTTGTTTTATGTATGTATTTCTTTCTCTTTATATATACATGTATATGTTCATATTTGAGGTCATATTTCCTGACAGGTTTATCTAACCTCACATAAAACCTACAGCTGCAGATAAAGACAACCAGCTGTCAGTGTCATTGCTGTCCTTTTAAATTAAGGGGTTTCCCTTGGAAATAAATACAGAAGAACATGTCTCTTAATGAAAACATCATGACAGACTGACAAATAGCAGTACAGTGCTTCTAATTCAGGTGCTTTATGACAGTCTTACCTTTACACCTGGAAATCCTTCTAGTCCTGGAAGCCCCATGGGTCCAGGCTCTCCCTAGGGGAAAAAAAAAACAGAAGTAGAAAACAAAGAGTAACTGGGATCAAAGCATTTTAAAATGTTTCATTCAACAGCATCTTGACCAAACTAACTTAAACACATAGTCAGGACATGATGTGACCCTGAGATCTAGAAGGGTAAAGCAGTTCTGGTGGGTTTGATTAAGATAGAAAGACTGAGCTTTGAGTAGAGGTCTAGAAATGGGATACATATCTGAAGGGTATCCTAGTTAGGTATAGAGAGACTCATCACCAGGTTGGCCACAGGGTAATGTATTATTTTGGCCAGGTCAACTCTTAAAGACCATTTACTCAATTAAAGAGAGCTGGGGAGCTATGTTGATGGAGGAAGTACCCAATCCTGATGAAATTATAGGTACGTGAAGTATTGAAGCAGCAATAAGGGGGTGCACCTTTGCAAAAAACCAAACAGACCCAAGTACTGATTGGAGATAGTCAACAAGGGTGTTGCTAATGATAGGGGGAAGGCAGCATGGCATAATAAAAAAAGCACTTTAAGCTAGGAGGTCTGGGTTCTAATCTCAAATCCTACACTGATTAGCTGTGTGACCATGAGCAAATCATTTCATCTGAGTCTCATTTTTTAAATTGGTAAAACAATAACACTACTTACATGTATCTAATATACATGGTTGTTTTGTAAAGCTTAAATTTCTATAGAAATACATTACTTTTCTCATCTTTTATTTGCCTACACATTATTACTATTTGTTTTTCTAAAAATTGCTGAAGAAAAAGTTATTCCTAAGAGTGGTGTGTGTTTATTTTCTGATTGTTTCAATTCTGATTAACAACTTAATCAGAATGAATACCTCTAGTGGTCAAGGTCAACTCTAGACCAATTTCAAGCGGAATTAGAATGAATGGACAGGTTCTAACAAAGTCAGCCAATTATAGAAGCACCTGGGGCTGTTTGATTACTGGAAAACGTGTCCACACATTTCAAGAGTAGATGAAGACAGAACTCACTCAATAAAGTTTATATTCCTTATTTATTTTATGAAGGAGCCTGGGTATTGTGGATGTTTTATTTAGGAGAAATACCTGAAAATGGACATTTCTGGCACCTTATAGAGGCAATTTTTCACACTGATGGTCACTAAGACACAGGAAAGACATAAGAACTTTTTATTTTATTTGAATGTTTTACATGTTCTAGTCTGTGGTCTACTAGGATTGGCAAATAGGATGGAGTAAACTGATAGTGAATAAAAGAAATTTGAATAATGGATTTTGCAAATAGGAAGAGACAAATATTAGTTTTTTTAAAAAGCCATCCAGTTAATGATTGTCATATTAAACTACCCTTTTAGGACACTAGGACATTTAAATACAATTACATAGGAAAGAACTTCCATAATTGGCATATAATTCTAATGTATTTATTTATTTATTTTAAAGCAATTGGGGTTAAGTAACTTGCTCAAGGTTACACGGCTAGTCATTATTTATGAGTGGGTGCTCATTTTCTGAGGCCGGATTTGATCTCGGGTCATCCCAACTCCGAGGCCGGCGCTCTTACTCACTGAGCCACCTAGCCGCCCCTTTAGGGCAATTGGGGTTAAGTAACTTGCCCAAGGTCACATGGCTAGGTTTTTGTTTGTGTGGATTAAGTGTCTGAGGCCGGCTCTGAACTCAGGTCCTTCTGACTCCAGGGCCGGCGCTCTATTCACTGTGCCACCTAGCCGCCCCAATTCTAATGTATTTATGCACACATGGGCAGATATAACACCAATTTACTTTGAAAACATTGTCATGTCTCAAATTTCTGTTAAGATTTCTTATCCTCATTAATGAGCATTTAATAAATAGGCAGATAGCCTTTCATGTACTGGGGTTTTAGAAATTTTTAAATGTCCATTAACAGACAACTAGTCAGCCAAACAAGAATAATAACTATGGTCAGGATATAGGAGACAGCAGTCTCCAACTGGGATGCACTCTCATAATTTCTTAATTTCATAAATTTCTAAATTTCATAAATTCATAAGGTTAGAAAATATCACCTCTGAAAATAAAACAAATAATCAAAATGAATGATATGAGCGAGTTGCTGAAACAACCTATTTAGAGAGATGGCTTGTGAATGTATTGCTGATGATACTAGGATATTGAGATGATACTTTAGGATCAGACATACCTGGAAGGGAACTTAGAGGTCCTGTAGTCCAACCTTCTAATTTTATAGATGAAGAAAATGAGGCCTCAAGAGATTAAGTGACTTACCCAAAGTTTCTGATTTCAAACCCAGTTTTCTTTCCACTGTATCATACTACCCCTCGTTTTTTGTGTGGGTCTTCAAAAAATGTTCACTCTTTGAGTCCAGGGACTATTTCATTTTTGACTTTGTATCCACAGAATAAAGCTCAGTTAATGGCACCAAGAAGTTACTTGTTGAGTACATGAATTAATTCCTTCAGAATAGACATGGGGGACCTTCAGTGTCACCTTCTCAGACAAGAGCCTAATTAGTTTTAATTGGGGTGATTTCTCTTCAGTGGTCTTCATTTACATGGTTCTTTCCCACCACCCTCACAAAGACTATTTGGGGATCTACCCAGGGTTTCATGGATTTCCAAGTCATACAAGGGTAGGAATCAATCCCCATCTAGAGTGAGATGATGCAGAGAAAGACACAAACTTTAACTCTTGGTCAGCTGAAAGAGGATTCCAGCTGCTGAAGGTAGGAAATTCCATATAGACACATACAAAGTCCTGAAATGTCAAACTACACAAAGATTTTGATCTGATTGCCTTTTCCACCTTGCCAATACACATCACTGCCATATCTGCCTTGTGTCCATCAGTTGTCCTGGTATTATCAATTTATCCCTTGCCATCTGAAGAGAGGGTATAAGGAAAATGTATTCTCTCCATGTTTCTGAAAGAGTGGAGACTCCTCGATAGAGACTCCACAAATCTGTTTGTCTAATAAGACATTGCCTTACACAAAACTGTATTTAGTTAGTTCAATTTCTAGGAATGCTTTTGATTCCCAGACTAAGCCAATCAGAGCCTTGTTTTAGAGCAGGGACTGTTAACCCTTCTTTTTTTTTTTCATGGAACCCTTTAGCAGTGTGGTAAGGCCTATAAATCCTCTCTCAGAATAATGTTTTTTAAAAAAACTGAAGGAAATGCTAAATTTCAGTTTGACGTTAGTGGAAATAAAAATGTTAAAAATTTCCCATCCTAGTTTGAGAATCCCCTGAAATCTTTTCACTGCAAAGGTCTTGGGGGAGGTGTAGCCCCAGGCTAAGAACTTCTATTTTCAAGGGTAGCTCTGAAGTTCTCTCTGTCTTTACTCATAAAGGATGACATCTAGGAAAAAAGACAGTGTCTTCTTAACGTCACTAGCATCAGCAGCTTCCCTGACAATGGTTCATAGGCTCAAGTTAAACACTCGTAACTGAGGAGGCAACTGATAAAAACATGCTTCAGCCGTGCTAATTGCAAGGCCTTTCTTCCTCATCTCCTTCGTCTTTCCTTCTTGACAAATGATTCTGGGGATGTGAATGCACGGCAAGCGTTGCTTTCCCTGTGTGCACATGTATTTGTTTGGCTGTTACATCTTCTTTTTTGGCTGTTACATCTGGAAGCCTCAAAGCATTTTAGACATCATAGTTTATTGATGTTCACTCTCCCCAAATCTCACTATGAAGAGAACAATCTAAGTGTAACTGATATAAGATAAATCATCTTGGAAAGGGTAATATGTGATTGGCAAAGGAAAACAGTGCATTAGTCTTTATGGTGGAAGGAGAATCAAAAGGTATGAGGTTGATAGTGTTTCTCCAACTCTGTCCACATGCTCTGAAGCTTATAGGTAACACCAGTTTACAGTTAGAGTGAAGGACATTTCACTGACCTACCACATATTAGGAACGTTAAAATCCCCTTGCTCTGATTCTCTGCTCACCAAGCAACCTCATCACCTATAATTTGGTCTTTTTGAGTAGACCTACCCTTTCTTGAGAGAATAAGTGAGTAAACTGAGACAGAGAAAGAAAAATAGTCTAAAATGACATTTTGTGGGAACTGCTTATCTTTTATTCTGTGGAGAAGATATCCTGGGAAAAGACTTTAATTGCCATCCTTAGGGAATTGAATTGTAAGTCTATGGTCTGGATGAGTTGGCAGTTGCAACCTAAGGTTAGAGGTGACAGTAACTATGACTTCTCACAGAGGTAATATTGCCGAAATGTGGGGTTTGAAGGAAAGGTGAGAGGGGGCAAGATGGAGAGGAGAAGGAGGGAGGGAGGGAGAGAGAAGTGGTAGGTAAAAGCTTATGGGAAAAGAGGTTTCCTTTGTTTCTCACTTGGGTCTCAGTTACTCAGTTAATAAGAAGACCATACATTCCTATTAATTTATGAAAAAATATCAGTGCATGTACCTTGGTTTCCTTATAAAGCCAAGATGAGAATTAATAAGGATGTGGGCAATAACAGTTAGAGATTGGGGAGGGTTTGTGTGATTGTCAACTTGTGCTTCCTTGTCCAGTTACTCTCCATACAGACTATAAGTTCCATAGATAAAATATTAAAGTGAAGGAGGACATTTCATTGGTCAGCCCTATCTTAGGAACATCAAAATCCTTTAGTTTTTATGCAGTACCCACTCAGCAAACTTATCTACATTTTGGTCTCCTGAGTGAACCTCCCCACGAGGAAGGCATATTGTGTGGAAGGGCAACTGGGGTTAAGTAACTTGCCCAAGGTCGCACGGCTAGGTTTTTGTTTGTGTGTGTTAAGTGTCTGAGGCCGGATCCGAACTCAGGTCCTTCTGACTCCAGGGCCGGCGCGCTACTCACTGCGCCACCTGGCCGCCCCTTAGTCCTTTTGATCTTGATTCTAATATCAAGGTTCTCCTGTGGAGATGATGATGAGACACTGGAACCATGGCCGCCACTAAGAAAATTGCTACTTTTGTGGCCCAAGTTGGACAGTCTGCTTGACTTTTTACCATCTCTTTCACTAAGATGCTATGAATATTTATTAATCACCCACTATATATAAGACACCATTTGTGGCAAAATAGTCCCTGCTCTCTAGCAGCTTACATTCTATGGAGGTGGGAGTGGGGTAGAATGAGGAGAAAAAGCATGTAAAACAGTAAGTCTATATATGATCACTGTAGGAGGGACATCAGGTTAATAAGAGGAATATGAGCTGAGCCTTGCAGGAAGCAAAGGATTCTAAGAGGCATAGGTAAAGATGGAGCATATTCCAGGCATGAGAAATAGGTATGGAGGGAAAAGATGGAGTTCTGCCTTTGTGGAGTATTATTTGGATAATTTATATTATTTGGATAATCACAAAAAAAGATAAGCTCCTTGAGGATAAAGATTATGTCTTACAATTTTGTGTCTCATTTATTGAATGAAGTTAAAGTAGATAATATGGGCTTTTTCCTCAAACAGTTTATTATCTTTTATGGTGAGGAATAATAAGTGACATCTGAGATAATAAAATAATTATTGGATATTCCTCCAATACAAAGATTCATAAGACTACCGTCATTGGAAATGGTAACACATCAGTACCAACAAGAGTAGGGTGGGGCTTTTGGGCTTTACATGGAACCTAGAGAAAGGGGGAACCAAGTATTACTTGGACTAGGTATTGTGCCTTGAGAGTCATTCAAACAGAACTTCACCTCAGAGAAGCTGTTATGTTTTCCTCCCACACTGCCTAAAAAGTCCACCAACCATAATTATTACTTTTTGGTTAAAGGATTGTTTCTACAACAAGCATTTGGGAATGGAGGAAAGGAGTGGGTAGGTGACGAGGGAAGGAGAGGTAGAAGGATACTGAAAACAAATTTTTCCTACATTCCATTTTCCCTAGCCCAGTCTGATTGCTCTGTCTCTGTCTGTCTCTCCACCCCCCCTTACACACACACACACACACACACACACACACACACACACACACACAGATGCACACATTAAAAATATTAAGAACTTACATATTTGTTTTATAAATCCTTAAAAACAGAAGACTGCTTCCCAGGTTAATTTTGGAGCATGCACATTTGTTTTTTCATAGTTGAGTCTTGACTAATCTACCAGGTTCAAATTCCATGCAAATCTATCTAACCATCTATGTCACTTGTCACTCACTTTCCCACCTAAATAAATTTGAATTTGTTTTTGTTTTTGTTTTCCTATGGTGAATTTTCAGTTTCTCTTATTAACAGCACTATTAGCATGAGGATGAAGCTGAATCAATAGTGTAGCAAAATGTGCCAGCAGGGAAGCTAATTGTATTGTATCTGGTACCAATTCACCATCTTGCAGTTATCTGCGTGATTGAGAAAGATCATTCTGGTCATTTGGATTGAAAATGGAAGGCTGAATAAGCAAGGACTTTCATGATAATATGAAAAAATGATTCAAATTAGGATGAGGAATTAGGTTATTGAAACAGAGAATAAAAATATTGCAGGTGAAGAACTGACAACTTTTGAGTAAGGAAACAAAGACTAAACCCATATGGTAGTATGGTAGTCCTGGCTGAAGAGGGGCTCAGAGGGAAAATTTGTTTTTGTCCTCAAGGTGACGAATATATATATATATTTCCAACTACCAAGAAGAAGAGAGAATGTTGGATTCATCAATCCTCTATTTTAAAATTTAGTCCGATGTGCAATGCTTGCCTTTTTTGGCTTGCTTGTTCACTGATTTAGCATCCATTAATTTAATCTCATCAGATGCAAGCAGAATGAAATAGCTGTTAAAATATTTCATGTGACAATAGGAAAGAATCTATCAGTTTTGAATCTATATCTGAAGGTTAAGGGGACATCAAAGGGGATCACACAGGCTAGAACATATGTTTGAAAAGGACAGAATAGAAAAAAGTGCCAAAAAATTAAGGAAATCTAATTAAATTTGGCAGATTTTTTAGAGTCAAGCTCCATGGTTGAGAGGGATGTTGCATCCAATTATCATCTTCTTGGCTATTAGATAAGGTATTCTCATTACATGCTGAGAGTTAACCTCTTGATACATTACTCCTAATAAGTAGGTTTATGACAGCATACTAAATCTTCTCCTTTGGGATCAGTGCATAATGTTTATAAAGCAAACAAACAACCTCTCTTTTTCTCTGACACATGCATTAAGGAATTACATACTAAGAAGGGCATCCTATAGTAGAAACTTTGTTCAAAAATTCCCCTAGGAATTGTTATGTCAATGGACAAATCAACAGTCTGCTAAAATAATGAATTGGCAATAGGAAAAATTCCACTTGGAGAAGATGTTTTATTTATCAATAGGTCTGTTTGTGTGTTCTTTCTTAAGTAACAGGATGATTTCTGAAACAGGCTAAGACTGAGAGATGAGTCCCAGTGACAGTAACAATATCAGGCTTTGGGAGAAGATTGAAGGATCTTTTTAAAAAATAAGCATATGACCTTTCTTATGTTTGCCACAGGCTAATTCCTTTTAAATCGCAACTTATGGATATTTAGAAAGATAGACCTACTTCACAGTATTCCCCAATTTCAATTTAGAAAGAATTGCTATTTTTTAAAAGGAGCAAAAAAAGCAAATATATACATACCATTGAGCCAGGATCTCCTTTTGGACCCTATAGGGAAAGCATTGAAATATATATTTAAGTGATTAGCAAAAAATATAGAGAACCATAGCATTCACTCTCAGTTTGCATTGGCTCATCTTCTGGTATATTTTGTACATTAATTATAATATTTATAATGTAATATATTGTATATAAAATGTTAATTTATATTAATGACTAAAAAGATACAAACTCTGTATTTGCCCAGAGCAACTTTTCCACCTTAAAAATCAATACCTGAAGAGTATCATGTCAAAAATAGGATTGTCTGGTAGAGTGAGTGTGTTTGGAGCAATATCCCAGGCTCCACTATCAGTGTCATCATGGACAAGTTACAACCATTCTGGTTCTCTGTTCTTTCATCTTCAAAATAAGGGAGTTGGATTTGATGACCTGTGATATCCCTTTCAACTGTTAATTTGTGATCCCATGTTTTTAGTTTCAGAGAGCATTAAGACAAAATTCTAATTATTTGTTTTTAATGTAAAGAAACTTTTTTAGCAACCACAACCCACTCTTTTAATTATTTCCCTTGTGCTATGAAAATTTTCTCTGCAATTCAATGTGAAGGCTGTTACTGACTATAAGAATCTTTTCATGATCACTCTTTGGCTAACATAAGGTTACTTTAAAAGAGATGAGTACTCACTGAAGGACCAGGGGGTCCAGGATAAGTAGCAACACTTCCACCTCCCTAAATTGAAAAGAGAAAAAAAGTGCCAATTAATACTTATATAACACTGGAAAATGATTCCAAATGATTGAAAAAGTAACTACCTGGAGTTTATATAAACTGCTCATTCCATTCCCTTCACCGAGTGTCATACCCTGAAAGATGAGAAAAAAATCATTCAACTTACATAGGAATTATCATTTCCATTCCTTCATGTCAATGATCCAGTAGAATTGATGATTCATACTGGCTTTTAGAAACATATGCTGCTAACTCCAAGAATGGCAAAATACTCAACTAGGAGGAAAAAGTTAATGCTATAGATGACAGAATTTACAGTGACAAAAATTCAGTTTTTGTTTTTCTCTCTCCCAGGGAGGAAAAAAACAGAAACAAAAACCCCTGTAAAAGAGAAAGTCACACCTGGAACATAAAGGCACTTTTAGGGTAGGTTGAAACAAATGTTAAAGCCCAGCAGATGAGAAACTTATGGATACGAAGGAAAATAATACCTATTCATTCAAATTCAGTTGCTGAATTACCAGCTTATGCTGTTTATAGTCTGCTGACCTCGGTAGCATATACCATAGGCTAACATACAAGAGAACTAATAAAAATGGGAATGCAAGACAATCTGGTTACTGAAAAGTAGTTTCCTCCAGTTTCTTCAGATGATTAAGGAGTAGATGTATTATGTCACAGCGTGAATTTATCTATAAAAATACATCACAAAGAAAAATGGGGAACAACTTTGTAGGCATAAAGTTTACATGTAACTTGTAAAGTTCAAAATAATTCTAGAATATTTAAGACAGGAAGTTTTCATTCATGGAAACCCTAAGCTTTACTTGTTTTTGTTTCAGCAGTGTCTGACTCTTCATGACCCCCTTTGGGGTTTTCTTGGGAAAGATACTAGGATGGTTTGCCATTTCCTTCTCCAGCCCATTTTACAAATGAAGAAACTGAGGCAAATAGGGTTAAGTACCTTGCTGAGGGTCACACAGCCAGTAAGTATCTGAGCTTTTCCAAAACCCGTTATAAAAAATAATGAGATAATGGGTGACAAAATATCTGATGATATTTTGAGTTTTAGTTTGGATTTTCTGCCAGTTCACTTGGGTGACTTTGGGCAAGGCTTTTTACCCCTCAGGGTCTTAGTTTCTGCTGCTATAAAATGAAGAAGGTGGAGCAGATGATTTTCTCTAACTAAAATGTTGGCTATGTCATTGTAAATGTCAGGCCAAATTATTCCTCTTTGTGTGAACAAATATTCCTAACTGTGCTTTCTCTTTTATGATTATGTATTCTATTTGAAAAAAAAATCATAGAAGCAATAGATACCAGATCACCATTTGGGGATTCTGATGTCAGCTGAACTTTATAGTGAACCAGTGCAAGTAATCAACACCTTCAGTTTTTTTTTTTTTGGCTCAGAAATATAGCATTCTGAACTTCACCAGAAAGCTTTAAGATATGAAAAGAGATACTGTTGCTAAGGAAATACCCTAGATTTATCTCTTGTCATTCCAGCTCTCCCTCTTCCTTGCAACCCCAAATCCTATTCTTTGCCTCTATTCAACCTCCCATCTTTTCAACACTAAATTCTTTCCCAGGGTAATACCCCTGCACCAGCTACATTCTATTCCCTTCCCAATATTGACTTCTTGTGGAACCATCTCAATGCTACATTGTTCTCTTCTCTCTTGAATCCCTTGCCCCGTTATGCTCTTTGTTTTTGTTTTTGTTTTTGCTTTTTGGAGGGCAATTGGGGTTAAGTAACTTGGCCAAGGTCACACGGCTAGGTTTCTGTTTGTGTGTGTTAAGTGTCTGAGGCCGGATCCGAACTCAGGTCCTACTGACTCCAGGGCAGATGCTCTACTCACTGCGCCACCTAGCTGCCCTCCCCCCGCCCCCCCCCCCCTTATGCTCTTGAAGGTCTCACTGTGCCAAGTTTCAGTCTTGGATTATTCCCATCATCCACTGCCTTAACTCCAAGTCATGTCCGTCATGTCTAGAGTTAGAGAAGCAAGAGCTAAATCACAAAGCTAGAGAAAACCACAAAATCATGCTGACTGGGGTTACTACAAATTTATGTTACATAATCACAGCTGGGCCCTCACTGCTGCAAAGTAAACCTTTTATTCCTCCCTACTTGGTTCACTATCCTACTTGGCACAATGGCTTTTTCTAAACCTTTTCATCCCTTCTCAAACCTCTCATGTCTCCCAGTCTGCTTACTTTTTCAGCTGAGAATCTTCCCTCCTTTTTCACTGAGAAAATGTTGAGTCTCTTTGCTCAGAGCTCCATCTTATGCCTCCTCCTCATCTCACATCACATCATTCAGATACCTTCCACTATCTCTTCATTCACCCCTGAATCACATGAATAGGTGGTTCTTCTCCTTGCCGAAGCAAATCCTCCACATGAAGTGAACTCATTCCATCTTATCTTCTCCAGCAGATTGCTCCCTGTATCATCCCCACTGTTTTACTAATATATCTCTGTCTACTGACTGCTTTCCTACCGCCTTACAAACATGCCCATGAATCCCACCTCCTCAAAAAACCCTCACTTGATCCATCAGTCCCTACTAACTATTATCTTTATGTCTTCTCCCATTCGTCAGTCAGTTAATAAGCATTATTAAGTGCCTATTGTGTACTGGGCCCTGTGCTAAGTATTGGGGATAGATACAAAGGAAGGCAAAAGATAATCCCTGCTTTTGAGGAACTCACAATCTGACAGGGGAGACAAGCAGCAAACAAATATGTAAAAATGAGCTCTAAACAGGATACATGTTTAAAAATAACATAGAGAAGGCACTAGAATTACAAGGATTGGAAAAGGTTTTCTATAGAAGGTGGTATTTCACCGGGGACTTGAAGGAAGCCAGGAAGAGGAGATGAGGAGGGAGAGTTTTCTAGGCATGAGAGAGAGCCAAAGAAAATGCCCAGAGCTAAGAGATATTGTCCTGTAAGCAGAAAAGCCAGTGTCACTGGATTGTAGAATATGTGTGGGGATGGAGGGTGTAAGAAGACTAGAAAGGTAGGAGGGCTTTGAACACCAAACAGAGGATTTTATATTGGATCCTGGAGATGATAGGGAGCCATTGGGGTTTGTTGAGTATGGAGGTGATATGGTTAGACTGGCACTTTATCACTTTTGTGGCTAGAGGATTGACTAGAGTTGAGAAAGAGCTGTCACAGTTAGACCCTCTAGTAGGCTACTGCAGTAGACCAGGTATGAGGTAATGAGTTCCTACACTAGGATGATAACCATATAAGAGAAGTTAAGGGAGTGTATTCAAGAGATGAAGGCAAAACCTACAGTTCTTTGCAACAGTCTGGATATGGGAGGGTGAGAGATAGTAAGGAATTGAAGATGATACCTCTATTGTGAACCTGGAGGCTTAGGGAGATTGTGGAGCCCTTGAAAGTAATAGAGAAGTTTTGAAGGAGAGAAGGTTTGGGGGGGAAATGAATTCAGTTTTGGACATGATGAGTTTAAGATGTCTATTGGATACAGTTCAAGATGTCTGGAAGACAATTGGAGATGTGAGACTGGAAGTCAGCAGAGAGGTGAGGGATGGATAAGCAAATCTGAAAATCATTAGCATAAAGAGTAATGGAATAACTGAATCTGTAGAACCTGATGAGATCACCAAGCAAAGTAGTATATAGAGAAAATAGAAGAGGGTATAGGACAGAGTCCTATGGGGCCTACAGTTAGTGAGCATGACCTGGAAGAGTATTCAGCAAAGGAAACTAAGGAGCAGTCAGATAGGAGGAGAATGGGAGAGGGATGTCCTGAAACCTAGAGAGAAGAGAATACCCTAGGGAGGAGGGCGGTGGACATTTTCAAAGGCTGCAGAGAGGTCAAGAGGAAAAAGGATTGAGAAAAAAAATTGGATGTGGAAATTGAAAGATTATTGGTAAATTTAGAGAGAAAAGTAACAGTGGAATAATGAGAATCTGTATTGTAGGGAGGTAAAAGAGAGTGAGAGGAGGGGAGGTAGAGGGACCTTTCATCTGAGATACAAACAGTTGACAGAAGGGCAGCTACATAGAAGTCTATCCAAATGTAGATGAGAAAGTAGCTAACTTAACCATTGCTCTTGCAAGGGTTGGGAGGAACAAAGTAAGCTTCAGAAAGAATGGAGAAGTAAGAACCTTGGTTGGAAAGAAGGAATGGCTAGGCTAATTGTCATCAAGATGGTGACTGCCATCAGTAGAACGCCTCAGGGGCAGGAAGTATCATCTATATTAGTACCTCAAAAGAAAATACTGCTTTGTCCATACTGGTTCTGGTTTTAAGAATTACAAGAACTCTGGGTGGCTACGTGGTGCAGTGAATAGAGCACTGGCCCTGGAGTCAGGAGGACCTGAGTTCAAATCTGGCCTCAGACACTTAACACAAAAATTAGCCATGTGACTTTGGGCGAGTCACTTAACCCCAATTGCCCGTCCAAAAAGCAAAAAAAAATTACAAGAGCTCTTGTTCCCCAATAAGTAGAAAAAGTGAATGTTGGTTTCTTAAGAAAGATATTTAAACAGCATACTATTTAAATATCCTACTTTTAGCACAGGCCAGATTGTTGCCATAAATGGTTCTGAGAGGAGGGATGAATCTTTAGCCCCATACAACTACAGAATTCTGCTATAGGTTCAACGTGGTTTCAGATGAGGAAAGAATTCAGTGAGGAGATCTCAAGAACTAGGAGGTACCTTAGTGATGATTTAGTTAAACCTAATCATTTTAATTGATATTTATTGAAGAGGATATGGAAAATTATTCCTCTCTCCTCCATATCTGGTCATATGTCTTTCACTATCATCAATAAAATAAAAATTATTATATAATTTATTACACAAGGAGAATTTAATGTACTATGCATCTTATCCACAAACACCTTGAGGGCAGGGACCATATTTTACCTAAATGCCGTATCTCAACATTGCCTAGCAAAATACTGTAAATGTGACAGCTACTTAGTAAATATTTGTTGATTTTCTTTGACCCTGAGGAGCATTGACTCTAAGTAAGTACTGATGTATGCATGAAGGTGTGGGAAATGAATAATCACATAATTATACTGATGTAGAAGGAGCAATAAAATATTTATAAAGGGCAAAATTATATGTATTTTTCATGTAGAACAAATAGGGGGAGAACCCAGTCTCTCTAAGGCTAAATGGGGATATGGTTTATTTATTTATGGTGTGTGTATATATAGATAGATATCTAATTATATGATAATTTGTGTTAGTTTTATGATCCATCTAAACATAGATTAGATAATAAGTTATCATTGTTAAAAATGTGAATTTCAAAGTTTTCAACCATGAAAAATACTTACAGGAGGTCCAGGTGGTCCAGGTTTTCCTGGTGATCCTTCATTGCCCTGAAAATATTATAAGAATTATATGTCACAGTAGGAAAATATTTGGTTTAGCTATTCTTTTCTCTATGTCACCTACTGTCTATAAACCATAAATCTGAATGTCAAAAGAACCATCCTTTGAAAAAATATATTGGTATACCTTTGGCTTCTACTTGCCTGATTCTCTCCCTCCCAGACCCCTTAATACAACTAAAGGAATAATGTAAATTATTTATTTTATAGATAAGGAAACTGAGGCCCACGGAGGTTAAGAGCATATAAATTCCCCGAGATTAAGGGTTGTCCCATATACTGTATTTGTATCCCTGTGCCTGGCCCACAGTAGGCACTTAAGGGAATATTTGTTGATTAATTGTAGTATTGGAGGCAGAATCTGTTCCTCATGCACAGAAAAAGGGCAGTGTCTCCTCTCATATTCTTCTTCTATCATTTCTATTGATAAGAAATATGATAGAAATAGTGATATAGCCACCCTAGGTATTCATATGCCTGATGTATGTGGTGATGCCTCTACAAAGAGACAAAGTGGGCTGGGACAATTTTTCTTCCTTGATCGCACTATATCCACTTTAGTTTCTGTGTGCCAGGGGCAATGTTGATATAAAATTGTGTGCAAAACCATAAAGAACAGCTTTCTTCATTTGTCAGTGTGGTACAGTAGATAGCTACTCCTGAGTCAGGAAGACCTTTGTCTTTGTCTCTGATACATACTAGGTATGTGACCCTGGGCAAGTCATTTAACTCCCAGAGAGTCAGGCAATCTTCTAAGACTCTAGGTTGCAAAGCAGTCACTGATTGGATTGTTAAAGAGAATTTCCTCACTAGTAGTTTCTTTAATGAAATTATAAGCACAATCTAAAAAAGAAAAAAAATAGGCACCTCCTACAGGATATAAGTAATAACTATAGAACACTACTTTGGGGACATTTCCTTTACAGTAAAATTGCCTGGGACATATTATTCTTTTCTAAAGAATCAGGATGAAAGATTTATGAGAGAAGAAATTCAGGATTCAACTTGAGAAAATGTATTTCATAGTATTTATTTTTTAAAATACAATTCAGAAGTTTCCTTTTCTCCAAGGTACAGTGATTTTAGAAACTTGAATCTCAAGGTATTTTAGTATTCCTAGTTTTTCTCAGAGCAATAATTTTGTATCTAAAGCAAACAACAGTAGAATCTGTACATGGATTTGCATGTAGCATTACATCCGGGCCAACTACTCTAAACCTTTTATTTTATACATGAGGAAACTGAGGCCCAGGGAAGGTAGGAGAACATAAATTCCCTAAGATTAAGGAGTATTCCATTTGCTGAATTTGAATTTCTAGCATCTAGCACAGTGCCTCACATATAGTAGACGCTTAAATATTTGTTGATTAATTTTCCAGTCACAATGGTAGTATTAGAGGCAGAATCTGAGGCTACCTTCTCTGACTCAAGAGCCAGCATTATTTACACTGTACTAAGAAATAAGAAGGGAAAATTACACACTTCCTATTCATATAATTCAAGTATCCTGATGACCCATAGATGTTAGTTAATTTTCTGAGTTTAGGTCAAATCTATGTGGCAACCAGCTTTCCTATAAAAAAGCATCATGCCATCTTTTATATGTACATAAAACATAACACAGTCTTTCAAAACTTCTCATTTAGAACCAAGTCTTTGCATTTGTTTAAACAAATTACATTCAGGCAGTCCATCCACTTGGGTGTCTCTAAACTATATTATATGTGAGGGACTGGTGGCAAAGCGTCCTTCAGGGAATTATGCCAAAGTGTCCATGAGTCAATTAACAAGGAAAAATATATGGCCACTAGAAGACACTTTCTGGTACAATATCTACAATTAAAACTCATTTTTCATCTTGGTTTGTGCCCCAAAGCTCATCTGAGTGTGGAATTCCCATTAACTTCAAAGGCAATGGAATGTCTGAATGGATTCCATAGAGGATGGAGAAGAATGAAAAAAAAAAAGGAGGCCTTTGTGACATTACCAGAGCAAATCTTCTAAAACTCTGTAGAATAAGCACATTGTTTCCTTTAAATTTATGATAGCATTTCTCTGTTATTCACTATCATTATGCCTCATTTCTTTTCAGTGATGCTGTTTGGTAATTAAAAAAAGAATGAACTTTCACTAGGACAGTGTAATGTCATGCTACCCTCTCCCCCCACTCCTTCCAATCCTCTTAACATTAGTAGCCAGGCTTAGTCAGCTTAGCCTGTAGGCTCTGCTCTGTCTTAGATTGGCTTTAGGGAAACTGATATTAGGGGTTTCAGTTCTTTACTAGCTCAGAACTGAGTCAATCTTACTTCTGGTCCTTTTTGTCTTCGGGACCCCTTATGATTTATCTTTTTCTAATACCTTAGTTTCCCAGTATCTTCTTGTTTTGTATGCTTTTTGTTGTTTAGTTGTTTTTCAGTTGTGTCTGACTCATTGTTACCTCATTTGGGGTTTTCCTGTCTAAGATACTGGAGTGATTTGCCATTTCCTTTCATTGTATGGATGAAGAAATCGAGGCAGACAGGGCTAAGTGGCTTGCCCAGGGTCATACAGTTAGTAAATGTTTGAGGCTAGGTTTGAACTCAAGAAGATGAGTCTTCCCCACTCTGGGCCTGGCACTTTATCTACTGTGCCACCACCCACATGACCTAGCTTGTACCCTTGTTCCTCAGCAACTACATTCCCTGCCCTATACCCTAGTCCCTCAATTTGTGGATTTCATGCCTAGTGCACTGTTATCCTCAAGGATTGGATTCCTTTACTTTGGACCTAAGGGTGACTTCATTTGGGTCCCTTCTATCTGCTACTCTATGTCCTGTCAACTGCTTGGATCCTCTCTGATTAATGCTCCTGTTACTGCTTGGACAAGCACATCTCATGACTCTTGGACTCAGTTGGTCCTCTTGCTTACTGTGCTTAGATTCTGCCCATCCTCTTCCTTGTGGATGGATCTCCTGTGTCTAGACCACTCGATATGGGAGTCTATCTTTGGGCTCCTATCCCTGTAGGCTTGCTTCTGTTGGCTTTACTACCATGTTCAGACCCCCTCATCCCCAACTTCACTCAGCCCTCTGGATCTCTGTTGAGATCCCCCTTCAACCTCCTCTGGTCTATCTTGTCCTACGTGAGTCTTGGTTATAACAATTTCATACACACACACACACACATTACATACACACACAAAGATATATATATATATATATTTTTTAAGGGGGTTTACCTTTTCACCTTTTGTTCCAGGAGGACCAGGATGTCCAGTTCTTCCCAATGAGCCCTGTAACACACCAGGTTGGTTTATGAGGAAAACAAGAAAATGACACCAAAGTTTGACTGCTAAAACTTACCCATTTTGAAGGTCATTTGGTCCTAATTAAATCAGTCCTAAAAGTTTACATTTCTTCTGGCCGATAGAACAGCTGCATGCGACTGATAAGCCTTCAAATGGTAAAATGTGTATTTTGTGGCTGCTTTCTTCACCTTGGCCAACTACATGTAGTGACCTTAATTGGAACCTTTTGATACAGCTAAGAATTTAGACTTGCTGTTTAAATGGTAATTTACATAACATTACCCATTATGTCTTCCTAAATGGGCTATAATTTTTGAAAGCCATCAACTTTTTAAATACTTCAAGAAACTGGAGAATTAATGATTTCTATACTGGGTTATATGATCTGCATCATATCAACAGAAAAGAAAAACTAACTTTAGTCTTTTTGGGGAGTATAAAAGCCACATTTCCCATAATTCCTTTAGTAGCCTGTCCCTGTACTTTTAATGTTAAAATACAATTTTCAGTTAGGCTTATAACTGCAAACTGTGTCTTATAGTTGTGTGAAGATTGGGTCTATGACTGTGTGGAAAACATAATTGATTTAGAAATGCCAGCTATGGTTGTTGTTTACAATCCTAAGAGCATGAGGGAACGCAGAAGTATTATAATTCCATGTTTCTTATAGCATATTCCTAACTAACTGCTCCCCCAATAACAACAAATGCTTATTTATCACTTCATGTATGAAGAACACTGTACTAGACAGTGGGACAGGCACAGAATTTAGATAAACCATTGTCTTTCATCTTCTGGAGCCTACAACTTAGTAGGTGGATAAGACACTTATAAAGATAGCGGAAACACAATATTACAAGCTAAGAGAGTTACAAAACAATGTGAGGTCTGCTGGGAGAAAATATTAGCAGCCTAGGAGATAAGTTGGAGATATAGGAAAGCTTCATGAAGGGGGAAGCATTTGAGTTGGACTTTCATGTATGATTGTGAATTAAAGGAGTAGGAAATAAAGTATGAGTAATAATTGAGCAGGTATAAAGGAAAGAGAGATATTCTAGGCATATGGAAAAATGAGAGGTGGGAGAATGCAGGGTGGGTTGGAGAGCAAAGAAAAATCTAGCTTGGCTGAAGCAAAGAGTAAATGAAAAGGAACAATATGATTTAAGCCTGGAAAGGAGGAAAGGTGGTTTTTAGATTCTATAGGGCCTTAAGATCCAAAAGAGTTCCAAGTTTATTTGACAGTCATAGGGATCCACTGAAGATTTTTGAGCTAAGGAGTGACATGACCACATCTATACATGAGAAAAATAATTCCCATAGAACTGCTGGACTGTGCTCAGGTTGTATAGACCTTGGACAAAGTTTCTAGGGTCTATTGGGATTGTGCTGACACAGAAAAAGTTTCTCATTTAATGTCTTAAGAATAAAAAAGAAAAAATTCTCTTCCCAGCTCATCTAATGCAATTACTAGTTTATCTTCAAAATGCAGTAACTTTGCTGTTGAGGAACAGGGATAATGCCTGGATTAAAGACTTTCTGCATTATGGTGAGAGAAAAGTGGTACCCATAGCTACACATATTGCATGAGGAACACTAAATCTCAGGAAAATTGAAGCTATGGGAATTCAATTCAAAAAGCCTTGATGGAACCCCTGTCTTGTGGTCAGCACCAAGGCAGGTAGGTTTTTTTGTTTAATATGTAAAATCAGTTGAGTCACTTTGCAGCTGTGCAAAGACCCAGTGAAGAATTGAACACTGAAACTGAATGAGTAGAAATTGGTCAGACAATCATTAATCTCTTACCCACTATTTGCCCATGTGCTGGGCACCGTGGGGGCCATAAAAGATGGACAAAATATAGTCCCTGTCCCCAAAAGTGATGTCTGAAGTCAAGACTGACTTACACTATAGAAGATCATATACAATTGGGGGTTAAATTGAGATCAGAGATTAGAAGTACAATGGTTCAGAGAAGACCAAA
Organism: Gymnobelideus leadbeateri; assembly: GCA_011680675.1. Lineage (NCBI taxonomy): Eukaryota > Metazoa > Chordata > Mammalia > Diprotodontia > Petauridae > Gymnobelideus > Gymnobelideus leadbeateri. Next base: position 939,962 of record WOXC01009202.1, read on the forward strand.
TTGTCAATGGGAAAGACTTCATGTACAATGAAGGACATGAGCTGAGCCTAGAGGGATAGGGATGGGGAGAGGAAAAGACACTCTCCATGCAACTTGCCTTCAAGGGCTGAGCTGTCTCTTCCATGAGAGACAGCTATCACTCACAGGTTGGCTGTTGACTATTGAGGCCCTCCTGGTTTGGCTTCTTTTTTTAAATTTTTAACAAATGCCTTATTAACTTCTGGTTTACATCATTCATTTCCACCAGATTTTGAGTTACAGTTTTTTCCCCATCTTTTCCCTACCCAACACCCCAGAATAGCAGTCCCACTAAATATCCCCTCATCCAATCTGCCCTCTCCCATATCTTCTCCCATACCCCCTTAAACTTTGCCATTAGGGTAAGGTGAATCTCTGTGCCCCAATGCCTGCACATCTTATCTCCCAATTACATGCAAAATAGCATTAATAATAGTATTTATATACATTTGAAACATTTAATTTTAAAACTTCAAATTTCAGATCCATTCCCTTCCTCCCTTGTTACCCACTCCCTCTGGGAAGATAAGCAATTCAGAATGTGTTGTACATGTATACCTATGCAAAACATTACCATAGTAGATGTATTGTAAAAGACTGCTTATATTTCCCTCCCACCCATCCTACCCCCCACCTGGTCCATTCCCTACTTTGATCCTTTCCCTCTTCGAAAGTGGGTACTTCTAACCTTCCCTCCCCCCAGAATGCCCTCTCCTCCATCATCCCTCCTCTCATCCCCCTTCCCCCTACTCTCCTGCAGGGTGAGATATCCCATATAGTATGTATGTGATTCTCTCCTTGAGCCAAATTCAATGAGAATATGGTTTTGCCTTTTTGCCTTCCTGTTCTTCCCCTCCCCTGCAACTACTTCCCCTTGTCTCTTCTACATGAGATAGTTTACCCTACCCTACCTCTCCCCATCTCCTCTTGCCACTTTCCTCTCTCACCTCTTAACTTCACCCCTTAAGTATCATCTCTTCCCACCAAATTCAACCTGTGCCCTCTATCCATGCATACCTGTAAACATATATACACCCATTTACATATGTATTCATATGCCCATATACCCTTCTTCAAATATTTTCATAATGAGGAAGGTTTCATCAATCACAGTTATTGTTTTTCCATGTAGGAATGTAAATAGTTCATCTTTGATAAGTTCCTTTTGATTTCTTTTCCTTGATTACCTTCTCAAGCATCTCTTGCTTCTTGTGTCTGGATGTCAAATTTTCTATTCAACTCTGGTTTTTTCCTCAAGAATGCTTGAAAGTCCTCTATTCCACTGAATGACCATATTTTCCCCTAAGACAAGATACTCAGTTTTGCTGGGTAAGTGACCCTTGGCTTCAATCCCAGCTCTTTTGCCCTCTGTAATATCATATTCCATGCCCTTCAATCCCTCAGTGTAGAAGCTGCCAGGTCCTGTGCTATTCTGATTGTGTTTCTACAATATTGAAATTGTTTCTTCCTGGCTGCTTGTAGTATTTTCTCCTTGATCTGGGAGTTCTGGAACCTGGCTATAATATTCCTAGGAGTTTTCTTTTTGGGATCTTTTTCAGGAGGTGATCGGTGGATTCTTTCAACCTCTATTTTGCCCTCTGGGTCTAAAACATCAGGGCAATTTTCCTTGAGAATTTCTTGAAGGATGGTTTCTAGGTTCTTTCTTTGATCATGGCTTTCAGGTAGTCCAATAGTTTTTAAATTATGTCTCCTGGATCTGTTTTCCAGGTCAGTGGTTTTCCCCATGAGATATTTCACATTGCCTTCTATTCTTTCATTTGTTTGGATCTGTTTAACAGCAGCTTGATTTCTCATAAAGTCACTAGCTTCCATTTGCTCCAGTCTAATTCTGAAGGAATGAATCTCCTCAGTGACCTTTTGAGATTCTTTTTCCATCTGGCAAATTCGGCTTTTTAAGGAATTCTTCTCCTCATTGCCTTTCTGAGCCTCTTTTGCCATTTGAGTTAGTCTATTTTTAAGGTGTTATTTTCCTCAATCAGGCTGTTGACTGTCATTTCATACTTTTCTTGCATCTTTCTCATTTCTCTTCCCAATTTCCCCCCCACTTCTTTTATCTGCTTCTTAAGCTCCTCTGTGGCCTGTAGCCAGCTTGTATTTTCATTTGGGGCTTTTGGTGCAGGAGTTCTGACCTCACAGTCCTCCTCCTGTCCCATACTTCGATCCTCTTTGCCCCTAAAATAGGAGTCTAATGTTGCACTTTTCTGTTTATTTTGTTTCCCTTGCCTAGGCATGTTGACACTTAATTACTTGATTTTGGGGCTTGTTGCCACAGTAGGACTCTGCCACCAGACAGGAGAGCTTCGGTCCCAAACGTTGGTGTCTTCACAACTTCCGCAGGTTGGGTGGCCTCTGTAAAGCCTCCACCCGCTCTGGCAAGTTGGATACCCACCCCAGGTCTCCCCCCTAGACCACAATCCAGATCCAAGCAGGTTAAAGCAAGAGCAATTAACCCCCAGACTGATTGCTCGATCTTCCTACAGTTTGTAGACCAGGAGCTGGAGCTGCCACTGACACTGCAAAATGCCCTCTGTGCTGCAGGAGGAAGACAACGTGTTCCCCAAATACTGGTCCCAAAGTCCATAAGGCACTAACCTCTCACTTTGTCCTAGGCATATCTGTGCTGATAATTCTGGAATCGCCACAGCTGCTGGTATTCTAGGGTCCCTCCAGCCGACTGCTGGCCCAGCCACCCTGGGGCTAAAACCGTGGCTCATGCAGACCTGGGCTGGGCTCCCAGAGTGCTGCACTGTTGGTTCCCAGCACACTGCACTGCCTGCTTTCAGAGTGCTGCGATGGCCGCTCCCTGCAGGGCTGCTGTGCTGTCCTCAGTGGGAGGTTAGCTTCTCTGTGTCGTTCTGTGGGTGCTGGGGCTCCAGAAGTTGTTCAGAGTCCCCTTTTACATTGTTTGGAAGCGGTGTGGGGCAGAGCACCTTGGAAGTGCTGTTTCTACTCCGCCATTTTGGCTCTGCCCCCTCATTGTGTCCCTGGTTTGGCTTCTAAGCCATTTTTTTTTCCTGATTAGGACTAGAACATTGTTCTGCACACATCGGATGCTTAAAAAAAGCTCGTTGAACTGCTAAGTTGAATATGTTGTTGAAGTATGGACAAAATTCTTCTTCTATGAATATAATGGAGAGTCCCTAATGCATATATTTCCATACTATATTCATGTCTATATGCATTAGGAAATAGTTTATGAAACAAAACATAGTAACACCAAACACTTACAGCAGGTCCAATAGGTCCTGGGGCTCCTGGAGTGCCTGGACTTCCTTGAAGACCCTGAAATGGACATGATTTTAACATGAAATAATTGTCCACCACACCCACTGTATCTGCTATAAAGGTCTTACTATTTATTGTGGTCAGGAAAAAATTATTCTAGATAATCAAGTCACAGAAATATGGAATCTTAGAATTGGAAGGTACCTCAGAGGTCATCTAGTCTAATCTGAAGTACAAATCACATCTGGTATTGTAGAAGGAACAATGGATCCAGAATAAAAAAGATCTGAGTTGGGTAAGTCACTTAATTTCCTTGTGTCCCAGTTTTCTCATCTGTTAAATGAAATGGTTGGACTAAATAGGGTCTAATGCTCCTTTGAGCTCTGAATCTATGACCCTATAAATAATATAACTTGTATTTGAAGACTTCCAGTTATGAGAGACTCAATACATCATGAGGCTACTCCCTGCTTCATTCTGTTTAACCCAAAACTGCACACCAACAATAACTTACCCAATTAAAAAGAATTTGTATGCATACAAGGAAATTTACCTAACAATAAAGTTAAAAGCCACCACAATCTTATTTTTCTTTGATAATTAATTCATAAAACACTTTAGGATTTTTTAGGACCAGAGGGTCATAGAAACCCAGAATTCTTGACCTGAAATGGACCTTAAATGTTACCTAGTTCCCTGTACTGTTGGATTCAATTAGGGAATCCCCTCATCACCAGCATAATCCTTTCATTATGTGAATACATGGAATTGCTAGTTAAAAGTGTTTTCTGAATGAGCAAATTTCTTATAAAACCATGTCTTGTGCTTTAGTTATGGTTCTGATTTTCAAATGTAATACAGGAGTGTCAATGCATAGCCCAGAACAAAAGCTGTTTTTAGTAATGTTATTAATTGACTGGTAGTTTTTTTTTAAGATGACAATTTCCTCATTAGAAACAGCTTTTCAACATTAAAAAAATATTTGATGGGTCTGCTGGTTTTTGTTTCTCATGAGAATTTCAGCTCATAAGCAAATCTGAATTTGATTTATAGAATCATGGATCTGTAGCTGGAAGGGACTTAGGGGATCCTTTGGTCTAATTCTGTAAGTTACATTTGAGGAGACTGAGATGTAAAGTGACTTGACTAAGGTCACATAGGTTTGATGTCACTGGTTAAGAATTAATAGCAGGGGTGGCTAGGTGGTGCAGTGAATAGAGCACTGGTCCTGGAGTCAGGAGAAAGTCTGGCCTCAGACACTTAACACAAACCTAGCCATGTAACCTTCAGCAAGTCACTTAGCACCAACTGCCTTACCTTCCCCCTCAAAAAAAGCAAAAAAAAAGAATTAATAGCAAAATGTTATTTTGAATTTTTTTGCAAGGCTTAAAATAATGGACAATATTTTTATTTAGGGGCAGCTAGGTGGTGTAGTGGATAGAGTGCTGGGTCTGGAGTCAGGAAGACTTCTCTTTCTGAGTTGAAATCTAGCCCTAGACATTTATAAACTATGTGACCCTGGGCAAGTAATTTAACACAATTTGCCTCAGTTTCCTCATTTGTAAAAGGAGCTAGAGAAGGGCATAGCAAACCAATCCAATGTCATTTCCATGAAAACCTCAAAAGTGATCACTAAGAGTTGAACATGACTGAAAAATGATAACAACATTTTTAATTTAACTTATCTGAATTTCATTTTGGTCAACTATAAAATAAGGGGTTATAATACTTGCCTTAACGATTTCACAGGGCTTTTGTAAAGTTTACATGAGTATGTTTTGCTAATTGTTCAACAATATACAAAGACAAAAATAATGAATACAATGACTAGAATTTCCTGTAATTATTTTTTCTATTGACTGTTTTTCATCATAAATGACATCATCGTAAAGGTACATAACCTCTCCAGGCTTCAGTTCAACCATCTGTTAAATGAGAGGCTTGGACAAGTTGATTTTGAAGGTCCCTCAAAATTTTAAATATTATGGTATAAAAATAATACTGAGGGAAGGAGCTACAGAGGGAGGGAGGGAAAGGAAATAAGGGGGGAGAAAAGGGGGGAGAAAGAGGGAGGGAGGGAGGGAGGGAGAGAGAGAGAGAGAGAGAGAGAGACAGACAGACAGACAGACAGACAGACAGACACAGATACAGAGACACCAGGGGGAGAGGGTAAGAAAGAGAAACTGAGGCCTAGACCAGGAAACTTCTATAATTTATCCAAGATCATAGAGTTGTGTGGTTATAGAAATGATTCAAAGTTCAACTGGTGCTTTTCCTGCTATATACAATGTATTCCAAAAGTGTTAGTGTAGTTGAAAGCTTTAATAGCTTAAAGCAGCACAAAGTCTTTTGGGACACCCTGTATATTTCACTGTGTAACAATGCATTTCACCTAACTAAGAAAATGATTTTTGACATCTTTTAAATCCATTATCAATCTCTCTAATAACATAAAAGAAACATTTTCCTTTGGAAAGATGCTATTTATGGATTAGGCAACATGAATATCATAGAGGGCTCCTTTAGAAATCCTCATATTCCTATAGAGCTTTGTGTGTATGTATTCTATTTCACACATAATTCTTTCTTGACCATTGTATCAGTCTAGAGCTGCTGAACGAGTCCTGAGATTTTCTAATTTATAAGCTTGGGGCTCATTAACCTTTGATGACCACATTAAACTTTAAAATAAACTGCAGCCCATAAATAAAAAAAATACATTCTCAGCAGTCTTTCTCTGAACAAGTTGAAATGTTGTAGCATAGATAGAAATTACTATGGATTCATAAAGGGCAATAAGATAATTTTCGGAGACAAGCTGGTCATTGAGGAAGACAAATACATCATAGGTAGTAGGGCACTCCATTTAGTACAGAGTACCAAGCATAAGTAGAAATTAAAATTTACTATATGTCCATCCAGGGATCATCAGAGCTATGGCCCTTCATTGCTAGGATATTTTGAGCTCATAAGTCTTGCCTCGGTAATTGTCTAGTGAATATTTATTTCCCATTGTAATAATTCATGGCTGACAGTAGCTCCCCATATCTTAATTATCCATATTATCCTGAAAACATGCTTAGTAAGCTTTGAGCACAAGTGAGAGTCCATTGTATTGAGAGAGGTGTGTCTGCCCTCTACCAGCTTCTAACAAGTTGTTCCCTTGGTATTTGCAATAAATTTTGTAGAAATGTAAATCATGAACATTGGACAAATGAAGTCACTTTGCCATAAGCAATGGATGTGTAACTTCTCTCTAAAAGTATCCTGTCAGAGGAAGGAGAGGCAATGGGGATTGGAAGACTTGAAGTTGACTTTGCGGCTGGATTTTTTTCAGCTAGGAGAAGAATGGTGTTCACATTAGATAAGTCTTATTTGACTAATAGATGGGGGAGAGGCAGTAGAGAAGGGTGTATTGGGTTTCTGATTTCATCACTAGTGGCAGCTATTATTGGAAAAATTCCCTCACCAGTAAATATTAGCAATTCAGATATCTAAATATTTGTGTGGAGCAAGGCACAGGGAGGTAAAAGTGTTTTTGCTCATTCATGGCCACAAAGCTAAGTAAGTATCTTCTAAGTATCAGAAGTAGGACTCGAACCCAGAGAATTCCTGTCTCAAAGGCTAGCTCTTGGGGCAGTTAGGTGGCACAATGAATAGAGCACCGACTCTGGAGTTAGGAGGACCTGAGTTCAAATCCAGCCTCAGACACTTGACACACTAGCTGTGTGACCTTGGGCAAGTCACTTAACCCCAATTGCCTTTCCTTCCCTCCTCAAAAAAAAAAGGCTAGCTCTTAAACTACAGTGCCACATTGCTATAATGATAGAATATATGAGCTATATTACTTTTCTGAAAAATTCATTTTTAGAAATTATAATTTCTGATCATGCTGAGAATAATCAGGGGAAAGCTGAATTAATAGATTGGTTCTGTTTGATTTACAGTGTCCGTATTTGGGAAGCTGGTAACTTGAAACCAGCTAGAATCCCTTAATTGACTAATAGCTTTGTGTAAAATCTTGTATTGGGATTATATTGTGTCCTATGTTATGGACTCCTTATGCAATATATTAGAACCAGTAGCTATTTCTAGTAGAGCGGCATGCAATAGCTTTTTAGTCCACAAAGAGAGCAAAGTACCCCTACAGAATCAATAAAAATTAACTTTTAATGAATTTACCTTGAAGCCTCTTTAAAAAACCAAATTCCAATTATTTCCTGGCCTTTCTCTTATTACCTTTTCAATTGCTTCCAAAATCTGCCTCTTGAATCTAGGCAGTTAAAAGCTGTTGGACCATTTAAAATCTGTTACTGTTATTGAATTCTGGTGAAGTCTTCTAGGGAATTTAGAAAAACACAAACTTGTTTACCCTTGTTATTTTAGTGCTTTATTTATGGGTGAAAATAAAAATAAAAACACCCTTGCCCTTGGGCATGAATTTAGAAAAATATCCTTCCAAAATAGCATCAATACAAATGAAAAAAATTAATGCATGATACTACCTAGTAATGTGAAGAGTATAGACAACTATGGTGGCATAAATGATGTGTAGATTCACCTGTAAAAACCAATCTGTTTCATGGTATACTGGCTTCCTACATTAGCATCAAGGTTAGCATATGCCAGATGGTTTACTTATTTTCATTAAGAATTATTAGTTTCAAAACTTCCTAAATAAACAACAATTTATCATCCTAATTGTTTTTTCCCAAGAGTTAACGTGAATTATACAGGGAAAGAATAGCATTCTGAGTATGACTGTGGCCCAGAGCAGAAATTCTGAGACATTATCTCAAAAGATATCTGACCTTCCACTGGTCATTTTACTCAGTGATTCAATTTTCTTCATGTTTGAAATGGAAGAGCTAGCAGTAAACATCAACACATTTTGTTATATGAAAAACCAGCTAGTAAAAAAATTTTTGAAATTCACAAAGACATATATAAACCTTTATCTTTTCATTACTTAGTTTAACAAAGGCTGCAAGACAGTGTATTAGAGAGGAACTCCATATTCAGTAATGTCATATATTGCTAGTGTTTCATCAGTCATAAAGAGACTTAATTATTAGAAATAACAGAAAAGATAATTAAAATAAGAATCATTTTTTACCTCATCACCCTTCTCACCAGGTAATCCAGAGTATCCACGCTCACCTTTGCTTCCCTATGAAGACACCATATTTAACAATCACTCTACTGTTCTCCAGCAAACACTAGAAGAATGTGGCTTTGAATGTGCTGACCAGACTTCAAAGAGGAGCCAGACATCAGTCAAAAGACTCAGACTCTGTAACTATGCCAATGTAGTTGCCTTTCAAGTTACTGATCCCACATATCAACCCATGTAGTTTCTATACCCCTCTACCTTTTTACCCTGAATTAAGGGTTTGGGTTAGGGGAAGAGGGAAGGTATAAAAAGATTCCTTTACCTTTGGTCCTTCTCTGCCAGGGATTCCTGGAGGGCCTCTTGGCCCAGTATCACCCTGAAGGGAATAATAATAATACACATCAAGGGAACTGCCATAACTTCTCCACAAAAGGCACATATTCAGGATGCATTCATTCAACAATATTTTTAAATGCCTACTATGCATTTACTATGCATATAATTCAATTCAACAAATATTTATTAATTGAATACTATTTACAATATACTGTTTTAGGTGCTGGTAGATATACAAAGGTAAATGAAAGTCAGTGTTTCCCTTCATGAACTTAGAGTCTAGTAAGATAACACAGTATACAAATAAAAATAATATTAATTAGACTATGGTAAGGGCAAAAGAGGAATAGAAAGTGCTATGAGATAATTTCCATGCTTACCTTCCCTGCTACATAATAATTTCTTCCAGGTTCCCCAGCTCCTCCTTCCTCTCCTTTGGCATTTTTTAACCCCGGTATACTAGGATGACAGCTGCCACAAACATTCTGTTAGGAATGGACAAAGGCCTAGTGACTTAAGTCTTGCATAGCAAGCACATTTTGGTCAAATCCCTTAGAATCTGGCTTCTATTTCAATTTATAAATGGAAACTAAAGGTTGTTGCTACCACAAACACTAGAATATGTGAAAAAAAAATAAAGCCTATGATGAAAGGTTTTCTCCTTTTAAAACTACTTAAAGTTATTTGGAAAAAAAAAGAATGTAGCTTGACAATAAATTAGTCAGGGGAGGAATTCATCTGAGAAATAATTGTTAGTGTGACATTAGATTATTATATCAAATCCAAAAACTGATAAAAATTTTAAGGAAATTCCCTTTCTTTTGCTTTCTTGATTCCTTTTCTAAGTACTAATTTGCCACCAGCTTATTGTTTCCTTTTTCCTTTTTGAAAATCAGTTTATTTGCATTTCATTTACTTTTAGATTTAGTTTAGTAAGACTTTATATTTTAATGCTTGGACTCACAACTCAAACATAAGATTTATCACATAGCTAAATCTCTTCATAATCTGATCCCTTCCTGACTTTCCAGTCTTCTTATACTTTACTCTCATGTACTCTGACAACCTTGGTCTATTTTCTGTTCCTTTCATGTGACACAATACTCTATCACCCCTTGTCTTTGTACTGGCTCTCACCTGTTCTGGATATGCTCTACCTCCTAACCTTCACATACTGGAATACCTGCTTCCCTTAAAAGACTCAATTCAAGTGCCACCTACTGAAGGAAACCTTTTCTTGATCTCCCTACATTCTAGTGCCTTTCCTTTCATGGTTACTCCATTTTTTATTTGTATGTGTCTTGTATATGCCTACATGTGTACACCATTAGAATATGATCCCCTTGAGGGGAGGGGCTCGCACTTAGCACAATTTCTGTAGTTTAGGCTTTTAATAAATGCTTACTGACCTTTCTCTCTCTCTCTCTCTCTCTCTCTCTCTCTCTCTCTCTCTCTCTCTCTCTCTCTCTCTCTCTCTCTCTCTCTCTCTCTCTCTGTCTCTCTCTCTCTCCCTCCCTCTCTGTTTTGTCTCTGTGTCTGTCTGTTTCTTTGGTCTCACAGTCTTTGTCTCTCTCCCCTTATCCCCATCTCCTTTCCTCTGGAAACACACACACACACACACACACACACACACACACACACACACACACACACACACACACACACACACACACACACACACACACACACACACCCCGAGGGCTTCAGTTGACCGTTAGCTTAATATGAATCAACAGTATAGCAGAGCTGCTAGAAAACTCTCATGCAATACCATGTATTAATGAGGACACATCAAAGGAGTCTGCCCTCTAAGAACAAGGCTAATCAAATTCAGAAAGGATGGATTATGATATACTGGTAAAGAGAGTGCCCAACATGTATGACATCATAGGTCTTTGAAATGCCCAATTATTTAAGTGCATAGTGCATACAACGCACTGTGCTGGGCGCAATAGGAAACTCGGAGATAATGAAGGCATGGTCTCTGTTACTGCAGAGTTCACAATTCTTTCAGGATGATCTGAGGGTGGGGTAGAGGGACTTAGGATATGGAGACAGAATACAGTCACAAATATGCAATACTATATAAAAAATAGACAGTAAGTAAAATGAAGAATAGGGGCAGCTAAGGCGGGTAGAATAATGGGCTTAGAATCAGGAAGAGTCACCTTCCTGAGTTCAAATCCAGCCTCTGACACTTACTAGCTGTGTGACTCTGGGCAAATCACTTACCCCTGTTTGCCTCAGTTTTCTTGTCTGTAAAAGGAGCTGGAGAAGGAAATGATAAACCACTAGGTCTGTTATCATCCTGTGCCATTCAAATTTTGCCTTCAGCTGCTTATTATTTTTTATTTTTCTTTAAAATGACAAACCATGTTATCTTTGCCAAGAAAACCCCAAATGGGGTCATGAAGAGTTGTACACAATTGAAATGACTCAACAACAAAACTGTGAATAGGAGAACTTAAGGGAAGTACATAGTCCTACATAACATACAGGACAAAAAAAGTTCATTTCCAATCTTGTAAAATAAATACTCTTTAAATGTCATATGAAAAAAAATTTCTAGCAGAATTGAAATGTTTAGCTTAGAGAAGAGAAAACATGGGGAAGGGGAATGACAGATGTTTTCAAGTATTTTCAGGGCTATCCTAATGAAGAGGAACTTATTCTAGAGGGGCAGAGGAGTAAAAATTGTAGGGAAGGGGGCAGTTAGATGGCACAGTGAGTAGAGCACCAGCCCTGGAGTCAGGAGAACCTGAGTTCAAATCTGGCCCCAGACACTTAACACTTACTAACTGTATGACCTTGGGCAAGTCACTTAATTCCAATTGCCCTGCCTTACCCCCTCCAAAAAGACCAAAAAATATATAGGGAGACAGATTTAAGTTTAATATAAGGAAGGATTTGTTAATAATCATACATATTAAACAACAGAACAAATCAAAGAAGTGAATTCCTAATCATTCAAGGAGAGGCTAGGTGACCACATGTCAGGAACTTCATAGAGAAGACTCCTGCATTGGGAGGAAGACTATGTCACATGACTTTAAAGTACTTTCCAACTCTGAGATTCTATTAAAAAAAAGCTTTCTTTTTTCTCTTTATACCATCAACCCTTAATGCTAAGAAAAGATGTCATATTAAACTTATGATGATTATATTACATTCAATTACGATTAAACATATCATGCTAGTGTTACCACACTGCCCTGTACAAGGTAGGTGCTTAAGAAATTCTTGTTCACTTGGCATACTATAATATTTGTATTTCAGTTACTTTTAGATTTAGTTTAGTATATTTTAATTCTTGGACTCAAGCATAAAGAAGAAGGATTTGCTATTCAGTTCATTAGAATCCTTCTAAATATCACAAAGCAAAAGCTGCAAGGAACCTAAGAAAGCATCTAATCCCAAACTCTAAATTTACAAATGAGAAAACTAAGGTCCAGAGAGATTGTATCCTAGGTCATACAGCTAGTTAGTGCCAAAGTCTATGTAAGAATTATGGCCTCCTTACTCCTAGGTCTGTTATCATCCTGTGCCATTCAAATTTTGCCTTCAGCTGCTTATTATTTTTTATTTTTCTTAAAAAACCCAAATGACCAAATTAACCCCCCCCAATATATTTAGGCTTGGTATTCATAAATCAAATTCGTTTTTATCATTCTGTTGTTTTCAGCTTAATTTGCTGTTGTATTTGTCTTTGAGGTTCCCCAGGAGGTTTTCTTTTAGAATGATGTATTATTCCAGATATTTGTTGCTAGACTCTTGACCATAATTTTGTAAATAGAAGCATGGTACACGTTGGCAGCGTGTGCCTCCTGTTGGTGAAGTACTCCTGAAACTTGGACACCGCAATGGCTCTGTGATTTCATCTTTAGAGCAACTCCCTTTACCAGCTCAGGCTGAAACCCTCCATTATCTTGGCCTTTGGGACTCTAGTTCATTTATCTCCATAAACCTCCTCTGGAGGATCCATCAGAAACATCCAAAGGCTATCTTCTTGTCCTTTTTAACGGCATCTGTGATTCCTGGATATATACTCCGTCAACTGCTGCAGATTGGCACCTACTCTACACCTTACTGTCTTAGAGGATTGCCTAGGAACGTGGAAAGGTTAAGTGAAGAGTTTAAGCTCAGGGTCACCTGACCAATTGATGTTAGAGGCAGGACTTGAAATTAGGTCTCCCTTACTCCCTTACTTACTCCCATTCTCTAAGCACTATGACAAGCTGTTTCTCTTTTCTTTCTTTCTTTTTAAAAAAAATAATTTATAGTAGGCTTCTTTTCTTTTATTATTTTTTTGGAGGGGGAAAGGTAGGGAAATTGGGGTTAAGTGACTTGCCCAAGGTCACATGGCTAGTTTTGTGTTAAGGCCAGATTTGAACTCAGGTTCTCTTGACTCCAGGGTTGGTGTTCTATTCACTAGTGGCCCTGAAACTTCTCTTTTCAATACATAAGGAAGCCAATACACAATTTTAGCTGTCAATTGTCTCATTCTTGCTACAAGAACAGCTCTTTCCTTTTTCTCCTCCTTGATGAGGTCATTTATCGAAGCTTGTTCTTATTTGAGCTAATGAAGCCCTGGGACCATACCACCTCAGGATTCTCTTATTCCTTATAAGCACATTATCCACAAGAGGCAAGAGTATTCAAATACAAAGTTAGCCTTCACCCCCAAGATTACTCTGTCCTTTAACTGGCTTAATCCTACTCCTTCTTTACATATCTTGTCAAACTTGAAATTCCTAGATTCAGTGAATGTATGTAGTGCTTAAAAAAAAAACCTCTTCTTTTAAAACTGTTTTGATCTTCTATGATAGCTCTTAATTAATGAAGATTAAAAGCCCCTGATGTTTATTGTTATTTAGTCATTTCAGTTGTGTCTGACTTGGGTGGCAAAGATACTGGAGTAGTTTACTATTTCCTTCTTCAGGTTATTTTACAGGTGAGTCACTGAGGATTAAGTGACTTGCCCATAATCACACAGCTGGTAAGTGTCTGAGGTTAGATTTGAACTCAGGAAGATAAGTCTTCTTGGCTGCAGGCCCAGCACTCTATTGACTGGGCCACCTAGCTGCCCTCTGATGTTTATTACTTCAATAAAAATGCACATACACTTCTCTGATTACTGGATCATTAGCCTGATGTTTGTGGTTTAGTTAGCAACACATTCTTACACAGAGAGAGCTGCTATTTCTATGAATATAACTGTGATACATACAAGAGCTAGATATAACTCCCACAAGGTGGGGAACTAGAAAAAAATGAGATTGCATTGCACCTGTGACACCAGTTCTCATGCTTTCTGCTCACTATACATAGATATAGACATAGATTATTTTAACATTTAGTTGCTCCAGTACACTTAATATCCTGTTAAGAAGAAGTACAGAGAAAATGTCAGAGTAAAAACTAAAACTTTGTGTTTAACTCTGAATTTTCAGATGGAGAAAATTATTCTGATCCAACTTAATAACAAGTAGTTGCTTTGCTTGGTAGTACTCCCTCCTCTTTTTGTACAGTTCCTTGATGTGATATGTTGGTTCCTTAAGTTGCTTTGTGAAAAAAAGTTGTGGTTAACCTTCCTTCTCTGACCTCACTTACCACTGTGTTTTCTCACTCTGTATTTCATACATTTATTCTAGTTATCTCTATTTGGGTTTTATTCCCTACCAGATTGTACTTACTTAGGACAGGTGAAGCAAATGGGATAATGGTTCCCATAAGGAAGCAGGGTATGTAACTTCCTATTAAGAGAACACTGCAGAGAGATTCCTATTAGGAAAAAATTTCTCTACAACAAGAAAATTATTGATTCAGAGTTGCTAATGTTACTATCTCTTTTTCATAGCTTACTTTAGGACTGGGTCTATGGTGCCTTCCCCAAGAGAAGAAGTCATGGTAGAGGATTAATATAAGGCACAAAATACAATAAGCAATAGCCATCCCTTAATTATTTTCAAAATATATGTCCTATCTTTTAAATTTAAATTGTTAATGAGACTAAATAAGCTCCATCTTATAAGAATGTCCTGGCTATTTCCTTAGAAATGAACAGAAACAAATAATCTTGCATAACAATAGATTACCTTCAACATAGCACCAATATCTCCCAGAAGAGGTAGTGCAATCTGTAATAAGAACAAAGACATAACTAAATGCACTTAAAAAAAATAAACAAACACTAGTAACTAAATGCACTTAAAAAAAAATAAACAGGGGTGGCTAGATGGCGCAGTGAGTAAGAGCGCAGGCCTCAGAGTTGGGATGACCCGAGATCGAATCCGGCCTCAGAAAATGAGCACCCACACATAAATAATGACTAGCCGTGTAACCTTGAGCAAGTTACTTAACCCCAATTGCTTAAAAAAAATAAACAACCACTAGAATTCACCCCAAATTTATGTTTGCTATATCCTTGCCATCAGAATAAATGTCATTTTAAGGTCATATAACATTCTCCCACATTTACACATTTCAAATGAGAGAGATCCAAGGATTCTATTGAGAAAGAATTAGTCTTCTCCCTGGGGTAATGCCGCCCCCCCAAATACTCCCACTAATTACAGCCTGGATTACAAAGAAAAATTTATTCAGAAAGAGAAAAAAACCTATTCTTTTGGAAAGTAGTTGTGCAGGCTCTTTAGAAAATGAGAGAATTTTTGCATTAATTCTCTTTATTTTTATTTCCCAATGAAGCCAAAATGAGGTTAAAGAGGGAGATACACATTGGCAGACCCTTATTTTATTTTTGTTTACATCTTAAAAGTGTCTTTAGCATGGTGATTCTATAAGCTAAAATAGCTTTTTATAAATTTACAAAGTGGTTCACTCATTAGTAGAGCTAAAAATAAGAACCAAACATACACCCACACTTGGCTCATTAAGTCAGAAAGGGTTCAGGGTGTAGAAGGGTGAGAGATTTGTATGGTTAAATACTGTGGGATTAGATGGAGGCTTTATCATTCAAAATGACTAATTGATTGCCATGTTCTATGTGGCCTCCACATATAGAAATGTTCATACTGATGCTATTTAAGAAGATTCTATGCACCTGAAAATAAGGATATATTCTAAAACAAAACCTGGGAAAACTTTTATTGTTCTAAACTAATTTTAAGAAACTTATTGTTTCTAATTATCACAGTCATTTCCATCTCTTAAAGTGTTAGCATTCATGAATGCATACAATAATCCAGGTTATTTACCTGTTGAGGTTTCATTTAGAAATAATGAGATTTATTAAGTAGCTAGCACTAGGAAGGGTCAGACTCCTACCTATATTTTAACTATAATTGCTATTGAATTGAGATATTAAATGCCCAAACTCAGCCGGGGTCAAACTTCTCTAGCTGAATTACAAACCCTAGAAAATGAATGTTTATCAAAAAACAATGCTGATGCAGTCTGATTTTTCTTTCTGAAATAATGGGGGCAAGCAAAACCACCAGGTAGCAAAGAAACATTCTAATTAGTTATGATGATAAAAATCTCGATGCTCTGATAGAACTGCTTGGCTTTTGTGTGAAAATCTAGGCATTTCAAATACATAAACCAGGCTCATCTTGCATACATACCGGTTCACCTGGGGGACCTGGCATCCCTGGCTTCCCATCTCTCCCTGGAGCTCCCTAAAAAAAAGAGCATATCTTTTAAATTCCTCATATGAAGATAGACTCAATGTAAAATATTAGAATGCAAACCTCTTAACTTACATCAGTTCCTGGAGTCCCTGGTAACCCAGGGAGGCCTCTAGGACCCTGAAAAGATAAAGAAATCATTATTACTTAGGACAGGAGTCTTCTGACAATTACTGCCTATGAAGAATACTATATTTACTTAACCAAATGACTTAGTAAGTATTCTACCTGAATACCTGGCTCTCCAGAGGGCCCTCTGGATCCCTACAAATGAAAACATGATCAATTAGAATTCTCTCTTTAGGCATATATAGGTTAGGATGAGCATTTATTATTAAGTGCTGTATGTCAGTCACTGAAAGGAATGTAAATTATTTAGTTGAATTCAACAACTCTTTGGATGATTTAACAAAATCTCTACATAGTTAAAATAAAACAACCAACCCCCCAAATCATACACATGTTACAGTTAAGATATTAATGTATTTAAAATTCAGGTTTTTAAAAAAATTGCTATTAATGCAAATTCCCATTCTTTTCAGTATAAAGATGGCTGTTCAAAAAATTGTTGCTGTCCGGTTGTTTTGGTTGTGTCTGACTCTTCTTGGCAAAGATACTGGAGTGGTTTCTTTCTTTCTTCTGTTCATTTTACAGATGAGGCAAACATGGTGAAGTGACTTGCCCAGGGTCACATAGTAAATTCCTGAGACCATATTTGAACTTAAGTTTTCCTGACTCCAGGTCCACTGATCTATTCCTTGTGCCAACTAGCTGCCCACCAAAAATATGCCCACCTCTTATTTCTGCAAGTAAAGGTTTATCAAGTTCAATGCAACATAGTAGAAAGGAAAGAACATTGGCTTTTGTGTCAGAATAGCAAGGTTTAAATCCTACCTCTGACAGCTTACTACCTGTGTTGGGCAAGTTATTTAACCTTCCTAGGCCTTGCTTTCTGCATAGATAAAATGAAGGAAGTAGACTGGACTCTGAGGCCCTTCCAGCTCTAGATCTGGGCCCAGGGCTTCTCTCCTTGCTGCTTTTTTCATTAATTGTTTGATGGTACCTTAAGAACTGGTATACAATCATCAGGGTAAGGGGTGGCTAGGTGGCACAGTGAATAGAGCACTGGCTCTGGAGTCAGGAGGACCTGAGTTCAAATGTGCCCTCAGACACTTAACATGTACTAGCTGTGTGACCGTGGGCCCAATTTCCCTGCCTTCTCCCCTCCAAAAAAACAAAAACAAACAAAATAAATACAATCATCAGGGTAGAAAGTATAACTCAAATCAGTCAATTTTTCTAATTTTAAAAGTTTAGAATTTAGGGTAACTAAGAGTAGGCTTAAATATTTTACTTCTTTGGACACTTCCTTGATCCTACAATAATGATAACTGAAAGTGGGCAGATCCATCTTAAACTATATGCAGATTAACATCTGGATAGCAGCATTCTGTTCTTCCCTCTCCTCCCCTCCCCTTTCTTCTCCTTCCCTTACCTTCCCTGGGGATATAGAAGCAAAAATAAAACACTTTGCCTCCTTAAAAATTTGTGTTTGGCAAGGGCAATAGCATGTATCTGCAATGTAGACTGGCAGTTCCTCTATAATTTATTGTCTTACAAAGTTGCCTGGTTCACTGACAAGTTAAGTGGCTTATGAAGAATCACATGGCTATCCTGTATGAGAAGCAGGACTCCAACCCAGGATTTCCCAACTATAAGGCCAACTCTCTGTCCACTATTCCAAAGTGTTTCTTTTTTCTCACCTTTGAATCTTTGGATAAATTCAATAAAGGTCTATTTCCAAAAAGAGTATGGTTAAAAGAATATTTTATTCACTCTTATTTTCAAATTATATGTGTTTTTAAGAGTAATTTTTAAATGTTCTTTTTACTCTTCCCTAATTGTTAAAACCCTTATATGGAAACTATTTCTTATAGTGCTTCATAATTTTACCCACATATATTACTTCCACTTAAAATATGAACTTTTCAATTTATTATAATTGTCATTGGTGTGAGTTTATCACCACTGACAATGGGGAAAAGCCCAGATATATCCAGGATGAAGGTGCCAACCAAGAGAGCAAACCCACATGTACTTGCCTAAAGGTATATCCACCATATAATCATAGGAGGCAGAGATGTTTATTGAAGAGAAACCAAGAGAAAGGCCAAAAGAGGGCAAGAGTGAATGCATTCGGCCAGAGGAAAAGCAACTACCCAGCTCACACTGCTATAACTATGTTCTCACTAACTGCTGTTCCTGGTAGAAGTATATAACCTGGGTCCTTTAAGAATTAGCATCAGAGATTCCTTTGATGCTGGAGATCTGATCCGCTGCTAAAAGATATCAATCTGCTGCATGAGTTTCTGTTTTCCTTTGGGTCAGCATATTCAGGGTTGGAACAAAGAAAATGTGCTTTCTTGTGTTTCTTAAAGAGTACAGATCCTGCTAGCCTGTGGGTGTCCAAGGGTAGTGGAAAGGAATCATGGAAATGATATGTGCTGGTCAGTTTGGTAAGGGTTGATAGCCATTGACTAGCACAGCTACAGAATAGGAGAACCAGCTATGATTCCCCTGAATTACTCTGACTTGTCCTGAATTACTCTGAAGGGATGACACCCGGGGAAACAGAGAACACCCTCTACTTCAGGATGTGTGCTGTTGTCAAAGTGTTTGTAATGTTTCGATAGCTGTCATTACAAATATTATAAGGTAACTTTCTTTTAGGCAGTTAGGGGAACAGTGGATAGAGTGGCAGTCCTGGAGTCAGAAAGACTCATCTTCCTGAGGTCAAATCTGGTCTTAGATACTTACTAGCTTTGTGACCCTGCACAAGTCACTTAGCCCTGTTTGCCTCAGTTTCCTCATTTGTAAAATGAACTGGAGAAGAAAAGGACAAAACATGCCAGTATCTTTGCTAAGAAGACCCTAAAAGGAGTCACAAAGGGTCAGACACAATTAACAATAGGTTTCTTTTTTCCTTATTTTACATGAAAGAAAGGGGGGGGAGGAATGACTGTCTCAAATCCCATAGTGAGTAAAGGTAGAGTCATTATCAGAACCTTTAACCCTAGGTCTTAGAAGACTATTTTCCCTGGACAAATATATCACCTTTAAATATATAAGCTCACTATGTCACTCCCATGCTCAATAAACTCTAGTGACTCACTCTTACCTCTTAAATCAAATATCTGTTTGGTGTACCTTCCTCATCTGGCTTCAATCTACTTTTCCTGGATTATTTATATCATTCACTCCCTCCTCATCTCCATCTAAAGGAATCCATTTCCTTCAGAAGCTAAGTTAAAATGCCACCCCCCCCCCCCCCGCTTGTAGGTGAGGCTCTTCCTAATCTCTGCTAGTCCTCCCTTCCTAATTACTTTGTATTTATTGTGCATAGATTTCTAGATGTACATGTTATCTTATAATAGAATATAAGCTTCTTGACGGCAGGGATTATTTCATTTTTGTCTTTGAATGCCCTTAGCCTAGTACATTCTAAGTGCTTAATCAAATTTTGTCAATTGAATCAAATCCAACTGTGTGCAGAGTTCCACGGCCCTTTTCTTCTCCAAGTTCAGGAGTTTGCTACCCTGACTAGACTAATTTTTTCCAATAACCTTTCCACTGTTTTCACCTTGTTCAGGCCAATTTCAAAGATACATTCAATTTTGTTCCTTTCTCTAACTTATCTCCCACATTGCTTCGAATTTCTGTGAATGCTGCCTCCCCTTTTCTCCACGAGTTTATAATCATTTCTCTTTTTTTCTGACAGCCCATCCTTTCTATGAAACTATACTATGACAGTAATCAGGAAGGTCCCTGATCCAAGCAATTTTTCAGTAGTATTGGTATCATTTCTCAGATGATATCACCTTTTAAGCCAGAAAATATGCTGAATGGATTCCAGCATCAGTTAATGGTTAGACTTAAGTGATATCCACAGGTCCCTTCTATGATCTCAGATAGTCTAGACAGGCTTAGTTCAGGGACCAGGGAAAATGACCAGGTATCCCTAAATGTCTTATAGATGTTTGAAAAAATAAGAACAATACCAAGAATTTTTAATTTATACTATTGGTATGAATGTTCACAAAAGCACTGTTCATTTCACTTACTGGTTGTCCTGGAATTCCCATTCCTGGAGGTCCTATGTCACCAGGGAGTCCATGAACACCTGGCAGTCCTCTTTCACCCTGTGTAATGAGAGATTTCCACTAATACATATCTCAAAGAGAACATACTTCTGTTGTGATATGTTGTCAATTTCTTTTAATGTAGAAGTCTTATTTTCCTACCTTTGGCCCTCGTGGACCAGGTGTCCCTGGAATTCCATCCAAGCCCTAAAAGAATGAAGAAGCATGTAGGTGAATAATATTTTTCTCTCCTTGAAGACTCAAAGATTCTGGAAAGTCACTGTCTAAAATAAGTCACTTTGATCCTTATTCTTAATACGAGTGCCTTTGCCTTTAGGGAAGGAAGGTAAGATTTAGGCACTCTACAGATTGGAATGACTTTAAAAAAGATGGAAGGTCTGTTGTTATTTTATTTTATTTTTTTGCCTTTTTTTTTTGGAGGGCAATTGGGGTTAAGTAACTTGCCTAAGGTCACACGGCTAGGTTTTTTGTTTGTGTGTGCCTTAAGTGTCTGAGGCAGGATCCGAACTCAGGTCCTACTGACTCCAGGGTCGACGCTCTACTAGTCTGTTGTTATTTTAAAATGAAAACATACGTAATAAAGCATACTTCTTAATAGTAGGAATTTGTGTTATTAACACTAGAGATAAGTTACAAAGAGGATTATGAAATAGTAATACTATGTATCACTGTTTAAAGTTTATAACTTCACAGAATTTTCCACATCCTACCTAGGCTTTAGCCTAGATTTGAACTTTTTTCCAAAATGATTCCACATTCATCCTTTGCTGGACTTGATGAAAGCTTTAAGATTCTGCCTTAGTTCTGGACAGAGCAGGCATAAAAGTAGTGCCTTAAAAGATTTACCTATCATCTAGAGCAGGCCTGCACAGCTTGGTAGTAGATTGTGACAAAAATTAAAAAAGGCTCGTAGGGGGCAATGTCAAGGGTTAGCTCTGAGGGGTCTGCCATGGGCATGAATCCAGGCCAAGGTCCCCCTTGAGCCTATTTCCACCCACCTGGGCTCAGTATCTCAGGATGTTGACTCACCACCCCCCATTACTCACCCCCCCACCTCCCCACCCCTCACCCCATGCAAAGGAGGCTTGGAACATTCTGACCATCCCTGAAACCTTGGCCTCTGGAGTGATATAAATAAAGTAGTGACACATGAGATAAGAAAGCAGGGAAGTGTCCTAAGGGAATGGCCTCCTAAAGGTTGCAAGCTAGGTGCCTCATGTAGCAAACAAGGTGAAGTTTCCCATAAGAAAGTATGATGTAAGTGCTTTAGCTATAGTATATAAACCTGAACCTTCAGATGCTTATTTGAGATTTGCTTGGTATGCAATAAACATGAATGCAATCTCCTCCTGGCCCATGGACTCATTATTCAAGCTCCCATGTTTTGGCTGGTGCTGTGAGTGCAGGTAATAAAGGTTAAACTTTTTTGGGCTGTAGATAGGTTTTTGGCAGCTCACTTTCCAGGTAAAAGTAATTAGGGACAGATTGATGAAAGTTGGTTACCACAGGTCATGTGAAAAACAGGGGACAGTGCGCATTGGCAGGCTGACCAAAATCCTTTGGCAGGCTGCAAGTAGCCATGGGCCATATGTTGTTCAGGCCTGATCTAAAGGATGAAATAAGACTATACACATTAATTTGCCCATATGAGCTACTCAAAACTAGAAATACAAATGATTATACAGTATCATGAAGGGAAACAGGAATGTTAAGAATCATACTTACTGGTTCACCAGGCAGGCTTATACCTGGAGGACCTGCCTCACCTTTTGGACCCGGATATCCAGGAGGCCCTACAATTCCACCAGGATCTCCCTGTAAAAGGTAGAAAACAATGATAAATTATATTAAGTATTTTTGAGGGGGGAAGGCAAGGAAATTGGGGTTAAGTGACTTGCCCAAAGTCACACAGCTAGTAAGTGTGTCAAGTGGGGTGGCTAGATGGTGCAGTGAATAGAGCACCAGCCCTGGAGTCAGGAGGATCTGAATTCAAATCCAGCCTCAGACACTTAACACAAAATCTAGCCCTGTGACCTTGGACAAGTCACTTAACCCCAATTGTTTTATCTTCCCCCTCCAAAAAAGCAAAAACCAACACAAAACAAAAAAGTAAGTGTGTCAAGTGTCTGAGACTGGATTTGAACTTAGGTCCTCCTGACTCCAGGGCCAGTGCTCTATTCACTGTGCCACCTGTCACCCAATTAAGTAATTTTTAAAGGAAAGAAGTTAGTAGGTTACATTAGCTTCCTGACTAGTGTCTGTCTCTGTCTTGCTGCTGCCTGCTTCTTTCTCTGCTTTGCAAACCTTAAAGCTCTACATAAATGCTATTATTATTATTATTATTATTATTATTATTTCACAGCAGGCATAGTGGTATTGTTATGTGAACTTTCTCAACTATGTATTTAATTGGGTGCCATCTCTGCAATATATTAGGTGAAATAATTTAGAAGGGTTCCCTGAGTAACCAATCAACATTAATATGGGTATACAGCATTAACATCCCCATGTAAACATCAGCAAAAAGAGATCTCCCAGTTTCAAGTTAAATTGCTTCTTATTGTTGTACTGCTTTAGTTACAGAATCAGAGATGGACTGTCAGATTTCATAGATCCTTAGTTCACTATGTCTATAGATTTTAATGTCATACATATTAAGGAAAGCCAGTCCTATCAAACTCTGTTTTTTTCCCCATTTTCCCAAAAGAAGGCAAAAGCCTATCTTTCAAATATATCAAAGTACATAATATGTTAAAAAAATCTAATTGAAACCTTACCTTTTCTCCTTTAATGCCTTGTTTTCCTGGAATACCATGTTCTCCTGGTAATCCCTGGGCAATTCAAAAATAAGGAAATAAATTATTGAAAAATGATTTTAATGCATAATTGTACTTCTGATTCTTAATAATAAGAATGTCATATTAATAAAAGAAGTATAGAGAAATTAGACCATCTGGGGACTATTGGGCCAGAATTTCTATAGGAGTACTTGAGACCACTGGTTCAGGTGAGGCCTGGTAGAAACAGTCAACAAGTAACCTGATAAAGAGGGAAACAGAACTCAGTCTCCTCCCAGAAGAGTTTTTGCCAAATACAAAATGGGAACAAATGCTTTGGAACATAGTCACATTATGGACAGAGGTACAAGGAGAGATTTTGGTTCAAGAGGAATTGATTATAACATATGGCAACAATCCTTAGGAAGGAAAAAGGACAGGAATCTTTTCTACCTATTGCCATTTCATATACTGTCTTTTCTTCCTTTTTTGCTTTTATTTTTTGGAAACTTTCCCCAACCTTTCTTACTTCTAATGCCTTCCCTCTGTTAATTATTTCCTATTCATCTTGTATATAACTAGTTTTGAATATATTTATTTGCATGTCAACTTTCCCCATTTTGAGGGCAGGGACTATCTTTTGCTCTATTTGTATCACCAGTGCACAATGCCTTACACATAGTAGATGCTTAATAAATGTTTATTGATTTATTGATTGAAGTACTAGCTAATCTTATTTCTCAACCAATGTGTAGTTCTAGCTACTATATCTGTGAATCAGCTTTCTTTTGTTCTTTCCTTCCTTCCTTCTTCATCTTTTCTTCCTTTTTTTCTCCCTACCCTCCACATTTCTTTCTCCCTTTCTATTTCTTCTCTTGCTTAGTTTTTATATTCCTTTCATTACCTTTCTTTAACTCTCTGTTTCTTTCTCACATTCTCTATGTCTATTTCTTTCCCTTCCTTCCTTCCTTTTTTCTACTTCCCTCTTTCCCTTTCTTTCATTCTTTCTTTCTCACTATTTCTTCTCTTGCTTATTTTAGATGTCTCTTTCATTATCCCTTTAACCCTTTTTTCTTTATTTATCACATTTCTGTTTCTTTTCCTTCCTTCCTTCCTTCCTTCCTTCCTTCCTTCCTTCCTTCCTTCCTTCCTTCCTTCCTTCCTTCCTTCCTTCCATCTTCCCCCTTCTTTCTCTTTGTCTCTCCTCTATTCCCCCCACTCCCCTTACCTTTCCTATCTCCTACTCTTTGCTATTTTGCTCATGTTATTATTGTGTTGGTGTTTTTGTTTTATCAGGTGACAAAGTTAATAAAATACTTTTCTCCCCACATTGCATGACCAAGATAACATGAGCCCAGGTCATTATGAGATATCATGGACAATTTGCTCTTGCGTTTTGGCTCCAGCTGGGGAAATACATCCATTGCTAAAACAAAGCTCATTCAAAACATTTGTTGTTTTAGCTGTACTTCCAGGAAAAACAATTTGGGGGCGATAATGAAGTGGATGATACTGGATATTTATTTATATATTTATGATCTATTTAATACTGGAAATTGCATTTGCTCTCTGTAACAGATACTCTCTTTGCCCTTTCCTGATACCCTCTCTTGATGTTCCAACTTTGGCCCCATCTCCTTCTCCCATGACATTATTTGGAAAATTCTCATTAGATACAAGTACCTTGAGTTATTTAAAAAAAAAAAAAAGAAGAGTTATCCAATGTTTACAAAATGGGAATGCACTAATAGTTCCATAACACATATAGAAAACTTTAGAATGTATCTCATTTTAAAAGAATTTCATATCTATGGATTTTGAAGAAAATTTTAAGTAAATATGTAAACCTTAAGTAAATATGTAAATTTAAAGTAAATATGTAAACCTTCACCAAAAACATCAATGTAGTCTGAATATGCAAGATGATATAACTGCCCAATTCACATATCTGATTCTGGGACCCAAATGGTAGATATGCCTTCTTTGGAGGTTTTCAAGACAGATTGGAATGCCATTCATCAGGTATGTTAGAGCTGTGGTTCCTTTCTAGTATGAGTTAGACTAACTGAGATTCTTTCTTTCTTTCTTTCTTTCTTTCTTTCTTTCTTTCTTTCTTTCTTTCTTTCTCTCTCTCTCTCTCTCTCTCTCTCTCTCTCTCTCTCTCTCTCTCTCTCTCTCTTTCTCTAGGGCAATTGGGGTTAAGTGCCTTGCCCAAGATCACATGGCTAGTTTTTGTGTTAAATGTCTGAGCCCAGATTTGAACTCAGATCTTCCTGACTCCAGGGACAGTGTTCTATTCACTGCACCACCTAGCCGCCCCCTGGTCCTTTCAAACTCTAAATTCTGTGATTCTGGCTTTAATGGTATTTCTGTTGTGCTGAAAGATTATATTGATGCAAGAAGTATTTTAATGTCTTTTTTCCATGTAAGTACTTTGAGACTAAGATAAGTTGGCCAGTTAACTGCACCAAGACCACTTTTCATTCAAGCCAGTGGAAATATTACTTAATCTTACATGATTGCCTCACATTTTCTTCTTCATATCCTAGAAGTCTAAAACCAACATTTAATTAATGATAGTTCTAAAGAATTCCTAAATAAGCTAATGGTATTTAAAAGGATCTTGTGTCGCAATTGGTTACTGACTCCAAGTGAGCAGGTGCAAAAGCATTTAGTGGGGGGTGATGACTCATATCCTCCTCCATCTGAAAACCATATGCTTTAGAAAACATAAAATAAAGTGGTCACATGAAGAGACCTTAAAATTCTCAGAAACTATTTTTTGTTTTTGATGGGATTATTGTAAGCTTATTCTCAAAGCTTTTAGTACATTATATCATTTTGCTAAATCAGAAACACAGATCTCTTCTATGCTTACAATATTTCCTGGAGGTCCTCTGGGTCCTATGGAACCTGCTGGTCCTTGCTGACCCTGTATAAGAAGTTGATATGTAATTTAGCTCCAAAGAAGGTACTATATCTAAACATAATCCCAATACACATAATGAGTACAGTGGGACTTTTATGACTACTACAGAATTCCTTGGTCTATAGGAGTGTGTGATTGTCACAGATATTACTGTCCCTTGATAGTAGTTTAGTATACATTAGATACAGAGGTACTCTTTATCGAAGTCTCCATTTAAAGAAATCTATTATCAACAGCAAGTGATGCTTGGGTTACATGCCTTACCCACTAATAGGGTATATTCTTTGCTAATCTCATTCAACAGCTGCTAGCAGCTGGGACACTCCTTCAGAAAGGTTCTTACACTTGGAATTCGAGAATTTGGGGGCTAGGTAATTGGTATAGGTGCCAAGCCATCTAAATTCCCCTTCCTAGTAGAAGGAGATCATTTTAAGGATTGAGACCAAGGGTTACCAAGGTTTTTGTTGCCCCTCTTGATGCTTTGGACTTTTAGGTATTCAATGGCAAATACAGCTTTAGAACTCCCAAAACATCAAAATTATAGTATAGACCATATGGCACAGATATGTTGAGTATAAGAAATAAGCATAATATATGTACACACCATGGAGAGCATTGTAAAGCCATCAAATCACATATGTATCTAAAATGACTGATAAACCCACATCTTTTGCTTTAAATAGAAAATGAAAACATAGGAATTTTTTTCATTTTATCTCTACTATAACTTAATATACCTTAATTCCTGGATTTCCTACAAGTCCAGGGGGCCCAGAGTCTCCAGGTTCACCCTAAATATATTGTTGAGAGAGACCAAAAATGATTACTTAATATTCAAAACAGCTTGAGGAAACACTATGAGTTTATAGATGAGAAATGAAAATGGTAATGAGATTACCTTCACTCCTGGTGATCCTTTTATCCCAGTTTCTCCCTGTAAATAAAATAATAATAAGCTTAAATTTAAATAGAGATAAATGCTAATTGTTCAGTCTATCTGAATAATAACTGACTGGTATACAGTAGATAGAAAATTTTAAATGATATGGTAAAGCTAATAATGTTTCATAGACAAACCACAATCTAAAATTCTTCTTTTTTTTTTTTAAAGCAATTGGGGTTAAGTAACTTGCTCAAGGTTACACGGCTAGTCATTTGATTTATGCGTGGGTGCTCATTTTCTGAGGCCGGATCTGATCTCGGGTCATCCCAACTCCGAGGCCGGCGCTCTTACTCACTGTGCCACCTTGCCGCCCCTTTAGGGCAATTGGGGTTAAGTAACTTGCCCAAGGTCACATGGCTAGGTTTTTGTTTGTGTGTGTTAAGTGTCTGAGGCTGGATCCTAACTCAGGTCCTTCTGACTCCAGGGCCGGCGCTCTATTCACTGCGCCACCTAGCCGCCCCTAATCTAAAATTCTTGCATAAATTAAGTAAATAGTAATTTTCTAATTTTCCTTCTCCTTAGTAGCTTCAAAATTTTGTCTTCTGATCCAAATGCCATTTTCCCCACTTCTCTCATTATTTTTCAATAAAAATTGTTATTCTAATATATAACCATTTGTGCATTTGACACCACTCAGTCAGCATTATTGTATTTCAATGTTAACTATTCTCGTGGAGAATTCAAATGACTAAAAAACAACAAAGAACACTTAAACTATCTTGTCCTAGATATTCTGTTTTCATGTAAATATACCATTTGATCATAGGATTTAGAGCTGAAAGGATCTTATAGATCATCTCTTCCAGATCCCTCATTTTACAGATGGGAATTGAGGACTAGAGAGGTAAAGAAACCAGTGCATAGTCACACAACCAGTAAATGGTTAAAGTAGAACATGAACTTCAGTCTTTTGATTCCAAATTCATGACTGCCAATGCCAAGTCAACTGTCCAATGTTGGATTGATTTTATAGAGTCATGAATGCCTAATCACTAATTGCAAAAAAAATGTGTGCTCCCAGTAATCAATGAAAAAAACTAATAAATTACATCACTTACTAAGCTTCAAAAACTTCCAAAGATTAAAGTAAGAAAAGCCACAAGAATCAAATAAAATTCCCATGGACTCCACCATCAACATTATTTATTGTAAAAAATGTTCTTCCATCTTCAATTACTTCACTGTACCAAACAACCAAACAAATGCTCCTCCATTTTCAACTACTTCACTGTATCCTGTAAGTATTTTATTCCCTTCCCTTTCCTATATTCCATATATATTTTCATCAAGTCTACTTTCCTTCTCCTATCCTAAGGAATGACAACTAAAATATAAAAGGAAACAGAAGAAACTGAAAACATCTGAAAGGGACATGATATCTACTTAATGAAATCTCCTTTTCCTCCCTTTGTAAAAGATTCTTCCTATAAATATGCATAGAAAATTGTATCAATTACAAATATGTTACAGATTGACTCTTTAAATGTGTCCTTCAGGCCAAATTGAACCCTCCTTTACAAACATTCATCAGCAGTAATTTGGCATTGTGAAGAGCACTAGTGTTGTTCCTGTACTAGAGGAGGCTAAGGATGGTGCACAGCTGTCTGTAGCTTGGGCATTCTGAGCTGTGGGAGGTTGAGCTGATATGAAGTTAGCACTAAGTCCTGCACCAGTTATGAGAACCCTTAGGAAGAGACATGGTACCCTAAGGAAAGGAGAACTGACCTAGGTCTGAAATGGAGCAGGTCAAAACTTCTGTGTCATCAAGTGAGTAGATGTACTTCCAAGCTAGGCAAGACAGGGAGCCATAAACTCAAAAAACCCTCCAATCCCCAAACAATAAAAACAATGAACTGGAAGGAAATGCAGAATAGCTGTGCTAGTTAAAAAATAGCCCACTGGAATTAATTTTGAGAACCTTTTTTGTATGCACAAAATGGAGGTTTTTCATCTTTTAGAATCATTTGATACATATTTGATAGCCAATTTGATACATATAAGATAATACCACTGAGTTGTTTTAATTTAATTTCCCTGATTTTGAGTAGTCTTTCAAATGGTTGTTGATAGTCTGTGCTTCTTTCAAAAACTAACTGTTCATGTCTTTTTGGCCACTTATTCACTGGAGTATCACTCTTAATACATACATTTGTTTCCCTTCTCTAAATATTTTGGCTATTAAATTTTTATCAGAAATATTTAATGAAAAGATCTTTCCTACTTTGCAGTCTAATACATTCATGTACATGATTAGAATTGTTTTGCTTTCCATCTACCACATCCTGTTATATTGTTTTTATAATTAGCTCATTAGCATCAATCCAATCCTAGACTTTATATAGATCTCCATACAAATGCTCTCCTCCATGCACACAAAACACAGAACCCAGAGAGT
This sequence comes from Gymnobelideus leadbeateri, assembly GCA_011680675.1. Taxonomy (NCBI): domain Eukaryota; kingdom Metazoa; phylum Chordata; class Mammalia; order Diprotodontia; family Petauridae; genus Gymnobelideus; species Gymnobelideus leadbeateri. The sequence continues at coordinate 969,525 of WOXC01009202.1, forward strand.
CTCCCAATATTCATAGAATCCTTCCACTATTCTTTACATTTTAGCCATGTCCAGGTATCCTTACCTTGTTCTTCATCTGTGTCACCCGCATTCAAAGGATAGTAATTCCTTCCTGCCTACTGTCTTCCCTTTTCCTCAAAGTCACATTCTTCATTCTGTTTTTATTCTGTGGGTTTTCCATCTATTTCTCTCAGTGTTCCTCTTATAAGGTGGTATACATCAAAGAGACAATAGCCTTTCTACCCCTTATAGCATGTAAAAATTCCAAGTCACTAATTATTCATTCCTTGTTTTCAAGTCTTAGTCTTGTTCTGATTCTTGGTCTGTTTGAATGCCAGAGGCTCACGCTTACCCTGGTTTCTTTAGCAGTAAATCTTCTTTTGTATTAAAATCCATCTTTTCTCCTAAAAATATTCACGGTTTCTGGATAGGCAATATTGGGGCTTATCTAATAAAATTTCCTTGTTTTTCAATATATCATAGTCTAGTCTCTCTTTTCCTTTATTGGCCTAAATGAGAAATTTTTTTATTCATATTGATGCTTTTTGCTGTGGATTTGTATTTTGATAGTTCTTTATCAGATTTGTCATTGAAGCTCTGGAACTTGATGACTACATTTCTTGTTGAATTAAATTTTGATGTCTTTTCCATTAGTTTTCTGAGGATTCTATTGATCAGAACTCCACTCTGGATTTTTAGTACCTCTGGGAAATGTTTTTGATGATTTACTAAAGTAGGCTCTTTGTTTTTTCATTTGTAGGGAGTGGGGTGAGAGTGGAGACAATAATTATAGTCGGGTTGTCTTGCTGAAATCTATTCTCCTGCTCCATTAACTTGATTTGTAGAGATCTTAAATTTTTTTCAGTTGTACCTTGGGGGGTGTGGGTTGGAATGGAGGTGTGGTGTCATGAGAAAAACCATTGTACTCCTCTACTTTTTAAATGAAGTTTTAAATTAAATGTTTCAAACTTTTGAGTCATATTTTTCTTTTAAAAATTTATTTCAGTTGCTTAAAATTTATTGATGCTTTTTTCATGTCACATTCATTTCTAAATATTCTCATTCTCTCCTCTCCAATGAAGCTTCCCTTGTAGCAAAGATTTTTCAGAGGAGCCCAGAAAAATGAAACAGCACAATTACAGATGACAGTATATGCAATGTGCCACACTTGTGGTCCCCCCAACAGACAGGAAGGTGCATTTTTAAAATCTCTTCTCTGTAGCTAAGCATGGCCATTCTTCTTCATTTATCTTAATTCCATTTTTATGCCAGATATTTCTCTGAAGAATATTTCTATAGATTCAATTTTGCTTTGGGGAGTATCTTATTTTAGTATGAATGAATGGATAAATGAAAGGGCATTTATTAAGCACTTTGTGTGAAGCACTGTGTTTGGTACTGGGGATACAAATACTTAAGCAAAGATGGATCTGGCTTTAAACAATGTATATTCTAATGGGGGAAACAATGTGCATAGGAAAGTGGTAGCTAGGGAAGGGCACTTTGGCTCGGTAAGTTGAAGAGATGGTAAATAGGGTTATAAAAGAGTAGACTGGTATATCCCAGAAAGAAGTATTCTCCTCTCTGATTACTTTTTTTAAACTTTGACTCATATTTATTCATTGCACTACATATTTTTTACTCATTTATTCTATTATTCATTTTGCATTTATTTGAAGTGATTTTCCCTGTGAGGATATCTTTCCTTTCTTGTCTTTGTTTTGTTTTCCTTCTATTTTATCTTATGCATGTGTAGTTAATTTGAGTGATGAAGAGAAATTAATGGAATTCTTAGTTTGAAGGTTTTAAAATAGGTAAAGATATGCTTAAGTGTACAGAATCATGATTTTTCTAAAGGTGCTAGTTTTGATTTTATTTGCTTGGTAAAATACCAAAATATTTAAAAATTAAATGAATGAATTTTTAAAAAGCATTTATTAAGCACTTATTATGGGTCTAGTATTGTACTAAGAGCTGGTTGTACATATTTTTAATTTTTATTTAATTTTTTGCTTTTTTGGAAGGCAGTTGGGGTTAAGTGACTTGCCCAAGGTCACACAGCTAGTTTTTGTGTTAAGTGTCTGGGCCCATATTTGAACTCAGGACCTCCTGACTCCAGGGCCAGTGCTCTATTCACAGCCGCCCCCAGTTGTACATATTAAAAAAGCAAAACCTTCCCTCCTTTCAAAGGCTTATACTCTTATAGATGAAAACAATATCTCAGGGATGGTAGCTATAGAGAGGTCTGGGAAGTCATAAAAGTTAAGTCATGAGGCCATTGAAAGACATAGCCTTTCAAGGAGTGGTTTGTTGATTTCACTACTGTTCTGAGAGTGAAAAGAGAAAGAAGGAGGGTAAGGAAGGTGATATAAGTACTGTGGAATAGCATTAAAATGTCCAGAGAATAACATGGTAGGTCTGGATCAGACTAAATATGATTAACTCTAACCAATCAGGAACCCAGGGCGGGAGTTCAAGTGCCAGATTGTAGGCCAAAGGTTAAGGTTAAGAGACATTACATAGTGTGAAGATGGTCAGAGAGAAGCATGTCTTTCATACAAGAGACTCCACAAGGCTTTCAGTAACCCTGACCTCCTCCCTGGTAAACCCTGGCTGTTAGGAGCACAGGGGTCATTTTCTCCCCTTCAAGACTACTCGTTTAGGGGAGAAGGATAGAGTCTTTTGACAGGTGAGTGGGTTATAGTATAATAGTGTGTTTTAAGCTGGAGGTAGGCTTGGGACCTCAATGGAGCTAGAGAGAATTGTCTAAGATAGGAATGTGAGATGTGTTAGTGTATTTCATCAATCAGACTGACTCTCTGTATCTATGGCAACACTATGCTCCTGAGTGTGCAACAGCTCATTCAGTTATTCATCCATCAATGATATTTATTTTGTTCATGTTGCCCCATTTTCACATATGACCCAGTAATAGCTCTCAGCTAACATAACATTCTCAGTCTTCTCTTGCTTTTCTTCAATCATAATTGTATTTAAAAATGAAATGAGGAGAAAAATGTAGCTAGTCAACGAACTGGTTGGATGGTACATACATTTTGAAGCTTGCTTGACTAATTTAATGTTAAAAAATCCCAGAATGTTGGGAATTTGGAGACTTTGGAGATCATCTAATCAAATCCTCAAAGTGTCTTTCACATACGACTATCCAACCTCTGCCTAGACATGCTCACCAGCACTGGTTTTGTTCTCACTCATACTCCCCTGATTCACTAGTAGAGGTGAGGGATTGGAATGTACCATTGCCATTTCTGGTCTCCCCCTCTACCGCCATATCTCAGCAATGTCTCCTTCTTTGAAGGTTATTCAATTCATATTTAACACCCAGTTGATATACCATTAACTGTTGTCTACTGACATCCAGAATCTCCTTCCTTTCTCAACTAGTGCAGTGCCTGGCTCATAGTACTTATCTTTTTTCCCAATTCCTACCACACACTAAGGGATTTCCTCATACATATTGGTATTTCCCCAAATACCCTAATCTCCCAATTACTCAAATTAATCATTTCTCATAATCTGTTCCCTTCTCCCTGGGACACACAGAGATGGTCAGTCAGTAATCACTTATTAAGTGCCTACTTAAGTGCCAAGCATTTTACTAAGCCCTGGGGATACAAAGAAAGACAAAAGACAGTCCCTGCTCTCAAGGAGCTCACAATCTAATGGGAGAGAACATGCAAATAACTATTAACAATCAAATTATATACAGAACAAATCTGAAATAGTCAAAAGAGTGAAAACTCAGAAATGGGAAGGGAATCCTGTAGAAGGTGAGATTTTAACTAGGACTTGAGAGAAGCCAGGAGGTGGCAATGAGGATGGTGAGCATTGCTTTGATCTTGTCATTATACATAAGTACTCCACTTCACTATTTATGAACTCTGAAATTCCTTTATCGTATAATCTGTTGGCATTCTGCCTCTTCTGCCTTGCAACCCCTAGCCCCATTCTTCATCCTCACTGTGACCTCCACTTCCTCAGCCTCTCAGTTCTTTCTAATGCCATCACCTCAGCACTGGCAACATTCTCTTTTCTTCCCCATCTTGACTCTTGTTGAACCAATTCAGCTTTATACTATCCTCTTCCCTCAAGTCTCTTGCCCCTTTACTTACTGAAGATCCCCCTAGCTAAGCCTCAGTCTTAGATGACTTTCATTATTTGCCACTTTTGCTCCTACTAACATGCTGATGAACAAAACTGGAGAAAATTACAAAACTATGTTAACTTGATCCCTATAAATGTCTATTATATAATCTCAATTAGGCCCTCATTGCAGAAGGGCAGTCCTTTTCCACCTTCCTAGTTAACTCACTATCCCACTCAGCACAATGGTTCTTCCAAACTTTCCATGACTCCTCCAGCTTTTCAAGGCTCCTTCTCCCCAACTTTTTCAGATGAGAACCTTGCCTCATATTTCACTGAAAAAATTGAGAACATTCTTCTAGAGCTTCCTCTTCTCTCATCTCCCATCACTCAAATGCCCTTCAATTATTACCTTCTTCACCAGTGTTCCACATGATGAAGTGCCCTTCTTGTCAAGACAAACCCTTGTAGCCCATTCTATCCCATCTTCCCCCAGCAGATTGCTCTCTCTATCATCCCCACACTCTCACTTATCTTTAATTTCTCCTTTTCTATTGGCTACTTCCTACTGCCTACAAATATGCCCATTTCTACCCCAACCTCCAAAACCCTTACTTGATTCATCCATCCCAGCTAGTCATCACCCCATTTCTCTTTTTTTATGGCTAAACTCCTTGAGAAGCAATTTGCAATCAATGCCTCCACTTCTACTCTCTCACTCTCATCTTAACTCTCTGTACCCTAGATTCCAACCTCATCATTCAACTGAAATAGCTATCTTCAAAGTTACCAATGATTATCTAATTGCAAATCTGATGATATTTTTGTTTCTTGACCCCTCTATGAAAAGATTGATCACTTTGTTTCTCTTGTTACTTTCTTTTTTTTCTGCCTTAACATTTTTTGTAAAAATTAAAAAATTTAAACTTAAATACAAAATAAGAAAAAAGGAAACTAACTTAAATACAAAACAAGAAGAGAAAAAAAAAACATTGCCATGTGCACAGCAGACTATAAGAGAAGATTCAAAATATAAAGTGATAAATTTCCATTTCAAGAAAGCCTATGTAAAAAACACTACACATTGTGTTCAGAGCCGTCCATCTTTTTTTTTTTACTTCATCATAGGCTTTATTTTGTTTTCTGCTGTGCACTTTTTACTTTATTCTTTTTCCCCTTTACCCCCCTGCCATAGAAGACAATAATTGAGTGTGGAGAATACACACACATACACACAAATTTATATATATGTATATATATATATATATACATATATGTATATATCTATACTCATACATATATCTATATATAAACACACAAATACACATAAACACATATGCACACATATAGACATATATACACTTATATACATAGATCTCTATAATCATGCATATATATATATATATACATATCCATTCATATGCATCTATGTAAGGTCAGATATGCTTGTTTGTATTCTGTTTCTCTGTAGGTAGCTAACAGTTACTTTCTTCTTAAGTTCTTTCTTAAGAAGAAAGGTAGGTAGCTAACAGTTACTTTCTTCTTAGGTACTTTCTTCTTACTTCCTCTCTGAGCTCACCTCCTACCTGTCTGACTGCTCCTTCTCAATTTTCTTCACTGGCTTTTCATCTCATTCATGCTCACTAACTGTTGGTGTTCCCAAAGCCTCCATTCTGGGTCCTCTTCTCTTCTCCCTCTATACTATTTCACTTGGTGATCTCATCAGTTCTCATGGATTTTATTATCATTTCTATTCAGATGATTCTTAGATCTACTGGTATAGACCTAATGCCTCTCCTGACTTCCATTTCTCATCTTCAGCTATTCACTGGACATTCATAACTGGATGTTTCATAGACATTAAATTTAACATGTCCAAATTTGGCCTAATTAGTTTTCACCTCAAACCTTTCCCTCTTCCAAACTTCTGTATTACTGTATTCTGTATTACTGCTGGGGGTTTCACCAGTGCCCCAGCCAATGAGGTATCATCCTTGCCTCCTAACTCTCTCTCACCCTGACTATATCCAACCTGTTGTTGATTCCTGTCAATTCTACCTTTGTAACACCTCTCCTATATGCTCCATTATCTTCTCTGATACTGCAACCACCCTGGTTCAGGCTTTCATTAATTCATCTTTGGACTATTGCAATAGCCTTCGGGTTGATCTCTCTCCCACAAGACTTTCATCTCTCCAGCTCAACCTCCATTTGTCTATAAAACTGATCTTCCCCTAGATGGCAGATCAGTTACCTATTTCCCCTGTTCAATAAACTCCAGTGACTCCCTATTACCTCCAGGATCAAATATAAAATGCTGTATTTGGATTTTAAAGCCCTTGAAAACTCATCCCCTTCCTACTTTTCCCAATTTTTTTTACCCTTACTTCTCTACCCCTCATTCTCCCACCTCTTTAGACCCCTCCCCTCATCACAATATCTGTGATCCAGAAACACTGGCTTTCTTGCTGATCCTCATGCATAGCACAATCTTGACTCTTGATAATTTCACTGGCAGTCCCCATACCTGAAATAGTTTCCCAACTCAACTCTACCTCTTGGCTTTGTTGACTTCATTCAAGTCTCAATTAAGGTCCAATCTTATACAAAAAGCATTTCTTAGGTCTCCTTAACCTTTGTGTTCCCCCTCTGAGACTTCCTCCAACTTATCCTGTCTATAATTTATTTGAACAGGGTTGCTTGAATATTCTCTTCCCTATTAGACTGAACTTTTTGAATGCATGGGGCTATTTTTTGTTTTTTTTTGTTTTTGTTTTTGGTTTTTGCCTTTCTTTGTATCATTAGTCCTTAGCATAGTGTCCATCAAGCAGTAGGAAAAGGGAACATACATTTATTGAGCTGCCTACTATATTGTAGGTACTGTACTGTTTTCCAGATATTATCTCATTTGATCCCCATAACAACTCTATGAGATAAAGGTGCTATTATTATCCCCATTTTGCCACTGAGAAAATTGAGTCAGACAGAAGTTAAATAATTTACCCAGGGTCACATGGCTATAAGTGTATAAGGCTGAGTTTGAGCTTAGATCTTCTTGACTATAGGTCCGGTACTCTATTCACTGGGCCACCTAGCTGCCTATGTAGTGGGCACTTAAATACATCTTATTGAGCTGTTGACTGAACATTTCCAGGGACATAGAACTCACTATCTTACATGAGCAGTTCATTCTATTTTTAGATAGCTCTGATTGACTTTGTTGTTGTTCAGTCAGTTGTATCCAACTCTTTGTGACGCTGTGGACCTACTCCTTTTCCATTTCCTTCTCCAGTTAATCCATTACATCCATTTTGTCAGGCAATCAGAGATCAAGTGATTTGCTCAGGGTCACACAGCTAGGAAGTGTCTGAGGTTAGATCTGAACTCAGGTCTTCCTGACTCTAGGCTCAGTTCTCTGAGTCACCAGGTGCCTCCAGTTGATAGAAAGCCTTTATATTGAGCTGAACTCTGTATATATCCTTTAATTTCTTCTAAGTGGTTCTATTTCCTCTTTCTGGAGTCTCAGAACAAATTCATTCTATTTTCTTCGTGACAGTTCTTTAAATATTTGGAGAAAATGATCATGTCCCCCACCAAATTTTCTTATCTTCAGGCTGAATGTTCCCAATTTCTTCAAACAAACTGGAGAAACTGATTAAATTTTCTTAACATTATGTATCACAGACATATTGCTTTTCTTTTGCCTGCTTCTGTGCTTAGCCTATTACTGAGATGAGATGCTGTTATTTCTGAAACAGCTGAAATAATAGAAAGATTTTGCTCTCTACATAAGAGGATCCAATCATAGGGATTAAAGGCTAATGGTAGCTCATTATATCAGATCAATCAATTAGTATAGAATGAAACAATGAAATAGTAAGTGAAGCCATATTATGCAGAAGGTCATGGCCTATGATCTAGATTCCCACTGGTCTGGGAATGATGTGACCTGCATTTTAGTCCTGGTTTTTCAACTAACTAGCTAATGAGCTTAGACAAATCACTTAACCTCTGTGGGTCCAGGTTTCCAGTCCTGTAAAATGAAGGGATTGTACTAAATGATCTTTAAAATGATGTTTGATAAATTTAGTTTGGATCAAGGAGACAGCTGCCAAATTTAGAAGCCAAACAAATGTTATTTTTTTTCTTTTCAAGGATGTTTTTAAAGGGCAGCTTTATTGTAGTGTAACATTTGCAGCCTGGCTTCTCAATTTCAGGTACAAACTCAAATTAGCATTACCTTGGGACTAAATTATAAGCTATATAGTAGGTTTTAAAGGATCCTCTGGAAAGGCACAAGAGGAAACTGAGCACATTTTATCAGAACAGACTGACATTGAAATGGTCTGTTGTTCCTCTTCTCTGAAATTTTCACTAGGAAGAGAGTCCAAGCCTGGAGGTGGATCAGGTATAATGGAAGTCTCAGGAATCCCCAAGTGAGTACCACAGATGTTTTTAAGTTATCATTAGAGCAAAACATCAATGGTGTGAAAACAAAGGGCATTTCTGTATTTTCTCAGTAGTTTCTGGGGAGTGTGCATTACACCTATCAGGCATTATGAGAAATCCCTAGGTGGCATGGCACCTTGATACCTAGGCCCTTGGGATTTACAGAGCTTTGCCTCTAAGCTCCTTTCCAGCTCTGATGTCCTAAGAATCCAGTTATAGGAGCATTCTCAAGTTCTATTTAAATGGTTTAAAAGAGTTAATGCAGCTTCTGAAGGCGCCTAACTTACTAAGCTAAACTACTGGAAAAACCATGCAAATTCTTTCAGTATTATTCCTACTTAACACCCATATATACCTTGGCACCTTTTATTCCTTGTAAGCCAATGTTTCCTTGCTCACCCTATGAAGAAAAAGAAACAAAAATGATAGACATTACTTATTTAATTTTGTCAATGATGAAAAAATTTTAAAGACTTTTTGAGACCCATTTTCTTTTTTGTCTAAGATAAAACTAAAAAACATGTCACTTTCTAAAACTATGACTTATGCAATCTCTTTGTGCAGCTGTAGCTGCATATGAATTATACTGTAGTGTTGTTTGTTTGTTTTACACTAGAGAGAATTAAATTCTGAATGAGGTTGGCCAGGAAAATGTTTGGATAGGTTCAAATTAGACTTAATATAACACCTTGATCCTCTCTCTAGTACTTAGCACAGGGTCTGGCCCATTGTAGGAGTTTAATGAATGTTTGTTGATTGGACTCTTGATTCAGAATGAATAACTCACTATGGTTATGCCAATGAATAGTTGACTAAATAGGTGAGAAAGTTTTCCAATTTTTTAGAGAAGTTAGAACCATAGTCTGGATATTCTTCTTGAAAATTTGAAGCTTTAGTGGCTCCCCATTGCTTTTAGGATAGATAAAATGAAAACTCCTCAGTTTGAGTTAAAGCCCTTCACAATCTGGCTCCAGAATCTTTCCAGGCTAATTATGCATTGATCCCTCTTACATACTCTACACTTCAGCCAAATTGGCCTACTTGCCATGGTTTTCTGTATACAAAGTCTCATCTCTCGCCTTCAGGTCTTTGCACTGGTGGTGCCTCATGCCTGGAGTAATATTTTTCCTTGTCTTTGTCCCTTGGAACTACTAATTCCTTTCAAGGCTTAAGTCCAGTGCTACCTTCTTCATTTATAGTAACTCTCCCATAAACACTGTATTAATTTTTTGCATGTTTAGCTAGTATTTACTTATCTCTGAACAAGTCATATGTAAAATCTATGTTCCAAAGTAAAACCTAAGATCCATAAGGACTAGTATTTTCAACACCTAGCATGATGCCTTGCTTTTAATGTTGCTTAAAAAAATGCTTACTATTTGAGTGATTTATCTGCTTATTTTCTGGTTTATCTTGACCAAATAATATTTTTTAAAGGTTACACAATCAAAGAATATAGAATTGTCACAGATTCAGCAAAGTGATAACATTATTTAGATGATTCCTTCCTGCCCTCATGTCTTAAATATTTACCATTTCTCCCTTTTGTCCTTTAGGACCAACTGATCCTGGAAACCCAGGCTGTCCAGTTTCACCCTTTTAAAGAAATAAGAAGAAAAATGTCATTAAAAAAATCAAAGCAAGAATTGTGATTACTTATGTCTTCAGAATGCAGTGTTTTTTCTCTGTATTAATTTTTTTCTTTTTAATTATGGATTTAATAAAATCAACAAATACAAACATTTCAATATACAGAGAAGAAAAATGAGGACTGTATTTGAAAGCAAGAACTTCTATATTGAATAATTTGTTTAAGAGGTGTATGATAAATTTAATAAGGTAGTAACAGGATAGGCTTGATTATCTGTGTCCATATTTTGAGCTTCTTCCATGGCCCCCTCCCTCCCACCACCTCTGTATTTCTCTTTTCCCTTTAACAACAGAGTTTAGCTGTTACCACCCAGGAAGGGGAGAATGAGAAGCTGTATATCAAATTGCATGCTTTGGGCAATGAAGTGTTTGTCAGTGGTTCTTACTGCCTGTGGGTCTTTTAAAAATCCATCAGTTTCCTTCCTATTACCTAAAATCAGGCTAAAAAAATGCAATAAAAACATTTAAATGGAAAAATCTATTTAGGGGTGAGAAGGGAAAAGTAATGGAGAGTATTTTATCTTATAGTAGCTGATAAGGCACATTAGTTTAGTGATCCAAAATATGTCATGTTGATTAACTGAAACACAATTATCCAGAATCTAGTTTCAGACATTTCATCATATTTTTTTTCTTTCTGGAAGCATGTGGTCATATGAATGAAAATGAGGTTAAGTTATTCTTAGCATTGACATTACTGCTGAGTATAGACAAAGAAGGCATTCTTGCTGATGTGATGGCTGTAACTTCAGAGAAGCCCAAGATGCTTTCATCAAAGAATCTTCCAGAGAGTGATTTATAAGGAACAAAGCTTTATAAGATCATGTCTAAGAAAGTACAATCTTAGAGATTCTACTTATAAAAGGAAATAGAACATAAATTAGATTTCAGACACACCCTACTACTCTTGCTTCCTGTTGGCTTTCATAAAGATCCATGGATGACTGTGTTTCTGGTCAATGAATCGAGGCCTCTTAAAGCTCTATAGGGTCAATTCCTTAAATTTCAAGATCCCCTCACAAAACAATAGACATTATGGTGTTTTTGTGCACATTTACCTTCCTCATATTTTCACCTTTTCTAAGGTCTAAAAACAGGAGCATCAATTCCCTCAGCCCTGTTAAACTCTGTAGCTCCTGTTTTGCCTTTACTTGGAGTCCAATTATATGATAGTGCTGAAACTGTTCAACATACAGGATTTACTACCATAGAAAATCTGTTTTGAAGTCATATATGAAACCAAATGCTACCCTGTCATTGCTTCAGTTTGGTTAGGAGTTTGATCACCCATTGGCTTCATACTCTGCCAAACTTCAAAATGATTTTGGTTTTTCCTTTGGAACTCTTTCAAAAAAGGCTTATAAATGGAACAAGGAGATAGGGGCTGCTTGTTGCTGGACAGTTTTTCTTAATAGCTCCTAAGCTCCAGTGGTGTTTGGTGTGGACGTAGAGGCATTCCCCAGAGTGCCACTGACTTAGTCTTTTTCTCCCTACTTTGAGAGAAGTTTGTTTGGTAGGAGATAGGAAGTCGAGGAAGCAGAGAGGAGGAGGAGGAAGAAGCAGAAATCTTGCTAGTGAGAGACGTGTAGGGCTGTGGAGAGAAGATGGTAAAAATTGCAACTAGTAGCAATGAATTCTCAGCCAGAGGATATTTCATGTGTAAACTATATCCAGGATGAATCTTATATCACTGATCCCACTTGGAATGGGATAGAGACTGCATACCTTCCTTCCCCTCAATCATTTTCCCTTCTCTAGAAAGGAGAGATTCTATAGGTGGTTTTTTACTCATGCCACACTCACTGCTTCCCTCCAGGATTGAAAGACCTTAACTTTTCTTCTAAATATTTAGTTTATTTCTTAAAAAGAGAGAAGATAAGAAATCTTCTTCTTTTAGAGGTGAAATCATTCATTCATACTGAACCTCAGGGCTTAGAGCTCACTTAGAACCTTTGGGTAAAGTTTGGATTCCAGAGTTAGACTACATAAGAGTAGCAAAGAGTCCAAGACTGAAGATTTTACCTTAAAAAATCACTAATTGGTAAAAAGAGCAGGCAGCAAAGTTACCAAAGAATGGGAATTCCAATTTTCCTGCTTGCTAGAGACTGCCATATTTTGTATACACTAGGGTTTAAAAGAAAAACATGTCCTCACAAAAGAAGAGGGGAGTGAATTGCTTGGAAATGGAAAGCTGGACTTTCCAAGGGCAGTGAGATATTTGTGAAGCTTTTCTCACATAAAGGGAGGGGGTAGAGAGTTGTACAAACCTGCACAATAGGCTTTCTGGCCTAGAGGATGATTTCTAGTTCTAGCATCACAAGATGCTAAAATATGCTTTCCTGCATATAAACTTTAGAAACCATTTAGTATGGCCTAATGAAGCTATCAATGGTCTGTGAGTCAAGAGAACAGACTTCTACTCAGTTGTTGTTCAGTTGTTCAGTAATGTCTGACTTCATAAACCCATGGACCATAACATGCTAATACTATATATGGGGTTTTCTTGGCAAATGATGCTGGAGTGGTTTGCCATTTCTTCACCAGTAGATTAAGGCAAACAGAGGTTAAGTGACTTGCCCGGGGTCACATAGCTACTAAGTGACTGAGGCCAAATTTGAACTCAGGTCTTCCTGACTCCAGGCCCAACCCTGAGCCATCTAGCTGCCCCTACTGCTCAATAGTATAATCTTATGAAGTCATTTAACTTCTCCATACATACCAAAGCTTAAAATTTTAGAACTGGAAGGGACCTTAAAAGTAATTTAGTCCAACTTCCTTGTTTGATAAATGAGGAACCTGAGGTCCTGAGAAATGAGGTGACTTGACCAAGGTCACGTTGTTAGTAAGTAGAAGCCACAAGTTAGTAGATGAGCTAAGGTTCAAAGCCAGGTGCTCTGACTCCAAATACAGTTCTTTTTAACTCAGAAAATTTACTATATACCTCATAACATTGTTTTGCACATTAAATAGAATGTTTTTGAAAATTAAAAATACTCTAAACAAATGCAAAGGATATTGATGATGATAATTATCAAAATGGAGGAGTTCCTCAATGGTTACTCCAGATTTATGGGGACGCTCCATGCTTCTAATAATTTGTTTTAGAACTTTTCCAGGAATCAACATCAGATAATTAATTTGAGCAGCTGTGGGAAACCTACAGCCTCAAAGTCATGTGTGGCCCTCTAGGTCCTTAAGTGTGACCTTTTGACTGAATCCAAACTTCACAGAACAAATCCTTTGGATTCAGTCAAAGGGCCACACTTGAGGACCTAGAGGGCCACATGTGGCCTTAAGGTTGCAGGTTCCCCACCCCTGGGTAGTTTGCAGAATGTAGACAATCCAGGAAAAGTGATTTAAACTCATCAAGGGAAACTAGGTGATTTCTTTCTATTTCTCTACTACTTACATTGGGTAGTCTATTAGCCATTTTGATTCTGTCCATCACAGCCCAAAGATCATTCTCCTTGTCAGAGAAAACAGAAACAAACTGAAAAAAAGTTGAGCAGCTCTGCCTTCTCTCTGTTGACAATTATCATCATTTCATCCATAGTGAGCCATGGCCTCATCTCTAAGTTCATTCTCTTTTCATAAAAACAAACAAATGAAGTCAAAAGAGCCCCCTTCCCAAAACCCCCAATTTTTTTTTGTCTATCTTTGCTGACCAGATCTGACTCATTCTGGGCATTAGCATTCCTGACACTATTCTTATAGGACTGTCTCATGGCCTGGTACATAGTAAGTGCTATTTATATGTTAATTGTTATTATTTATATTTATACTCTGTCATCTGCTGTTGCTTCTATCATCTGTATATGTCTACTTAGAATCTAAGTGAGTCCCCCAGGCAGCCACATCTGTCTCTTGAGACAAATATCTCTTTTCCACTTCAAGAAAACTCTTTTTGAAGGTTCAGAATCTCATTCTTGAGAGCTTACCATCCCTCATGGAATGACATGCCCTGTGGCACTTTGGTCCACAGAGTCTTAATAGTAAAAACTCACATTTATAACTGCTTATAAGTTTATAAGTACCTTTGCAAGTGTTCTTAGGATATTATTTCAAATACTGTGGAGAGTTCAAATGGAAGAGGAATGCCCAATTGATCCTCAATGTATTTCTATTTGTGATAGCATTGTGCTTACTGTAGGGGTAGCTAGGTGATGCAGTAGATAGAGTGCTGAGCCTGGAGTCAGGAAGATTCAACTCCCTTATTTTAAATCTGGCCTCATATGCTTAGTAACTGTGTGACCCTGGGCAAGTCATTAAACACTGTCTCAGTTTCCTTTTCTGTATAATGAGCTAAATAAGGAAACAGCAAACCACTCCAATATTTTTGCCAAGAAAATCTCAAATCGGGGGGTCACAAAGAGTTGGATATGACTGAAATGACTGAACAACAACCTCTGGCTTAATATCAAGCCTAAAAATACTACAGGAAGTCCTTAGTGAGATCCCTGATGTCTCAAAAGATATCAGACTAACAATCCCCAGGGTAAAAAAAAATAGCAAATGGATAAGGAATGCCTAACGAACATATTCTGTAGTTGAATGGGCAGTCAGTTGGATTAATGCATGTAATTTATACAGGTACTTCAAGTGGACAAATAGTCTAGGCCCAGAATCAGACAGGATGAAGGCTGAGTTGCACTGGATAAAGTTCATAGCACTTTCAATATTTCTACATCACTTTCTAAATCAATATTTTCATAATGAGATCTGGCTGCAAATCAGGAAATTACAATCACGCAAAAATCAAAATTACAGGTGGTCCAAAGGGCAATGGAGAGAAAGACATGGTAGATGTAATGTAGTGTATTACCAATGATTACTTGAATTGTATAACTGAAAAGGAAGTAGGATCATTAATTGAGAATGAGACATAAAATATAGGCAACCCAGCTCCAGCTTTGCATTGCTATCTAGGGAATGCTTTGGAAACTCTATAAGATCTTCTATGCATTGGGTAGACTCTATAGAAGATTTATTCAGACATAAATTGTATATATATATATCCATATAGATAAATATATAGACATAGACTGTACAGGATGAGAAGATATGGGCAGGTTTCAGTTTGTACTGTTGAAAGAACAAACATATTGAAGAATCTAAGATCAATGGAAACATAAAGAAGCATTTTTTTCAAAACCAATGTTGAAAGGTTATGTTTATATAATGATTTTATTTACATGTTGATTTTTTATATTTAAGTGTCTAACATTCATGTTTCTTAGTCAATTTATCCAATGCCTTACTTATTTGCAGTTTTCCTACCCTTCGTTTATGCATTACAATCACTATTGGTTCATGTGTATCACATGTTGTCTCAAGATTTCTGCTGTCTCCTCTAGGCTGTTTCTTCTTTTCATAATGGAACTGGCTCTTTCTAATTCTACTTCACTTAAGATTCTGAGATAGGAGATTTGAGCAACACTTTTCTTCAGGGCTTGATACACCTGTTCCACAGAATCAGTTCTCATCACTGTGAGGTTTTAAATGTTCCTAAAGTAACTTGGATTTTCTAATGAATAATGTACGTTCTGGCAAAACACAAGCCAGCTGTTCTTTTTTTCAAGAAATAAATCATCATTTAGATCCTTTTTAAAGGGCCACAGCTTTTTTTTTTTTAGCTCAGTTGTCTCATGGGACAAGTTGAGAATAACTTTAAAAATTTTGTATCTGCCTCTAACTTTACAACAACTAATTGAAAACTCTGACTCATTTTCTAGATGGGTTATGGTTCTGTAAGATATCCCATCATAAGAAATATGTATGAGTCAAATTCTTTGATTTCTTTTCAAAAATGTCAATTTTTTTCCCCTGCAGGAAGCTTCATTTTCAATGGTCAATCTACACAAAGCATAAAGGACATAAAATTAGATTCCCTGCTGTTCTCCATTTCCTCTGAATTGGCACTTTGGCAGTATTTTCTGCATTGGAGATGCACAATTTTTTTAATGGGCTGGCATATAAGACATGTAGGTTATAATTTCAAGATTCATGTCAAAATGCTCTGCCCTTAATCATGAGACTTCTTAGCAGGCGAATGGAAGCACCATGGACAGAGACTTTATTACTACATACTCTATGGGTTTTTTTGACCACCTCATCTCTAGTTAGAGATGTAACTAGGTTAGAAATTGCAATTATAGTCACTGCTGAATTGAACTGAATTGAATCAGTTTCTGAAGCAAATTGATAGAGAAAGGAGAGGATAAAATGGGGGAAGTCTTAGTGACCATAAAAGTGAACCTGCCAACACAATCATTCATAAATAACATAGAAATTAGAAAATAAGAACATAATAGAAATTCAACAGAAGTTTACTTGTGAGATAATTCACTTATGAGAAAAAACAGGCTTTATTATGTGTAAGCCATTCTTTTCAATCATAAAACACTAAAATAAAGCTCAAAGGTTTATGCTTGAATGCTTAAATGATTCATTTTTCTTAAATAGAAAGGGATCATCTACTGCCACAAAATGTTTAGAATTTTTTCGGTTATACAAACTGAAGGAATATCCAATAATAAATCAGAACTTGTAGCTTAAAAACATTCACCATGTTGTAACTATTTCCCCTTGATTCATTCTTTACACCATCTCTAAATGCTATTCAATGATGTTTCCTGAAAAGCTCCTCCTGGTTAATCCCTGAATTGCCATGTAGCCAGCAGGCAGGTGTTTCATAAAGCAAAGTGGATGACCACCCTAAGTGCTCAGACTCAGCTGTTAAAAATTCAACCATTCCCTGAGATATAAAAGTAAAACTTGACCAAAAAAAACTCAATGATTTCAGAAAAATTTAAATTCCATTTACCTTTTCTCCTTTAGGGACATTTGCTCCAGTCTCACCAAGGTTTGCCTAAATGGAAACAATTAAGAAGGAGCTCCATAATATTTTACACATTAATCCTTATTTTTGAAAGTATCAAGACTTTTAATATTTATATTTAACAAAAAACATATATATATATTAATGTGATTCAAAATTGTATTTAATATAATTCTGGATATCCAATAACCTATTTTTGAGTGATCACAAAAATTTACAAACTCTAAAATTAATTTCAACCATCAAGAACAGGAGCTATATTTGAACTCTCCCAATAGGTTTTCATTGTTATACATGCTGCTGTAAGCAAAAGAAGCAGTTCAACACAATTATTAGAATAGTTGTGGGATTTCAAATATTTACATGCTCTATTTTCTTAAAAATGTAATTTTTCAAATACCTAAAAATAGCATTAGGTCATGAAGCACTGATATACTTTTATTAGAATGATATATAATGAAACAGTTATGTGGCACCCAAGTCACTATTAATGTGACTAGATGAATGAACTAGATGACATCTGAAATAGTCCATAACCCTATTCTATAGGTTCATTTAAAATCAATTTTAGAAGCAGCAGTATACTAGAAAGTAGACTAAAGTAAATGGGTGCCTTGGATCAGCCTGCAGGGAAATTATATATAATGGGGATGATCTGAGGGTTGTTGTGAGGATCAAATGAGATATTTGTAAAGCAGTTAGCACAGTGCCTGGCACTTAGGTGATTGATAAATGTATGTTCCTTTTCCCTTTTCCTCATCTCAGGATCATCAAAATGTCCTGATATGATGTCAGCCAGATGTATTTATTAGGAGGGCCAAGACCAGATGTCATCTAAAGTTCACTGAAACAGGAGCTACTCAGATAGAAAATTACCTGAAAGGACTTTGGACCAAGACAAATTACAGGGGTCAGTTGTGGTTATAAGTTTCTCTGCCTCTGCCTCTCCCTCACCACCACCCCCTGAGTAGTCTGGAGGCCAAAGGATAGACAACTCTGTAATACCAGCTGGCATTTGTTAGAGGTTAAGAAATGCTGTCATGGGCTTTACTTTTGTTTTCCCTATATAGAAAAACAACATTGAAATACCAGTGAAGACCACTAATATCTATATATATCTAGATCTAGATATCTATATAGCTATAGATCTATGTAGATCTATAGCTATAAAGATATAGATATACAATATACATCAATGTATACATATAACATACATATCCTATAGGCACATATGCTTATATGTGTTTAATAATAATAATAATAATAGCTAGCATGTATGTGTTTGCTCCTGGACCAGTGCTCAACCCAACCTGTCTCTTATATAGGTAAACATGCATTAGTATGGGAATACACATATATGTAATAGATTTATACATATATTGCCAGATATCTGCTACCTGTGTAATGCTGGGGGAGTCAACCCCTGTCTACTTCAGTTTTTTCAACTGAAATAGAGATTATAATAGCACCTACCTTTCAAGGTTGCTGTGAGAATCAAATGAGATAATATCATAGTGCCTGGCATATAGTAGGTGCTTAATAAATGCTTATTCCTTCCTTTCCTATATAGATAAGTCATGTAACTAACCTCTCTGAGCTTCAGGCAACTCTCTAAGAGTTTAAGTTAGAGAAAAGTTGTGATCTGTGAAGTTGGATGAAGACATTAATGAAATCATAGGTCCTTGATGCACCTACATGCGTGTCTGTCTATCTATCTATCTATCTATCTATCTATCTATCTATCTATCTACCTGCAGGGACTTTACCAGTCAATCAGTAGGTCAGTAAGCATTGATTAGACATCTATTGTATGCCAGGCACTGTGCTACAGTGTTTACTCTCAAGGAACTCATGGTCTACCAGATCCACCTAAGTCCATGTACCTATCTATGCATTTAATGTATAGATATAGATTATGTATATATATATGTATACACACAATACATGTTTATACATACATGTGTATAGACTAGAGTATTGGATTTAAGTCTTTCCTATGACAACTTGTGTGACCACAGATGAATTACTTAACCTTTCACTGTCACAGACAACTCTAAGACTATAGGTCATAGAGTTTCTAAAAGAATAGGTTTGTAATCTATAATTACAGAGAGCTGCTGATCCTCACAAGTGGTAGGAATTTCTACAATAGGAGTTCTTGCCAATGAAATCCCAGGTCCAGATTAGCAAAACAAACGTTACACCACACACGTCCATATGTATAACACTTGTCATTTGACATGGGATATCTTCCTTTGGGGGCTGCACTAGATCATTTGACATCATAGAATCTATAAAAGTAGCTAAGGTCATCGTTGCGACTGGCAGTTGAAGTTCTGTCCTTGAATTTTACCCAGTTTAATCCACTGGGGCTCTGGTAAGTACTTGAAGGCTTTCTGAAAGAGTGACATGCAACTTTCCCAACTTTTTCTGGTGTTAATTTTTACTCCTGTGGTGAGATACACCACAGGTCACAAAAATGGAAAAATAGAAGTCTTCCTGTTATATTTTAATTCCAAATTATGTAGGCCTGAGACAAAGGATGATCTTGGTGACTGAGGAAGTCCCTGCCCAATATGTTGCCATGACATTTCATGTATCATCCAGGAAGTGCTCCGGAAACATTCCAGTTTGGATAAAGGCCCCCTGTCCTCTGACAGTCAGTGGATACCCAAATGAAGTCATGGTTTGAAACTTGAAGGGAAGAAATGGCTTATTTTGTTGGCAAATTGGTTTTTTGGATGAACAATCTGGAGAACTGAACACTAGAAACTGGTTGCTGGGAGGCACAATCTCAAGCTTCAACAGCTGAGACTGAATCTCTGCAAATTGTATTGAATGTGACGATAAAAGATAACACGACTTTGCATTTTCAATGTGGATCTTTAGAAAATAAGATCAAATGTAAAATTTGTGAGTATTTGGCCTCTCCTGATAACAGTCCTTTCTCTCAGTTAGAATGTCATGAGGGGCTTTGGATCTGATGTTTTTAGAGGTTGACAGAGCTTATCAAATTTATATTAAAATTCCCAGAACTAAAGCCAAGGAGAATGGCTGCTGGGTTGCAAGTAGAATCTCCTTAAGGGAAGGAATATGCTTACTAGTTTTGCTTCTGTAGAAACAGTCTTGCAAAGCAGTAGCAGCTGTTTTGGAGGGATTTTTTTTTTCCAAGTAGAAACTCTTTATCTCCTGTCATTTTCTTCTTCTTCCTTTGTCCTTTCAACTTTCCCCTTCTCCATTCTTTCTACATATGCAAACACACTCCCCACACACATATAGACCTCTCTGTCTCCCTATCTCTGTCTTTCTCTCCCTGTCTCTTTCACACACACACACACACACACACACACACACACACACACACACCCTTTTAATTTCCCTTATCTGTGAAAATTTTCTTCTTTAAAAACAGCTCTTGCTTCCCCCTCCTTTAACTCCTCTCTATGCCTTCTGTCAGTATGTCTCTTTTTTAGCTCAGATCTGAAGGACTTTTCATTGCTCCCATTTTTCAACCCCAGATAGATTTTATGCATTCTGGACACAGTTAGCCAATGTTTTCCAATGAATAGGCAGGCAGTCCCATCCCTAGGTTCAATGAGAGTTGTGAATATTGGACAGAAGGATCTTTTCCTCCTCTCTCAAGGTCTCTCAGCTCAGTTCAGAGGGTCAACTATGGGGTAGAAGACTATCACTTCTTTGTTCAGGGTCAGAATACAAACGAGGGAAATTGAGAATTTTTCAAGGAATCAAAAGAATTTAGGCAATTTCTAATGAATGGTCACCTGTTTGCTCCTGGAAATGTTATTTGAGGCTTGGCATCAATGGAATTTGCTGGGGGTGGGTGGGGTGATGTCCAATCAACTGACTGCTGCTGTAATCTCTGATGTATCAGAACAGAATTGTTATTAAAAAAAGGTCTGATTTGCATTATTCTGCATGAAGAAAACTTCAAGTTTTGACCCATACTTTCTGTAAAGTTGCTAATAAAGTTAATTACATCTTAGCCCTGGTCACTTCCTCAGGGACCCATATAAGCCCACTTCCAGCTGCTTTGATAAAAATTCTGCTATCTCAGGCTATTGCTGAAAAGTGGGATGACTACCCAATTATTCATGTTGCTGGTATGACAAATCAGTGATGATTTGACCCTTTCAGGGGGTCAATTTAGATTCCTCTGCATGTATTCCTGATTCCAATGCATCTATCCCTACCTCCATTCCAAATTGTCCTTATCTTTCTCTATGTATGTCTCTTGGTTTCACTGTTCCCCCTTTCCCTGCCTTCATCCCCCATTTGACCCTTCCCTCTCCTTGCCATCTCCATCTATCATTCTGCCCTTCTGTTTTATACCTATTAACACCATGTCAGCAAAGAATTGCAAAAAAAACCCCAAATCAACAAAAATAGAAGGAAAACTGCCAACTGAAAATCCACAGATCAATGTGACTGTGAAGAGGGAATAACATACCCATTCAGCTGGGTATAGATATCTATCTTACCCAATAGGGGAGTAAGAAAGGAGGGATACAGCATAAGGAGGGGGGACTGATAGGAAGAAAGTATGATTATGGTAGGTGATGGTCAGAAGCAAAACACTGGTGAGGAGGAAGAAGGTAAAAGAAAAGAAAGAGAGAGACAGAGAGAGAGAGACAGAGACACAGAGACAGAGACAGACATAGAGACAGACAGAGAGAGAGAGACAGAGAGACAGAGAACAGAGACAGAGACAGACATAGACAGAGACAGAGAGACAGGGAGACAGAGAGAGAAAGAGAGAGACAGAGAGACAGAGAGAGAGAGACAGAAAAGAACAGACAGAGAGAAAGAAATGGGAGGGGAAATAGGATAGAGGGAAATACTCAGCAGCATTACTGTGAATGTGAAATGGATTTCCTTGCGGGAAATTCTCAATTTCCCTCTTTTGTATTCTGACCCTGCACAAAGGAGACAGTTTTCTGCCCCAGAGAGTGCCACTCTCATTGCCACATGTATGACTTTCTGATTTCTAAAGCTAAGATTAATAAAGAGCCAGAAATACTCCTTAGGGTTGCCATGAAAAAAGTGGGCACCAATAAACATCTAACTAGCTTTTTTGCCTCATCTCTCCTCACTCTAATTTAGCCTCCATTTAACCACCAAGGTGATTTTTCTAAATTGTAGGCTTGACTGTGACATCTCTCTCACCCCCACCTCACTTAATGAACTTCAGAGGCTTCCTTTTACAACTCCAAGATTAAAAACAAACACTTCTACAAGTCAGTCCCCAATTGATAAATGGTCAAAGGATATGAACAGGCATTTCTCAGAGGAAGAAATTAAAGATATCTATAAGCATATAAAAATGCTCTAAATCTCTATTGATTAGAGAAATGCAAATCAAAACAACTCTGAGGTACCACATATCACCAGTCAGATTGGCTAAGATGATAAAACAGGAAAATGATGAATGCTGGAGAGAGTGTGGAAAAATTGGAACACTAATACATTGCTGGTGGAGTTGTAAACTGATCCAACCATTCTGGAGAGCAATCTGGAACTATGCCTAAAGGGCTATAAGTAATTTCATATCGTTTGACCCAGCAATACCACTTCTAGGGTTGTATTCCAAAGAGATCATACAAGCAGGAGGAAGACCCATATGTACAAAAATATTTATTGCAGCTCTTCTTGTGGTGGCAAAGAATTGCCCATCAATTGGGGAATGGCTAAACAAGTTATGGTATATGAATGTAATGGAATACTATTGTGCCATAAGAAGCGAAGAGCAGATGGACTTCATATTTACCTGGAGAGGCTTATACAAACTGATATTAAGTGAAAAGAGCAGAACCAGGAAAAATTTGTACACAATTACAGATACAATGTTTGTGTGACAACCAACTTTGATAGACTGGACTCTTCTTAGAAATGCAGGGCTATAAGTAAACGCCAAAAGACTCGTGATGAAGAGAGAAGTCTATATCCAGAGAAAGAACTAGGAAGAACAGAGTTTGAATTCAGATTGAAGCAAATTACCTGCTCTTTTTCTTTTTCCTGTTTGGTTTTGTTCCCTCTTTCCCATCGTTCATTCCATCAGATACAATCCTTTTTTATAACCTGACTAATGTCTGTCAAACTATTTGCAGATCCTATACTTGATTGTATGCTGCCATGGGAGGGGGGAGGGAAGGGAGAGGGAGAAAATTTGGAACTCAGAGAACTGGGGAACTGAATCTTGTAAACTCAAAGTAAACTAAGAAATTAATAAAGACCCCCAAAAAAAATCACCACTTCTCTTTAGTGTTGTAAGCTCTTTATAGCTTGGTCCCTCCCTATCTTTCCAGCCTCTTTACATGGTATTTTTCTCTACACACTACAATTCAGCTATATTGGCTTGATGTTTCTTACTTACAATGCTCCTCTCATTTCTGTGTCATTATGTTAGTTCTCTTCTATGCCTGGTAATACTCTGCCATGACCTCACCAACAGCCTCTTAGTTTCTGTGATTTCCTTTAAGAAGAAGCTCAAAGCTCACCTTTTGCAGCTATTTCCCAGTCCCTTCAGCTACAAGTAGCTTCCCTTTCTGAGATAATCTTCCATCTACTCCAAATCCACCTTGTGCCTACCTAGTTATTTACATGTTGACTTTCCCATTTGAATGTAAACTTCTTGAAGTCAGGGATTGTTCTTTGCCTGTCTTTGTATCCCCAGTACTTAGCACAGTGCCAAGCACATAGTAAATGCTTAATCAATGTTTTTTGTTGATTTATGATAACAAGTACTTAATAATACTTTTGACTAATTTCATCCACTGTCCATTGTGAATTGCCTTAGTTGCAAATAGCTCCTATGTGCTCTAGAATGAAGCAGATTAAAGTTTTTGACATTTTTGCAATTAATTTATTTCCAGATGTGTCTAAAGTTAGTTTAGATGCTGTTTGTAGTAATCAAAGAACTCATAATTTAAAAAAGCAAAAATGTATTTCCCCCCCTCATTATTCTGCTATCCTATAGGATTAAGATAACATTTAGATTATTCTCAAAACCCTCAAAGGGATTTGTGATTACGTTAATTTGGGAGTTCCCTCCAACAAAGTGAATTGCAACCCATCTAATTCCCTTCCATCCTGTCCAACTCCAGGTCATATCCTGCCAAAAGTTTGCCTTAGGGGTCTCCGCAATGTTTGGTATGCCTTCTTTCCTTTTTCCTGACATCACAACGATATCAGTGGAGCACTCCAGCCTCTCCCTGTCATACTTAATTATTACCACAATTCCTTGCTGACATCCTTAAGCCTATTCTTTTTCAGAGCCCTTCATTGGTTATATTCATAACCCATTATTTGCCTTTCCACCTCCCTTTGTGGATACCTATCTTTAGTCCTTTAAAGGCAGTGGTATTTCAAGTCTCACCTCTCCTATGCCAATACAAATAAATTATTTTGAAAATATGGGCCTTTGTTGTTACAGAAAGCTCAGGGTCAATAAAAGTGCTGTGAAATTTCCAGAAAGCAATCAAGCCTGTTCTCTTCCTTCTTTTGCATTCTGGGCCCAACTCATGGTCCATCAATATTGAGTACCCCAAATATACATACTATTGGCAAGTTCTCATTTAGAGGCATAGTGAAATATGGGCAAGAAATCATTCTTTATCCATTTGGTCTTTCCTTTGTGGATAGACAGTACAAAATCTTCACTGTCTCTGAGTTTGAGGCAACCAATACAAGGTTATTTGAAAGCAGGAGGATCTGGAGGATTTTAGCATCCATGAAAAACCCCTCCTTAACCTGGACTGTGTGGATTCCTTACAACTCAGTAGCAAATACTTTTGGCAAGCATTTATTCCCTTATTTTACACCTCATCTAATGTTTATTATCAGAGTCATTGAACAAGATCATTTCTGTTGTTACATCTTTTAAGGAATCCTAAATACTCTGGAAATGGATAGGAAGCAGATGGTAAAAGAGACTGTAGGATAGCATGTTGTTCTGCTGATTTGAATGGTTTTTTTGTTATTAATGAACAATTAAGTAAGTTAGAACCAAGATGGCAGAGTACAGGTAGCAACCCAGCTGAACTCTGAATATTTTCCCTTCAAAAAACTGTAAAATAACACCTAAAATTGAATTCTGGAGTGGTGGAACTGACAAAAAGTCAGAGTGAGATATTTTTCTAGCCTAAGATATCTTAGGAAGTTGGCAGAAGAGGTCTGTGACACCAAGGTGGGGGCTGGCCTGAAGCTCAGGCTGCAGCAGCACCAGCAGTGGGCCATGGAGGCTGCCACAACAGTGGTTTCTATGGCTACCAGCCCAGAGATGGTAAGGGCTTTGGACAACCGGTCCAAAAAAGATTATAGGGACACTTTCCTGGCACTGGGTAGAGATGGCATTGATGGGCTACTACAATGCCAACATGCAGTTCTGTGTCAAAGTTCCAGGATAGAAAGGAGGGCTTATGGTCATTCAAAAGGGAGCAGGAACCCAGGTCAGAGTTCCAAGGCAGGGAGGAACCCTAGCTCTTATAGCCAAGGAGAGCAGGGGACCTGGTCATAGCTCCAGGAACCAGAAAAATACGCATGGGAACAGAGGCTCTTCCTGGCTAAAGAACATAAATTAGACAAGGAGAGAAGTGAACACACATCTTCCCAGATCATACAACAGGAAGCACTGTAAAATTTGGAAACCCTCAGAGCTAGCTCTGAAAATAGCAAAATAGAGACTGAAAGAATCCACCAATCATCTCCTTAAAGAGATTACAATATGAAAATTCTCAGGAATATTATAGCTAAATTCAAGACCTCTCAGATCAAGTAGAAAATACTAAACAGCCAGAAAAAAAATTCAAATATTATAGAATCACAGGTCAGAATCACACAAAATCTATCTGCAATCTATCTGTTAAAGGAGTGAAGGGTTTGGAATATGATGTTCTAGAAGGCAAACAAGCTAGAATTACATCCAAGGATATCCTATCTAGCAAAATAAGTGTAATCCACGGGGCAGCTAGATGGCGCAGTGAGTAGAGCGTCGGCCCTGGAGTCAGAAAGACCTGAGTTCAGATCCGGCCTCAGACACTTAACGCACACACAAACAAAAACCTAGTGTGTGACCCTTGGGCAAGTTACTTAACCCCAATTGCCCTCCAAATGGCAAAAAAAGTGTAATAAGTGTAATCCTTTAGGAAGGAAAATAGATATTTAATGAAATAGAGGACTTGCAAACATTCTTGATGAAATGATCAGAGCTAAATAGAAAGTTTGACATCCAAACACAAGAGTCAAAAGAAACAAAAAGGTAAACATGAAAGACAAATCATAAGGGATTTAATAAGGTTAAACTATTTACATTCTTATATGGGAAGATGATACATGTAACTCCTTAGAATTTTAGCATTATTAGGTTGGTTAGGAGCCTACATTGACAGAATGCCTGGGTGTGAGTTAAGTTGGGATATTCTAAAAATTGGAATAAGAAATAAGGATATACTGGGAGAAGATGAAAGGGAAATGGAGAATGAGGAAATATATTTCACAAAAAGGGAGCACACAAGATAGAGCTTTTACAGTGGGGGAGGGTACAGTGCATAGTAGGCAATATTTGATCCTCCTCATCAGAATTGTTTCAAAGGGGGAAGAATTTGTGTTCATACTCATAGAAATATATCCTACCAGACAGGGAAGTAGAATGGGAAGGGAAAAGAGAAAGGGAGGGGTGATATAAAAGGGACATGGAATAAGGGAGGTGGTGGTTAGAAGCAAATAGACTCTTAGGGAGAGACAGTGAAAAGAAAGAGAGAAGGACAACAGAAGAAAATAGGATGCAGGGAAATACACAGTATTTCTGTGTGTGTGAATGTGAATGAGATGAACTCATCCATAAAATGGAAGCAGACTGCAGAATGAATAAGAAACCAAAACCCTACATTATATTGTTTACAAAGGAAATACTTGAAACAGAAAGACACACACAGAGTTAAATAAGGACCTGGAGCAGAATCTACTAGAATATTTCAGCTGAAGTAAAAGAGGTAAGGGTAGCAATCATTATCATAGAGCAAAAGGAAAAATAGATCTAGTTAAAAGAGATAATCTTTGCCAAGAAAATCCCCAAATAGGGTCATGAAGAGTCAGAACAACAATAACACCACAAATAAAGAAGTAATGTAAAAAAATTTACAGCAAGTTTCTCTGATAAAAGTCTCATTTCTCAAATACATAGGGAACTGAGTTAAATTTATAAAATTAAGATCCATTCAGCAATTGACAAGTGGTCAAAAGATATGAACAGGTAGTTTTCAGAAGAAATCAAACCTATCTATAGTCATATAAAATGCTCTAAATCACTATTTATTAGAGAAATGCAAAAATTAAAACAATTCAGAGGTACCACCTTACCTCTCAGAAATGACAAATGCTGAAGGGCATGTAGGAAAATAGGAACATTAATGAACTGTTGGTGGAATTCTGAACTGGTTCATCCATCCTAGAAAACAATTTGGAACTATGCCCAAAGGGTTATAAAACTGTGCATACCCTTTGACTTGACTACTAGGTCAGGATCACAAAGAAATCAAACAAAAAGGATGTGTATGGACAAAAATATAGCAGTTCTTTTTATGGTGGCAAAGAATTGGAACCTGAGAGGATGTCCATCAATTGAGTAATGGCTGAACAAGTTGTGATATATGAGGGATGGAATACTATTGTGCTATAAGAAATTATGCGAGGGAATTTAAGAAAAACCTGGGAAGACCTACATGAAGCACTGCAAAGTGAAGTGAGCAAAACCAGGAAATCATCCTATACAATAACAACAATATTGTAAGGATGACTGACTCTGGAAAACAATCATTCATGACAATTTTGAAGGACTCATGATGAAAAGTGCTATATACCTCCAGAGAGAGAACTTATAAACTCTGAGTTAAAATTGAAGCACAATTTTCTCACTATTTTCCTTGTTTTTTTGTGAGATGGCTAATGTGGAAATATGTTTTACAGGATTTCACATGTATAATGGATATAATATTTCTTGATTTCTCAGAGGGTGGGATAGGGAGGGAGAGAATTTGGAACTTAAATTTAAAAAAATGTTAATAATAAATATTACATTAGAAAAAGACAAACAATGACATCTTGTATTTTCTATATCTTTTGGTCAATAGTAAAGATGTTATATTTTTGAATATCATTTGTGAAAGCCTACTTATTCCCTATTAACAATCTTATTAAGGGTGCCATCAATTTTTGTATAGATGACCCTGATAAAGATTTTATGTAGATGAGAAAATAAACATATATGTTAGGAGGTATTGATATTTCCTATGTCACCTTTTTTATATCAATAGGGTCTGAGGTTTTTTTTTTTAGACCTTACATGTCTTCCACTCCTTTAGATATCCTATCACTCAAAGGCCTCACATTTGTATTGACTCCAGCACGAACTTTTTCATTGAAACAATCCAATTGATTATCTTTTTTTCATATTTTTCTCTTTGGTGATATTTCTACTTTTTCTGTAAGCACCTTGGGGACTGTAATTTCAGGATGCATGTGTGGTGTACTATGCTTCAAAGAGAAAGTATTTTTGGCAGTTTGTACAAAATTTCTCATTCTTCTTATGTTTGTTACATTTTCATCTTTGGATGCTCTTAGGAAGTCCTTTATTAGTTGGATAGTTCACAAAACTTTGTTTAGACTGGTTTTACTCTCTACTGTTTCTCTCTGCTTTATAAGACACTAAGATAAGATTTTATAGGTGAATGCATATGCTAACCTGGTTTTGCCTTTTTCAGTCTTCTTTTTCTCATAGCTAAGGAATTTTTTGGTCTCAAATTATTGTAATCAATGTCTATGTAGTTTCTGTTGTCCATTTCCTATTTTTGATTTTCAATCACTTGTTTAATGCAGGGTTAAAACTTCTTAATTCTATACCATATATTTTCTAATTGATGTTATTTTTCTTGCTTATTATAAATTCCCATCTTACTTCTGATGAGTCAGTGATCTAATTTTGCACAGACAGAACTGAGGGATGACTTTCACAGGTCTTTCCCTGTTCATTAAAATGTAGTCAGTTGGGGCGGCTAGGTGGCGCAGTGAGTAGAGCGCCGGCCCTGGAGTCAGAAGGACCTGAGTTCGGATCCAGCCTCAGACACTTAACGCACACACAAAACAGAAACCTAGCCGTGTGACCTTGGGCAAGTTACTTAACCCCAATTGCCCTCCAAAAAAAAAAGCAAAAAAAAAAATGTAGTCAGTTTCATTCTTTATAATGTTATTTAGTGGCCCCCCCATATCTAATGCCCACCAATTCTGTCTCTGAAGAAAGGGTTCATGATATAGAGACATAAGACATAATCTACAATTTTTTATTCTTTCTCATTTCTTTTTCTTGAATCATAATTTCTCATCTATCTCTCCATATCCTCACCTTTTCTTACTTTTTCATGGAAGTCACCAAGTATGTGTATGCTGATTTGATTTATAAGGTTTTGACAAGTTCTTCATAGAATTTCTTTACTACTTCATCCTTGGCTATCAATGTTGATGCATTAACTGCAATTATTTTCATTGTGGTCTTTTTGCAAACACTTGTCATGAGTACTATAATGGATGATGACCAAATATTCCATGAAGTGATAGTTCTTGTAACTTTGGGGTACATGATAAAACTCACTCCATCTGTTCCTTTTGTTGCCTCTCTAAAGAATACTTTACATTTATCTATAACATTTTTCTTCTTTCATTTATAGTAAGAATATAAAAATTGATATAGTCCAGCTCCTCCAGTAATATGTCCACTTGTAATGAAAACATTGATGGGCAACAATACTCTCCTGGTAACATTGCATTTTAAATATGAGCTGCCAAGCTCTGATTCCAGGAAGCTTGACTCCAATTTAACTGGCAGCCCTTACAGCACACATTCTTTTGAAATGTCCCTTTAAGGTCTAATCAAATTAATTCTGAAATCAGCTCCATATATAAATCTCTCCCCTCCCCACATGCTTAAGGAAAAACTGAGTCATCAAAGACAAATTCACTATACCAACTCATTTGGGAGTTCTTTAGAGATGAGAACTCAGAAGTTTTTGGAAAGGATGATAAATATTTAAGTAGTATAGTCACCATTTTGTAAATTTACTAAAAGGGATTGCAATATTCTACCCTTTAGGAGCTCTTGGTTTATATTATCACAGTGGTGCCAATTACTGTTTATTAGTTTGAATTTCTTACAATACATCCTAGAGATCTGGGTACACTGTAGAAAGAAATGTGTTAAGTTTTAATTTCGTAATATGTAATAATCCTTGTTGTTGAGAGTCAACTCAGTTTATTTTAATAAAAATGTACTTATTAAGCTTCATAAAAACTTGTACAGAAATAATAGAGATAATCCTGTCAGTCAGTTTGTCACAAATATGTCAGCTTTTTTTCTAGCAAGTCACTGAAAATTCTAAAATTTAAAAAGCAAAGAGGCATTTATGAAGCACTTAATATTTGCTAGGTACTATATAAGTACTTAAAATATCATCTCATTTTATCTTTACAATTACTCTGTAAGATACATATTATTATTTCCACTTACAGATGAGGAGACTGAGGAAGATAAAGGTTAAGTGACTCATCCAGGGTCACACAACTAGTAAGTGCCTGAGATTGTATTTGAACTCAAATCTTCCTAATTCCAGTCCTGCTCTATACACTGCCACCTACCTAAACTTTGTACGAAACTGGCTAGCTAACTATCATTTGCACATGCCCCCTCTCTCCCCACTAAGAACTCCCAGTAAAAAGCCTTCTTTGCTATGGCTTCAAATGTTAATTCTTTGAAAACTGAAAACCCATGTATTGTATATGTGGCAACTCTCCATCAATGAGATTAACTAGCATGTTTCTTTCTGTAACCAATAACCCTGGGAAGTAAGTACTATTATTATTATCCTCATTTACAGTTGAGGAAACTGAGGCAGGTATCAGTTAAGTGACTTGCCTAGGTTCACATAATTAATAAGTGTCTAAGGTAGGATTCAAACTCGGGTCTTCTTTTCTCCAGGTCCAGTGCTTTATCTTCTGAGGAGTTAACTTTTCACCTTATAAGCAGAGTTGGGTTTCCCAAAGGGATATGAAATAGACATGGAGATTCATAAAATTTGGAAATATAAACACAGATGAAAGCAATAAAATGAGAAATAATTCCAACTGCATGTCTGCATTTCAGCATAATTAGCCCCAGCTTATTAATGCTAATGAGATAGCACCATGGTAAAGTTGAAAGAACTCTGGTTTGGGAGTCATAAGACTTGTGTTTAATTCCTGCCTCTATCACTAATTACTTTTGTGACTTTGGGCAAGTTATGCAATCTCTTCTGCAAAATGAGGGGATTGGGCTGGCTTCTCAGCCTAAATTCGTGATCATCTATGGCAGGTGTTCTCAACTCATAGAATGAGATCTACTATTAGGGTTGAAGCCTTATTCCTCTTCACCCTGCTTTCCCTCTATAGTTTGCCATGAGTGCCAGTACAGAAAGGATCAAAGCAGGAAGTGGCACTGTCCTTCCTGTTACACATGGCAATTATACAGTCAAAATCCTGTTTGCTACTCTTGGGATCACAGGACTTTGGGGAGATAAAAAGTAGTTCTTTGTTATAAAACATTGAAGATTCCTTATCTTAGGGGACAAATATTTATTCTACACTTTTATACTTTGGATAGGTGGTGGTATCATTAGGAGGGTTATCCTACAACTTAACCTGCATTGAAGATTTCCTCCATTTCCTTTGAGGTAAGATCCCCTTGTTTTGTTTTGTTTTCTTAGAAAACACTGGGAGAGGGAGAGGAATGATATGAAAGTGGCAGTGAGTGAATGAATAAATGAAATAATGAATCAATGACAAAGCATTTATTAAGCGCTTATGATGTACAAAGTACTCTGCTAAGTGTTGGGGGTACAAATTCAAAAGGGAATACAGTCCCTGACCTCAAGGAACCTGTATTCATATATATGTATGTATATATGTATGTGCACACATATATAATATTATATAATACATTATTTTAATAATATGTTATATATTAATAGAAAACATTGCATATTACAATAACATATTATATGTACATAGAAGTTCAGACATGTTTCTAATTGTAGAAAAATTTGAGAATAAATTTATTTGGAGGCCCCTCTTTAAAAAAAATCTATAATGATAATTTTGAATAAAGATTTCTTGTTTTTTTGTTGTTGTTGTTGTTATTTGAAAACACTTTGCCTGCTTATGTTTGGGTGCTAAGGATGTACCAGTTAGGATACACCAAGTCTATATTAGAAGTTAGGACAAAGATATTTTCAGACTCACTACAATGTGCATTCACTATATATACAAAAGTACCACAAAAGAAAATAAATACCTTGTTGTAGTATCCTTCAAGAGAATATTCTCTTCCTTGTTCTCCAGGAGGACCCTATATTAGAAATAAATCTAACATAAGCACATAAACACTTGTCAAAAGAAATATTCATGTAGTTGTATGGCTGAATCCCCTTGAAATATTAATATTTCAGTATGCATTTAAAATTAATGCTGTCTTATAATAAATCCTCTTTTATCTGCCATAGTTATGGAAAGAAGCATGCTGATTATTCTGGTTGATGGAGAGTTCCCATATATACACTACATGGATTATCAGTTTTCAGAGAATTAGAATTTGAAGCTATGGCCAAGAGGACTTTTTTGACTGGGTGTCCTGAGTTGGGGGGGAAGGGTGGGAGTGTTGTTCTTCTCCATTCATCTTCTTTGGTCAATTAATAAGCACCATTTATTAAGTGCCAGGCACTATGCTAAGTACTCAGAATATAAAGACAGCAATGAAACAGTTTTTATCCTCTAAGAGCTTATATCCTATTGGAATATAAATATGCTCAGTGTTGGAAGGCAAGACCTGGTTTTTAAACAGAGAATTTATCTCCTGGGCTTTATATCCTCATCTGTAAAATAAGTTTTAAACTAAGAGCCTAAAACCGCATGTAGTAAGCCTTTCAGGACACCCCAAGTATATGGGCAATAAAATATTGATGTTTTAGCAGCTTGGAACTGGCATTGCTTCACTATAGAGTAACCAGGGTCCTTGAGGTCAGGTACTGCTTTGCTTTTGTCTTTGCACCAGAACCTGGTACAGAACCTTGTCACATGCTTAATAAATATTTCTTTTCTCCTTTTCCCTTCTTCCCAAGTGGCATCATTTTAATCTTTGTCATTAACTTCTAGGATTTTCAGTAACTTTTACTAGAAAAAAGTTGGCATATTTGTGATAAACTTATTGGCAGGATCATCTCTATTGTTCTCATTCAGCTTAATAAATGCAATCATTTCTGAGATCTCAGTACAGAATCATTGATGGATTTCTCAGAGTAAAATTTTTTAGTAATTTATCTTAGTATCAAAGTATCTCAGTACCTTAGTAGTTAGTTCTGCTCATGGTGTTAAGTGCATGTATGAAGAAATCCATCTGAACAGATACAGAGATTTTGAGTAAAATGCACAAGTTTCCTATATTGGTCAGGTTAAACAGAGGCCTTTTATGAGACAGATTATGTAATTTCTGGTTCTAGCAGATATTTCTAGGATGAGCTTTATATGAACTTAAAACAGTTAATTGGTGAGAGAATAATAGACATTTAAACCTTAGAGGCAATAGAGTCCAACCCACTCATTTGACAGATGAGGTCTGAGAAGTCCAGTAACCTGATCAAATTCATAGAGAAAGGAAGTTGTAGAATCAGGATTCAAGCCTAGGTCCTCTTCCTTAAAGTCCAGAGGCTCTACACTGACTCCCACCATGCTTAAAAAGATTTTACTACTACATAGACACATACACACATATGCATACATGTATTGCATACAGGCATTGAGGGGATTTATTTTGCTTGAAAATACATATTTGTCACAAGAAATTTATTTGTTTTTCCCCATAGGGCAGGGTATGGAAGCCAGAGAATATAGATTTCTGTTCATTTTGCTTTAAAATAGAAAGGTGAGGTGTGCTACAGATGTAGTTTGCATTTTCAGATGATTGTTATTGGTTTTAACTTCATTGTCTTAATTTGTTACAAGAGACCTTTCACAAATTGAGTTGTTGTTCAGTTGTTTCAGTCATGTATGACTCTTTGTGATCTTGTTTGTGGTTTTCTTGCAATGATTCTGGAATGGTTTGCTATATCCTTCTCCATATCATTTTACAGATAAGGAAACTGAGGCAAATAGGGTTAAATGTCTTACCTGGGGCCACACAGTTAAAAAGTGCACACTTGGGGCGGCTAGGTGGTGCAGTGAGTAAGAGTGCTGGCCTCAGAGTTGGGATGACCCGAGATCGAAACTGGCCTCAGAAAATGAGCACCCACACATAAATAATGACTAGCCGTGTAACCTTGAGTAAGCTACTTTACCCCAATTGCTTGTAAAAAAAAAAAAGTGTACATTTAAGTATAATACGAAGGTGGATTTGAGCTTACAGTTTCCTGATTCCAGGTCTGGTACTCTATCCACTGTGCCACCTAGTTGTCCTGAAGTGCTACAAAGTGATTGAAATCTGTAAATGTTTGTCATGTGAAAATGTAACACATCCAGAAGGGTGTATTCATACGCTACTGAGAAATAAAGATGATGGCTTAAAAAAATTACTATTGGCTTTCAGAACGAGACAATGGAAAGGGAAATACTGAAGCTACATGACAGAGAGAATGGACTTGAGTGATTGATTGCATTGAGTGGCAGAAGAACATGAGAGGAATGAGATGTTATGCAGGCCTTGCTTTGCACATTACCACACTTCCTATAGCATCTGTTATAAAACCAGGGAACAGGCACATCCCCAAACACTGCATTCCAAATTAGCTGTGTGCCCTATCCCTAATACTTCCCTAATAGAATGTAAGCTCTATGATAGTAGGAACAATTTTACTTTTTAAAAATAGCACAGTGCCTAGAATATAGCAGATTCTTAATAAATGTTTGTTGAATTTTTTATTGAAACTTTGAGATTGATTAACTCTGCAAGTTTATTATTTCAGTTCTTTTGATAGAGCATGCCACACCAATCTCCCTCCCATCACACCAATGTCCCAATCCTAGTCAGAAAAAATCTTACTACATTAGACAGAAGTTACCTGTCCTAACTCTCCCTCCAACCCTCATCCCTATACTAATTCACCCTATTCCTTCCTAAATATTAATCTAACCTGGGTCACCTATCTCTAGACCATTCCAGTGTGCCCCTTGGAATGTCAACACCATTCCCAACTGATAATCCTCCTCCTTGTGCAGCCTCCACATCTGACTTCTCTTGGTCTTGCCACTGGACATTACTGAAAAAAAAAGTTATAAGACTGAAATGAATCCATTCAAGACAAATTTATAAAGCTCAACCTCAAGTGGGACTTCAACTGCTGTTCAAACATTCTCTTACAGACTTCTTCTATTTTTGCCTATAGAAAATGTTCCAAACGTTTTCCTTTTTCCTTAAACCCCTGGTCTCAAAACTCACATTTACATTGGATGACATCCTCACAAATCATTGGGAAGGCTGAGGGTGTGTGTGTGTGTGTGTGTGTGTGTGTGTGTGTGTGTGTGTGTGTGTGTGTATGCCTGTGTGTATGTATATATAATCACATGACCATTTAAACAGTGAAATGGCTTAAAAAGCTCTACTGCTAAAGAGGAGTGGGTGGTTTTGCAATTATTGGGCTGTCTAGAGGATCCATTAAGAGTAATCTAGACACAAAGTAACACATTTCACTCTTTACCAAATATTGATCCAGATGGATTGTACTGAATTCACAACATAATATGTTGTACTTCCTTTCAGGCATAACAGACCAATAATCTCTTTGCAAATAGTTTGCCCTGGAATTTAACCATGATTGACCAAAATGAATTTTGCATTTTTGTAATGCATAGATTTATAATGCTCACACTGGAAAACTAGAGCCAGAAAATGCACTCAGAAGTATTACCAATGTTTACATTGCCATAACTTTTATTCCTCCATTTGACAGTTATCTCCTAATCAAATGGTAAATCATATTTTAAACATGGCAAATTCCATTAAAACATCTCTACTCAATGAGTACCTTTGACCTTGCTTTTAAGACCATTCATTTACCCCGTATATCTTTAATTACTCTTTATCTCCACCATCTCCTCATCTGCCTTAGGTATCTTCCATCCAAATAAAGCTTTTTCATGATCTTTTAAACCCATTTAATTACTGTTTTTCTTTCCCTTCACTGCTAACCTTCCTGAACAATTTATCTCAACAAGGTGTCACCACTTCCCTAATACCTACTCTCTCATCAGCTTTTGTTGTTAGGCTTTTACTACCACCATTCTGAACTTGCCAAGATCTTTAAATGATCTCCTAATATTCAAATCCTATGGCTTTTTTTTTGCAGTCCTAATTTTATTTGATATTTATGCAGCATTTGACACTCTATTGAATATTCTCCTCTCTCTTGACCTCAGAAGTCCTAAACTGTTCTGGCTTTCTTCTTACTCCTATAACCATTTCTATTCAGTGTCCTTCATTAAATTTTCACCCTCTTATTGATCCCTGAAAGTAAGTGTTCTGTAAGGACCTGTTTTGGGCACTCTTTTCTATATATACCCCTACAGACTTAACTACTACATCTATTTTAAATAACTCCAAAATTTATATCTGTCCTCTTCTCTGAGCTCCAGATTGTCATTTCCTACTGCCTACAGGAATTTTCCTGGATGTCCCACTAGCATTTCAAACTCACAGTGTTCCAAACTAAACTTATTACATGTCCTCCTAATCTCTTTCTTCCCTCTGACTTTTTAATTTCCACAAAACCAACATTCACCCAGTCTAGTATATTTGAAACTTTAGGAATATCACTAATTCTTCCCCATCTAATCTCTCATATCCATTCATTGAACAAATTATGATATTATGAAACCTTTGATATTTATATCCTTCTCTCTATTCCCCCTACTCACATTACTACCCACCTGGATTATTTCAAATGCCTGCTAACACATTATTCCACTTCTACCCACTCCTTGCTCCATTCCATTGTTCATACCACAGTCAAGATATTTTTCTTTTTTGCAAATATCACACTTTTATTGACATTTAATGACCACAGAGAATATCTTCATAGAACAGAAAAAGACAGATCTAATGTGAAGAAAAAGATAAAAAACAAATGAATAATTCTTACAATCATTTACCCCCTCAGCACTATCTGTCTATCTGTGGCAATTTCCTCACAATCGTTCTCCAGGGCAGCCACTGAATCCAACTGGCTCATATAACAAATTTGGAAAGTGGAGCACAGAGAAGATTAAGTGGCTTGCCTATGTTCACATAACTAGCAAGTGTGTGTTGTAGAATTCAAACACAGTCCCTCCTGACTCCAAGTCTAGAGTTTATCCACTAAAGCACTTAGCTAGCAGACCTTGATTGAAAGGAAAAGGATTTGAAAGTGAACAGGAAGTCACTGAAAATTTTTGAACATGAGAATGATATTGATAGATATAAACATACTGAAAAATATTACTCACTAACTTCTTTCCCAGAGACTCCCTACTGGTCAGTAGGTAAGAAACTTGTGTTGCTCTCCTTTGCATATCTTTTTAGCCCAGTGGACCCCTGTATGCCTTAAGTGGATCTCTATCCAAGCAGGCCAGGCCAGTATCCAGATTGGCAATGCTTGTTGGGAGCTGTACAGCCTGGAATAAGCTGTACAGCTGATGGTCAGATGCCAAGCAACAAGATCACTGGGGGTGGTAATGAATCTTTCAACACTTTCTTCTTCAGTGAAGGTGTTGCTGGCAAGCATGTTCCCTGTGCTGTGTTTCTAGGTATGGGACCAATTGTTATTGACCAGAATATGAAGTTCTATGACAGGAGGGAAGGAAGAGATTGAGTGATGATGGCTGAGAAATTCTGAGGGATGGAAAAGTGAAGTTGTGAGAATTTACATTGGATGAGATGAAGATTCTCAGTGAATGAGGTTAGGTCATCTACCATAAATATGGAGGTTTAAGTGTGATTGGAGACTTAAGAAGAGAGGAAAGAGTCTGAAAGAGTTGTTATAAAGTTGTTGGGTTTTTTTTTTAACCAGAGGGATGATTTCATAAGTAGAGAAAGGTCCTAGTAAAGACCTCCCTCAAGCATTTTCCCTGCAACTTAATAATTTAGAGAGATGCCTGGGGGAACTAAGTGCTTAAGTGATTTAAGATAAAGAAAGAGTGTAAGAGAAAGACTGCTGAGCAGCTCTGAGGGCTTGCCTAAGATTATATACTGTAACTTTTTGTGGATGAAACCAGCTCAGATTCATTAATTTTCCCATCAATGTTCAGGATCCATAGAGCAGGAGCAGAGAGATTAGATAGTAGGAGTTACTGAAGGATGAAGATCCGCAGTTTGAGAATGATAGACATCAGTGCATAAGGTTTTCTAGAAGGAAGGTTTATGAATGAGCAAAGAGGTAGGCCAGGAAATCAAGTCTGAGACTCAAAGAGGTTAAGTGACTTGCCTATGGTCATGCAATTAATTAGTGTGGAATTAGAATTCAAGTCTTTTGGACTCCAAGTCTAGCCTTCATCTTATCCACTGTGCCATCTTGGAGAGCACAGAGTTCACAAAGATGAATGGAAGACAAAAGTTCTGAATAAGAGAGGACTAAAAATAAAGGGGAGAATTGAAAGGAAAAGAAATTAAACTAAGAGAAAAGGAAAGTAACAAAGAAGAAAGAAAATAGGAAAAATATTGAGAGTGAAATAAAGATCCAGAAAGGCACAAAATTAAAGGTGAAAGGAAGAAATAGGAACCAAGTAAAATAGGACAGAAAAAAGGCAGAAGAGACAAAGACGGATTAGAACATGATAAAGAGGAAGAAAAAATACTTCATGGAAAAGAAAAAAAAAGAATTGAGTGAGCAGTTATGTATTTTCTTTTTTTGGCAAGGCACTCAGGATTAAGTGACTTGCCCAGGGTCACACTGCTAGTAAGTGTCAAGTGTTCAAGACCAGATTTAAACTCAGGTTCTCCTGACTCCAGGGCTGGTGCTCTATCTGCCGTACCACCTAGCTGGCCTGTCAGTATGTATTTTCGGTGCTGGTGGTACAAGCATGGTGATGGGAGCTAGTTCCTGTGGAAGAAGGTTGAGAAGCAGGGACATTTCTAAAAGGAAAGAGTGGATAGGGAATATTGAGTAGGAAGGATAAACTTATGAATGTGTGTAGAGGGGTCAGAGAGAGAAAGAAAGGAAGAAGGAAGGAATGGAGTAAGAAAGAGAAGGGAGATAGTGGGGAAAGAAAAGGAGGAGGGAGAGAGACAGGGAAAGAAGGAAGAAACAGAGAGGGAGGAGAGAAAAAGAGAAAGAGAGGGGAAGAGGGAGAAAGATGGAGAGAGGGAGAGAGACAGAGAGAAAGAGAGAGAGAGAGAGAGAGAGAGAGAGAGAGAGAGAGAGAGAGAAAGGGAAAGAGAGAGAGAGAGAGAGGGAGAACATTAATGGATATGTTCTTTGTATTCATGTAGACCTGGCCAAATTTTGTTGTGTACTGATTTACTAATTTACATTTGGAAGGTCTGGGCTCTCATGTTCCCTCTAACTACCATTCAGCGATAACAATATTAGGAAGCCTCTGTGAGATGTCTAGTCAGCTTCTGAATTTCCTAACATATCTGAATGGCAGGTTTCCGAGCTCCCTTTAGTGTCTCCAAAGGACAGGAAAATAATTGCAGGAGATAAGAAGGGAATATGCACTAGAAGCCCTAGAACTTGGGGCATGAGTGAATTTAAGTCATTGGCACTTACATGTAAGGTGGTGAGACTGGTTATTTAAGATTGGAAAAACCCTATGACCAGAGTAGATTGGCGTGTCATGTTGGCAGTATGGTAGGGACATTTCCTTAGCTGATAGAATCTATGTAACAGAAATAAAAAGGATTAGAATCTTTAGGCCATAACTACAAAGAAAATGAATGTATAGCATTTCTGACATTAAACATTAAAGCATTAATGTATGTAGCTATTAGAGAAAAAAAGTCATACACAATTCATTCATTCCCAAAAGGAAATGATAAGATAGAGTAATAGAGATAATTATGCCCCATCTAGATGTTCTTGAGAATATAAGGAAATGGAAAGAGAAGTAAAGATAATTAAATTGCAGCATTATGCATAGTCTACCAAAAAAAAATCATAAGTTTTAGGAGACTACAAACTTTTAAGGAATAATTTGGTAGTAACGATACTAACTGGCTTGTTAAAAGTGATCTCTCTGGTATCTGTAACACTTATATATGCTAATATTTGTGAAAGATGTTACTTATGAATTTATGTGACAGAAGATCTCTGCAATGTTATCCTTTGGTATTGTGCTATCAAAAGAAGAGGACATAAAGATGTAGTGATGGATGCATAGGAGCAGTTTGGTATAACTCCTGAGAAAATAATAGCTCTCACGAGTAATGGAACTCTGGCTATGATTGGAAAGACAAATGACGCTATTACCTCACTGAAATAAAAACAGAACTAATGTCAGCAAAGTATTCTTTTGGCATTGTACATCTTTCACGCTCTCTTTCTGCTAGGTGGCTTTATATAAAGTATGCTGGGTCAGTAATGTGAGATAACAATTGAGATAATCCTACTATCTGGGGTTTACTGTCCAAAGTTTTGTATTATAAGCACGGTGTTTGAAAGTTCTAACATTTTCAGAGAGAGTCCATACAACCCACCTCCCCAATCTCATATGTGAAGTCGTTTATGGAGGAACTTTTAGGACACTGTGTTAAGGCATCAGAAATTAGAATAAGATTCTCTGTTGGATACTTTGATGGAACTGTGGGTATGTCTTCTATTCCTGCAGGTCACAATATAGCCACACCTACCTATATGACATAATTCTCCTCTTGATCTTCTGGCCAATATGCCACAGCCATGGAGCACAAGGTAAATAACAAATAGATAATATAGATGTGTATGAACGTGATTATCACTGGTTAGTTTAACCCATATTTTGGTCTGAGTCAGAACTAGGGCCACTTTGTGTGAATGCTCTTCTCCCTGGTTGTTCCTTCAACAAGAACTGGACTGGGAACCTTATTCACTCATGAATTCTTTTCTTTTTGCATTATATAGCTATCTAACAAGAGAAAACTCTAGGAATGAATTGATGTAATAAAAAACTGGGCAATAAGTAATATTGGTGCATGGGACTCAAAATTTCAAGGTCACAGGTGTGACCTCATAGACTTGTTACCTATACACAGAAAAACTGTGTTCCCTAGGACACTGACTACAACTCTAATCCTGGTCAGAAGGCTTTCAGATGATCAGAGGGAGGGGTAAGAAAGTATGAGCAGCTTATTGCAACACTTCAAAATATTGCAAAAACAAATGAGAACACAGTTTGTTGAAAGGATTGAACATGTAAATTGCCAGTTGCTAAAAGTTGGATTTTATTTATTGCCAAAAAATAATGCTTGCAATAGATACTTCCAAAGTCTTCTCATAGAATGATAAACTATCTCAAATGCAAATTAATGCCCTCAAATGGGCCTATATTGAGCCTTGGGCTTTGTAACTTAATCTGATGACTAAAGTTTAGGATTACATTCTCTTTCTCACTCAAGCCCTGAGACAGTCTGGATACTCTGCACATTCCAAGCTTAATGCAAAAGAGATTTACAGCTAGCAGCCGTCCATTACTGGTGGCACTGTAGGTAATAACTTTACACAAGACATCCCAAAGGACTCTGGTCTTGACTGAAGGAATCTTGCAGATATTGAAAGACAACTTCAGCATAGAGTCCTCAAGTGGTCTACCTCCAAGATCTCTTTAGTGGGAGTGGTAATTATTCACTTGATTCCTTTGGAATTGTCAGAAAGAAGCAGCCCTGGCCTCTGCAGAGATGAGTCACCACAGCTAGATGAAGAATACCCAGCTGAGGGTGTAGCTTTCTCTGTTTATGTGTCAGATATACAGCATAAACCCAAAAGACCTGCCACTGGCACATGGCCTTTATCCACTTCCCCAAGGGATCATCTCTTAGACTAAGCAGCACTGTTTCTATTTTGTACCATGGTACAAAGCCTGTCTGGAGAAGATCCAATATGTCACTTGCTTCTAATTCCAGCAAGAGCTGTCAGACTCATATGCCATCAATCATTTTTCAGGAAGGAGAAGTTACAGGATTGGTGGCAACTGCAAGCTATGAGTGGCTATTTCAGGGACCTAGAGAGGTCACTTTCTCCAGTGGAATAAGCATTGACAACCCCGATTGAGAAGTGATTCAGGCGATTTCTAGTCAGAATGGAGAAGGGGGCTATATTTCAGATGGCATATCATCCTTGACTAGGCAGGATAATGGATTTAGAGCTTGGAGCCGTGTCAGGAAGGAGACATTACTTGTTAAAAGTCACACAAAGAGTAGTAGCAGTCCTGAGATTTGAACGGAGGTCTTCTGACTCCAAACCCCACCCATTTCGCACTTTGCCATAATACCTCTATACCAGTAGACCCCAATTTCCAAAATATTTA
The DNA here is from genome assembly GCA_011680675.1 of Gymnobelideus leadbeateri. Taxonomy (NCBI): domain Eukaryota; kingdom Metazoa; phylum Chordata; class Mammalia; order Diprotodontia; family Petauridae; genus Gymnobelideus; species Gymnobelideus leadbeateri. Next base: position 1,012,120 of record WOXC01009202.1, read on the forward strand.
GCACAGTGCTTGGTATATAAGTAGGTGATTAATAAATGCTTGTTTCCTTCCCCTATCCCACCCTTGATAGCTTATGAAAATGGTGAGATATCATGATACTCTTAACTTTGAGATAATACTCAAGAATGTCTACATAATGAAGGTTGACTAGACCTACACTTATTTATCCAGCTATACTCCACTCCACTGATAATGGGGAATGAGTCCACTTGCCCAGACAAGGCATCTAGCAGGGTAACAAAATTTGTAATAATATCATCAAGTAACTAGAGTATGTTGGGGGAGCAGACAAACTTGATAGGAGCTGTCTGAGTTATGCTAATAGTGTTCACAAAATATCTAATCTGGTCCTTCTAGAGGTCCTGGAGATGTTCCCTACACATTTCCTATATTTGATACTCAGTAAAGAATTGCTGGAGTGTTCTTTGTTAAAACCATATTCAGTTCTTGGCACACACTTGATAGATAACATGTTTTCAGTAACCTACATGGAAGAATTCTGCCTAGGATCTTTACAGTGATGAAAAACAATGTGATATTTTGCTAGATGACACACTAATTACTCTCACCAATTTAATAAGGTTTTATCAAGCACCTACTATGTGCCAGGTGCTGTGCTCAGCTTTGGGGATTCAAAACAAAAAATGAAACCCCTCTGCTTTAAAGATGCTTATATTCTAATGGAAAGAGATGGGGTCATAGATTCATATCTGGGAGGGATTATGGAGATCTAGTCCAACTCCCTTATTTTGCAGATAATGCAACTAAGGCTATGGAGACGGGATCATCATCGTCAGACATCAGAATGATACCAATGACACCAATAATAAAGGTTAGGGGACTAAGCCCTTCCCATTCACCTTTGAGCAAATATAAGACCTAGTAAATATCATTTTACTTAAGCACAAATCTGATTGTCATTTCCCTACTTAGCAAACTCCAGTGGCTCTAGGATTAAATGATTCACTACAGGCCACACAGATAGTAAGTGAGAGATCTGTCTTTTTGCAAAGAGTGAAGAAGTGGAAAATGACTGCCTGTATTTGGACTTGTTAGATCTTGGGTTCACTCTATAACAAGTACCCATGGGAAAAAAACTAAAACAGAACAGTAAAGGTCTTCTTATCTAAAAAGCAGGCTGTCTGGGACTTTGCCTTTCATCCTTTACCAGTTCTTCTTTGGCCAGATCATTTGGCATCTCCTGCATTCTGCCCTCTGGATTCTGTACCATCTCCATGTCCTCTTTTTGACCAGTCATGGGTCCTACTTACAATTATTTTCTAGCTCTTCCATTCTATATGAAAAAACTTGACTTGTCTGTTTCCAGATTTTCCTGCTACTTTTGTTGGTCAACTTTTGCATCAATGTTTTATTTTTTTTTAATAAAATAAAGGGGAGAGAAGAAGGGAGGGAAAGAGGAATAAATATTTATTAAGCACTTACTATGTACCAGGCACTGTGCTAAGTACTCTAAAAATAATATCTCATCTTATGCAAAAACTATAATCTGCATTTACACTCCACCCAAAATCACATGGCTAGCAAGTGATGGGGCTGGCACCCAATAGTAGGTCTTCTGATTCTATTCCATGGCTGTTCCTTCTTTACTGTTCCACTATGCCTTCCTTCAACCCATTTCCTGAGTGTGATCAAGCCAAATGGATCCTGAATACTTCCTTATTACTGCAGCCCCATCCAGAGATTCACAATAACATTTCCATGTTAAATGCAACATTCCCATGCAACTTTTGAAATACTTGACTCCTGTGTAGGAAATTATTATTTTTAACTATCCAAAATATATATTTTAAGTTAATAAATATTTTGTCATGAGAACAGGTGGAAAAGTTTTCACAAGGAGGAACTTGGCTAAACTTATAGTTAGCAAATTTATCTGACAGCTTCAAGAGAACCAGGTGCTAGGAAATAGCTTTCCCAGTCTTTATGGCACAATGATACTTCATATTTCTTTTCACTGTGCTTTAGAGCTTCAGGAGTATTTTTTGCATATATTTTCCCATTTGATTCATAAAATAGAATTAAACCATAGTACATTGGCCCTGGATAGAACCTCTAGTCCAACTCCCTATTTTATGGGTGAGGAAACTGAAGACCAGATAGTAGAAAAGATAGCAGACTCAGATCTCCTAACTCAGTTCAGTGGATTATGGTCAGCTAGTTTCCCCCATTCTATTCAAACCCATTTTCAAATAAGAGATAAAAATCTCAAAAGACATTCTCTTGGACAAGTGACTGTGAGCCAAGCTTGGTTATACACCACTAACATGCCAAAAGCTCCATTAATAGAAGACCACTGTCTTCTGGACCACATAGCTATGAAAGAACAGGCAAACTAGTGAGCCCTACTAAGGGATCCTTTCCACTGGGGAGATGAAAAGGCAACTCAATCTTTGATCGTGACTAAAATTCTTGACCCTGACCCTGGGCAGAGAAGTGGTGGTGGCCAAAGTGTGTGTGTGTGTGTGTGTGTGTGTGTGTGTGTGTGTGTGTGTGTGTGTGTTTGTGGATGTGTGCATGCACATGCCTGCATGTGCCTGAATGCATCAAGGGAAGAAGGGATTATTCATTAACAGCTGCAGGGGCCTGTGGTCCTGCCAGACAATCAAACAGTAATCCCAGTCTAGGTTTAGTGCTAATCTAACCACACAATCTCAGATAATTCAGGTAGCCAGATATTTGGAGGTGATAACCAGCAACCGGTGGGACCAATTTAATCAACTGCCAAACACCTACTATGTGCCAGGCGTTATGTTAGACCCTGGAGATACAAAGACAAAAACAAACCCTTTCTTGCTCTCGAGAAGCTTTATCCTGGGAGACAACATAAATTCATATAAGCAGATCAGGGATATGATGGTAAACGTCCAACAGTTGCTTTCCAGGGGAAAAATGAGTACCAAACTTTTTAGGTTAGTATGCAATATTAATGTTTTCTCCATCACTTTTGTAATTATAGAAAATCAACGAAAAAAAATAAACTAAACCCTGGTTTGCAGCAGTTTGCACATTTCCAAGGGGAGGCAGCTGTGGCACAATGGATAGAGAGCACTGGGGCTTGAGTAAGAGAGACCTGAGTTCAAATATGGCTTCAGACACTTACTAGCTGTGAGACCCTGGGCAAGTCATTTAAACTCTATCTCAGTTTCTTCATCTATAAAACTTCCCAGGGTTGTCTTGAGGATCAAATGAGGTAATTGTGCTATGTAAATGTTAGGTGGGGCAGCTAGGTGGCACAGTAGAGTGCTGGACATAAAGTCAGGAGGATTCTTCTTCGTGCTGAGTTCAAATTTGACTTTAGAAATTTACTAGCTATGTGACCCTAGGAAAGTCACTTAACCCTGTTTGCCTCAGTTCCTTATCTGCAAAATGAGCAGAAGAAAGAAATGATAAACCACTCCAGTATTTTTGCCAGGAAAACTCCAAATGGGGTATAGAGAGCCAGCTACAACTAATAGGAGTGAACAACAAATTCTATAATTATCAATGATTGTTATTATTATTTTAAATGTTCACACATGGCTAGCTCTAGCACCCTGAGGAGAAACAGAATATGAATAACATAAATACAAAGCAGTTTGGTGAGAGAGGGCATTAGCAGCTGGGGAAATCTGTAAAGTCTTCTTATATAAAGTCTTGCTTGAACTGAATTTTGAAGTAAGTGGGAAGGAGAAAGTGGAGTCCAGGAAACTGGGATAGCTAGTACAAGGGTAAATATGAGAGAATACCCTGTGTGAGGAAAACCAAGAGGTTAATTTAGCTGAATTGTAGGAAAGGGAATAAAGACATTTGATGAACAGTAGGTTGGAACCAGGTTATCTAAGGTTTTAAATGTTAAAACAGGTGAATTTTATACTCAAAGTTACGGTGAGTCACTAGTATTTACTGAATAGTAAAATGGTACAGTCAGATACACCCCTAAGAAAAACCAAATTTGCCCAAAGGGGAAGGATAGGGCATAGTCCTGTTGACTTTATTGTTGGTATAATCATGGTTTTTGTGGCTTTTATTTCTATCATATGCTCCAAGTGACCTCCAAGTGGGGGTAGGTCATGATCCCACCAACCTACTCTTGGGCATGTGCCCAAGAGTGCTACTTGTGTGGCATCAGCCCTAACAGAAATTGCTTCTTCCACTCACCCTAGTGAGGTAGGCAGGGTAAGTATTATTAGGAGATGTACATGTGAAGAAATGGAGAGTCAGAGAAGTATGAATGACTTGTTCCAAGATCAAATGGCCAGTCAATAATAGTAGTAAAGATACCTTGGAGTCTAGTACTGCTCTTTTGACTACATTATTTGCCTCCCTGCATGGGAAGTCCATTACTGAACACAAGTAGCAACTCCTGGTTATCATGGAGGAAAAGACATCAGGGACTCACTGGCTCCCTTATTATTTTACTGTCCTGAGGCTATACCTGGAACTTTGCTTCTAGAAACTGTGCCCTAAAGAATTTATGCCACTCAGCTTTGGGACTCCTGTCCTAGCTAGGTTAATGCTGAACTGAGTGGAGAGAACTTATATCTGGTTAAATCCAGACCCCGTATCAAGCTGCAGTACTGCATTCTCCCCATCTTACCTGTTGCTCTGGAAATCCCAATGAGATGCATATTTCCCTTGATTCTGGGAAGGTCAACTAACAGCTATCAAGTCCTCTAGCAATCCCTGCAATTTACCAGACCTAATACACCTCTCTAAATACTAATGCCCTTTTTGTTTTGTCTTCCTCTATTAAAATGTAAGGGCTGCTAGGTGGCATAATAGATAGAACAATGGGGCTGGCATAAGGAAGATTTGAGTTCAACTCTGAACTCAGACACTTACTAGCTGTGTGACCCTGGCCAAGTCACTTAACCGTTTGCCTCAGTTTCCTTATCTATAAAATGAACCATTCCACTATCTTTGCCAAGAAAAGCCCAATTGGGGATCATGAAAAGTCTGGCACTACTGAAAAATAACTGAACAACAACAAATTCCTTGAGAACAGAGATTATCTTTCCTATTTACTTCCCCAGCACAGTATCTAACACATAGTAAAAACAATTCTTTTAAATTTATTCACCTCTTATACTCATTTACTTCTTTTCTATCGTCTCTGTTGCCATACTAGTTCAGGCCTTCATGAAGTCCACAGCTCTTTTGTGCACTATTACAATAGCTTCCTTCTCTGTACCCTGCCTCTAGCCTCTTCTTCCTTCCATCTATTCTACACTGAGACTCAATTATCAACAAACTACACAAAAAACAGTGGTTTCCCACTCCTGAATAAAGCCTAACTCTTTCAATTTGACATTCAAAGTATTCCACCCTCTGCTCACAAACTACCTCTGTGACATATCACACACATTCATGTCCCTTCTGTTGTCAAACTGGACTAAATGCTAATGGGATGCTGGTCTATAGTAATGAGTATAGTTTCCCAGACTAGGAAGGGGATGATTCCTCTGTATTTCACCCTGGTTAGATAATATCAAGACTAGTGTGTTCAGTTTTGCTTGCTGCATTTTAGGACACATAAACTGGAGAGGATCCAGTGAATGGTGACTAGAAATGGCTAGAGGTCTTGAATTCATACCAAATAAGGAATCGAAGAAAAAGGGGATGCTTAACCTGAAGAAGGAAGAGTCTGGAGGGGAGCTGTTTTCAAATACCAAAAGGTGGACATATAAAATTGGGATTAAATGTGTCCTGTTTGGACAAGAGGACAGAACCAGAAATAACAGCAAATTAGGTAAATTTAGCTTTGATGTAAAGAAAACATTTAATATTTAGAGCTATCCTTTAAATGAAGCAAGCTACTTCAGGAGTCATCAATAAAGTCCACAAGCATGTATTAAGCCCTTGCTACACAGGGGAGTTACGTAGTGGATAGAGTGCAGGTCTGGAATCAGGAAGACTCATTTTCCTGAGCTCAAATCCACCCTCCAATACTTACTGAATGTGTGACCCTGGGAAAGTCACTTAATCCTGTTTGTCTCAGTTTCTTCATCTATAAAAATGAGCTAGAGAAAGAAATGGAAAACCATTCCAGTATCTTTGTCAAGAAAACCTCAAATGGGGTCATGAAGAGTCAGATATGACTGAACAACAACATGTGAATCAAAAGCTTGATGACCATTTGTCACATATGTTGGTAAAGGGAATAGTCTTCAAATATGGCCACTGAGACCCCTCCAGATCTGACCTTCTGTGATGCCATGATTTACACTCAAAGTCTCCACTTCCTTATCATCCACTAACCCTTGTAACCTGACTCCAGATCCTACCACTGTACTACAACTACTTGCTCTAGGGTTGACAATGATCTCTTAACTGCCCATATTAGATGTTTGATAAACATCTGTCTAATTTAATTGAAAAGAATATGGTGAGATGTAAGATGTTTGGCACTATACTCAGCATTTAGCATAGTGCCGATCTAAGAAATTTTTTATCTTCTCATTTGTGGAAATCTAAGATTCTTCAATTAGAAAGTCAATAATTATCTTTTGGAAAAGCATATATCTGCTACTAAAATGCAAATATATGTGGGAAGCATATCTCAAGGCTCATCACAATCTAATTTACACTCTAAATAAGTGGATGATCTCCTTAAGAGAGGGACTTGGTAGGAAAAGCAAGGAGAGAGAAAGAAGGACCTTAATTATCTGGAGGAAATAGGAGAGAAAATCACCAATGAGGAGAAATGGGGAGGGGAGGAGCGGGGTATCAAAATGAAAAGCTAAAAGTACAAGGGAGAAACTTTTCCTACTTGGGCAGCTAGGTGGTGCAGTGTTCATGAAATCCTAATAAAACTGTCCCCAGCCCCAGTATTCTAACTTTCTTATGGGCCTCACAGAACAACAGCTGTGTCCTGATTTAACCACACCACAGGCCCCCAGACTTAATATAGCCACTGTTTCTGGTCAGCCACTGCCTCCAGATCCAATTCACATATCTGAGCAGGTGTGTTCTTGTACTCAACCACAATCACATCGTTTAGCCCAAGACAGGACCACAATCCCTACCTATCCATCTTGACCAGACAGGACCACACTAGCTAGCCAATTGGAGGGCAGCCTGACCAGGATGTTTGACTACCAAACCATAGACAGGACCCCTCCTCTATCACCGAATCCCTTGACAAACCCCTCCTGCTTTTTTAATATTCATAATTTCTGTTGTGTAATCAGCATCATTACACTATAAATTTGCCTGTGTTGTCTTACTAAGTTGCTGGTTCCTTTTGGAATTTAACCCATTGCCGAGGTTAAATTTCCTCAATAAATGTCTATACTTGGATTAGAGGTGGTCTGACTTTGAATTCTTTGAGATGGTGCCACCACAACACAACATGAAACTGCAAGTGTGGTGGCCTAGACTTAGGAAGACCTGAGTTTAGCTGTTACCTCAGATGCTTACTAGTTGTGTGACCCTAGTCAAGTCACTTGATCTTAGTTTCCTCAACTGTAAAATGGGGATAATAATAGCATTGATCACCCAGGGTTGTTGGAAGGATCAAATAAGACAGTATTTGTAAGGGACTTAGCACAATGTTATTATTACTGACCATTCTTCCTATTTCCTCTTTTCTTCTGTGACAAGCTAAGCTTTAAGGAAAGAGGCTGCCTTTTTTAGATGCAGCAGAGGTGAGCAGGACATCTTTGCTTATTCCTGTTTATTATTATTGGGAGCTGGAAGATTGAATCTTGATTCAAGAAGACCTGAGTTCAAGTCCAACTTCAGATGCATTCTAGCTGTGTGACCCTGGGTAAGTCATTTAACCTCCATCTGCCTCAGTTTCCTTAACTGTAAATGAGATAATATTTATAAAGCCCTTAGCACAATGCCTGACATATTGTAGGCACTCAATAAATGCTTGTTTCCTTCTTTCCTGCTACATAGAAAAAAGTTGTGATTTGGGAAAATAAGTAATTCATTACCTTCTTAGTGAGTACAGCAAGCTATGTAAGGAAAGTACCTGTAGCTCAGGGATTCTTAATGTGGGATCTATAAACTTGCTTTTACAAATACACATATTTTGATAACTGTATTTCAATGTAATTGGTTTGTATTTTATTTTATGCATTATTCCAAGAAGGGGTCCATAAGCCTCACTAGACTGCCAACAACAACATTAAGAAATTCTCTTCTGGGTTAAGAAAGCAGATTATCAAATAGAAAACATAATAATTAATTAAAGTAATTAACAAAATAATTTTAATCAAAGTTCAATTCAATAACTCAACAGAAACAAATACTTATTCCCTTCCTTTCCTTCAGCACCTACTATGTGCTAGGAAGGATGTCATTTCTCATGAAAATTCAGGATGAAAAAATGTTAAAGCCTCTGTTTAATTTAGGTTAGCAATAAGTTAAAGCACAATCATTAAAGTAAAAGTTCACTCTGTCCCCATGTAGTCATTTCCTCATATTTTAGTTTATGTTGAATAATCAATATTTAGAGGGTCCTGAGGCTAATGCTGGCCATTTGCCTGATGTTGAATACCTCTGTACATGTTATATAACCATGTCCACATCTAAGTGGGGATTTTAGTGAGAAAGAACTAGATTTATCATCTTGTGATCCTAAGCAAGGGGTTAGATAAAGTGAGATTTGTCAGGGAGAGAAATGAGAGTGATCTTTTTACACAGACTAATCACAGAATTGGAACTGGCATCAGTTATACTTCAACTCTTGGCTTAAAAACAGTAGGCCTAGGACCAAATCCTGAGTGATCCCACGATTAGTAGGAGGAATGAAAAGACACCAGGGAACTGAAAGAATAATGGTAACTGTAAGAGAACTGGGACAGAGGATTAGGCCCCTGACATCCACGATAGAAAAGGATAAGGAGGTCATTAGCAATGTTGAAGTGAGCAGAGGGGTCAAGAAGGGTGAGAACCAAAAAGCTACCAGAGGATATAATTCTGAGTGTAGTTTTGCTGGAGTATCAGGGACTGTGGCAGGGTAGGACAGAGCACAAAGAGCTATTTGAAAAGAGTTGGACACCGAGTCTGCACAAATTGCTCTAGGTTAGGGACTTGTTAAGCAGAGGGAAAAAAACATACTAAAGAAACTACTTAAGTTGAGGTGAGGAAGGATAAGAAAAAAGTTACCCTGTAGAAGAATTCTGTTCAATTCAGCAAGTTCTCTATTAAGAGCTTACGATGGGGCAGTTAGATGGCAGAATGGATAGAGCACTGGGCCTGGAGTCAGGAAGACCTAAGTCAAATACAGCTCTAGACACTAGCTATGTGACCCTGGACAAGTCACTTGACCTTGTTGCCTTAGTTTCCTCATCTACAACATGAGCTGTTGAAGGAAATAGCAAATCACTCCAGTATCTTTGCCAAGAAAACCCCAAAATGTGGTCATGAAAAGTCAGACATGATTGAACAATAATAATGAAATAAGTTCTGAGGATACAAAGACAAAAACAAAAACGATCCCTGCTGTCAAGGAGTTTAAATTCTATTATAAATATAGAAGAGGCTGAAATACAGTTTGAGAGAAGAAAATTAAAGATAAATATGGAGGAGGAAATGATGAAGGAGATGTTAAAAGGCAGAAGAATGGAGACGTGTGTGTGCGTGCGTGCGTGTGTGTGTGTGTGTGTGTGTGTGTGTGTGCGTGTGTGTGTATTTGAATGGGGGTCAGGGATATCATTCCCAGTAATATCAAACAATATTTTAGCCAACTTCTGAAGTTCAAATATCTAGTGGGGTGTCCAGATCTTTCAGGCTTGCAGGAAGTGGTGAAAGTGCCAGTTAGTCAGTCACCTAGTATGTATCTAAGCACTGACTGGGTACGAGGCACCTAAGAACAGGGAACACAAAGAAAGGCAAACAACCCCTAAACCAGTTCTGGCTTTCAAGGAGCTCAGAGTCTAATGGGGGAGACGTGTAAATATTTTATATATATATATATAAAATTGGGGGAGAGGAAGGGAGGGAGAGAGGAAAGGAGGAGGGGAGAGAGGAAGGGACAGAGAGAGAGACAGAGACAGAGACAGAGAGAGAGAGAGAGGATACATTTGGGATAATCTCAGAAAGAATTTACTAAGATTATGAGGGACTGGGAATAGCTTCTTGTGGAAGATTGGACTTTAGCTAAGATCTGAAGGAAGCCAGGGAAGCCAGGAGATGGAGGCTAGTGTCACTGGATCAAAGAATACTAGTGGACTAAGGTGTGAAAAGATTGGAAAGGGGCCAGGTCATGAAAGACTTTAAAAGCCAAACAGAGGATTTTATATTGGATGTTGGGAGGTTATAGCGGGCCAGTGGAGTTTGGGGAAAGGGTGGGGTTGATATGGTTAGGACTGCCTTTTTGGAAGATCAGTCTGACTGCTGAGTGGAGGTAGGGGAGCAACTTGACCCAGAAGGACCAACCAGCAGTCTGTTACAATAGTTCAGGTGTAAGCTGATGAGGTGCTGCCCTGAAGTGGGGGTTATGTCAGAGATGAGAAGGGGGCATTCAATAGATGTTCATAAAGTAGAAACAACAGGATTTGACAGCTGAGAAATGGGGGTGAGAAAGGCTGAAGAGATAGAAGATAAAAGTTTTAGACCAAAGAATAGCAGAAAGAAAATCAATCAACATGTACTTAGTAAGTACCTACTATGTACTAAGCAGTTGTTAGGCAAAGTAGACAAGTAGCAGAGGGAATGCTAGGAGACAACTAAGTGGTACAGGGGATAGAGCACTAGGCCTGGAGTCCGGAAGTTATGAGTTCAAATCTAGCCTCAGACACTTATTAGCAATGTGACCAGGGCAAGTCACTTAACACAATTTGCCTCAGTTTCCTCCTCTGTAAAAAGAGCTGGAGAAAGAATGGCAAGATGATTCTAGTATCTTTCTCAAAAAAATCCCCAAATGGGGTCACAAAGGGAATGAATAACAAAAGGATTACTGTTATGCTGATTTTGGACTCCTGTGCAATGGAGCTAAACACCACCTGCCCCACTACTGGGGATTATATGTGTTTAAGACCATACATTCATAACTGATTTTCAGTCATGGTTCAAGATATTTTATGAGGGCTTTTCCTTTAAAAAATTAAATGACAGTTCTGTTATAGGCTGTTGGCCTTGTTTGAATCCTTCGCAAATCTAGGATGTTCTGATATTTCAATGCCACCTGATACGTTTTACCCACTGTCACTCTCTCTTCCCTACTGACACATGCCTGTACAGCACTTTAGAAAGAACTGTAGCCCCAAAGCCTCTTAGTCTAAAAAATTGCTAGCAGCCCAGTTCAGAAGTTCAGAAGCAGTGAAATGAGCAGGTGAAGGATGACAGCAAAGGCAGCTCCTGTCTCTTGAACCAGGCTTTTATACATCTGCCACTCTGGACATTTTTCAAACTTGTTCCTCTGTGCATACCAGTGAAGTGCTCACTTGAGCTGAGCTTGTCTGTTTTTGGCCTGCATATTGAGCTGTGTAATTGAGGGAACTCAAGCATGGACAGTTTATGGTTGTATGAATAAGCAAAATACTGAATATGCGACCTTATTGTTTTCCAGCATTGCACAGTCCTTGGTTTCACATCATTTTAGAACAAGAGTGGGAGGAGGGGAGTGTGAAAGTAAATGCATTCAGTGTGGATAATTAATCCATTTTTAAAGAAAAAAAACATATTTTCTAAATTATGATATGAAGCTCATCTGGTTTAACACTGCCTTTCCCCCTTCCCCAAACAGAAGAGATGCAGCCATTTGCAAAGGGCTCCCATCAGCTCTGGGATACCATGAAACAAATCTATCTCATCTGTATTAGACCTTTGGACGTAATTGATATGGTAGTTGTGGAACATTTTTGAATGGTTTTCACAGTAGGAGGGGTTGATAAAAATCACCTTTAAAAACAATGCTGCCTGTTTGCCTATCTAGTCATAAAAGGTTTCAGATTCATCCATGCCACAGTATGTCCTGCAAACAGAAAAATATTATTTGTCAGCTTCCTGCCATATAAAAAACAGCAGGGATCTCCAGAGTGCTTTGCCACACCACAGAGGTAGCTTTATTGACCTAACAGAAGGTGATAAAAGCAACAGGGGCATGAAAAGGAGCAAGAATGGGGATGTGTGAAACAAATTATTTGCATCCAGTGGTGTACAAAAAAACCAGCAATGACCAAAATATACAGTGGGGGCTCACTGTTCCCAGCCTCCCATCTTTAATTTCAGGCATCTTCTAACATGTCACCCAAGAAAGTTCTCTGCAGGACAAGGCCCAGGCAGGCAGCCCCCACTTATCCAAGCTTTGATTTTCTGTTTACTGTAATTAACTGATAACATTCATTCTCTTTCTGAATGTTGGTAAAATGACAATATTTCCTGAGGCAGAGGAAATGAGATTTCCAAGGCAAACTGCTGGCTACTTAAGATAACTATTCTGGTGGCACAGACATAAAGCCTGAATGGTAAAAATCTAAAAGCATATATGGGATTTGAATAGCTGACCTTTTACTAGGGATTGTGGTAGGGGGTGGAGGGATGTGGTGATGGTGGTGGTATGGAACCATTTGCAAATCGTCTCTGTGTGTTTGCATTCTTCACTTTTGATTCTAGCTTCAGGGGTTTCCTAATCTTTAGGCTTGGCTAAAGGTGCATTTAATTAGCAGCAATTGGCCAAAGGCAGCCACACCTAAAGTCCTAAATTAGGAATTCTGAACCTCTCTTATGTCTTGGACCCCTTTGGCAGTCTGGTAAAACCTAAAGACCTCAGAATAATGTTTTTTAAACCAATAAAATAAAGAAGATTACAAAAGAAAACAATAATTGAAATATATCCATCTACCTAAGTATACATGTATGCATCCATGTATCCATGTATTTGTATCTGTCTTTCTATCTATCTATCATTCATTGATTCATGGATCCAAGATAAGAACTCCAGGCCTTAAGGGCATATACAGGAAGATTAAAAAAACAAACAAACCATATTTACTCATTTTTAACCTGTATTAAGAGATTGGTGATGATTTATACTACCCACCTCCTTACCACAAGGTGACAGATTCAAGATGAAGAATAAACATGGACATTATAGAAAATTGTTTTGATTGAAAAAATATAACTGTTTTTATTTTTTCTTCTAAATTGTGTGGGGCATAGGGAGAAGAGAAAATAAATTCTCATTAATTTTTTAAAAATGGAATGATATGAAACAACAAGACAGATTTGTCTTGAAAAAACAAGATATTTAAGCAAAGGTTTAATGAAGAAAAATAGGTCACTGAGCTTCAGGATCAAGAACAACTACATTTATCCTGGTGTTAGTCATACAGGATGGTCCTTATTTTTCAGTCAGGATTGCTCTTACTTTTCCACTCTCATGGATGATTCAAAGAGAACAGTCACTTCTGTAATCACATGGTTGCTCTAGCTATTTATTCTGTTTCTGAAGCCTTCCCTTGTAATGCAATCAGCACTGGAATAAGGTTTTGTCATTTACTAACTTTAATACCTTGGGCAAGTCCCTTAACTTTTCTCTAAGTAACATGGGGATAATAATCTAATTCTAATGTTTAATTCACAGATTTCAAAGCTCAAGTTCTTTGAAATCACTATACAAATGTAAGCTATTTATGAAATCTTTTCTGAATACCTTCTCAAAGTCCAGTGAAAAATAAATCCACTAACTCCTTTACTGGTTACCTATCACAAAGGCATCAACAAGGTTGCAATCTAAGGACCTTGCCTTTGTTTCGTTGCTTACTCCGTGTGTGACTTTAAGAAAATTATTTAATCTCTTTGGCCTTCCCATTTTACTTATATGTCAATTAAAGGGGTTGGATTAGATCATATCTGAGGTCACTTTCAGTTATAAATCTATGATCTATGAGCTCTAGGTTTAGAGTCAGAAACCTTGGGTTCACAATCCAGCTTTGCCACCTTACTACCTGTAAATTGTAGTCTGTGGCTCAAATCCTGGTTCTACCATTTATAACTTGTGTGACCATAGATAAGTCAATGACCTTTCTGGGCCTCCATCCCTGATCTATAAAATAAAGAGGGTGGGCTAGGTAATCACCAAGTCAGCATGGTAGAGTGGCAAGATTCCAGAGTCAAAGAACCTGGATTTAACACCAGCCTCTGACATGTATTACCTGTGTGAATTTAGTTAAGTAATTTAACTGCTTGGTTGTTTGTTTTTTATTTTTGCTTTTTGGAAGGCATTTGGGGTTAAGTGACTTGCCCAAGGTCACAAGGCTAGTTTTTGTGTTAAGTGTCTGAGGCCAGATTTGAACTCAGGTCCTCCTGACTCCAGGGCTGATGGTCTATTCACTGCGCCACCTAGCCACCCCAAACTGCTTGGTTTTTAGATTCATTTGTCTGATGAGGGTTTTGGACTAGATAGGATCTTCAATTACGCTTTTCTCTGGATCTATGACCTTGTCCCTTCCAACTTGAAGTTATGACCCCAAAATTGAAGAGAATATGAGAATGACATAAAACTAGTGATGAGACCCCACAGTGTCTCATTCACTGAGGAAACTCAAGAATAGTAAGATCCAGCTCCAAAATGAAAGGGAAAAATAAAAATACCTGGAAATGAGGAAGGTGAAACTCATTCCTACTTGTATACATACCTTAAGCCCCTCAACTACCTAGGAAGCTAAGACATGGATAATAATGTGCCAAATCAACTTGATCAGAAACTAAAACCAAGCACACATTTTTCATAAATTAAATGAGATTGATATCCTCAGCTGCCTCCTATGGCATGTTTCAGTATTTGTGTACTCCAAGAGGTGACATGGGAATTTTAGCAATGTTGCCAACAGCTGTTCTTTCTGAACCTGTGACCCCTATAGGGACAAGTGGCAGGCGGAATGATTAACTGATGAGATTTTCATTTTATAGATCTTAATGTGCTTTTGGATATGAAATAGTTCTCTTCTTAATATGACAACGTAAAATCACTATTTATTTTGGTTTAAATAACTGTTTAGTTTCCCCTGGAATTAAATTAAATAAAAAATTACCACATACTGTCTGTGGTCATTTAATTGAGAGAGATGATATCATTGAGGTCTCTTGATAGGAACGATGTAATCTTTAACAACCACAAATTTTTGATCTGTTCAAAGTTTTTAGAAACCACATTATTTTATATTACCATTACAATGACTTGTCAACTACATTAAAATATAAAAAGGTTTCCACATATAGGGTATTTGAACTAATGACAAACCAAAGTCTTTGCTTAAAATGTTTTATGAATGTCTGTTACTCTAATAGACTGAATGACAAAATTTTAGGTGGACTCTGCTACATGCTGAAATAATTCATTTAATTCCATCTACCTAGGCTCTGAGGGCATTGAGAAAACAGCTATAGCAACAGCAAATGGGATGGGAGAAAGGAACCTTGGGTACTGTCTTTGAGTAGAGTTTGGAGACTGGATGTGTCCCAGATTTTATAGTTATTAGCCATGGGACCCTGGGTAAGTAATTTCAATTTAGTTTCCTTGTTTATAAGGTAGGAATCATTTGCCCTATACTTCCCAGGGTTGTTTTGCTTGTGAGGCAAGTTTTTTGTAATGGAATATTTAGCTATCTACTCTATCTATCTATCTATCTATCTATCTATCTATCTAATGTAAAGAAATACACATACATACACATACATGTATATATACATACGTATATATAGATCTGAGCTACCATTATCATGGTCAATTCCATATACAAAGAGACACTTGCAACAGCTATCTATGTGTAATGTTATACCCATAAATTATTTCTATTTACTTGCAAGCACCAGAATTTACATCAGAGGGGAAAAGACAGTCTGTGTTTCATGTGACTGAATTCTCCTTTTTAAATGAAATAGATGTTGATCAGTGAGTTCAATCAAGGCTGAAATTGAATGTGCTTTGAATGTCTTAAGAACCAATGAATGCTGCTCTCACTTTAGGGACTATTCATAGAGCATTAGTGTTGCAAAGGACCTCAGAGATCATCTAGTCCAATGCCTTCATTACATGGATGTGGAAACTGAGGCCCAGAGGGGTTAAATGACTTTCTCAAAGTCATGTAGTCACGGAGTGGATAGACACAATCTAATTAAATCTCATATTCACAAAAATTTAACTACTAATATTTTGAATTTGAAAGAGGTTCTATATGGAATTTAAAGCCAAAATGTGAAATCTTGATGAAAGAAGGAATATTTGTAATCTCATAGGAAGGGTTTGCTATGTTATATTGTACATGCTCAATTGCCAATAATTTTTTAGAAAAAAGATATGTTATTTGTGAGAGAAAATACCTTCCCAATTCACATACACTGATCTCATCAGGCAGTTTTTTTTTTTTAAATACATAGTCATTTAATAGTCCCATGAAATAAGAATTTCATTTCAAGGAAGAGATGGTAAAAATGGTCGAAATAGCTCCACCTTATACACAAATAGTATTTCATATAGGATATTTGCTAAGTATAAAACATAGCATAAAATGAAGAAGATAAATTGCAAAAGTAAGATTTATGTTCAAAGCTCATATATTGAAAAACTCTTCACCAATAGTACTAACTTCCAAGTAACTAAGGATAGTGATGTGGCCAGGAGCCTGGTAATGTGGTAGTATCTATCTAAGAATGAAAACACCATAAAACCAAAATTAGCCCAAACTAGTAGGAAAAAAAATGTTTAGATAAGTAACCAAACAACATGTAAGTGGGTTTGGCTCAATGTAGGGAAAAATTCCTTTACAATTAGAACAGTCCCAAAATGGAAAGAGCAGTTAATGAGTTTATCCCCCACTAAATTCTTCAAGCAGAGTCTGGATGACACCTTACTAGGGATGTTCCAGAGGGGATTCTTCATCAGGTATGGGTGGGAATGAATGGGTGGGCTTCTGTAGTCCCTTCTCTGAGATGGTGTCATTGTTGTTTTAGCAGACAGAGAATCTTCTGCAGAAACACTAGAGGGTGCTGCTGTCTTACATTTCTGATTTCTTGACTTCCCGTTTTCAGCATAAATCACCATGCACTAAATTGTGACAAATCGGAGAACACTGCTCGACTCTCATATTACACTAATTGAACAATGCACAAAAACAATGCCAGGAAGAAAGGGAAGGCTATCAAGAGCCAGTATCAGGAAGAAATAATAACACATTTTAAAACTAATGTGGCTTTTTAATAAATGCCTTTAAAAATAGTGATGAATGAAAGGCAAAGGAGAATGTCAAATGGGTGAGCTCATATGTATATTTGTAATGGCTCATTAGATGAATTCTCCTGTGTGCTTTCCCCTCCATATTTCTAGCTGTTTTCCTCGGTTTCTGTAAAGCAACTGAAAATGAGGATGTTTTGAAATAAAATGAGGTTTTCCAAATCTTAAACAAAGCCTCATTAGTTTAAATGAAAGCTCTATCTTTCCTTCTCCCCACTTCTCTCTTTCATCCCATCTCACTCCCCTTTCCTCTTATCTCTCCTGTCTGTCTCTGTCTCTCTGTGTTCTTGTCCCTATCGCTCTGTCTGTCTTTCTCTATGTTTGTCTCTGTGCCTAGCTGTCTGTCCTTCTGTCTGCCTCTCCCTTTTTCCTTCTTCCCAAATCATTTGGTTAATCGAAACACATATTATAAGGCTTTTAAGGAAAATATGGAGAGCAGTGCTCTATTTAGAACATTGAATCAGAAAGCTGGAACAGACTGGAAGTAATGAGTCCAATCTCCCAACCAATGGAGAAGTCTCCTTTATGGCATCCCTGACATATCCTTTCCACTCTGTCTTACAACCCATTTCCTGTTGGACAGCTCTGATTGTCAGGAAATTCTCAATACTACTTCCTTGCAATCACTACCCTTCCACTTCTAACTTGTTTTCTTTAGTAGCATTTAGAACAAATTCAATCCCTCCTCCCAATGGCAGCCTCTCAAATATCTGAAGAAAGCATTTGTTATCTCCTGAAGGTTTTCTCTTTTTCAGGTTAAACAGACCCAATTTCAAGAACTGTTTCCAGTGGCCAGGGGCCTGGTAATGTAGTAGTATCTATCTAAGAATGAAAACACCATAAAACTAAAATTAACCAAAACTGGCAGGAAAAAAATGTTTACATAAGTAACCAAACAACATGTAAGTGGGAGTAAGTTATAAACAGAAGGAAAAAAAATCAATGTGTAATTAAATCTAAATGTTATAATCACTTATTTATTGTTCAAGACTTTGCTTATGTGTGTTCGTGGGTAGAAAAGGCTTTTATGTTCGTATTATTCTGTGGGTGGCTTCCCTGAAAGAGATTTAGAGAAAAAAAACAAACACCTTCATTAGACAGCATTTTAAAACCACATTCCTCTTTGAAGGGGCAGAGGAAAGCAAAGGAGAAGGCAAATCCCAAGAAAATAAACTAATATCAGGGATTACACTAAAATCAATTTCTGGGAGGTCAGGGCTGACTCAGCCCAATCTCTAACAGCTGCAGTGCTGCACAATTAGAATTGATGCTTAGAACAATGACCTAGAAGCCCTGCAACATCCTGAATCATCAAAGAAAGATTCAATTAGGCTCAGGATTCCACACTTAGTAACATAGGCTGGTAGAAGGCAAACTGGTGAAGTAGACAAAATTTCTCATTGGCACTGCCAAGCTCCTTTTTTTCTGAACTCTTCCTAGTTCCTTTGATACCCCCTCCCTTCTCTCTCAGTTGTCCAGAACCCTATGCTCACAGCCTATCAACACTGTCTGAAAGAGGAACCTGGCATTCGTCATTTACACTTTAGAAGAAATTAAACCCAATATTACAATTTCTTAGGGAGGGGAGTGAGGAGTAGGAACCTCCCTGGTTTACTTCAAGACACCTCAAGTGCCACCTTCTATAGGAAGCCATTCCTGATCTACCCAGTTGCTAGTGTCTTTATCCTTCAAATTAGCTTATGTTTCTTTTTTCTATACCTCGATATACATATGTTATCTTTCTCAGTAGAATACAAATTCCTTGAGGACAGGAATTGTTTTGTTTTTGTCTTTGTAGCTTCCTAGCACAGTGCCTAGCATATAGTAGATTCTTACTTGATGCTTTTTGACTGATTTGCATTTCAATACATCTGTCATTACTGGATGAAAAGCTTTGTTGTCCATTGAAGAAATTTCTGGTTATATCAATTAGTTGGGAGAGGTATCTGTGGGTCAGGCAGGAGGCCCTTTGGTCTCCACACATATATCTAGTCCTGATTAATAAGACAGAAAAATTATTAGTACATTTTAGAAATATTTGTGACAGAAACATTTTCCACAAGGTCCTATTCTGATTCATTCCTTAAAGTTGACTTTAGGTACCTACAACATATGCCAGCAGAGGGCAAACTCTACTAGATTCTTCCTGAATGGAGAGGCTTCAGGTATAAGACTCTACCAGCTCTCCAAAGGCCAGCCTAGCTAGGTAAGCTTTATGGGAGGCAATGTACCAGAGTTGCATGGGATGAGAAAGCTTGGGTGGGTTATATTCTATGCTATCAGGATGAGATCACACACATATTGAATGAAGAAGTATCACAGTGTGAATTCTTCCATTAAGATGAAAACAAGACTTTTCTGGTAATTCTCAGCTACATGGAAAGCAAAATACTCTAGTTTCTTAAGTATTATCCATAATTAAGGTTTTATTAACTATAGGTTTAACAGCAGTGGAAATCTCAACTGGCTTTCCTTGGATGAATTTTTAAAAATGGTTTTTGAGTTGGCAGTCTGTGGAGGAGTGATGAGTTGAATGTCATCTTGGAAAACTGATGTAGGGTACCAAACCAAACTAGTCAATTCCCAGATGTGTAAACTCCCTCTCCCAAATGCAGGTCAGCACCTTTTCTGCAACTTATACTCTTAAGAGCAGGGATTCTTAGTCTTTTTTGTGTCACAGACACCTTTAGCAATCTGGCAAAACCTATGGATCTCTTTGCATGCTAATGTTTTAAAATACATAAAATAAAATGCATAGGATTACAAAAGAAACCAATTATATCAACATACACATATGCATATTTCATCTATCTAGCTACTTAACTATCTATATAAAGTTAATGGAACCAAAGTTAAAAACACTTGTGACTTTGGAGATGACTAAACAACTGATAAGTCAGAGGTAGGACCTGAACCCAGGCCTTCCTGATTCCCAAGTCAGAGCTCTATTCATTGTACCATGTTGTTAACATAAAGAAAATTCACTTAGTAAGTCCAGACTAGTGACTATACATCCAATAAGTCTTTTGTTCCAAGAGAGCAGTTTCTTTATGGAGCTTATTTCAGAAGAAATCAAAACCATCTAAAAGAGGATTTGCCGGAAATGACACTCTGCAAAGGATTCCAGCTTGCGAAATATTATTCTGATACTAGTATTTCTTAAGTGTGAAAGGAAACAATGCTGAATTTGATTTGAGTAAATATAATCACACTTGAAAGGATTAGATAGAACTACTTTATTCTCTAGCTCTTTCTATGCTACAAAAGGCTTTTCCTTTTAAATTAGCTCTTCATCTTTATGTGGCATTCCTAAACAAAAATAATGCTTCTCCCAGAGATTACCTGTAAGATTTAAAAGGAAAGGAATTTGCTTAAGGTCAGAAGGAAAAAGGATTAACATTTTCTTTTTGTTATTTCCAGTGGACCAGAATGACCCACAGTGGAAAAAAAGGACCCTTTTCAGAAGTCTTTTCAAAGATTTTTTTTTTTAAGTTTAGGGAATCAGATAATTTTTAAACGTCTAGTAAACTATGTTTATGTTTTAATTTCTATATTTAATCTCCATTTATCTCTTTCCCAAGAGGCAGCATGGCACCAAGGATAGAGAACTGACATCTAATGTCGGCTTAATGCCAAGAAGATGTGGGTACAAATTCTGCCTGTGCGATGTGCTGGCTGTGTGACTCTGGGCAGGTTATTTAATTTTTTAGCACTTTCTAAAACTATAAGGTCCAGGGAAGATACAACTTGGAATGGTCCAAGGGAATTTCCTTACATGGATTCCTATATCAATGCAATTACAAATTCTTTCCCTATCCCCTTTACTTACGTTGTCTGAGAGATCTGTAATTAAGTATTTGCTTGTTATTTTTCCTTTCCACATGGCAATACACACACACACATATGTATGCATATATATGTATACACCAACATATATTTGAATTTGGCAAAAATAATCCTTACTCATTATATATGGCTTTTTATTTTTATGTTGCAAGTCCATAAAAAGGGATAGCTCACATTTTTCAATCATTGGGAAATGAGATCTTTGCTGGCAGCTACTACTTCTTCCTTTTCTCTGTAAATTCCATTGTGCTATAAATTGGGGTTTAGCATAGGTGAGTGAAAAGTAACTGAGAAGAAAAAAATAGATAAAAAATTAAAAAGCTTAGAATCAGAAAGATCTGATTCAAGTCCTTTGCTGTACAAAGGACTGGACATATCCTGGCTTTGTGACTGTAGGGAAGTTGGATCATGACCTCTCATGGTGCAAACAACTCTTTGAAACCACAACTGCAGAACAGTTGTTGATCTGCATTGGTAGAGGGAGTTTCCTCATCGGGAGTTTCATACCAATAAATTAATAGTTGGGGGGAGGGAGAGAAAAAGAGGGAGAAGAGAAAAAACTGACAAAAATAAAGATATAATTATTAGGTATTACAGAAAGGATATGCAAACATGGTCCCAAGGAAAACCCTATTGATACTCAAATTAATTCAATAACAAAAAAATAATTCAATAATAAAATTAGAGACAACCCTCCATTAAACACCTATTCTATTATATAATGGTGGTAACACTACCTTCTTGATAGCTAAGGTGTCCATTTCTGGGAATCACAGTTTAAGAGAGATATTGATAAGCTAGATAATATACACATAATAATAGTAATTATTATTAAAATAAGTATAATATATACATATATCATGTATAAATATATAACATAATAAAGTAATAAATGCAATATGATGTATAATAATGAATAAAAATTAAAAATTACATTAGCTGGCATTTATATAAGACTTTAAGGTTTTGAAGTACTTTACAAATATTATTTCATTTTCTCCTTACTACAACTTTGAGGGGAAGGTACTATTATTATCCCCCTTTTTACAGATAAGGAAACTGAGGCAGGATGAGGTTAAGTGACTTACTCAGGGTCACACAGCCAGAAAATATCTGAGTATAAATTTTAATTCAGGTCTCCTGGTCAACAGCTCAATTCACAATACCACCTAGATGCCAAGGAAGGACAGCTAGGACATCACAGGCCTTTGAATCTATGTCATATGAGGATAGTCTGAAGAAATTAGGAATGCTTAGCCTGGAGAAAAGAAGATTCATGGAAGTCATGGCAGCAATCCTCAAATATCTGAAGGGCTATCATGTAGAGCAAGTATTGTTCACTTCGTATCCAGAGAACGGAGTAGGGAGAAATGGGAGAAAATTGCAAAGAGAAATATTTTGGATTGATGCCTGTCTAGAAAGTTGAGGGGTTCCCTCTTTTTGGTAGCTATGTGACACAGCAGATTGAGCGCTGGACTCCAAGCTAGGCAGAGGAGAGTTCAAATCTAGTCTCAGGTACTTACGGATTGTATGATCTAGGGCAAGTCACTTAATCTCTGACTCACTTTCCTCATCTGTAAAAAGGGATAATCATAGTACCTTTCAAGATTGTGGTAAGGAGAAAATGAGATAATATTTGTAAAGTAATAATGAAATAATAGCACCTCCTTCACAAGGTAGTTGTTAAGGTTCAGATGAGATATTTGTAAAGCACTTTGCAAACCTTGAAAGAAGTATAAAAATGCTATGATTATTATTGGAAGCCTTTAAGCAGAGGTTGAATGACCATTTGCCAACTATATTCTGAGGATACATTTTGGGTTTGGGTTAGATTGGATGGCTATGGTTCTCTTCCATCTGTAAATTCTCTTGAGTCTGTGATTTTGCTAGGCTTGTAGAGTGCTCAGTCTGACAGGTACCACCACACATAGACACACATATATGTGTATGTATGTATATATGTGTATATATCTATATCTACACATATATGCATATATATTTTATTTTATTTTATTTTATTCAATGTAGTTGATTTCCTTTGTAATTCTATACAGTATGTATCCCAAAAAGTGTTACTACAGTTTTAAGCTATTAAAGTTTCATTAAGACTTTTGGAACAATCTGTATTTTGTTATAAATATTTAAAATCATTTTTCTGAGAAGAGGTCCATAAGTTTAACCAGATTGCCAAAGCAGTTTATGATACACAAAAGGCTAAGTACTCCTGCCTTATGGGATGTCCTATTTGGGATGCTAGAAATGAAATGGTCACAACAAATCATTTTATTTGTTTCCATCATGTTTTATTAGTGAGAGGCAGCATGGAATGGTACAAAGACCTAGACCTGGAAATCTTGAAGTTCAATTATCAATATCACCACTTATCAACCATGTGATCTTGGGCAAGCCACAAGGATTCAGAGCCTGATTTTCCTCATCTGTAAAATAGGAATGATGTTACACTACCTACCATACCAGGCTATTGGAAGGAAAGCATTTTGTTTACCTTAAAGCCATATGAAAATCTGAGTTATATTAGGGAACTAATTGCTTCACATTCTTTTTGAAAACCATTCTTGCCAACACTCTCCAAGAATGTAAACACAAAAACAATAAAATGTGAGTTGATTCATTTTTTTATTACAGGGTTCTTGTCTATAGTTAATCAATTCAGACCATGATAGAGACACTATAGTAAAAACAAAAGATACATAAAATGTTAATTTGTATTAGTAGTTTAAGCAGATACATATTTATCCAAGAGGCAGAAAAAATAAATACTGAACTAGCTGACAGCCAGTATAGTCAAGTTTTTGCTCTAGCTTCTTATCAAAATTTAACCTCTGGTTAAAGGAATCTTTTCCTTCTTGTATGGATTTTTTTCTGTTTACTGTAGTCCAGCTAATTGGGTATCATTACATTAAAAAAAATCCTAGGACAGATAACCAATTTTTCTTGCAAATGCTGTGCATTTCAAGGTTTAATGAACATAGTGCATCAGACCTGTGTCTGGGTTTACATTCTGAATTGCATACATTAAGTACAACAATGCCAATCTTTCATTCTCAGCCCTCTCTCTGCCCAATCATACATACACGCTTGCCTGTAAGTTAAAAATCGCTGGCATCCAAAGCTATAAATCCTTTCATATAGTTATGCATTTCTTAATCTTTTTAATTCTTCAGTAAACTCATTTAATCTATAGTCCAGTACTCATTCCTGAACGAGGTTTAATCCTTTACACTACTCAGACAGTTGGCAAGCTCAATCACAAAGGCCTTCATCATTCAAATTCCTCCTCTGAGACAATCATTATCCTCTCTTAAACATAACCTCATGAATTTGGTAAACTATGTGAAGGTCTAATCTGCCCTGTTAGCATGCACCAGCTTCTCTCCTTTAAAACACCAGACAATAATTGGCAATTCCAATTCATGTTCCTCATCTTGCTAAAAAAATTGCAATAAAAGCCAACAATGCAGAATCTCTGAAAGACTGCATCCCAGGATGCTCAATCCATTCTTTTTGGGCTAATTGCCACAGTCAAATCAATAAAGTGGCAATCCGCTTGGATGGCCAGAGTGGCAGAAATAAATGGATCAGCTGTGACTTATCCTGTTCACTTAATGCATTTGCACAAAATCTAAGTGGCCCTTTGGGTAGTAAGCTTAGTGGCTTATTCAGTGTATTAGAATGAGTAACTGGGCTGCAAGTCAGAGTTGAGCTCCAATCCCATTTCTGTCACTAATTAACTGTGTGTGACACTGGTCACACCCTCTCTGTGCCTCAGTTTCCTAATCCATTAGATATGCCTCCATTTCCTAATCCATAAATTTCAGGAGAGAAAACATTTGTAAAGTGCTTAGTACAGTACACAGAACATAATAGGTGTGATATAAATGCTTATTCCTTTTCCTTCCTCTTCAGTGACATTATCTATGTGATCATTTCCAGATCTGAAGTTTTAGGCATTCAGTAGCCTCTCTGCGGTCTATTAAATTCAACAAATATTTCAAAATGCCCACTAAACACTAGGGATACAAACACAAAGAGATATAATGGTCCCTGCTCTCAGGAAGCTTATATTTTTACCAGAAGGTCTTAAAAGACCCCTGAGGAGAAGATGCCATCATGGAAATGAATTATGGGAACAGAGGATAGACTGGTCACATGGCAAGGGCTAGGGATGACAGACAGCTAGAGGGTTCCAGTGATATTCTCTGGATGTCAGGAAACAGTGAGGAAGGACTTCACTACAGTGGGTGAACTTCTTGTGTCAAATTTATGAGAGTACATAGACAACAGTCATACAGAATGAACAATGTCTTTATCACAGGGGAGTAATTTATCAGAGTGGCAAAAGCAGAATCTAATAGAAACAGAGCTAGGGTCTATCCCTTTGGAATCCTGAAAGTTATGTCCAGGAGGCAGCATACTTTTGACATCCAGGATGCTTTTGGAGTGCAGGAGGTACAGGTTTTACCCTTCCCCTGCCAAAATCACCACACAGAGTCTGAGTGGAACAACTGAGCAGCTGCATTATGGGTGGTACTCAGGGGCATTAGCAACTTGGGTCTGAATCCAACACTTCTGAAAAGGAAGGAGGAAGTATTTTCTAGGATTACTAGGTACATGTGTATGTGTCTGGAGTATTGAAGTCAAGGGTAGATAAAAATTAAAACACTATAAACAAACAAAAAATAATTTAAAGCCACAGCCATTACTGAGAAAAAAAGTCACCTTCTTTATTTACTTACAGGAGGTCCTGGTGGTCCTGGTTTTCCAGGGGGCCCTGTTTTGCCTCGCCTTCCCTTTAAACAAAAAAAAAGAAATGCAAATCACAAATGTTACAGTTCTGGTTTATTTAAGATAAGACCATTTTTTCAAACAGGTTTATGACAGCATAAGTTAACCAAGATCAAAATCTTTCTAAATCTACACAACTCTATGTGACTGATTACACCATCAATTAGTCCTAAATGCCACAGGCTAGTTCTTCATAATGATGCTAAGCAATATCTTTGTATCATATTAATTTTTATTGGCAACTTCCACTCTCTGTCCTGCTGGTTAAAGGTATCTGCAAGATGACCTAATAATAAATTTCATTGCATCTGATAGTGCTATCATTTGGAACTCAACAGTGGCTGTGTTGATCATCCTAACCCATTAAACAATGACAGTGGCATATTGTATATTAACCAACTTTTAAAAAAAATCTCAGATTATTTCCAGCTATTCATTTGTGAGGTGAAGTGTCTGTTCTTTGCATTTTGGTCTTTTTATTTTTTTTAATTTTTTTTTTTTAAGCAATTGGGGTTAAGTAACTTGCTCAAGGTTACACGGCTAGTCATTTGATTTATGCGTGGGTGCTCATTTTCTGAGGCCGGATCTGATCTCAGGTCATCCAAACTCCGAGGCCGGCACTCTTACTCACTGCGCCACCTAGCCGCCCCTTTAGGGCAATTGGGGTTAAGTAACTTGCCCAAGGTTACACGGCTAGGTTTTTGTTTGTGCGGATTAAGTGTCGGAGGCCGGCTCCGAACTCAGGTCCTTCTGATTCCAGGGCCGGCGCTCTATTCACTGCGCCACCTAGCCGCCCCGGTCTTTTTATTTTTTAAAAAATATTTTATTTTCAATTTACAGAACAAGGCAAGCATTCCCATAAAAAAGCAATCCCATAAAAATGATTACACATGAAACTGCAAATCTACCACATACAACAGACAGACAACAAAGTTATCATGTGAATTTCTTTTTTTCTCCCCTTTCTAAAGTTATCTGTTAACTGATTTAGTTCACAGAACCAGGAAGTTATGAAATGTCAAAGTAGAAAGAAACCTTTTGGGCTATGGATCATCCCATGCCTCCCAAAGAAGCCCTACTACAACAGACAACCCATTCCTTCTTAAAAATCTCCAGTGATGGGGAACTGCTACCTATGAAGGCAACCTAGTCTACTTTGGGGTAATTTTAATTGTTTGAAAGATTTTCCTTATATCCTGCCTAAAATCACCTCTTTTAAATTCCTAACTATTGCTTTTAGTTTTCCTTTTATCCCTCTTCCAGAAGACAACCTTTTGAATATGTGGAGACAATGGTCATGTCTTCCTATATTATCTCTTTCCCAGTCTACACATGGCTAGGTCCTTCAACAAATCCTCATAAAACATGAGCTTGAAACCCTTTATCACTCTATCTGCCCTCTGATGGATTCTTTTCAGTTTACCAATGTCAATTCTGAAATGCAATGCCTGGAATGGAACACAGTACCACAGATGTGGTCTGACAAAAGCAAAGTACTACAGGGCTAAAATCTTATTCTCAGAATCTCTGCTTCTTCATGCAGGTCAAGATCATCTTTTCTTTCTGGCTGCCATAAAACATGGTTGACTTGTTTTGATCTTGCACTCCACTAAAACTACAAGATCTTCTTCAGGCAGACTGCTTTCAAACCATGCCTTGCAATCTTGCACTGGTGACATAGATTCTGGAACTCGAGTTTAAGACAAAAATATGAAAAATTTCCTGTATTAAATTTCATCTTATTAGAGTCCAACCAAAGATAAGGTCTATCTTTTTAGATATTTAGTCACAGTGGACAGAGTGTTCAACTTGGAGTCAGGAAAAGCAGAATTCAAATCAATCATCAGACACTTACAGTGTGATCTTGGGCAAATCACTTAATCTTCATCTACCTTAGTTTCCTTTACTGTACAGTGAGAATAATAATAGCTCCTAAGTCCCAAGGTCATGAGGATCAAATGAGATGATATTTATAGAGTGTTTAGAACAGTGCCTGGCATATAGTAGGTGCTATATAAATACTTATTCCCTACTAATTAAAACATGAGCTGAGTTTGACAGTTCATATATCATCTCCTGCTTCTGCAAAGAAGATTGGGAGATCTTGCTACAGTTTAACTGTCACTATTAAGAAAAGGCATCCTATACTGCTAGATAGCTGAAAATAATCTGAGATTTAAAAAGAAGTTGGTTAATATACAATGTGCCACTGTCATTGTTGGGTTAGGATGATCAACACAGTCATTGTTGAGTTCCAAATGACAGCACTATCAGATACAATGGCATTTATCATTAGATCATCTTGCAGATACATTTAAGCCACAACAGGGAGGGTGGAGGTTGCTGATAAAAATTAATATCATGCAAAGATACTGCTTAGCATCATTATGAAGAACTAGCCTTTAGCATTTAGAACCTTATATCACCAATATGAAAGTGATGATATGAGGCTAAGACTTTGATAGAAGATTGGCTTTCTTGTCATCTAGAAGGCTGAACCTAGCAGCAAAAAGACCTGAGTTCAAAAAGACCTGAGTTCAACTCCAACCTCAGATACTAATTATGTGTATGACCTTGGGCAAGTCACTTAACCTCTGCTCATTTTCCTCTTCTCTAAAATGGATTTAATAAAAGCACCTACATTCCAGGGTTGTTGTGAAGATAAAATAAGATAATAAATGTAAAATTCCTTAGAAACCTTAAGGCACCATAGAAATGCTACCTATTTTACTGTTATTCCTGGCTCATGACTACAGTAATTATTTTATGCTGTTTCAGTATGTAGAGGGAGAAGATTAGCTATGATTTCATATATTCTTCCTCATATAAATCTAGTCCTAGGAGCTGTTCTTCAGGGCAGAAGATGTAAACAAGCATTAGGATGAGTACACATTTCAATATTAGGAATCCTTAAAACTAGACCCACAAATAAAATCCATTATGGTGTCTGAGGTCGCACATTTCCTAAAACTCAATATATTGGCTCTTTTTGTAAACAAAAAGCAATTAGTCCCCCGTGGGGCCTAATCAATGATAAAACT
Source organism: Gymnobelideus leadbeateri (assembly GCA_011680675.1). Classification (NCBI taxonomy): domain Eukaryota; kingdom Metazoa; phylum Chordata; class Mammalia; order Diprotodontia; family Petauridae; genus Gymnobelideus; species Gymnobelideus leadbeateri. Next base: position 1,040,998 of record WOXC01009202.1, read on the forward strand.
TTATTTAGCATTAGAAAGTACTATAATTTATTAATTCACAAACACACAAAGCTTAGAGGCGAAATCAATGATAGCTGAGGGTGTGATTTACTCGTTCTGCAGGAAAGAAGTCACTATTTGGGTTTGGTAAGTTCATATTAAAGGTCCAGCTTTTCTTTATCCTTACTCCAAAGCAAGCATCTACACCGATTTGGGAGGAAAGGGGTAAAAATTAGGCAGATCATTCATCTAATTTTACCACAGTGATCATTCTTAAAATTAATCAAATCAGAGTGACTGGTCCATGTTTCATAAGACACAGAGAAATAAAGCATTCACAAGTCAGCATTTGCATTACCAGGCATCCAAATCAAATGATACTTGTCATTGTCCTGAATTACACAATCACTTAAGTCTCTTTTACAAATAGTGTGTAGTGATGTGTGCATGTGTGTTTATGTGTATCTCCTTACTCCCTCTGACTCGTCCCACTCTTAGTGTTTTGAGTAATTTCCCAAAGCAAGATTCCTCTCTTCACATTCCCCTCCACCCCCACCATCCAGAAAGAATAGCATAGAAAACTTATGGTACTCTGAGGACGACTTCCTCCCCTCTGCCTCTTGGGATCACATCTCTACCCCCAAACCAGGTGCAAGGATTGTTAGTTATGACTGCATGTACTTATCTTTAAAAGTAAATTGTCATTCCTGGACATTTAAACATTGTAATCCAAGTGGATTCAAATTATCAAAATAATGTTTATTTTGTAGGATTTTTTTTGTTTTATTTGATGTACATAATATGAAAATGTTTATTTGAGCTTTATGTGTGAAATTAGAGGCAGCCTCTGATTTATGAACAAGCTGTGTTCCCAGAGGTAATTTGTGTGTTGGTTGTTTGACACTTGGATACCTTTTCTCATAGAAACAATGCTATTAGGAATTCAGGACAGTCTCAAATCCTATTTAATCTGTACTGTATCTGAAGCATAGGGCTGCATTAACAATATTCACTGTGAAGCAAATCACCACTTTAAATAGTGTTCCTATGGGAAAATGTGTTTGGATGTCGGCTGTAACACATCTCCTACTGCAGCTTTCCAGTGGGGCTGGAGAATTTCCCATCATTTTACCCCAGGCAATAACTATGTGTGACCTCCCCTAGCTTCAAACTTCTGGCAATATATTTCATGACTTCAGGGAGAGGTTCCATTGGTAAGGGGAGAAGAAAGTAGGGGAAGCAAGTGTTGGGGTAATGTTGGGGATAGGGAAGAACTGAGGGAATGAGGCAATGTTTCTCCACTCCCTTTCTTTTTGTCATACTCTAAAGGTTTGCTACTTTTCTCAAAGAATCCCTACTTTCCTTCAAAGCACAGCTCAGGAACAACTTCCTATATGAAGCTTTTCTTAAGTCCAGTCATTAGCCAACTACTACATATGAATTCTCTCTCTTCTCTCTTCTCTCTCCCCTCCTCTCCTCTCCTCTCCTCTGTCTCCCCCCCTCCCCTCCTTTCCTCTCCTCCTCTCCTCCCTCCCCTCCCCCTCCTCTCCTCTTCTCTCCTCTCCTCTTCTCTCCTCTCCTCTCCTCTCCTCTCCTCTCCTCTCCTCTTCTCTCCTCTCCTCTCCTCTCCTCTCCTCTCCTCTCCTCTCCTCTCCTCTCCTCTCTGTTTCCCCTCCCCTCCCCTCCCATCCCCTACCCTCCTCTCCTCCTCTCCTCTCCTATCTGTCTCCCCTCCCTCCCTCCTCTCCTCTCCTCTCTGTGTCTTCTCCCCTCCCTCCCCTCCTCTCCTCTCTGTCTCCCCTCCCTTCCCCTCCCCTGCCCTCCCCTCCCTCCCCCTCTTCTCCTCTCCTCCCCCTCTCCCCTCCTCTCCTCTCCTCTCCGTCTCTCTCTCTCTCCTTCCCCCCTTTCTCACTCTCCTTTCTTCTCTTCTCACTCAGTCTCTATCTCTCTCCCACACAGTCTCTATTTCTCTCTCTGTCTCTCTCTTTGCATTATATTTTGAAGTTTTACTTGTGTATATCTTGTATACCTCCAATAGCACGATCAGGCTCTATAAAACCTATCACACTCTGGCTTAAGTTACTGTCTCCTTTACATTCATTCTATGTTCCTGCCAGACTGCACTTGCTGCTCATGTCTCTGTGCCTCATTTCTTTTAAATCTCAGTCTCAGTGCCACCATAGGAAAACTATCTTAATTATCCCTACCAGCCCCCAGTTACTAGTTCCTTACACAAGCCCTCACCCAAAAGTCTTTGTATCTACTTTGCATATATTTTCCGTATCCTAGTATGTGTCCTGTTAGACTTCCTAATAGCATGTAAGCACCTTGAGGGAAGGGGCTATTACTGACTGAGGGCAAATTTCATTTTTGTCCTAGTACCCCTGTTGCATGATACAATGCCTAACACTAAATTGAATTGAATTTCCTTTAGAATATCAGCATTAACTGCTTCTGGCCAGTTTCTTTCCTTCCCTGCCCCATGGTAGAACAGAATGAAGCCTTGCAGCTATATCCTCCCATCTTTGAAGTAAGAATGCAGACTTTGGGGAATAGCCTAAGGTTTTTTGTTTGTTTTTTAGTAAAAATGAGAAGCATGCAGTAGTTAAAATGGTTGCCTTCTATCCCTGCCTTTCATCTATTTTATTTATGTACACATACACACATATGTATATATATATATATATATATATATTCCAATTACATGTAAAAACAATTTTAACATTTTAATTTTTAACAATTTTTAACCTTTAACATTAATTCAGATTTTTGAATTCTAAATTCTCTCCCTCCTTCCCTCAGTCCCCTGCTCTCTCAGTTAGGAGGCAAGAAATTTGATATTGGTTATATATGTGCAGTCATGTAAACACAATTCCATATTAGTCATGTTGTGAAATAAAACACAGATTTTTAAAAATGAGAAAAATAAAGTAAAAAAATATGCTTAGATTGCATTCAAATTCCATTAGTTCTCTCTTAGGAAGAGGGCAGCATTTTTCATCTTAAATCCTTTGGAATTATCTGGTCTCATTGTATTGCTAAGAAGAGGTAAGGCATTCACCATTGATCATCATACAATATTGCTGCTACTGTGTACACGCTTCTCCTGGTTCTACTCATTTCACATCAGTTCATGTAAGTCTCCAGATTTTTCTGAAATCATCTTGCTCATCATTTTTATAGCATGATAGATATTTTTTTTTGGAGGGGAGAGGGCAGGGCAATTGGGGTTAAGTGACTTGCCCAAGGTCACATGACTAGTTTTTGTGTTAAGTGTCTGAGGCCGAATTTGAACTCAGGTCCTCCTGACTCCAGTGCTGGTACTCTATTCACTGTGTCACCTAGCTGCTCTAGCACAACTTATTTATCAGCTCACCAACTGATAGGCATCCCCTAAATTTCCAATTCTTTACCACCACAAAAAGAACTATAAATATTTTTGTACATGTAGATTCTTTCCCTTTTTAAAGAAAATCTCTTTGGTATACAGATATAGTAGTTATATCGCTGAGTCAAAAGTTATGTCCAGTTTCATAGCCCTTTGGGTATAGTTCCAAATTGCTCTCCAGAATAGTTGGATCCATTCACAACTCCACCAACAGTGCTTTACTGTCCCAATTTTCCCATATCCCCACCAACATTTCTCATTTTTATTTTCTGTCATTTTAGTCAATCTAGAGTGAGTTGGTACTTTATAGTTTTTTTTTTTGCATTTCTCTAATCAATAGTGATTTAGAGCATAGTATACCTCTAAAGACATTGCTCCTTCAAAACCATCAGTGGCTTCTTAATGCCTACTGAGTTAAGTTTGACTCGTTTTCTCCCCATCCCCCCAATCTACCTTTCTAATATTGCTTCGTGCCATTTTCTTTTCTTTATCTTTACTTTTTCCTTCCTTCCTTCCTTCCTTTCTTTCTTTCTTCCTTTCTTTTTTCTTTCTTTCTTTCTTTCTTTCTTTCTTTCTTTCTTTCTTTCTTTCTTTCTTTCTTTCTTCCTTCCTTCCTTTCTTTCTTCCTTTCTTTTTTCTTTCTTTCTTTCTTTCTTTCTTTCTTTCTTTCTTTCTTTCTTTCTTTTTTCTTTCTTTCTTCCTTCCTTCCTTCCTTCCTTCCTTTCTTTCTTTCTTTCTTTCTTTCTTTCTTCCTTTCTTCCTTCCTTCCTTTCTTTCTTCCTTCCTTCCTTCCTTCCTTTCTTTCTTTCTTTCTTTCTTTCTTCCTTCCTTCCTTCCTTCCTTCCTTCCTTCCTTCCTTCCTTTCTTTCTTTCTTTCTTTCCTTCCTTCCTTCCTTCCTTTCTCTCTGTTAAGTAACTTGCCTGAGGTCATGCAGATAGTGTCTGAGGTCATATTTGAACTCAGATCCTCCTGACTCCAGGACTTGTGCACTATCTATTGTGCTATCTAGCTGCTCCACTTTTGCCATACACATGCTCAAAGCTGGACTACTTTCTGTCCCCCAAATATACCATCAATGTCATATATATAATCTTTCATGAACCTAGAGGTAGGTATAGATAAGAGATATTGAAATGATAGTCAATCCAGTAAGCATTTGTTAAGCATCAACTAAATGCCAGCACTTTACTAAACACTAGGGATATAAAGAAAGGAAAAATAAACAAATGAAAGGGAAAAAAAATAAAGTCCTAGCTCTTAGGAAGTTTCACAGTGTAATGAAGGAAACAACATGCAAAGAACTTTGTACAAACTAGAAATCTACAGGATCAATTGGAGATAATCTCAGAGAGAAAACACTAAGAATAAAGGGGAGAGGGAAAGACTTCTTGCAGAATGTGGAACTTTCACTGAGACTTGAGAGAAATCAAAACGTAGAGGGAGAGTTCTAGGTATGGGGGACAGCCAGGGAAAATTCTCCAAATTGGAAGATGGAACGTTGTGTTTGAGGTACAGCAAGCTAAAGTCAACAGCCCTCCAAGGCCCAACCTTGCTGCCCAACACTGCTCCTTCCCACAAATGCCTGCTGGTTTTTTGTTTATTCTCTAAAATTTGATTCAAATGCTATCTCCTTCATAAAGCCTTACTGTATTCTCCTGGTCAATCCCCATCTTGGACATTACAGGGCAATTTGATCTTCATCTTAAATGCACTAGTCTTTACTTGAGAGAAAAGGTTGGGAAGAATTTTAGAAATTATCTAGTCTACCTTCCTCATTTTGCAAATAAGAAAGCTAAGGACCAAAGCCAGGGTAGTAAGTAGCAAGGACAGAATTCACATTGAACTTCTCTCATTTCAAAGTCAATTCTCTTTCTTCTACAATTATAGTGACCTATGTAATCACCATTTTCTTCTACTAGACTGACTGATTTATGAATACAAGGACCATGTTTAAATTCTCTAACAGAACCAGTATTGAGCATAATGCTTTGCACACAGTAGGTACCTAAAAAGTGTTTGATGAATTGAATTTTTGAGTCATTCCCTTATTTTTCTTTTTCTCATTTGCCATCGACATTTTTGCCACTCTAAGCACCCTTGACTAGCATAGGAATGAGGTGAGAAGTGAGGACTAGAGTTAGGCAAAGTGGAATATAGGCAGTGGTGTGTTCTGGAACAGAGATGGAGAAAGGAATTTGAAAAGAGGGAGAGAAATGCCCTTTAAAAAGCTGGAAGGGCAGGGGTGGCTAAGTGGTATAGTGGATAGAGAGCACTGGCCCTGGAGTCAGGAGGACCTGAGTTCAAATCCAGCCTCAGACACTTAACACTTAATAGCTGTGTGACTTCAGGCAGGTCACTTAACCCCAATTGCCCTGCCTTCCCTCCTCCAAAAAGTAAAAAAAATCCAAAAAACAAAAAAAATAAAAAAAACCTGGAAGGGAGGAGAAATTCCTGTGCTCAATTTGCTGAAGCAATTCCTGGGTCGTCATTTGTAGATGAGATGCATTATAAATCAGATGTTCATTAATTAGGAATTACTTGTATGTATATCTCATATACATATATGTATACATATACATTTACTTTCATCCATATCTCAGAATGAATGAAAGTAAAACTTTTGCAGCATTTTGATAAGTGTGTTAATCTAGAACACTTTCATAGGGATTAGAATATTATATATATATATATATGTATATGTACATATATACATATACACATGTATACATTTACGATCCAAGGTAAGTCCTGGGAAGCTTAGAAATGTTTATGTTAATTATATTCTGTTGGCCTAACTTTGTATGTAGTAGTCATGACAACCATTATTTTCCCTATAATGGAGTTGGAGATTATCAGATTATAATATAGATATCTGGCTATTAAATTTGATGGAAAACTTTAATTAAGTGTTTAGAAAGGGCTAAAGAACAATTCTAAACAATACAATCCTTTAGTCTTTCCATATCCTGTCAAGATCACTTTTTACCTATCCCAGAACAATAGGGCTTCCTAAGTAAGAGAACTAGGCTAAAGTTTGCAAGGAAGTGACTAATTTTTAACACAATCATGTTTGGACTTAGAGAAAAGTGTTTTTGCTAGGACATATTAGTGGAATATTTAAATAATATTAAATAATATTTTATAAGTTTTAAAAATTACATGGTAAATGTGAACTTCCTAAAATGATAATCAGTTACCAATTATTGACTTGATACATGGATGACTGATCAAAGTTGTATTTTTCTTTTTTCTCTTCTAAGTCAGAGGAGGGAGGGTAGGCAAGAAGGGGAAAAATGAATGCTTGCTTATTGAAAATAAAAATAAATTTTAAAAAAGGACTTGAGTTCAAATTTTGCCTGAGACACTACCTGTGTGATCCTGGGAAATCACTTAATCCATCTGAGCCACAATTTCTTTATTTGTAAAATGAGAATAACAATAATATCTACCTCATAGGATTATTGGAAAGATTAAATAAGATAACATTTCTAAAGCATTTGGCACTCCTTAAAGAATTATATTAATACTACCTAATATTCTTGTTATCAAGATCAAATAAGCCAATTTATGAAAAATGCTTTGCAATCCTTAAAATGTTGGCTTCCTTTCTAGAACTCTTCCTAGGACTCCTTCCATTGTTACTACTTATTAATTATGCAGAACCCACAAATTTTACTACTAGCCAAAACATTATTCTGTATGTAAATTTGCTACAATAAAAAGAACTTATGTGGCACATGGCCAAAAAAAGGCCAATTAAAATAAATTATGGATTATCTCATGGTTTGCATTATGTGCACCACTATTCTTCTCCATTATTGCGGGGTTGGGAGAGAGTGGCAATAAAGAATTAATTTATATATCACTGATATTCCAGTACTGAAACCTGACAAACTTTTGGGCGTCTAAAATAATGGAGGTGGGAAAATGTAATACTTCATTCCTTTGTGGGTAGTGAAGATATCAAAGATTTTCTAATACAGCTATTGGCTTTTGTGTGTGTTTACATGAGTAAGTGAGGACGAGTCATTGAAGAGAGTTTGAATAATGTAGATTATCAATTTGTATAATTTCATCTAAGACTGAAAACAATACCAACACAGGTTTTTTCCTCAATTTTTTGCTCAAATTATCTAATTATCTTATCTCTCTAATTCACTTTGCCTATGTAGACACAGTTAAAAAGTCATGAAAGGATGATACAATTAGTCCAACAGAACAAAAAAGTCTATTTAAATAAATAATAGCAAAGAAATTTCAACAGTAAAAATGACCTAATCATCACAGAATGACTTGTAGCATACCCTTAAATTGGAAACTTGATCCATAAGCATTCAGTATTCTCACAGGTTGTTGTTGTGTTTGTCCTTTGTTTTTGAAGACGACCATGGCATCAGGGAAATGGTGACATGACTTGCACTTGACTTTTATTTGAGTGAAGGAAGGCTCTGCAAGGTCACCAGCCTCGCTTTCTCCTCCAGAGCCATCTGGATCCAGTGACCAGATATTCATCAGGATGACTGGAGATGACCCAGGATGCAATGGGAGACCCTGGTCCTTTTAGGCTAAGGCCTTTTCAGGTACTCACTTAGAGTGAGGTAATGCCCATTCAGTGAACAGTCCTCTTTAAGAAGTGAATCAAGGGATGACCCCTTTAATTAGAAAATAAGAAAAAAATAAAGCTTGGAGGGGAAGACCCTCAAGGTTGCTGTTCCAAAGAGAAACAGTTACCATTGACATTGACATTTCATTTGGAGGATCCAAAATACAGTCATTAAGTGGAGCTTGGGCAGGAACCTATTGTGGTTCAATCTATGAGCTTCAGAGTGAACTGGGTTTAAGGTTTTGTGAAAGAAGAAAGAAGGAAAGAAAGAAAGAAAGAAAGAAAGAAAGAAAGAAAGAAAGAAAGAAAGAAAGAAAGAAAGAAAGAAAGAAAGGAAGGAAGGAAGGAAGGAAGGAAGGAAGGAACCTAGCCAGTAAACCCCAAGTTAAGGGGGCAGCTTCTGACCATCAAAATTCTAAGAGCTTGGAGAAGTGAAGAATGCCAATAACAGATGACTTGCTGATCTGGCAAAAATGTTTTTATTATTATTATTATTATGATGATGATGATGAAAATGTTGGAGTAACAATTTGACTTAAATGAAGTTTTGTATTCAAGGTCAAAACTGGTAAAATGATATGCCTGCTTGAGCAGTCTTTCTAAAATGACTAGGTTTCACCAAAACAGCTGACTCTTTTCAAATACTTAACTGCTCTTGAGTGATTCTGTGTGTGTGTGTGTGTATGTATGTGTGTGTACACTTGTGCATCAGCTCAGTCTAAACAAGGTATCACGAAAATGTCAGCTGAGATTGACACCACCATCTGTGAATGAGGAGTTAATTGCACAAGAAAACATTACAAAATACCTTGGGAGTTGAAACTCTCTCTCTCTCTTTCTCTCTCTCTCTCTCTCTCTCTCTCTCTCTCTCTCTCTCTCTCTCTCTCTCTCTCTCTCTCTCTCTCTCTCTCTCTCTTTCCCTCCCTCCCACAGTATGAACAGAAGTAAGATTTATGTCTGGTGTAAATAAGCTGGTAAAAGCATCTTTGGAAAGCAATGGTATAAAAATGGGAGTGGAATATTTGTTTTTCTACAGAAAACATTAGTAATCACACCATTGTTGTTGTTTAATTGTGTCTGATTCTTCATGGTCCCATTTGGGGTTTTCTTTGGCAAAGATACTGGAGGAGTTTGCCCTTTCCTTCTCCATCTCATTTTATAGATGAAGAAATTCAGGAAATAGGGTTAAGGGACTAGCCCAGGGTTATACAGCTAATACCTGTCTGAAGCCATATTTGAATTTAGGTCTTCCCAATTCCAACCCCAGTGCTTTACCCATTGTGCCACCTTCTACCCCTCATCATGCCATTAACCCTATTTTATTCCATATTATATATATTTTAAAATATGATAATAATATTAATGCCTCAGACATAAGGCCAAATATCCTATATAGCAGACCAATTTCTCATGCTTGTTAAGAGTCAGATGAACAAATATAACAACTAAATTCAATTCCAACAACATTTGTTAACTACTTGCTACATGTCAGACATTCTGCTTGGCACTGGGGGTACAAAAATGAAAAATTACATAGCTCTGTAAATTATTCTGACAATAGCTTACAGAATGGATTATAAGGGGGAGAAAATGAGAGTGGAAAGACATGTGAAGAGGTTACTGCATTAGTCCAGGTGGTTGGTAATCAGGAACTGTATGAGGGTCATGACAATGGAAGAGAGAAAAAAGAGATATGAGGGATACTTCAGTTTTGGAGCTGACAAGATGTATGAACTAACTGAATTCTAGAAGCAGCCCAATGGATTGCCTTTACAACTCAAAAATAAGCATTAGTAGTATGTAAACTTAATATTCATTCACTCTTGTAATCTCATTAGGGAAATTAATACATTTTTCAATTCAGTACAGCTAGAAATCAGGATTTGTTAAAACTGTATGAAAAGGAAATGATAAGACCTTCCTTAATTTAATTGTAAGAGTTATATAGCGCTTGGCAGTTTTCAAAATGTTTTTCTCACAATATTTCTGTCAGGCAGGTTGTATAAATATTTATATTCCTACATCATAGATGAGAAAACTGAAGCTCAGTGAGATTAAATGACTCTCCCAAGATAAAAAAAAAAAAGATTGGAACCAAATTCTTTGGAAACCAAGTCCGGCAAATGATATTTCAGAAAGATTTGATTCTTTTCAATAAATTGCACTATCATCCAAAACTACTTGGAAAGCCCCCCAATATCAATTTTGAAACTTCCACTATAAACTATTCTTCAGCTTCTTTTTCATGATTTCTTTTTGCCCCTTCCTAATGATATTCACCAAAGGCAGAAAATCTTATCAAAGCATGCTGTTTTTACTACTGCCAAAGCTTCTAAGGTTGGGCATTAAATCAGAATAACAGAGTTTGAGAGATAAAAGGAAGAAACCTAAGTGGCCCTCTCATCTAATCCATACACAAAAGTATCCTCACTATGTAGCCAATAAGTGGTCATCATTCAGTCATTGCTTAAAGACTTCCAAGGAGGGGCAACCCACAACTCCTCAAGGCATCTCATTCCACATTTGGTTAGATCTCCAATCATTCTTATGAATATCTGGTCACTCCATCCAGATGGCTCTGGAGGAGAAAATGAGGCTGGTGTACTTGCACAGTCCTCCCTCACTCAAATCAAAGTCAACTGCAAGTCATGTCATTGTTTCCCTGATGCCCTGGTCCTCTTTGAGAATGAAGGACAAACAGAAGATATAATTGACAGAAAGTTTTTTCCTGATATTAAATTGTCCTCTATGCACAGTCGTTTGCCTTCTGGGGCCAAAGAAAAAAAAGTTTAATGACTCTCCCCCACAAAGACCCTTCAGATATTGTGAACTTATGGGTGTCTCAACTGCTATTCTCTTTCCTTCTTTTTAGATACTGTATATGGTATCTAACTTAAGAGATATACATATGCAGTCTTCTTTTTTATCTGTTTTAGTTTAAAGCCCTGTTGGCTAGATTTGCATGATATCTGGCAAGGATCCCTTTGTTCACTGTACTCCATCTCTAGGCAGGAATCTGTCATCATATTTTAAGCTATAATCCAGAAATCAAAATCCCATTTTCAGACACTATATATTTTTAGCCAGCTGTTATTTTCCAAGCTAATTGTGCTCTTTTGTGCCCCTTGTCTTCAAAGAGAAGAGAAAGGAAAATAGTCTTTGCTCCTATGGAATTCAGGCTCCTGATCAAGACAAAAATCTTTAGCAACATTTTTATGTTCCTTCTGGTAGTATTATTTGTGTCCACATAAATGACCATAACTGGATAGGTGTCATCGATTTTGATAAGACAATAGGACTCTTCATTGCTGCTATCAGGTCGACAAGTTTCTACTTCAGTGTCTCTGAACGGGAAATCACCATTCTTCCTTTTCTAATCCTTACTGGATGATCTCTGATCTGAAATCCACTCTCTACTATCTCCATGTCCATTATACTTTCTCCAGATTTTTTGTATGAGTTTTAAAATCCCTAGCTTTTCTTCTAGTATGTTGGGAAGCACTCTGTTCCTACTTCCAATTGATTCCTACTTCCAATTGGAGTGCATTCAGAGAGTGCAAGCCAACTTAAATGCTAGCCAAAGTTTAGCACAATTTGTAAGGTAAAGTAGTTGCAAAATTCATGATAAATAGTACATTTGAAAATTCAGTAGAACTCATTTGGGAATATCCCTTTTGGACTGTCTGTGCTACTGGGTCTCTCCATTATTGAATATAATGAAGTCTTTATTGCCTAAACAGTCCCCCTATTCACATGTCCATTATATTTATTAAATTACATTTAATATTGATGTCTATGAACATAATACCTACTGTGCTCTAATATCCACCTGTTTCTTATTTTTTTAATTGAAAGAGGAATCATTCAAGCAATTGTGCTGATTAACTTTAATATTTATCATAAAGTACATGATTAATAAATGTTTAAGATATAAGCAAACTGTATTATACAGGGAATCCTACAAGGCATATAAAAGGAAATTAATAATTTAATGAACTTGTACTCAAGAGAAAAAAATGTTCTTGAAACATGTCAGGATAAATTTTCAAGGGAGAGGTCTAATTAGTAGTGTCTGAAGCGTATGTCATCACATTTTGAAAACAGGAACTAGTCCCTGTGGAGAGAAGGGTAAGTCGAATTTTAAAGCCTTAACTACTCAAGTTAATATGTATGATTAATGAGCAGTATGTCAGCCGACTGGCCCAGCTCAAATGAAAGACTTTGTGATTAAAAAAAAGAATTAAAAGGATGTGCTTATATGCATTGATGCATGGTAACACCATGATTACAAAAAAGAAAGGACAGTTTATATACTTCTGGTTGGGATGATCAAGCCAAAATCAAGAACTCATATTCTTCACTAGGAAACGTTCCCTCTACTTGGAGATATTTCCTGATTCTGTGCCAAAGCTACAGGGGCCAAATTTTCCTTCCTATCTTTAATGGATGTGCTACATGACTGAAGTCCCACTCATTTACAAGTGACTGTGGTGGGAAACTAATGAAAGAAACGAACCCCACATGACAGAATGTGGTTGGAAATTATAATGAAAAGAAAATGTAAGTCTGAGAAATCTAAACTATAGAGTTTCCTTCATGAAGCAAAGACAAGATATCTAATCTGGTGATTGGAGATAATTACCTAGAAGAAACATATTTTACTTTTTTTGGGGGGGGCAATTGGGGTTAAGTAACTTGCCCAAGGTCACACGGCTAGGTTTTTGTTTGTGTGTGCGTTAAGTGTCTGAGGTCGGATCAGAACTCAGGTCCTTCTGACTCCAGGGCCGACTCTCTACTCACTGCGCCACCTAGCCACCCCCAAGAAACATATTTTAAATGGTAAAGGATCTATGAATCTGATGGACATCAAAGTTTCCTGATATGATGGGAAATTTTAATATAATTTTCAAATATTATATAATAAAGACTCATGTATTTAGAAACGTTTAGATGACTGACGAAATTTCATTAGGTTGTGTTCTACTCTTCCCTCCACTCCCACACAAAATATTTATTCAATTCTTTAAGCTCATTGATAACCAGTAGGTTATCAACAAAATAGCTAATTCCCATGAATTCCCATGAAACAACTCAAATCTAAGTTTTTTGGAACCAATTAGAAATTAACTTCTAATAAAGAGAACTAGATATTCTGCTACCTAGTGACCTTAGCATAATGCCTGGCACACAGCAAGCACTACATAAATGCTATTTCCATTCCACTTAGTGACTAGCAATAACTAATAATAGGAGCTCAGAGCAGAAAATATAGCAAAGTCTCCAAAAAACACATTAAATTAACAAGTCCAGGAAATGCGAGGTACCCCCTTGTCACATATGCTCTCTAAACTTAAGCCAACTTTTCCTTGGATTCTATATGTATTGTGGGAGACTATGACAGAATTCTGGAGGGATATTTTATACCAACTGTTCTTACTCTAAATATAGCCCCTTTTCTAAAACATGAATCTAACTAACTAGTTGATAATAATGATCTAAAGCTCACAAGTGGGCACTTGTGAGTTAGAGTGCTAGTAAAGCAACTTCCAACTACTTGGGGCTATCTCTAGCACCCTAAGAGGATATAGTAGCTATACTCTGGGAAAATGACATCAATGTAAATGGAACTTGTGTTTTTCACCTAAGAGCATGTGCTATACAAATATGAAGTTGTCTATATCTTAACAACAAGAAACAGTTGCTTATCAATATGGGAGTAATTAATAAATTAGATAGATGCCTAATAAGTCTATTGATTAATTAGAGTGAAGGTTAAAATCAACATCAAATTAGAAGAAAGCAGAAAGAATGAAGAGAAGACTGACTTCAATTACAATAATTCAAGCCTCACCTATTCATATGAGGAAATGATGATGCAAAATGGATAATGGAGAAAGGAAGATATATCTATATGTACTATTACTATTTATTACAGAAGCTTAACTGATATAAAGAAAAAAGTTAAAACATTAAAAAAAAACACATCAGTCAGTAAACACTTGTTCTCTTTTGCAGGATGAACATTGCAGTCACAGGCAGCACCAGTTTAGAATATAAATTCATTTGAAAAATAAAAGTATGTTACAGAGAGGAAGGTAAAAGATTATTGAGTAACGCCATATAACAATACAGCCCAAAGCAGAGGATACTCAACTAAGAAAAATCATCCCAAGAGTATTTATAGATGAAGAAGAATAAACAAATAAAGGAACATATCTTTTACCATTTCTTCAGCAAAATAGCATCATTGATGACAGTGGAATTACCACATTTAGAATCTAAATACAGTATTTATGTCCCCAACATGCTATAAGAAGAAGTGAAAATGACACTAATGCAGACAAAGATGGGAAGAATAATTGAGTTTGACTAAATACAAAGAGAAGAATTCATGCCAGAAGTATTATAACTTTGAATCATTGAGGAATTAACTGTCAAGATATCTGAAAGAGGGGAAGATATCAAAAGAATCTAGAAAAATCACAGATGTTGTAGAGGCCAAAAAAGGAGACCAAGAGGATATCAGTAACTACTAACATTTGCTTACTTTCTCATCTCTATAAAATCTTTATGAGAATAATTGTCAAATGTTGTGGTGTTATCTTTAGTGAAAGTATAAGAACTGACATGCTACCTTTTGGTATAGCAATACAACTGCTAGATCTATATACCAAAGACATCCAACAAAAGGGAAAGGACCTATTTGTACAAAACTATTTATAGCAGCTCTTTTTGTGGTAGCTAAGAAATATCGAAGGGATGCCCATCAATTGGGGAATGGCTCAATAATCTGTGGTATGTAATTGTAATGGAATGTTATTGTGCTATAATAAGCAACAAGCAGGATGACTTCAGAAAAACCTGGAAAGACTTACATGAACTGATGTATAATGAAATGAATAGAATCAGGAGAACATTGTACACAGCAACAGCAATATTGTTCAGTGAAGAACTGTGAATGACTTGGCTATTTTTAGCAATACAATGATCCAAGACAATGCCAAAGTACTAATGATGAAGCATACCATTCACCTCCAGAGAAAGAATTGATGTTGCTTAAATAGTGACTCAAGCATGCTATTTTCACTTTCTTTTATTCAAGTCTTCTTGTATAAAATGACCAATATGGACATTTTTCATAATTGTACACACATAATCTATATCTGATTGCTTACCATCTCAGGATGGGGGGAGGGGAAGTAGGGATATAGTTTGGGACTTAGAACTTTAAATAAAAATGTAAAAACAATTCTTAGGGTATTTATACCTTGGGAATTGTCGATCTCCAAATCAGGGCTTGATTTGTTGTTTTGATGATCATCTAGACTTAAATGTTAATAATATAATTAAACTTAAAGTTTGTCTTGCTTGCAAAAAATAACTGACATGCTACAGGAAAATAATTTTTTCCTTTTTTTGTCTTTATTAATTTGTTTGTTTACTTTCATTTTACAAGACTCAGTTCCATAATCCCTTGAGTTTCAAATTTACACTCCTACTTTTCCTCCCCTCCACCCCTACCATGATGACATGCAATCAAGTACAGGATCTGCAAATACTTTCACATTAGACATTAGTCAGGTTGTAAAGAAGGATTGTAACTGATGGAATGAACAATGGGAAAGAGGAAACAAAACCAGACAAGAAAGGGAGAGCAGGTAGTTTGCTTCAGTCTGCATTCAAACTGTTCTTTCCAGTTCCTTCTAGTTCTTTCTCTGAATGTAGACATCTCCTTCCATCATGAGTCTTTTGGAGTTGTCTTATAACCTTTCTTTGCTGAGAAGAGTCCAGTCTATCAAAGTTGGTTGTCACACATACATTGTGTCTATAATTTTGTACAAATTTTTCCTGGTTCTACTCTTCTCACTCAGCATCAGTTCGTTTAAGCCTCTCCAGGTAAATATGAAGTCCATCTGCTCCTCGTTTCTTATAGCACAATAGTATTACATTGCATTTATATACCACAACTTGTTTAGCCATTCCCCAGTTGATGGGCATCCCCTTAATTTCCAATTCTTTGCCACCACAAAAAGAGCTGCTATAAATACTTTTGTACATATGGGTCTTCCTCCCACTTCTCTGATCTCTTTGGGATACAACCCTAGAAGTGCTATTACTGGGTCAAAGGGTATGCAATTATTTATAGCCCTTTGGGTATAGTTCCAGATTGCTCTCCAGAATGGTTGAACCAGTTCAAAACTCCACCAGCAATGCATTAGTGTTCCAATTTGTCCACATCCTCTCCAGCATTTGTCATTTTCCTGTTTTGTCATCTTAGCCAATCTGACTGGTACGATGTGGTACCTCAGAGTTGTTTTGATTTGCATTTCTCTAATCAATAGTGATTTAGAGCATTTTTTCATATGCTTATAGATATCTTTAATTTCTTCCTCTGAAAATTGCCTGTTCATATCCTTTGACCATTTATCTATGGGGGTACGACTTGTATTCTTATAGATTTGGAAAATAATTTTCAATGGCAGACCATAGTATCCTTAGACACATCTCTACTTCACCTACTCTGTGACTGAGCCTTCTTGATTGGTGACTAGAATGAATGAGTGAAAACTTATCTGACACACTATCTAGCCAGGCCTCAGACATGACCATGTTTTCTAACCAGCAATCCACCCAGAAGACTGTTTTGCTGTTTGCCATGCTGTAACATACACAGCACTACCATCAACAATGGAAGCCTGAAAGGAAGAAGGATTTCCCTATACAGATGAGGTCCTCTAAGTGTATTTTTTTGGAGGGATACATCACATTGATTGCATCAAGTCTTTTTTTTTTTTTTAAGCAATTGGGGTTAAGTAACTTGCTCAAGGTTACACGGCTAGTCATTATTTATATGTGGGTGCTCATTTTCTGAGGCCGGATTTGATCTCGGGTCATCCCAACTCTGAGGCCAGCGCTCTTAATCACTGTGCCACCTAGACGCCCCTTTTAGGGCAATTGGGGTTAAGTAACTTGCCCAAGGTCACATGGCTAGGTTTTTGTTTGTGTGGGTTGTCTGACGCCAGATCCGAACTCAGGTCCTTCTGACTCCAGGGCCGGTGCTCTACTCACTGAACCTCCTCAATAAGATCCAATAATTCAAAAAGATCAAATAATTCATGGAGGAAAAAAAAGATTGATTAAAAATACAGTGTGCAGTTAGATGGTAAGCCCCTCTTTAGTCTATCAGGACAACAATCCTTAACAGACAGTGAGGGGTAGAGTGGGTATCAAGGAGAACATATAAATAACACCAGAAATTGTGTATCAAAGTATGATGGAGGAATCATTGCATTGAGAAGCAGGCAACTTGTACTACTTGGTGGCTATGTAACATTAGGCTTCAGTCCTGTCATCTGTAAAATTAGGATAATACCTGGTCTACCTATAGATAGAAGCTGGAGAATATGACCTCTTAAGGTTCTTCCAGCTATAAGATAAATGATTTTTTGATAGGTAGATCTTGGAAAAGGTCTTTCCAGTTTCCATCCATTCTTCTCCACAAAGACTTAAGCTTTAAACAGAAAGTTGATATTATCCTGTCTACACAGCACAAGGATATAGATGAAAAGTGTTAAATGTGTAAGGATGTGTCATAATTACAACATTCATTATCTTCTTGCTAATTAAATATAATGCTTAAAAAAAAAACCCCAGAACTGTTATTTCATCCCTACAGAGAGCTCCAAGTGAGAAACTTTCTTTACCTATGCATATTAACACTTTCTCTGCAACTCACAGGGTTAGACAGCTACCCAGGGGCATTGACATGCTGTATAATTTACACAGCATCACTCAGCTGGTATGTGTCAGAGGTGAACTTTAAATTAGTTCCTCTCCTTACTATGTTTATTTTACTCTGGCTATCATCCTCATCTCTCTCCTACTACAACCTTGGACTGTGCCTCTGGGTCCAGCTCTGATTGTTGAGCCTTCATTTTATCCTACCCTGAACCAGCCCTTCATGCCAATTATAAGCCAATGCCAAACTCTGCTAGAGAAAGCTTCCCTTTTATGCTCTCCTTTATGTGTCGTCTTTCCCCAGTAGAATGTAAACTCCTTGAAGACAAGTGCTGTCTTGCTTACCAATAATTATATTGCTAGGTTTAACACAATACAGTACTTGGCACATAGTGCATGCTTGATAATCATTCAATCCTGGATCTATATCTATCACTTTATCATCTATCACATATCAATTTATATATATATATATATATATATATATATATATATATATATATATATATATATCATCATCATCATCTACCCCTGAGGTCCTCTCTCTAGCCATTAAAATCTATTTGATCTTGCATATTTATGTGTATATGTATATATGTGCCCATAAAGGTTAGGAGCCTGGCTTCTATATGTATATGTGTAGTAAACTTCATTTAGGGTTAAATATGGTGCTTTACATTACTTTTTATCTGAAATAAAATGTTAAACCAATGGTACTCTCTTTTCTTTTTCTTCTTTTTGGAAGGGGGAAGGTAGGGCAATTGGGGTTAAATGACTTGCCCAAAGTTATATGGCTAGTTTTGTGTTAAGTGTCTGAGGTTGGATTTGAACTCAGGTCCTCCTGACTTCAGGGCCGGTACTCTATTCACTGTGCCACCCAGCCACCCCTGTACTGTCTTTCCTTTATGAAGATACCTGAACTATCATCATTAAAGCGTATACTCTGAGGGGGTTCCTCTCCCATGATTGTTATAAGTTCCATTAAAACAACTATTTGCTCTTATTCTACTATGCATGCCAGGTATTTGTGAAATGTCTGGTTATCCTTATATAAACCTTGTGTATAATTTGTTTGTACATAGTTGTTTACATGTTTTTTCCCCCTCATTAGACTGTGTACTCCTTGAGTGCAGGAATTTTTGCCTTTGTATTCCCAAAGTTCCTTGCTATAATGGAAATGCAAATTTAAAGATCTTCCCTGCCCCTAGGCCCTTTGGTGGGCTTGAGAGACTCTGAGAACCTTCCTTGATTTGAAAATATACTCTGCCCCCTAATAGGCTGAATGTGGTCATATGGAGCCTATGGCAGGAGGCTTGGTTTTCAGGAATGCCTACACCTTGATGCTGTTGTGATTGGGTAGTGGGTCAAGAGGGTTGTTACATTCTCTGAGCCTGGAGAAGGCTTTGCTTTGGGGCTCACTTTGAGAAGTGTTGTGTGATTTGACCAGGTGAGACTCTGGGCAGCTGTTGAGAGCCCCCAGCTTTGAAAACCCAGATGTTGATGCTTCCCTCTCTGGTAACTGTGATTTGGTATTGATGTAATGGTTGGACAGTTTGGAAGCCTGTCTGCTTGATCTGTTTGTTTCTCTGTCTTGTAAGTTCTGTCTGTATACTTTGAAGTTTGGGGTGCTGACCTTATTCCCCTGAACTAGGTAAATGATATATGTTTGATTAAAGTAAGCTTGTTAACCCATTTTGAATTGCTTTCCTTTAGAAAAGCAGATCTAAGAACCTGAGTTGGCAGCCATCCTGGGGATGTTGGGGTGCTTGCTGCTACGCCTGCACATAGTAGGCATTTAATAAATGTTTATTGGCTGACTGAATGATCAGTTTGACTTCAGCCTGTAGCTCTGACAGAGAATTTCACTCTGGTCCATACAGGGATTAAACTTAGCCTGAGCAGCAGAATCTAAAGAGGAAACTACATAGACCAATGATTACAATGAACAGCATATGAAGCTGAGCCTGCAAAATGAGAAGGTAATTAATTTCCTGTTTTGGTCAATTAATTCCATACTGAATATTTCTAGTATCAGAGCATTCATAGTATTAGAGCTGGAAGGGAACTGGAGGCCATCTGGTCCAACACCCTCATTGTTTTTATAAATGGGAAACCGGAGGTCCACAGTGAACTGAACTGTCTGACCCAGAGCTTAGATTCAAACTTGGGTTCTCTGACATTAAATCCAGCATTTTTTTCTAATGAACCATGCTGCCTCCTCAATTCAATTCAGTTCTTGAGCACTGATAATGTACATGGAAGAAAGACAGGGCTGTAGTACATGGCACAAGCCAGCCTCAGTCAGGAAGACTTGTGGTCCAGTCCTGCCTTGTATGACCATGAGTGAATCACTTGAACTCTGAGTGCTCGAAGCAACAATCTGAGACTATTTATGCCACATAGTTATGTTTCTACGCCAGTGGGAAGGAGTTTCCACACCAGGAATTCCTTACCCTGATTAACTCATAATCCAGAATTTTTTTTTTTTTTAAAGCAATTGGGGTTAAGTAACTTGCTCAAGGTTACACGGCTAATCATTATTTATGCGTGGGTGCTCATTTTCTGAGGCCGGATTTGAACTCGGGTCATCCCAACTCAGAGGCTGGTGCTCTTACACACTGCGCCACCTAGCGGCCCCTAGAATTTTTTTTTTTTAAGTGTATAAGACACTGGTAAGAAGTGGGGATATAGAACCAGCAGTCCCATTCTCGTGCCTTTGCTCACTATTCCCTATTCCTTATGCTTAAATGCATTTTTTTTTTTGGTCTCATCCCTGCTTGCTTAAATCCATCTCTTCCTTCAAGGCTTGGCACAAGTACTACTTCATCCACAAAACAGGTCCTGATTTAGTTCTTTAAGTCAAATGATCTCAACTTCGGAATTCTCACAGCCCTTTCAACCTCTGATTAACTAATCACATTCTAATTTGTTTTATGGTTATTTGTGTCCCTGTCTTGGTTCTATGATTAGCTTGTAAGCTCTTTGAAAGTAGGGACCACGTCTTATTCATTTTCATATCCCCTATAGGACGTAGTAGGCTGATTAACCCCACTTCCAGATGGAAACCAGGGATCTTCAAATGGG
This sequence comes from Gymnobelideus leadbeateri, assembly GCA_011680675.1. Taxonomy (NCBI): domain Eukaryota; kingdom Metazoa; phylum Chordata; class Mammalia; order Diprotodontia; family Petauridae; genus Gymnobelideus; species Gymnobelideus leadbeateri. The sequence goes on from WOXC01009202.1 coordinate 1,061,791, forward strand.
GCAATGTTACCAAAAGTTACCAGTGTGAAAATCTTAAATCAAATGCTATCTTGTACTATTATTTTAAATATTTCTTTGAAGCACATAAATTTCCATTTGATAAATTTTTTAAAGCTCCTACTATGTGTTCATTTATTTATACATTAATTTATGTAGGAAATTCTTTTCCAAATGCCATTGAGGTATTAGCAGATTAAATAAATGAGTTATTATCCAAGTGTTGAGAGTGGGATTGGGAAACAAAGTTTTAATTGGTATTTAGTGACTAGGCCAAACTACCACAGAGAATAAAGAGTTACCAACATTAAGTGACATTTGGAAACTGGAACAGATAATTCTCAACACTGCTATTAGTACAGTGCCCATGAGCCAAACCTACTATAGAATAATTACCACTGCTGTGTAAAACTTGTTTTACAATTGGTTAAATATGACATTTGCTCAGTGGACTAGAAAATAAATTATGTCAAGGAAAATGCCACCAGCCAGAAAGATGCAATTTACACTAAAATTAATTTTTGGTTGTTTTTATTCCACATTTAAATAATTGGCTGAATATTCCAGCACACTAGAATAAAAAAGACCTGATGAGAGTAAACTAATGTAGTGGGAATATAGGGAAAGAATTACCCCTCAGCCTTTTTAGGCACATGGACTGCTCCATCCCATTTGAATCTAGTACATGTAGCTTTCAAATAGAGTGTGGCCTAGGGCATAAAATAGCAAATGGGTGGTCCTGGTATAACTGTTTCTGGGTGTATCTGCTGAGATAAAGATCATTTTAATTTGGTACAAAGGCTACTTCCTCTAACAACCCATCTGTGCTTTCTCATTCCGTGGATTTTTTTTTTCTATGTTCTTCCATGGGATCTACCCAATCAATCAATAAATCAATCGATAAGAGTTTATTTAGTGCTTACTATTGCCGAGTACTGTGATAAGCGTTGGAGATATGTACCTTAGAGGGGTAGGCTATGGATAGTGGTGGAAGAAAACCAATAAAGGCCTCTGTAGCAGGTAGAATTTAAACTGAGCTTCTGAAGAAATGCAAGAATTCTAACAGATGGAGGTGAGGAGGGAGGACGTTCCAGTCTTGGGAGACAGCCAGTTCAGAGAAATAAAGCAATGCCTGAAAAGAACAGCATGTAGGCCAGTATGGTTAGATTGCAGAGTGTGTGAAGGAGAGCAATGTATAAGAAACCCAGGAAAACTAGTTAGGAAAGAGCCAAGTTGTGAATTTTAGCTTTGAATGCCAAAGAAAGTTTATATGTGATTCTGGAGAGAATAAGGAATCACACAAATTTATCTAGTTGTATGTGTGAGGAGGTAACATGGTGAAACTTGTGCTTGAAGAAAATCAGTTTGCCACTTGTGTGGAAGATGAATTGGAGTAGGGAGAGATCAAAAATGGGGATCAATTAGAAAACTACTGCAAGAGTCTAGGTAAAAGGTGATATGAAAGCCGGAATTATAGCTGCTGTTGTTTGTCCTGTGAGGAAAGAGAAGACAAGGTGTCTGAGAGATGTCATGGAGATAGAAAACAGAAAGATTTGGCATCTGAGTGTAGGGTGAGAGGGTCAAAAGTTGTGAAAAGTTTATTGGAAAGATGATGGTGTTCTTGATGAAAAATTCCCAAGAACAACAGGTTTAGGGGAGAAAGAAAATGAGTTCTGTTTTTGATGTTTTGATTTTGAGATATCTAATTTAATTTCTATGAGACATCTGATTCAACATAGGCAGTTGGTGATGTGGGACTGGAGTCCAGTTCTAAATCTCTTGATATAGGGGTACCCATTCAATGTATAGGCTATCTCTTATCCTTACTTCTTACTACACGACTGGCCCACTTCCTTTTCCGGTCATACTTTGATGTTATCTTTAACATTACTTCCTGTATTTAGGTTTTCTTTGGTAATATGCTGATCTATTTATACCCATCATGCATCTCTTCACTGCTTTTTGCAATTGTGAATATTTAAATATTATAGCATTACAATGAATGGCAGATACAGAACTACTTAAAGAATGTAGTATTACAAAGATATTATCTTGTTTTTGGGAGAAACTTGTATTTAGTTTTTAGTAATTTATATTACTTATATTTAGTAAAAGCACTATGCATTTTCCCATGTGCAATCCAGAAGACTCTCTCCTATTAAATTTGAGGTCAAGCTTATTGTCCATTTGTAACAATATAAGCTTATTAAAAAATAAGAATCATTACATTCTTTGGGCTTGTATTCTCAGCACCCCTCCCAGTGTCAGGCACATAGAAGACACTTAATAAATGTTTGTTGATGTGACTGAGCAATTGATTATCTAAGATATATTTACTGATGGAACCAAATCTCTTATGTTGTTTATCCAAATGCATATCATAGTTTGGACAATAAGTAACAGTGATAATAATAGGTTACATTTATATAACACTTAGTATGTGGCAGGTATCAAGTGCATTTCAATCATTATCTCATTTGATCTTCACAACCTTGGGAAATAAGTGCTATTATTATTATTATCCCCATTTTATAGATGAGGAAACAGAGGCAGGCAGAAGTTAATTGACTTACCCAGGGTCACACAGCTAAGAAGTGTCTGAGGCTGAATTTAACCCAGGACTTCCTGACTCCAGTCCACTATGCCATTTAGGTGCTTATCTTTATCCACTTGGGTTTTTCCTGTGTGGATGTTTAGGCTGAACTCTTTTGAGACATCACAGATCTCATTTAGGAAACTGTGCAATGTCTGATTGCATAGGAGACAATGCTGTCAGGGCAATGTCTTCCTCAAATAGGAGCACCCGAGGAACCTCTCCCTAGACAGAAAATCTTTCTTCTTTTTGACACAAAACTTAATATTCTCCATGATTGTAGGAAGTATCTTTGTTAAATGTACTCAAAGCTTGTGCCTTATTTATTAATAATAGTAACAAGTTCCTCAAAAGCCTACACCAACTTTAAAGTGTAAGGGAGTGTTTCTTGGTCTTGGCAGTCCATGTTGCAAACATATTAGTTGTTATCATAAATTGGCTCTGGTTCCTCCTTTTAGCTCCTTATAATCCTAGGCAAAAGCAAGAAGACTAGGTTGGGAAGAAGATTGGGTGATGGAGACTCATGGAGAGTGTTCCACTCTCCACAAGAGAAGGACCAAATTCTTATGCTTCACAGTTAGTTCCAGGAAACATTCCTGGTATAGCAGACTCTTGCTGCTCCTTTTCCTCCCCTGTGCTACAGAGAAGCAACACCTGCCGTTTAGTCATTATGCTACCAAAAAAAATTATTTTTCAGAGTCCTCCAGTTCTAGACCCAAGGCAGGGAATCACATGCATGTTTTCCCACAGCAAAGGGGAGAAAGGAGATGAAGGATTCAGGAAAAAAAAATTTAAATCTCTTATTTGCTATCTAGTAAAAGGTAGCCAATACCATCTCATTACTTCATTTTTCCTTTTCCAAAAAAGTAGCTCAAGCTGTAAAAGCTAATTAAATTATTAACATATGGCAAATATTAAAATGCCATAAATCACCTTTATTGTTCTAGTTTAGCAAGATAAATTTCAAAACACAACAAGATCAAGAATTTTAAAAAGTCTGCAAATTACACAAAATATTAGATACTCTTCTAAGATACACAAGGCAAATGTTTTAAATATAGTTATATTAGAAACTGGGCAAGTTGAAACAAAAGAATATTATATTGGTTTCATATGTGGTATCTGTACATTTAAAAAAGATTAAAAGTTTAAGAACTTGAAGAGATTAAAATACATTTTTTTTTCCTTTTTGGAAGGTAATTGGGGTTAAATGACTTGCCCAAAGTCACATGGCTAGTTTTTGTGTTAAGTGTCTGAGGCCAGATTTGAACTCAGGTCCTCCTGACTCCAGGGTTGGTGCTCTATTTACTGTGCCACCTAGCAGCCCCCAAATAAAATATTTTTATACATTTCAGAGGAAGAAGAAAATAACATCGGAAACACTTTCAGTCCTTAAAATGTTTCAAGAAATTCCATCAGCATATATTATAAATAGCATTGTTTTTAATGATCTGTTGAATCTCACAAATATATATGTATATGTGTGTATATATGCATATTCATATACATGTATATGTATGTGCATATATATAAATATATAAACAATTGCAATCAAATATCTCAAAGGATTTCTGGAATACTAATGGGAGTTCTGAACACTCATCCAGGCAAATATTTAGATAATTATAGTAAAGTCTCATTTATTTGTCATTTTATTAACTAAAAATTTCTTTTTAATGGCAGTCCAAGCATTGTCAATACAATGATATTAAATTTCCACAATACTAACTCCAAGTAGCAATAATAAAGGACCCCTAATTATATTTAGTATAATTATAGTTTATAGGTAAGTGTATCTTGTATTACAGTTTGAAAATTCAGAATCAAATGATTTAGTTAGGAACTTTCGAAATCCTCTTATCCAATTTCCTCATGAAGAAATAAGCCATGTATGTCAAGTACTTGCCTAAGATCATATAGATAATAAGTATTAGATTCCAGATAGGAGCCTGAGTCTTACAAAAAATTCAGTGATCTTAATTGGTCATCTATATATAGTATTAGAAATTTGAGTAACTAGACTACTGAGTAACTTAAGCACTATGTTCCCTAACTATGATCGTCTTTCTCCATCCCTCCCTATCACTCTATGGTTTTGCATGACACAGATTCTAAGGGTGCCTGATAGCATTAATAGTCAGAGCATTTCAGATTTTCTTTGGCTGTAGAAATGGCAGCCTTGGTACAGATGGTCACTCCAGTGAACCCCTCTACTTTCTAAACTCCACTTTCTAAAGGAGTGATGATGCCACTTCTTCTTTCATGAAATTAAATTGATGTTTGTGGCTGACTGAGTAAAATAATTCAACGTCATCTTGATATCAACATGCTCCTAAGAGACCTTGCTTAGAAAAGTCTATGACACATTGTGGCATACTTAGCAAATCTCAGAGTACAAAAGAACTGATTAAAAGATCTGAGAAAGGTTCATTGGTTTGTTAATTTTTGCATTTGTGTTTGTGCTAGAAAATGTGCCTAATTATTGGAAATGGTGTGGCAGGAAAAGAAAGCAAATATATTGCTTGTTTTTAAGCAAGAAAACCTATTACAGGTAATTAGATTTGAAATTGAGTAGCAAGATAAAATAGGAGAATATGGAGGTGGAGTATGAGGGAGATCATTAGCAATGTTATGAGTCTTTAAAATAAAAGATTAAAAATGAAAATTCCATCCCACTAAATGCTTTGGGGAATTCGCTCTTTTTTCATTCTTTGGTTTGATTCTGTATACCAGAAGCTCTCATAAAAATGTATTAGACACACTCGTCACACAACTCTGGAAAATAAAAAAGAAATGGAACAGTGAACTATTTTTCATTATAAAATTAGTAGTGTAACTTCTTCAAAATTAGTAATGCTTGCGCTATTCCCATTTTACTTTGAAAAGGTTTTGTCTCTATGGCAACATCTGTGAATGCAGAAAGGAATGTACAGTAGTCAGACCATCAGTTACCAAAAGAAAGGCATAGTTTATTTTAAAAATCCTATATAGTCACTCAGACATATAGTCTGTGCCACTTTAGAAAAATACCTATAGCCTAGAGAAGATCTTTTTAAAGTGATATAGGACTATTTACTATACAGTAAACCAGTCTCTTGACAGCTACTAGTTTTGTAAGTATGTTTAATTAGAATCCTCCAAAAATGGCATGCCATTTGAGAAAAACAAATGGCATCTTAAAGTATGCAAACAAAGGTATAAAATGTGAAAACAATGAAAATGAAAACAGTTTGATTTTGGTAATAGTTTACCCAGACATCATTTATGTTGCATTAATAAAATTAAATTTCCCAAGAACTTAGAATTCTGTTTTGGCTGAATGGTTTTCTATATCGATATAAATGGCCACTAGTACAAGAACCACTCTGCTGAAATGCTATTGGGAATTCATAGGGAGAGATGTGTAGCAAAAATGAATGTGAAGGTGTTTTAAAGTTTCTACCAGCTACTTGAAGAATCTAGGTCAACTCTGTGAAACTGTCCCTCCATCCACTAACCTTTTTTCTTTCCTTTTCACTTTGAAATTACATATGCTTACTACTTAAGAAGGCAGCTCCTGAAAAGGAAAAATTCTTATGAGATTACTACTTAACCTCTGCCACCCAGCATACCCAAATATTCAGAAGGATTTATGATCTCATTAAACTGTGAATTCCCTCTGATGATGCCAATCATAACCCATCCTGTTCATGGTCTCCCACAAATTCATCACAGGGGGTTCGCCCAAAGTACTGGTGGCCTTACTTGTTCCTGACACTGCTAGGATACCAGTGGAGCACACTGACTATCTACCTATCATCCCTTACCTTGCCATGTGGTCAGTTCATAGATAGATATGGATATAGATAATAGATATAGATATAGATATATCCTTAATTACATCTTTTACTCTTGTTCTTCTTCAAAGTTACTTATTGGTTGTGTTATAGAGCCTGCTCACAGCACCCAATATATGGGTGAAAAAAGCCAAAAAACTCCACAACCAAACCAAACAAAAATAATTGATCGATTTCAAGGTCATTTTGTACAAGATGGACAAATATTGCATACGACTGCCATTATAGCTCTGCTCTCAATGGGCAACAAATAAATTATTCTGAAGAAAGGTTCTTGTCACTGTATACCATAATAAAATGTGGCTTTTACATGACATTTTAAGGTTTGCAAAATATTTCCTATATAGAAGCAGCTGGGCAGCCCAGTGTGTAAGACCACTACATTTGGAGTCAGGAAGACTTTATTTCAAATCCTGCCTCAGATATTTAGTAACTGTGTGACCCTGGGAAAGTCACAACCTTTTTCAGCCTCAATTTCCTCATTTAAAAATAGGGATGATAATAACAATACCTACCTCATAGGATTGAATGTGAGGATAAAATGAGAAGACACATGTATAAAATGTGCTATGTAATTGCTACTTTATTATTATTGATATTATTCATTATTATTTTACACACCTGAATCTCACAACAATTTTAAAGATGAGAAAGGTTAAAAATATTATGGGATTTGCTCAAGGCATGAGGATAAACAAGGCATCAAGGTAAGTTACTACACTGATGGCAAATTCTTCAACTTGAAAAGGCTACAAGCCAAGACCAAAGTGGAGGGAGTGTTGATGTATGGTTTTCTCTTTGCAGATGATTGTGCACTCAATGCACTCTCTGAAGCTGAGATGCAACAAAGTATGGATCAGTTCTCTACTGCTTGTGCTAATTTTGGCTTCCATTTGAAATGTCTTAGGAAGATTCTGAAGATCACCTGGCAGGATAAGGTACTAGACACCGAGGTCCTTACTCGAACTAAACTGCCCAGCATCCAGACTCTGCTCAGAGAGCATGACTCTGATGGCTTGTCCCCGTTGTTTGAATGTAAAATGTATGCTTGCCAGGAAGATGATTTTATGGAGAACTCATATAAGGCAAACATTCACATGGTTGTCAGAAGAGCGATACAAGGACACTCTCAAGGTCTCTCTCAAGAACTTTGAAATTGATTGTGTGACATGGGAGACAATGGCACAGGACAGTTCAGCATGGCGTGCCCATATCAGAGAAGGTGCCGTGTTCTATAAGCAAAGCAGAATTGAAACAGCTTAAAGGAAAAATATGATGTGCAAATTTAGAGAATCCACATTGTTGTGTTCGTATGGACTATTTGTGCCCGACCTATGGTAGAGCATTCTGAGCTTGTATTGGTCTGATCAGCCACAGCTGGACACACTGAAACTTGACTCTAGGATAGTGATGTCATTTTAGTCCTCTTCAAGAAGGAAATACAACAACCAGAACAGAAACTATCCAAAGTGGGAGGGAATCTGTTTCTTCCTGGTTCCAACTCTAGCATTCTATTCACTACCTTATCTTTACATTACGTTACACTGGAGCATTCCTTGGCATTTAAGAGCATTCATCTGTAGGAATCTTAGAGGACATCTGATACAACCCCTTCATTTTACAGATGAGGAAATTGAGGTCCACAGAGAAATTAAACAGTAGACAGTTGCTAAAATGCACCATAAGATCATCCTTCTAGACATCATCTGGTCTGCTATTTTCATTTCACAGATAAGGAAACTGATGCTCAGATAAATTAAGTTCCCAAGGTCATATATATGTGTGTGTGCATATATATATATATATATATATATATATATATATATATATGTATGTATGTATATAGGTAGTATCAGAGGCAAAATTTGCACCCAGGCCATCTAACTGCAGAGCTAGTGTTCTTTTCACTGAGTCACAGAAGCTTTTTGTCCAACCTTCTCATTGACTTTTCTTGATTTAATCCCTTTTCAATGGTACTTCACTAGATTTCACAGAGTGCTGGAATATTGAGTATATATCTACATAATCCCCTGTCAGTCTTTGTTCATTTACTCATAGACCATACTAAATGCTAAAATACCGGACATGAGCCATATTAAAGATATGGTTCATTTAAACAACACTGCAGTGATTTTGTGGTGCTTTTATCAACAAACATTTAACAAATATGACTAATGAGAATAAATATATTATGCTGCACTGCACTCAGTAAACACAATTAATAATGTTCTTACATGCTTATTATACAGATTTCAGCTGTTTTCAGTCGTGTCTGACTCTCTGTGACCCCATTTGGAGCCTTCTTGGCAAAGATACTGGAGTGGTTTGTCATTTCCTTCTCGAGTTCATTTTACAATGAAGAAACTGAGGCAAACAGGATTAAGGGACTTACTTCAACTCAGGAAAATGAGTCTTCCTGACTCTGGAAGTCACTCTCTCCACTGTACCATCTAGCTACCCAATTATACAGAGCAAAAAGTGCAAATCAATGCTGATAAATCTCTTCCAACTATGCTGAAAAAATTCAGCAAACAGATATAGATTTTTATGGCAAATACCACAAGGTGGACCCTAAGTACTAACTATAAAGCTCAAGAAATGCTGCCATTACTGTTACACCAAGTTCTGTATATAAAAGAATCACAATGCTTTGCTCTCTGCTTACACAATTTGAAACTGTGACATCAGATTGTAGCTTTATGTTTGACTTTGAAACCTCTCTGTACCTTAGTCCAGAAAACCTACCCCAGAATGCCATTTATATTCGATTTAGAATCTGAAACACTTTATCACTAATTTGGTTAGAAAATTACATGATATCTTTTGAAAGTATTGTAGACACTTCATTTTGTCATGAAACTGAAATCTGGTATAACTGACTGAGTGACTAACTTGGTGGCATTCAAAAAAGCAATGTAAAAAATAAACATTTTTAATCCTTGATAACTGATATTTTATTCTATAAAAATGACACGATGAATACAAATTATTACCAAATGGGAACTAAAACTTAGAGTTGGCATCCACCAACACATCAGGGAAATAAGATTAATTTACAAAATGGGGTCCCTAATGGATGGGTTACTTTTCCCCTAAATGATGAATTTGCTAAATAACTCTGCTTGTATTTAATATAGTATCTTGGAGGATGATACTGTTAGGGGAGGTATTAGTGTAGAGTGGAATGTGTATAGTAGAAAATGCTTGCAGCCATTCCACCCTATTAAAGTCCTCCTGCTGTTAAGTACATTGTATTTATAAGACCATCTCTTGCTAAAGCACCTGTCACCAGGGCACTCTCAGTATACTCTGGACTTGATCTCCTAGCATGCCTATGAGTTAAGTAGAGAGAAGATATCTTAATTTTATAGATTATGAGACTTGAATCTCAGGGAAGCTAAGTGTTTCTCCTAACATCATGTGTGACATCAGTAACTGCTGGAAAGGAAGCAGAGAACTCCTATACCATTGCCCTACTGACTGGATAATGCTTGTGCCCAGCTGCCTGTACAGAACAAAAAGGACACAAAAAACACAGAGGTCTTTTTCGATGTGGAAGGGCACAAGGAGATAAACTAAATATAGTCATAGATATGACCGAACTTCAGTCTTAGAAATAAATACATTAAAAAATAGATTTGCAGGAGCTGTTAACAGTTCTCTTCCCCGAAAATAAACAAATCTGAATATTGATAAGATACTTTAAAATAAACTGCAGATGTTCCTAAATATACAGAACTGGGAAGAGTTCTGGACTGTGAGATAGGAACACTGGGTTCTGGTTTTAGCTCAGCCACTTATTAGCTATGTGATGTGAGACAAGTTATTTAACTTTTCTTGACCTTAGTTTCCTTGTCTCTATAATGAAAGCATGAGACTGCATGATCTCTAAGATTTCTGATTTTCTAATTCTATCACTTTTAAAAAAAAAGACTGGACCTGTGATTTTATTGGCATAAAGAAGTCCCAGTGAGGAGATTCTCTCTATTAAAGAAGCCCAGCAGCTATTCTGTAATCTGGGGATTTAAAGAATCTCCTGGGACACTGAAAGGAAAAATGACTTGTCCAAGGTTACATAGTCAGGGTGTGTCAAAGATGGAACTCGAACCCAGGATATCCTTACTCTGAAGCTTTAGTGGATAGAGTGGATAGAGTGAATTCAGGAAGACCTGAATTCAAATCTGGCCCCAGACACTGTGTGACCCTGGACAGGACACTTCAATTGTCTCTCTCAGTCACTTAACCTCTGTCTGCCTTAGTTTTCTTATCTGCAAAATGAAGATTATGATAGCAACCACCTCCCAGGATTGTTGTGAGGATCAAATGAAATAATAGTTATAAAGTGGTCAGCAGAGTGTCTAGCACATAGTAGGGACTTAATAACAGTTTGCTTCCTTCCTTAATTTCTTCTCTATTAATTAACCGCAATGTCTCTTGGATTCTACGACTTGAAGTCAATAAATTAGGTTAAACCAACCCTCAGGATTCTTTCTGAGCCCAAGGACCCAGTTCTTCAGCTGGTTATAGAGGGTGTTCATCTCTCTCTTATTTTGCCTTTTTCACGGGCAGTTGGGGTTAAGTGACTTGCCCAAAGTCACATGGCTAGTGTGTCAAGTGTCTGAGGTTGGATTTGAACTCAGGTCCTCCTAACTCCAGGGCCAGTGCTCTATTCACTGTTCCACTTAGCTGCCCTGATGGTGTTCATCTCACTAAGCAGCAAAGGTCAGCAATAATTGTCTTCAGGTAAATGTATGGGTTCAAGTGAGATATAGGACAACTCGGGATTGTACCCAACTCTCTCTAAGAGATTTAGAACCATAGACTAATAGTTAACAAGGACCTTAAAGACCGTCTAGTTCAATCCTCTTATTTTATAGAAGAGAAGACTGGGGCCTAGAGAGACTAAGTGCCTTGCTGGTGTCCTATAGGCTATAAGTGGGACAGTCAAGATGTGAATCCTTGTCCTCTGACTCCAAATCCAGCCCTCTTACCACTGTACTGATCCTTTACAAATATAACCATAAGACTCAAATAACTGGTGGATACAGTTGCTTAATTTCTCTGGGCCGCACAATTAGTTTCTTTGTGAAAAGAGGGATTTGGAGTAAGCTCTCTTCTAGCTCTAGTATTCCATGACTCTAATTCTTCAAAAAAAATTATGTTTTCAGTCAGTCTCAAGAATTCAAAAGACTATGATGATTTAGTCTCACTATTTTACCTAAGCATCATATGAAATAATTTCCTTCTTCTAAGCAGAGGCCACTACAAACTCTCCTTCACCAAGAGTTAATCAATTATTTCTTCTATTCAACTATCCAATTAATTATTAATTAAATTAATTAATTAAAATTAATGCTTCTATCCAACTATTCAAATAAGACTCAGATACAAGTTCACTGAGTTGGTAGTAGGTCTTTTTATTTGTTTATTTGTCTTTGTTCTTAGATTTGGTATGACAAAGGAGTATGGTCATAGCATCATCAGATAGTCAGAAGGGATATGAGACTATGGGCAACTTGCTCAACCAAGGCAACTCTCTAAGACAATAAATTTAAGAGAAGATGCTGACCTACGTTGGTGGAGGGAGTTTCCTCACCCAGGAGTTTCCTATACTAAGGAAAAACACAGGTCCAGTCCCTAGCCCTTGATGCATTTATCATGGAACATTGTGCATTCTAAGAACCTGTATCATTGTCTTATTCCTGTTCTGGACTGAATTCCATGAGACTAACGGTTTAATCTAAGTTTTATATCTCTTCCATCAGTCGGCAAGGAATACATGTTTGCTGAAGGAATGAATGAAAGTGCCTCTTATTTGACTCATAAAATTAAATTCTTTCCAATCCTATGTGATCTAGTGTTTATCTCTCTCAAGGGTTCAGATTCCTTCCTATCCCTGAGGTCTCTTGGCTTTCCTTTCCTTATGGGCATGAAACAGCATTCTCCCTGTTTACTTCTTACCACTGGGCTAATTTGGCTTGTGACAGGAGAAACAACAGCCCTCACTCCACAGCAGGCACTTCTGAAACAAATTAAAACTGTTTATCAGGTGCTGCAGTATGTTAAGGCTACCAGACAAATTTGCTGCTGAATGTGAGAGTTTCAAACCTGTTTTCTTTTAAACATGTTTTTAGTGGTGGAAAATGCATTCAGCTTTTCAAAGAATAGAATGGGCAGAATTTTCTCCATAAGCAAGGTGGTGTAATGGATAGAAAGCCCCTCTTGGAATTAATGCACCTCCACTCAAGCTGCCTCTGTGTGATTCTGAAAAAATCATATAACTTCTCAGTGTCTAAGAAGCTCTTAGATACTAAAAATTGTAGACTGGGGGTGGCTAGGTGGCACAGTGAATAGAGCACCGGCTCTTGAATCAGGAGGACCTGAGTTCAAATCTAACCTCAGACATTTAACACTTACTAGACATGTGACCTTGGACAAGTCACACCCTATTACCCCTCCAACAAACAAAAAGCAAAAAAAATTTAGGGGGTGGCTAGGTGGCATAGTGAATAGGTACCAGCCCTGAGTCAGGAGGACTTGGGTTCAAACCTGGCCTCAGACACTTAACACAAAACCTAACCATATGACCTTGGGCAAGTCAACCCCAATTTCCCTACCTTCCCCCCTCCAAAAAAAAGCAAAAAAAGTTGCAGATTGGCATCAATAGAAATTTCTCCATTTGAGAGTTCTTATATTAATGAAATCATAGGCCCAGAAAAGAAAAAATACACACTGAACCTTATTTTTCACTGACTTTCATGATAATATTAAAGAAATGTTCCTCTAAAAAAAGGTCTGTACACAAACAATACATTTACAACTAACAATGTAACAAGCTTTTAAAGTTAAGTAAATGTCTGAAAATTTGGGAAATTTGGAAAATTTTGAAATTGATTATTCAATCAAGAAAAGACTTAAACTGAATGCAAACCTTAATGAAATGTGATAACTCAATGTACATTTCATATTACATATTGTATAGTACTTTCTTCCCATTAACCCTTTAAAGTAGGTAGTCACTAGCACCAGAGCTATTCTAATCCCAGCATGGTGTCCAACCAGCTTGAGGTTAACTGTGGAATCAAAATGGCATTAGACTTCAAACAAATTAAGGTGCAAAATTTTATATTATTTCAACCAGACTTCATTCTCTAGTCTATACATTTCTTAACTTTGAAATTCATCTTCTGTAACTCTTTTTTTTTTTTTTGCGTTTTAGAGGGGGGAAGGTAGGGCAATTCGGGTTAAGTGACTTGCCCAAGGTCATATAGCTAGTAAGTGTTAAGTGTCTGAGGCTGGATTCGAACTCAGGTCCTTCTGACTCCAGTGTTGGTGTTCTATTAACTGTGCCATCTAGCTGCCTTTTTCTATAACTCTTTAAAAAAATTGTCCAAATAACAAATGTGCAGTTAATAACAGAACAAAGTTTTCAAGGAAAGATATGAGGAGGAACAGATAACTTGATTACAAAACGAAATAGAATTCTGCTTACTATATGAAATGCTCAAAGGGGCTCAAATCTCTTAAGAAATCCCATAAAATAATCATAATATAAACAAAGAGTAACCCAAACATATTTTGAACAAACTATGTAGAGACAAACTTCGTGACTTCAGGAAGTTAACAGTAGTTTTGGAAGATCTCATGAAATTACTAGATCATAATACAATTTTTAGAATGGCCTATCCCTCTCAACTGGAGAGCCACAGTGAGAGGAGGAGGAAAACATGGATTGGTCCTCTTAATAAAAATTAAGATTCTAGGTAAAACTAACAAAAATGTCTTCTGAAGTGTTGGTACAAACACTAATGGAGCATAATGGAAACTATCATTTTAAATTTAAATAATGGCACCTTGAAAAGATTGATATTTCTCCTTTAGCTATTAGAAGTTAATTTAGTCAGATTCTTAGATAAATGAGACTTCTTTTGGTTTCTCCTCTGCTGTCAACTCAAATGACAAACATTTTCAGATATGTTTGAGCAGGGGTGCAATGGTAAGCAAACTGATTTTTCCCACCATATTTGTTTCCTAACTGATAACATTCTAAATAAAAGTCCTGTGCCAACACCTCAGTATCGTGGGAGTAGAGTTAAACCTGGGTTCTCAAACGCTATGCCAATAAAGTCAAACTCTGATAGGTTCTACTGGGATAGAAAGGCTTTGAGTATATTTCTAATGATTGAGAGATTTTTTTTTTTTTTTTTTTTGGCCATGGTGGACCATGAAACAAATAAAATCACAAAGAGTCCTCAGTCCTTGGTATCACTGTCCTAATTATACACTAGTGGATGAACATTGGAAAAGAAGTCTGAGTGTTCTAAGGATGATGATCTTAGACAATTTAAAATACTAAATCTGCACTTATTCCTAATCCACAATCTTTAATATAATCCCAATGAGTTAGAACCATACCACTGTTGATATTCTTATTATAAATGAAGCTAGAAGACATAACAAAGTCAAAGGTAAATGACAGGCTAGCTCAGAGGCAACAAGGTAAAATTTCATGAGATTCTTGGCCATTTCACCTGGCAATACTTAAAAAAACTGGGAAGACAAAGGTGACCGAGAACAACAGCTACCACACAATTTGCCGATATTTCCATTTTGATAAAGTCTTTACGAGAGTTTGTTATGCATACGTCAATGTTATCATTGATGAAAACGTGAGAAGGAAACAGGCAGATTTTCATGGGGAATTGTATAAATTCATCATTTTCAGTCATATACCTTGCAGAGGTAAGTAGAATATAAGATGCAATTGTGTCTATCATTTATTAAATTCAAAAAGCATTGCCCCAGTAAACAAATGACACCTAAGGCATAGTGTTCATGTGTTAAAAATCATACAGATTCCATCACACACATGACCAGAGGGATAACTTTGCTCAACCATCCACTGAGTTTCAACACCAAGCACTTCTAAGAGGCCTATAATGTAAAACCCCTTCACAATTTGTCTCTGACCTACCTCTGGAGACGTATTTTACATAGTTCTGCCTTTGTTCACTTCGTGTTAGAGACAAAGTGACCCTCTTATGGTTGTTCCATCTCAATATTCCATCTTCAACTCCTTGCTTTTGCTCAGATGGTCCCCTGTTATCGTAGTACATGACCTGCTGGTCTCAGTGTCTTTCAAGGGTCAGTTCAGATACCATTTCCTCCCACATCCTCGTGTGTGTGTGTGTGTGTGTGTGTGTGTGTGTGTGTGTGTGTGTGTACGCATGCCACATGTGTAAGCACCATAAGTGTATCTTAGGCAGATACTTCAGATGTGAGTAAACTAGTTCAGAATTGAATAAGAGGAAGTGTTAGGATTAAATCGCATTTTGGAAACTGCGTGGTGTTTGAAGTAATTACAAAATGCTCCCTGCCATTGAGGTCCATTTTTTAAAACCCTTATATTTTTCCAGCAATACTATATGTTTGTGAATTATGGAATGCCATACTCTCAAAAAATTCAAAATTGCAGGGCAATGAAAAGGTACATACAGTTCCATTTAATATTTATTAGGTGAACCAGGCACTGCTCTAGATGCTGAGAATAAAAAGACAGCAATGCAACAACAGGCCCTACCATCAAATTGCTTACATTTGAGGTGTGAGATTGGGGGAAGTAACATGAACAGAGATCAGTAAATATAACATGTGTGTCCTTAGATTTCAGATTCACAATGAGGCAGAACTACCCAGATTGAAGCACTTCTGAGTCACTTGGGGTGCCTCACTTTTGTAGTCATACTTGTATTCAATGTTTAGCACAATACCTAGCAAACAGTAGGCACTTTAAAATCCTTGGTTATTAAGTGATTAAAGTGATTTATAGAAGAAGGCATTAATAACTAGGGGAACAAAGAAAGGACTCTTGTAAAATGTAGGAATTAAGTGGAGCCTTGGCAAGAGCTGGGGATTCTAGGAGGTAGAAGTGAGGAGGGAAAATAATGTAGGCAGGGGGCTATAGCTTGTGCATAAGCATATAAGTGGGTGATGGAATACCACATACAGGGAATAACAAGAAAACTAGTTTTGCTGGAACAAAGAGTGCATGAGAGGGATTGGTGGGAAATCAATTTATAAAGACATATTGGTGATAGATTTTTAAAAGACTTTAAATGTTAAATGGAAGAATTTGTATTTTATCCCAAAGGCAATAGGGAGACCTTAAAGATTCTTGTGTAGAGGATTGACCTGGGGAGAACTGTGCTTTGGGAAGATCAATTTAGCAGCTGTGTGGAGGGATGGATTGCTGAGAGGAAAGAACAGGGCAAGGAGATAAATGAGGTAGTTATTATAATAGTCCATGCATGTCAAAAGTGATGAGGGGTAGACCTAGGATAGTGTCTGTGTGAGTGGAAAGAAGGAGAGGAGACAGATGCAAGAGATGTTATGGAGGTGGAATCAACAAGATCAATAACATTTGACAACTGATTGCATTTTGTGGGGGAAAGAGAAAGTGAAGATTCAAGGAAGACTCTGAACTTGCAAATACGGGTGACTATAAGGCTAGTAGTATCTTTAAAAGAAACAAAAAATTAGGAGACAAGGTTGTTTTACAAACAATATAACAGATTCTGTTTTGTATGTGTTGAGATGCCTGTTCACTGGTGGTATGAAACTAGAACTCAAAGGAGGGAAGAGGGCTGGACATGTAAATATATGAGTCATCCTATGCATAAGGGGGTATAATTAGGTTGTAGCATATTATGAATAATAAATTCTTTTTGAGAAGGGGCATAGAAACATCATTAATATTATCTACGCCTGGAAAAGAAGGTAGTCCAATCATAGAGGGCACCAACATACAGAAAAAAACAGATGGATGACTGGGCCCTGCACCATTATCCACAAAGTATTAAAGGAAGAAGAGGATTGTTTCAGACGTATTGAATGGATCCCCTCTGGTAGATTTATAAGAAAATGTGGATAAGGTTTTCAGAAGAAGAGGTCTGAAAGTGGTGCTTTCTCTATTAGTGAAGTGAGTATCCCTACTAGTGAGATAACAGAGTTAACTAAAAAGAAACCAGTAATATTGAGTGAGATCTAGGACTCAGGAAGATGTTTTATCTTCTTTGAAATTCAGCTTTCTAATTTATAAAAAAAAACGGGTTTGACTAAATGACCTCTAAATTCATCATCACCAAACATGTACCTGCACAATTATTTAAGTGTTGTCCAGACAACTTGACACAGATTATGGGCTAATGAAAGAGGATTCCCTTGGGATAGAGCCAAGATGGTGGTGTAGAAACAGGAAAACTCTGTGAGCTGCCCCCATAACCACCTTAAATACCTATAAAATATGACTCTAAACAAACTTTAGAGCTACAGAACCCACAAAGTGACAGAGAGAAACAAATCTCCCTCAGAAGGCAGCCCAGTAGGCCTACAGAAGGGGTCCATCTAAGTACGCTGGGAGCTGAGCCCAGCCCCATGAGCACATGGTTTTAGCCTCAGTGCAGCCCCAACCAGCAGCTGCTGGAGCAGATTTAAGGAGAGTGGATCACCAGCAGCTGTGGTGGGTTCCAGAATTATCAACCCATAAATACCAAAGACAAAGTAAAAGGTCAGTGTAGAACTTTGTTGGAACTAGAGGGGGATGGAGGAACAGATCCAGCCCCTTCCCCCTGGGGCAAGAAGTGGCAGAGGTGCAGCAACCCTGCAGCTGCTGCCATGTGGCTGCTTCAGAGCTCCTGGTCTGCAGATCTTAGGGGGACCAAGCAACCATTCAGAGGGTAATTGCTCTTTCTTTAACCTGCTTGGACATGGATGGCTGTCTTAGGTGAAGGTCCTGGGGTATGTGACCAGGTACCAGAGCTTGTGGGGGCTTCAGAAAGGGCACCCAACTAATAGCTCTTGCAGGTGCAAAAACCCCAGCAATTTGGGACAAAGCTCTCCTCTCTGGAAGTGGAGTTCTACTGTGGCAAAAAACAAAACAAAACAAAAAAAACAACCTTAGAAGTCAAGTAATTGAGTGGCAACATGAGCAAGCAAAGGAAGCAAAGCAAGCACAGCAATCCAACTTTAGAGTCCTTTTTTGGGGGGAAAAAGGATCAAAGCATGGAATGGAAGACAGAGAAGACAGAACTCCTGCACCAAAGCTTCCAAGAAAAATATGAATACAGGTCATAGAGGAGCTCAAGAAGGATTTTGAAAATCAAGAGAAGTGGAGGAAAAATTGGGAAGAGAAATGAGAATGATGCAAGAAAATCATGAAAAGAGAGTCAACAACCTGACTGAAGAAAACAACATCTTAAAAATAGACTAACTCAAATGGCAAAAGAGGCCCAAAAAGGCAATGAGGAGAAAGAATGCCTTAAAAAGCTAAATTTGCCAGATGGAAAAAGAATTTCAAAAGCTCACTGAAGAGAATAATTCCCTCAGAATTAGATTGGAGCAAATGGAAGTTAATGACTTTATGAGAAATCAAGATACTATTAAACAGATAAAAACAAATGAAAAAATAGAAGCAATGTGAAATATCTCATTGGAAAAATCACTGACCTGAAAAAATAGATCCAGGAGAGATAAAAATTGTTGGAATACTTGAAAGCTTTGATCAAAAAAAGAACCTAGAAATCATCCTTCAAGCAATTCTCAAGGAAAATTGCCTTGATATTTTAGAACCAGAGGGCAAAAAAGAAATTGAAAGAATTTACCAATCACCTCTTGAAAAAGATCCCAAAAAGAAAACTTGGAATATTATAGCCAGGTTCCAGAGTTCCCAGATCAAGCAGAAAATATTACAAGCCACCAAGAAGAAGCAATTTGAATACTGTGGAAACATAATCAGGATAACACAGGATCTGGCAGCTTCTACACTGAGGGATCAAAGGGCTTAGAATATGATATTCTGGAGGTCAAAGGAACTGGAATTAAAACCAAAAATCACCTACCCAGCAAAACTGAGTCTAATGTTTCAGGGGAAAATATGGTCATTCAATGAAATAGAGGACTTTCAAGCATTTTTGATGAAAAAACTAGGGTTTAATAGGAAATTTGACATTCAGATACAAGAAGCAAGAGAAGCATGAGAAGGTAAACAGGGAAAAGAAATCATAAGGAACTTATCAAAGTTGAACTATTTACATTCCTACATGGGAAAATGACAATTATAACTTATGAAACTTTTCTCAGTATGAGAATAGTTGAAGGGAATATAAGTATACATATATGTATACATATATATGTCTATATAGAAGGGTATATGGGCATATGAATACATATGTGAGTGTGTGTATATGTGTGTACAGCTATACATAGACAGAGGGCACAGGAATAGGAAGGAATGATATTTAAAAGGTGAAATTGAAAGGTAAGAGAGGAATATAATGAGAGGAGGGAGGGAGAGACAGAATGGGGTAAATTATCTCATATAGAAGAGGTAAGGTAAAACTGTTACAATGAAGGGGAAGAACAGGAAGGCAAAAGGGAATGGTTTAACCTTACTCTCATTGAATTTGACTTAAGGAGGGCATAACATACACACTAAATTACGTATCTTACCCTACAGGAAAGTAGGGGGCAAGGGGATCAGAGAGGGGATGATAGAAGAGAGGGCAGATTGGAGGAGGATAGTTAGAAGCATACACTTTTGAAAAGGGACAGGGTCAAAGTTAAAAATAGAACAAGCAGGGGGCAGGATAGAATGGAGGGAAATATAGTCAGTCTTTTACAATATATCCACTATGGAAATGTTTTGCATAGCTATACATGTACAACCTATATTGAATTGCTTATCTTCCCAATAAGGGTGGGTGATGAGGGAAGAAAGAAAAGAATCTGGAATTCAAAGTTTTAAAATCAAATGTTTAAAACAATATTATTATTATTATTATTTACATGAACTGGGAAATAAGATATACAGGCACTGGGGTACGGAGATCCATTTTGCCCTACTGGAAAGTTGGAAGGGAAATGGGGGACAATATAGGAGAGAGCAGATTAGGGGAGGGGGTATTCAGTGGAATAGCTGTTTTGGGGTGGTGGGTAGGGGAAAGACAGAGAGAAAATTTGTAACTCAAGATCTTGTGGAAATGAATGTTGTAAACTAAAGATAAACATAAAATAAAAAAAAGAAAGAGGATTCCCTGGAAACAAGAAGGAGAGCTTAACTGGTGTTCTCTGTCCTATTTAGAATGCAGCAAAGTTCACTAGATAAAGGTTTTCAGGTCATGGTGTAGTATGAATTTCAGTAAAAAACAAAATCTGTCTTTCCATGAGAATAGTGAAAATGGGCAGTGAAGTGGATGTTTGTCTCAAAGACACAAACCAAAAACATAAAAAGGTTTGTAGTAAGGTAGAAAGGTAAAAAGGGTGAGGTAAAATCCAAATTAAGTATGCGAGAAATCAAAATTGGAATCATCATATATACTCATTGGTTCTCAATCCAACAGAAGAGATTCCTGTCTATGGTGGATAAAGACCCATTTTTACTTTATAGTACTAGTGTGATATATAGAATTATAATTTTTGAAAAAAAAAACAATGAATATAATACAATGGAATGGCACTACAGTTCTAAACATGGCAATATGAAGATATTAGCTGTGGGTAACTAAATAGAAATGCTAATTTGATGGAAACTCTATCACTGAATCATAAAGACTAGTTAGACATCATGGTAGTAGTTGAGTGAGTGCTACATTTGGGGTCAAAACACCCAGGTTCAAATTGTAGTTCTTTAACAAAAATTTACTTAGTATCAGCTACATGAAAAGCATCAAATTGGTACTGGGACTGTTATTTCATTGTTACAGGGAGCTCTCCCTGAGTAAATCCCCTTTACCAGTTCTGGTTAGTACCTTCTCTGAAACTTACAGATTTAGTGAGTTGCACAGGGCACTGAGATTAAGTGATCTGCCCAAGGTCTGACAGATATAACATGTCTAAGACAGGACTTGAACCCATTCTATGTAGTACAATACATTGCCTCTCACATATTACATGCTTTAACTTAAGCTACTAACATCTTCTGTAAAATGAGAGCATTGGTTAAGCAAGATCTAAATTCCTGTTTAGGTTTTCAATCATAATCCTCTGTAGGACTGGCTACTTTTTATGTTATAAGGTGCCATTAGGAAACAGAATGCCCCTTAAATAAGTATTTATAAATTTAGCCCTGTCTCATTTATCTCCTATCCTTTCTTCTATATTTCTCCTTCCTTTCATGGCCAAATTTATTGAAAGTGTCAGTAGCCTACACTAGGTGCCTTTGTTCCTAACTGTCCCCTCATTCTTTGAACCCCTTGTAATAAGATTTGCATATCAATGTGACTGAAACTTGATTTAGAGGTTGCCAATATCCTACTTTTTTTTTCCTATTTGGAGGGCAATTGGGGTTAAGTAACTTGCCCAAGGTCACACGGCTAGGTTTTTGTTTGTGTGTGTGTTAAGTGTCTGAGGCTGGATTTGAACTCAGGTCCTTCTGACTCCAGGGCCGACGCTCTACTCACTTCACCACCTAGCTGCCCCCAATATCCTACTTTTCATCAGATCCTTTTTTCAATCTTCATCTTCATAGGATCTTAAGATTTAGAACTAAAATGATCCTTAGAAGTTTTCTAGTCCAAGTCCATCACTTAACAGATGAGAAAATTTAGTGCCAGAGAAGTGAAGGGTTTTGCAGAATTTCCTACAGCTAGTAATAAGTAGCTTTAGCCTAGCCTAACCTAACTGCAGCATTTGATACTACTGTTGCCTCATTTCTTCATAAAACTCTCTTAAGGCAATGCACTATATTCCTTGTACATATGGTTCTACATTGGAGAAAGAAATAGCAAAGCACTCTACTATCTTTGCCAAGAAAACCTCATGGATATTATTGGTGTGCTATGGTCTATGGGGTCACAACAAGTTGTAAACAACTGAACAACAAACAATATGCTTCTATATAAATTCATCTTCCACTCCCTCTATCTCTATACTGTTTACTTTTGACATGTCATCTACTCTCTTGGCTTTAACTGAATTTTTTGTAGATGAATAAACTATATACTGAGCCCCAAACTTTCTCTTAAGTTTTAATACTATCTTAAACTCTATACTGGACATTTCCACCTGGATTTCCTGCCAGCACCTCAGATTCAACATATCTAAAACAGAATTTCTTGTCTTCCCCTCAAAACCAATTCCTTCTCCTGCTTATATTATTTCTCTTAAAGATGATATCATTTCCTTGGGTCACTTGACTTCAAAGCTTCAGCCATATGTTTATCAAAGTTAGCTAATGATTTTATAAAATATTTATTATAGAAATTATAGATTGAAATGATAGAATTTCAATGAAGAAAAGATTCTTTGGAATCACCCAGAAGTAGCAGAAAGTAGATAAAAATGGTATGCTGAAGATTTAGCATGTGGGCTTATGTTTCACATTAGTCTATTTGCACATTAGCCTGGGGGACTTTTGTTGAAGATATGGCAAAATTATATGACTCTACCTAATCTGCCATATCCAATCAATTGCTACAGATTTTTTCCCCCATAACATCTTTTTTTCTGCATTTCCACTAGTTTAGGTCCTTTATCATCTCATATTTAAATTATTACATTAGACCTTACATGTCTTCCATAAATTCAGAGTCTCCTCTCTTCTATTCATCTGGCACACTGAGATCCTGTCAACCTTCTTAAAGGACCACTTTTGTAGTGTCCTTTCCCTGTTCAGAAAACTTTAATGGCTCCCTCTTGTCTACTAAATAAAGCTCAAATTACTTTATCCCGCATTTAAGACCTTCAACAATTTGGCTCTAATCTTTCCTAATTTATTTGCCAGCTATTCCCAGTGGTCCAGATAATCCATATTCTTCATATTCCCTGAAAATGTATTGAACTTTCCCACATCTGTGACTTTTCCCTTTGTCCTCAACCTGGAATACAAAATCTCAGCCTTTTTCCTTATTCTTAATATCTCCATTTCTCAATATCTGATTTGTCCTTCAAGATCCAGATAAAATGCCAACTCAGGAGATGCACTCCTCCTCCACACTTGAACAACATTTGTGCCACTCATTTGGCTCTTAATACATACTGTCTATATTAAAGTTATATCATGCGTTATCCCCCCTCTTACTCTGTAATATCTTCAAGGATATAATAAAATATTGTGTATCTCTCTTCCCTCACATCACCCAGTATAGAACTTATATAAAATAGATATTCAATAATACATGAATATTCATTGGATGAACTGTACCAATTGACTTGGGATATATGAAGTATACCAGTCAAATATTTTACTTGCCTAGCTATGAGAAATTTAAAGAATGAAATTTTCTAGAAAGGCCTTGCCTCTGATATATACTGACTGTTTGACTATGGATAAATCACTTCCTTGTTCCTCATGTCAAATTCAAATAGAAATGATCCCTGCAGGCTGCATATTAACTTAGAAAGCTAACAAATTAACATTATCTGTTTGTTAAAGGTGGGTATTCAAAGAGTAATAGTACCTCCAGTGTGAGGGTTCATCAGCTCTTTTCAGGGCTGCTCATTTACCTTTGGTGTCTGCCTGGTTTATTTATTTACTTTACAATTTTTTTCCTAAAAATAGGAATTGAAAATATAGAATACAACTACACACAATCAAAATTTGTTGCTAGGGAAAATTTTCTCCTAAACTAAATATAAAATGTACCATATAGGATCCCATTGAGAAGCCAGTTAATCAGGAAAAGAGTAAGATGATCATGTGGTAACAGCCAGGAATAATGGATGTAAAGTTCAAGTATTGCATTAATACCTGTGAAATACAAAATAATACCTAGACAAAAGCCTCCATCCCACTGTGTAGAATGGTTCTTATACTCTTTCAGAACACAGTCAAGAATTATAGATGATGACAGGATGTGCGTGCATTACAATTTGAACCTGTGGAGTGCTGTAGAAAAGATGCCTGTATAACTTGGAAAGGTTAAATTTGATCTCTAAGGGCCTTCTAATTCTGATTATGCAATTCTAGGAAGATATTTTAAATTAAAAAATCAGCTTGCAAAGATAAATTTATCTGCTCACAAAATAATAGTTACATGAGGAAAATAATTATTCTGATAGTAAGTAATAATGATTCAAATGCAAGGGGAAGAACAAAGATGTTTCCCTTGTGTAAAGAAAATTTCATTTTATTAAGGAATGAAAAACCAATGCACAAATTATACAGACATACTGAATGGGAAGGTAGTTCACCAAGACCCTCATTGACCTAATTCAAAAAGCCAATACACAATATTAGCTACTTCAGTAGTCCAGATTAAATTACACACCTGATTAATTTTAGCCAATGTCCTCTGCATCTGTGCTGCCAGTCTCTAAAACACATAGGATTTTCCACACTGGTAAACCTTAGTCTAATGAAGACAAACCTCAAATTTCAAAGTAATGTTAGTTAACATTCACCTCATACCCAGCTGCCATCTTTGAGTTTTATTTTGATTGGTGTTCAGAGACATGCAATGACTGGACTTAGTTAATACCTGCCAGTTGTTCAAAGTATACTTACCCTTTGACCCTCTTTCCCAGGTGGACCTTGGGGACCTTCTAG
Source organism: Gymnobelideus leadbeateri (assembly GCA_011680675.1). Taxonomy (NCBI): domain Eukaryota; kingdom Metazoa; phylum Chordata; class Mammalia; order Diprotodontia; family Petauridae; genus Gymnobelideus; species Gymnobelideus leadbeateri. The sequence goes on from WOXC01009202.1 coordinate 1,086,758, forward strand.
CCCTAAGGAACCCTGCAAAGGAAAAAAGAAATATTAGTTAGATTTTTTTTTTTTGGAATTTGACCATCTCCTAGAGATGTTGTGGAAATGAATACTTATATGACAATTTAAAGTTTTTAAAGGAATGAGCTCCTCAGAGGTTAGATTGTGTAATACATTAATAATGATGAATTGCCTTTCCTGGAATATCTTACACTTGTAACAAAGTCTAGAGCAAAATAACTAAGTCCCAGAGCCAGATGTCAGGACCAAATGTTCATTCCCAATGAAGACTTGCTTCTAATCAGGGCTACATTACACAGAAATGACATAAATGGCAATGGACAATAGCAACAAGAGGCATAATTCATCCTATTTTTGTCATTCAGAAATAGGTGGAATAGAATTTGGGTTGACTATTTTCTAAGAGAAAATTGTCGTTGTTTTGGCTTCATAAATGCATTTGTGATATTTTGGTATTTTATTTCATATTCAAAATTATTTCTGATTTAAAAAATTGGGATAGGGACTAAATCTGTAATTTCATTGGTATAGAGGACTACTAGTGAGGAACCTTATTCTACTAGTTCAGGTTGATAATAATGTCTTCGTAACTTATATTCTTAGGGGTTTGCTTAATAGACCTTAGAGGTGGCAGCTCAACAGCCTCAGTAAACCAGAACCAGATTAAAATACAATTGGGAAATGTTTAACAAAACAAATAAAAATACAATGCTTGTCCTTCATTTTCAAAGAAGACCAATGACATTATGGTGATGATGTATGTATGTATGACTTGACTCATGAATGAATTGGATTTAAGTGAATCAGAGTTACACAGTTATCAACCTCATTTCTGTCTTCCATAATCATCATCTTGCCAGTGGCAAGACAAATTGCAATGGCCCAGGATGCAGGAGATGACCTCGGTGTCTTCAATATCTAAGCTCTAAGATTACCATAGTACCTGCTTCATCCATTTTCAAGGCCATTGGAACAGATTGTTCTAATCCACACCTTCTATGGGGAGAAGTCTTCACATACTTGGGGGACACATCCCCCTAACTGAAAAATGGGTTTGAGGCCCATTGATACCAAGGTGTGGCTGCTGTGAATGCTATAGCTTCTTGGAGCCAAAGTGAAAGTTGAGTACCAGATAGACACCAAAGAAGAATAAGAAGCCCTGAAAAGAGCTGATGAGGTTTCATACCAGAGGTTCTATTCCTCTTTGAACACCCCATATACTACACAGATAATGCTAATTTGTTAATTTTCTAAGCCAATATGCAGCCTGCAGGGATCATTTCTATTTGAATTTGACATGAGGAACAAGGCATTGAGTGACTTACCCACCATCACACAGCCAATATGTAGCAGAGGCAATATTTAATTACAATCAAACAATAAAATCAACTAAACTTTCTTAGTTACACTAATTATTGGAATGCCTAAAGTAAATCATAAAGGTTATTTAGTCATTCCCTCTAAGTCCTCAATCAGGCTATTTTGCTTGTCCATTCTTTCTTATTCACTTTTCACCTTACATGGTTATAGTTCTAGAGCATTCTATACTTCTGATTCTATTGGTTATATATAGCACTATTTCACAGATCATTTCTAGACAAATATATATGTATTTCTTAGTTAAAAACATGCATATATACATGTACGTATATATGTATCTATGTAGTACATATATATACATTCCTTGTAGTTATTGATATTAATTGCATTGTAGTTTTATGTCCCACAATTTATTCAACCATTCCCTTCTCATTGAACAGTTAGGCTATTTCAAGTTCTTTGCAAATACAAATAATGCTGCTATGAAAATCTTTGAAGGTACAGCTCTTTTTGTTATTGATCATTTCAGGTAACATTTTTAAGGTACATTTCCAGCAATGGAATTATTTGGACAAAGGTTATGATTATTTTTGTAACTTTTACTGCTATTGTAAGATTAGTACCCTACTGCTAGGAAATGTGAAACTTATCGATGACATTACCTAAGAAATCCCCACAATTCTGTGGTAAGGCAGAGTAATCATTTTTTTTCCAATAAGAAACTGAGACAGAAATTATAACCTGAGTTATTAAGTCATTAGTAACTCCCAGAACAGAAGCCATGTTTTTTTGCTCTTGAAGATAGAACACCAGCTGCTACTCTCTAGTCAGTAGTAAATACACAAGTGAAGCAGCCACTCGTAACTCAACTCACACTACATTTGGGGCTCAGGATCAGGACATTGGTATTGTTATCTCTCAAGGATGCATGCAAGATGACATCATGTGTATAAAGGGCGTATTATTTCTTGTCTTTTCAATGAATTGGGGAGAGGATGGAAAGAGTGAGCAAATTTGAAACTGAAAATAAAAAAGGAAAATACAAAAAAATAATGAAAAAAGGATTTATTTAAGAAGAATGGCCACAATTTGAGGAATCAATTATATTAAGGAAAAGTTTAGATTCATCTTAATATCCAATTTCATATGTATCCAAACAGGGCTAAGTTTAACTTCATTTCTCATGTTCTCTAATTTGAAGGAAATTAATGAGATTTAAGAAATTTAATGAGATTCATTTCTTGTAATACAATATCATAATTTTACAAATATGTGACTATTTTGAATAAGTATTTTTCCCTTTTAGAAGATTAGAATTTAACTGAACTCAGCAAACTTTTATTAATCACCTGCCAGTTACTATACTAAGCATTAGAAATATACAAATTTTAAAAAAAGAGAGAGAGAGAAACCCCACCCTTAAGGAGGTTCAAATGTTATATGATATTAGCTAGGTGGCAGAATGGATAAAGTTGCTAGCCTTGTGGTCAGGAAGATCAATCCTCAGAACCTGAGCCAGTCACTTAACCTTTGTGTACCTCAGTCTGAACATGGGTTTAAAACAATGGCATTAGAAGTGTTTGCAGAGGAACTAGTAATACAATGATATATATATATATACACACACACACACATATATATATACATACATATATATTCCTTGTTTTTCTTTTTAAAAACTAATTTCATACATTTTATAAATGTTTAGAATAATAATCCAAGATGTATAAAATAGAATTTACAATTTGAATGATTTTACAGAATGAGTTCAATTATTATGTCTAGACTGAGATGGGGAACCTTCGACCTCGAGGTCACATTGACCCCCTAGGTCCTCGAGTGCGACCCTTTGACTGAATCTAAACTTCACAGAACTGTGAAGTAGATCATAAAGTAAATCATAAAGGATTTTAGTCACTCCCTCTAAGCCCTTATCAGGCTATTTTGCTTGTCCTTTCTTATTCACTTTTCTCCTTATATCGTCAGAACTTTGAATTCAGTTAAGGACCTCAAGGCCACAGGTTCCCTACCCCCGGAGGAAGATGATTCTCAAATCTACAGTAACAGCCTTCATTTTCCCCTCAGAGCTCTTCCATTTTATCTGGCTAAACATCTTCACCTGGATGTCTTGCTGGTGTCTCAAAAACAAAATGGAGTATTTTCTTCTCAAACCATTCCAACTCAAAACTTCTCCAGTAAAGGGAATAACCACCCTCCCAGTAATCAAGGTCTGTAATCTGTTACTATTCTCTTTCCCTCAACCCCTATATTCAGTCAGTTGTCAAATAGTTTAAAAATCACCTCCAAAAATTACCTCCATGCATCTGCTTCCTCTCTTTTCATAGTCTTCATCCTAGTTCAGACCTTTATCACCTCTTACTTCGACAATTTAAACTGCCACTGAATTATTCTCCCTACCTCAAGTATTTTTTCTTTTCTTTTTCTCCATTTTTAGACATTTGTTTTTTCCTTCAGTCTTTTCTCTTTCCAATTCACCATTTATACAGTTGATGTCCAAAAACACAGATCTGACCTTTCTTAAAAATTTCCAGTGGATCCTTATTACCCCTAAGACAAAATAAAAATCATCAGCTTGGAATTTTCTCTTCACATTCTGCCTTCAACCTACCTTTCCAAACATTTCATATTACTACCCTTTATATAGTATCCATTCTAGTTAAAATGACCTATTATTGGTTCCTGGTACATGATAATTCATCTTCCAACTACATGTTTTTGTTCATGTAGTTCCCCCATATCTGTAGTATAACTCCTAATGACCTTCTCCTCATATAAATCCTAGCTTTACCTTTAAAGCACAGTTCCTACAGACCTTTCCTGATGCCCCCAATTATATCTCTCTCTCCCCAAGCTTTCCTCTCTATATTTTTATATGTATAATTTGTATTCACTTACAAGCTTTTCCCCTCTAGGAAATGTAAGCTCCTAGAAAGCAGGGACTATTCTAATATCTCTTTGTATCAAAGATCCTGTCATAGTACCTAACTGGTAGTAAATGTTTAATAAATGTTTTTTAATTAAACTCACAGGGATATTTGGAGGCTTTAGTTGTATTTAGTCAGTAGAATAAACCCTAGAATGGTAGAAACAAGAACAAAAAGCCAAGGGTGAGTTTGGTTTATGCCAACAACAATAACAACAAAAATCTTGATATACCTGGACCACACTCAGATAAAAAAATTACTGAAGAAAGCTAATTAATTAGGCCTATTTTCAGTTTGTGAGGGATGACAAGTTCCTAATATCTAATCATGAGAAAGCAATCATCAGAATTGATTTTTATCGAGTATGAAAATACAGAATGATAACAAGGTGCTGTATTGTTTTCTTCAAAACTAACATAATCTTGACCCTCAAAGTCTCTCTTCATATTCTGAAGAAAGCTATTATCACTTCATGAAGAATCAAACTGATGAGGAACATCAGGATGACATTCCAAATACGGACCCTTCTCTCAGTGTTGTTAAACATGGTTTATCTAAAATACACAGGTATAGAATGCTCATCATAGGAGTGAAATTAATGATGAGCTATATTCAGTCAACCCTCTGTACCAAAAGAAAATATTTAAATATTAAATTTGCTATGTAAAAAAATCATTCAACCCTCTTCCCTTCCCCCTCCCCCGCCCCACCAAAACTCTCTGCACTTCTTCAAACATTCATAAACATCCTACTACCCTTCCAACTTCCTAGCTTAGGATCCATATGGGAGCTGTGGGACAAATTTACAGGAAATATAATTAAGTCTTGATTGTCCTCTGAGGATCTAACTCTGTATGAATTGTCCAAGGAAAAATTTTAATCCCAGGACTGTTCCTTTTGACCTCCAACATAATTTTGGACTTCATTTCTCAACTGTTAGTGTGTGTTTAGAAAATGTTAAATCATTTCAATATCTGCATGAGCTATTATTGGGAAGGTCAACTTGTGGCAGAAAAATCATTCTGAATTTCAAAACCAAGGAAAGAAAGTATGTTTTGGATTATCCAAGCCACTGATCCCTTCTGTGAGTACAGGAAGCAATGACACTATTTACCAACTGGAGTTCAAGAACTACAGCTACAGTTAAGCTTCAGTGCCCTTAATTTGAATTTACTGTCCTTAAATTTCCTTTTATTACAGAAGGGCAGTCAGTCAGTCCACAAACATTTACGAAGTGCTTACTTTGTGCCAGGCTGTGTGCTAAGTGCAGAGAAAGGCAAAAACTTTCTGCTCTCAAGGAGCTCACATTCTAATGGGGGAGACACCATGTAAATATCCTTCTGGAATAGATCTCATTATCATTTTCCCTAAAAATACTCTTCCTCCTCCTCAAAACTTCTCTATTTCTGTTGAAGGTAACACCAATCTTTCAGTCACCTAGGTCTGAAACCTAGGAGTCAACCCACCTTTTCACTCTGTCTCCCCAACCCCCATATCAAAGTCCTGTCAGTTATCCCCCTTTGAAATCTCTCACATCTTTCTCTCTACTCACACCAAAATCCCACTAATCCAAGCTATCATCTCTTCTCTCCTTAGCTATTTTTGTTGTTCAGTTGTGTCCAATCCTATGTGACAATGGTGTTACCATGGACATATCACCATGTGACAATGGACACCATGGGGTTTTCTTGGTAAAGATACTGAAGTGGTTTTCCATTTCCTTCTCCAGTGTGTACCCATTTTGCAGATAAAGAACTGAGGCAAATAGAGTTTAAGTGATTTGCCCAGGGTCACGTAGCTAATAAATACCTGAGGCTAAATTTGGATGCAAATCTTCCTGACTCCATGCCCTTAGATATTAGTAGCTTCCTAACTGGTTTCCCTGACTGCAGTCTCTTTCCCATCCAATCAAAATCCTACCCTGCCAATGTGATATATGCTTAAAGCTCTCCTTTGACAATGTTATGCCTGTGCTCAAGAAGCTGTAGTGACTTTACCACAACTAGGAGAAAATCCAAACTCCTCTGCTTGGTATTTAAAGCCCTTTACAATATGGCTCCCGGCTCTCTTCCCAGACTGATTACAAATTTCTCCCTTTCCACTTCCTACATTCCAGATAAACTGGCCTACTTTCTTTTACTCATAGAAAATGTTTTATCTTCCACTTCTCTGCCTTATTTCTTAGTTCCTTGCCTCTTGAAATCACTCAGTCCAAATCCCCAAATCCTTTACCCTTTACTGATTCCCCTAGTTATTAATGTCCCCAATTGCTATGCATTTATTTTGTATATATCCTCAATTTATTTAAATATATGTTCTGTCCTCCAGTAGAATATAAGTTCCTTGGGGACAGGAATTGTCTCACTTTTGCATTATTTATCAAGAGCACCTTTGTATTAGTTTAATATACTTCAATATTCAAAGAATGGATTCCCTTTCCATGTAACTCAGTAAATAACTCAGTGTCTTATATCTGGAAAGGTCAGAGGGGACTCATTATAATACTTTCCCTTTCATTTTCAGCTCAAAGAGCATGGAAGGGGCAAATAAGAGAGCAGCATCAAGACAGCAGGTGGAGGAATTTCCTGGACTATATGCAGTAATTTATATTTTTAAATTCAGGCTTGAATTTTACAAATTAGAAGAATCTAAGCTTTCTCAGTTCACTGGAATGAAGCAATTTCTCTTTGTTCTAAAGAATATCAGCAATGAACTAACCTGGCAACTGATCATCAATTTCTTTGTCACCTTTTCCTCTGCTGCCTTGGATTGTTATGTTTGACTATTACTTAGTTTTTCATGTGTTTCTGAGAGGTAGTTTTTTGTAATCAAAAGAGCCCTAGATTTGGAGATAGGAGATTCTGGGTTGGAGTCTCATTTCCAAAGCTTGGTATTTCCATCACCTTGGGAAAGTCACTTTCTTTCCCTAAGACTGTTTCCTCATAAAAGGGAGGTAGTGCTTGAATTGCCAGCATAATGGGGTTGTTGAGAGAAAAGTACTTAAAGTACTACATAAATGAGTTATCTAGTACTAGTACTACTAGTACCACTACTGACAATCTTGATTCTTAACTAGGTAGCAAGTAGTTTGAGGGAAGTAACTAAGTTAGAGTCCTACTAATCTTTGTATTGCTCAAAGTTTTCGTTAAAAATGACTCACAGACATTCATTAGACATTTGATAATGAGTTGAAAAAGGACAATGCTCATCCATTTTGTCAACTTCTCTAATAATTCAATAAACATTAAGCATCTACTATGTACAAACATTGCAAAAGTTGACAGAAAATGGAATTCATAAGAACCTTGTAGTTTTGTATGAGGGAAGAGAAATAACATATCTAATCACTTTAGAAGTCTGCAATAAATAATCCAAGTTAGTTCAACATATTTTGATTTCAGAGGATATATATCCGGATACATCCATCTTTCTCAGGAAAAGCTAATCACTATTCAGGAAAAGGTAAATCCCAGCATGGAACAGGGACATATAAACACTCAATTGAAACATTGCTGAGTTAACTGGGACATAGCAGAATTTTGAAGTGTTTAAAAATAACGGCAGATGTTTAGGAGTGTTAATGGTGACGATTAATTACACCTGAACAAATTTGGCTTCAGAAAGGAAGTAGAAGCATATTCTTAACTTATCAATCAATTGAAATGGAAAAAGGACGTTTTCCTTTAAGATATGACTTATACTGTGTTGTCAGGAATGCTACAGCCAATCTAATACCTAAAGCAAACTTCCAACAAAAATGTTTTGCAAGTAAGTGTATTTTAAGCATTATGATCATTGCTTTACAGTGTGCCTCATAGCTTTCGAAATGTAAGATTAAGCAGTTAGTTCTTACAACATTGTTAGGACATATTCTTTGTTTCAAATAAAGTAAATGATATTACAAAAGATATTACTTGTCTATATGGAGCCCTGCATCATTTAAATACGAGAGCACTGGAGACTAATGTGGCAAGTTGTATGTAGCAGAAATACTCCTGTGCATTTTTTATGAGAACATTCAGTCCTAAATATATACATGATTTTCAAGTAGGAAGGAAAGAAAGCTGCAAGTAGTTAGGAAGAGCCAACTATGTAGCAGGCATTGTGCTAAATTCTTTACAAATATCATCCGATTTGGTCCTCACAATAGTCCTTGGAGGTAGCTATCATTATCCCTGCTTTATAGTTCAGGTAACTGAATCAGACAGTGGTTAAATGACTTGTCCTGGGCTACACAGGTAAGTGTCTGAGGGGATTTGAACTCGGGTCTTCCTGACTCCATCCTAGAGAACTATCTGCTTTACTACTTAGCTGCCAATAAAAAGAACTGTTGCAGCAACAACAAAAAAGGAGATAACTTTTGTACAGACAGCACATATTAAATAAAGACATCAAAAATCAAGGTCAGTCTGGGGGCGGCTAGGTGGCGCAGTGAGTAGAGGGCTGGCCCTGGAGTCAGAAGGACCTGAGTTTGGATCCGGCCTCAGCCACTTAACGCATACACAAACAAAAACCTAGCCATGTGACCTTGGGCAAATTACTTAACCCCAATTGCCCTCCAAAAAAAAAAAAAAGTAAAAAAATAAATCAAGGTCAGTCATTAGAGATGGTTGCCATATAAGGGTTGTAGATTTAGCACTGGAAAGGGCCTTAGAAGTCATCTTAGAAGCAATCTTCTCATTTCACAGATGAGGAAGCGGAGACCCAAAGACTACAAGTGATTTTCTCAAGGTCATACAAGCACAGGGATTCAAACACAGGTTCTCTGACTGCAAATCCAGTGATATCTGACTGTACCGAGTTTGATGATGGTACAGGGAGCCAATATTGCATAAGAGAAAGAGCACTGGTTCTGGAGTAACAGTTATTGGTTTTGTTTAATCATGTCCAACTCTTCATGACCTGGTGGACCATAATATCCGTGGAATATTCTCGGCAAAAATCCTTAAGTGGTTTTGTCATTTCTTTCTCCAGTGGATTAAGGTAAATAGAGGTTAAGTGACTTGCCCAGGTTTACACAGCTAGTAGGTTTATGAGGCCATATTTGAACTCACATCTTTGTGATTCTAGGACCAGTGCTCTATCTACTGGGCCATAGATTAAAACTATCTGATGCTTACTACCTGTGTGGCCTTAAGCAAATGCCTGTTTACTTATCTGCAAAATGAGATGTTTAGATGAGATAGCCTCTGAGCTCCCTTTTAGGTCTATGATATTATGAACCTATGAACTCTCCCATGATTTTCAGCTACAAATTTATCCTAGAGATTTTCTAGTCAACTCCCCTCATTTTGCAGATGACGAAATTATTGTTTGAAGAAGTAAGATTGGCCCACACTAAAACAAAAAGATAGCTTAATAGGGAATCCTGGATTTTAATCTAAACTTTGGCTCCAAATTCAATGCTCTATCCACTATACTAGAATTTCAGAGTACTTAAAAGATTTAAGAAGCATCAAGTTTTCTCTCAACAGAATTTTTCTGAGAGTATAAGCATATGCAAAAACAAATTATTATATGTAAAAACCAATGATTTTATTGTGATCTCATCTATGCACATTTATTCATTGATACTTTCAAAAGAATTATTTACAGAAAATCTCACAGAAACCCTTCAGTAATACAAACAAAAAAAGAGAAAGTGATGAGACTGAAAAGGAAATTATATGAAATACTAATATGGATTTGTTGTTTTGTCATTACAGTTGTGTTGACTCTTTGTGACTGGTTTTCTTGGCAAAGATGCTAGAGTGGCTTGCCATTTCTTTCTCTAGATCATTTTATAGATGAGGAAACTGAGGCAAATAGAGTTAAGTGACTTGCCCAGGGTCACATAACTAATAAATGTCTGAGGCCCCATTTGAACTCAGTTCTTCTGACTCCAGCCCTTGGCACTTTACTCACTGTATTTAACTCACTTTACATCTAACTCCCCCAAATATGCTAGTATGGATAAGAATGTCATAAACACTACCAGAGTGATATAAGAGGTAGGGTACTGGACTTAAAATTAATAATTCCTAAGTTCAAAACCTGTCCCAGAAACTCACTATCTGTGGGGTTTGGGAGAAGTCACTTACCCTTTCTGATCTTTGATTCTTTTATCTGTGAAATGAAGGTATTGGACTTAATGACTTCTTTTTTTTTTTTATAAAGCAATTGGGGTTAAGTAACTTGCTCAAGGTTACACGGCTAGTCATTATTTATGCGTGGGTGCTCATTTTCTGAGGCCGGATCTGATCTCGGGTCATCCAAACTCCGAGGCCGGCGCTCTTACTCACTGCGCCACCTAGCCGCCCCTTTAGGGCAATTGGGGTTAAGTAACTTGCCCAAGGTTACACGGCTAGGTTTTTGTTTGTATGGATTAAGTGTCGGAGGCCGGCTCCGAACTCAGGTCCTTCTGATTCCAGGGCCGGCGCTCTATTCACTGCGCCACCTAGCCGCCCCAGACTTAGTGACTTCTAAGGTCCATTCTAGCTCTCTGTTTTTACAAATTTATTCTTAATTTTTTGAATAAATCAGGTATTTCCATCAGACAATGGAAGAGACATACTGATAAAAGAGAGGAGAAATGCTTCTTCTGTAGTTGTCAACCTCAAGATTCTTTTTTGAAAAATAAATGGAGTTCTATACAATGAACACACACACACACACACACACACACACACACACTCACACACACACACACACACACACACACTTGTTTTTGACCAAATCTGTATTGGGAACACATACAGAGGAGCTTCCTCTACCAATGCAGATCAGGATCTGCTTTTAAACTATAGTTTTAGAGAATTGTCTTGGTCACCAAAGGGTTGATGACTTGCTAACAGTCACAAAGATAGTATTGTGAAGGAGGAATTTGAACCAAGGTCTTCCTGATTTTCAGGCCATTCTCTATGCTACAATGCCCTTTCATATGTCAAAATAGTTTATGAAACTCTTATTTTTTATTCTATAGACTGCTAATTATTTGCTAAACTACTCTTTGGAGGCATCTTGCTTTTGTAGTGGGTGAAATGTAACCCATGTAACTGTAATTTACCTTATGTTGGATCATAGAAGGGTAATTATCCAGTGAAAAGCAACTTGGTCCATTGGGATGAAAGGTACTACAAAAACTGTCTCTAAATAAAAGCAAGAAAAATACTAAAGAAAATGAAATTTAAGGCCTTATGTTATTGCAATTAAGTGATTTTGCTTCCTTAGTTTCCATTTTATGAACTCTAGGCAGACTGATTTATTTTGATCCTAAGCAGGGAGAGGTGGCTATGTGTTTTTATTCAACTTTAAGTTTCACTGATAAAAATATGGAAACCACAGTCTGCCTGTCCAATCCATTCCTGTCATCTGTCTTTGATTGATGCGAATAAGTAAGTGTATGATTGATTCAGTTGTGATGATTCGTTTTGATTATGAAAACAGCCCGGATGATTGGATTGGCTTTGCCACAGTTCAGTGGCCACAAGCATGTCCCCAGAATAGGCTGCAAAGAATTCTTCAGAGGCAGGCATTTTCAAAACTCTTTGTGGATACACTCAAACAAAGGTGAACAGGTATACACTTAACTAACAATGCAACAATCACTGTAGTGATTTCTATATGACTAGATTGCAAGACAATTAATCGACCAATTTGGTAGTCTTAAGGATCAAGGTAGATTAATCTATGACTAAGATATGTATTAATTCAGATCCAGAAAACTAAAATGACTTATTTAGTTGTAAAGTACCACAGATGGTATAAAGTATCAAAATATGACCAAAGATTTGGAGTTAAAAAGGACTTTCTAGTACATTTAGTCTGTCTCTCATTTTACAGGTTAGAAAACTGAGCCCAAAAGAGGTTAAAAGACCTGCCCATACTCATGCAAGTAAGAAGCAGCAATTGGATTCAGTCCTAGGTTCTCTGTCTCAAAATTCAGCATTCTTTCCACCTCTCTGCTCTGTTCTGCATATATTGTAACTTGCTACAATTAATTGTGCATAGCAACAATCTCCAAAGCATTGCTGCTGTGTACATGTAATTGTAATAATAAAAATATGATTTAAACAGATTCTTTTTGACCCATGATGTGAATACTTTTGTCATTCACTGATTAATTATAATGATTGATCAGAGAATCCAGGAATTCATCAATCGGTGTTCCTTTCACAGACGGAGATGTTAATCCAGGATCCACATAATTATCCACACACAACTTCTTATCCCATTTGATTCTTGACCACTTCCCATAAATTCTTTACAAAGGATCTTCCTTTAATACTGGAATCCCTCTCCTAAGCATTTTGACATTCCAATTATTACCTATGTGCAATATTTGCTCAAGATAAGTGTACTAATGAACTAACTCTATAGGCTTTCCATTCAACTTCATTTCATCATGTGGGCAGTATACATTCTTCGACCACTTGTGTTTTCACATTTGGATTACTAAAACAAAATGAACTGAGCAATTGCAAATATAATTGAAGAGGTTCTATAATAATATGAGGCTTTATGCAATTTGCATTATATTATCTACAAACAGGAACATTTGGAGGAGCTTGCCATAATCATCATCATCATAAGATCTTTAAGGTTTTCAAAATTTACAAAGATTTTTTCATTTAATCTTCCCAATATCCTTGGGAAGTAGATGATGTTATTAGCTTCATTTACATTAGAGGATACTGAGGCAGAGATGACATGACTTGCCCAGGGTCACAAAGTTAATAAGTGTCTGGGACTGGATTTGAACTCAGGTCTTCCTGACTGGAAGGCCAGTTCTCTTTCCACTATACCATCTACCTGCCTTTAGGGGATCCCTTTTCAATGTGTACTCTGCAAGATATACTTCATGATGACAGTAGTGACTATTAATGATACTTATTTAGAATATTTTTTACAACGATTTTATAAAGATGGGAGGGTAAATATATGTTTCAGTAGTTGCTCATTTGTCTTCTACTGCATTTGGGGGAGAAAGAGGGAATAATATAATCTGTATTTCTGCACCTTCCCATCCCCATTCTTTTTTTACTCAAGTAGATGGACTAGATTATATTGAGGAAATAGTATAACACTTTCTCTTTGAAATACTATGAAAATCATTCCTTTACTATCTGAAACACTGTGGCACTTCCAGCAAGAATTACTTCTCTTTGTATTTGTTCTGATCTAGCATTTTTCTCAAATTCATGTTCACAACTGCTATTTCTACTTCCTCCTATAGCATATTGAGTACTAAAATATTAGAATACAAGTGTGGCAGATTGCACTGTGGATGACGCTGAGAAGAGATCAGTACAAAAGTAATGTAAACTGATTCTATTTTGTGCCCGTTTGTTATCCTTTTTACAATTTCATCTATAAATATTCTTGGATTAATCTTGCTTAACTGAATTCCATGCTAAATTTTCTGCAGACTACTTTTCTCCTCTACTATTTTATAAGGCAATATTGCTAGTCATCACGACCATATTGGTCTTTAACACTTTGTAAATGAACTTGTACTTAAAAATGAAGTTGCCCCTGGCTATCCTTTCTCTTCATTTGGACAGGTAATCAATATGATTGAGATTGGCCCTTTGGGTCCTCTTGTTTTGGAACTATTTTGTACTGGTTAAACTTCTCTATCAGTGATAATGAGAATCAATATCATTACTTTTCCATATTTCAGAGTCAATAGCCAATGTTTAAATAAGCTGAGCTGAAGAATCTTCCATTACTCACAGCATCTTCTTTATCCTTTCTTCTAATTGGGTGTTAATTTTTATGCTTGCTCTGAGCAGTTCATGGCCTGATCATACAGAGAGAAAAATTAGGTTGTCTGGGTTTTTTCCTGTTGTTTGAAATAAGGTCAGTTGATTTTTTTGTATGTATATCTTTGGTGCTCACTACATCCCATACTTTCAGTCTCTCTTCTTGAAGAACATTTTATAAGGTACAGTCATAAGACTTCTGAATCATCAGTGAGTTGTATCTTGTATTCCTTGACTCCACACCATATTTTCAAACATAGCTTTTGTTATTGTGTTCTATGGCCATATTTGCAGCAAAATAGTCAACTCTCAAGATATATGTTGATATGTTTTAGAGAACCTTGGAAAATTTGTACAGTTTCTCTACATCTTCATCTTCAATAATTGATATAGGTAGATGAATTACAGGATTCCTTTGCTTAGGCTAATCAGGAGCAATGAATTGCAAAATGACGAAGTGTTCTATGAAATGATATTTCTTATTACTTTTGGTTACATAATGAAATCAATGCTGCCAACTCCTTTATTTGCTTTTCTGAGAAGAACCAATGAGCTGTCCTTCCATTGAGATTCAATCTTCGAGTTTTATTTAGTGTGATGTCAAAATATTCACATATTTTTGTTTTTTAGTGGTATAAAATTTCATTGGTCACTGCACAGAAAGATCTTATGTTTAGAATGCTTGTTTATAAAATCAATTTTTATAGATTATCTAAAACTGTAAAATTCTTATCATTTTATTCTAATCATCATCATTATAGCTAGCATTTTATAGCACTCTAAAGTTGACAAAGTTTGATCCTCCCAACAACTGTGTTAGGCAGGGGCCTATCTCCATTTTATAGGTGAGGAAATCGGGGTAGGTAGAGGTTAAATGACTTCCCCAGGATCACACAAGGCAAATGTATGAGATAGGATTTGAACTTAGGTTTTGCTATTTCTAAGTCCCACAGTCTATTCACTCTACCACCTAGCTACTCTTCTTCTACTTCTCCATCACCATCATTAAGATAATAGAAAATGCCTACGTATGCCTAATAAATATTTTGTATTTTTCATTCTTTTATGGTTTCTCATGAGATGAAAGAAGTTATTACCTAGTCACTAACACATTTCCACACTTAGCTAGTCTGGTATTTGAGCAGCAACCACAGCTAGAGTCTAGGAGTGTACTCACAGCCTTTCCAGCTTAGCCAAAGATGCCAGAATTTGTGTTTTATTCATAGAAGCTTTGAGGAGTGAGCATCACCTCCATACTAATTGCTTTATATTTACCTATATGTGTAGATATTGTATCCACTGTTCAGAATGTAATCTCCTTGAGGGCAGGGACAATTTTGGTTTTGTCCTTTAATTCTTTTTTTTTTTTTAATTAAACAAATGCTTTATTAACGTCTGGTTTACATCATTCATTTCCACCAGATTATGAGTTATATTTTTCCCCCATTTTTTCCCTACCCACCACCCCAGAATAGCAGTCCTACTAGATATCCCCTCACCTAATCTGCTCTCTCCCATATCTTCTCCCATATCCCCTTCGACTTTGCCATTGGGGCAAGGTGAATCTCTGAGCCCCAATGCCTGGACATCTTATGGAACATTTAATTTTAAAACTTCGATTTTCAGATCCATTCCCTTCCTCCCTTGTCACCCACTCCCTCTGAGAAGATAAGCAATTCAGTATGTGTTGTACATGTATATCTATGCAAAACATTACCATAGTAGATATATTGTAAAAGACTGCTTATATTTCCCCCCCACCTGTCTCACCTCCCACCTGGTCCATTCCCTACTTTGATCCTGTCCCTCTTTGATAGTGGGTACTTCTAACCTCCCCTCTCCCCAGAATGCCCTCCCCTCCATCATCCCCCCTCTCATCCCCCTTTCCCCTACTCAGGAGAGTGAGTGAGGGTAAGATATTCCATTTAGTATGTATGTGATTCTCTCCTTGAGCCAACTTCAATGAGAATATGCTTTTGCCTTTTTGCCTTCCTGTTCTTCCCCTCCTCTGCAACTACTTCCCCTTGCCTCTTCTACATGAGATAGCTTACCCTACCCTATCTCTCTCCATCTCCTCTTGCCACTTTCCTCTCTCACCTCTTGACTTCACCCCTTAAGAATCATCCCTTCCTTGGGGCAGCTAGGTGGCACAGTGAGCAGAGCACCGGCCCCAGAGCCAGAAGGACCCGAGCTCGGATCCGGCCCCAGACACCCAACACATGAACAAAAACCCAGCCGTGTGACCCCAGGCAAGTCACCTGACCCCAATTGCCCTCCAAAAAAAAAAGAATCATCCCTTCCCATCAAATTCAACCTGTGCCCTCTATCCATGTATACCTGTGAACATATGCCATGTGCCCTTCTTCAATTATTTTCATAATGAGAAATGTTTCATCAAACACAGTTATTGTTTTTCCATGTAGGAATGTAAATAGTCCAACTTTGATAAGTTCCTTTTGATTTCTTTTCCCTGATTACCTTCTCAAGCATCTCTTGCTTCTTGAGTCTGAATGTCAAATTTTCTATTCAACTCTGGTTTTTTCATCAAGAATGCTTGAAAGTCCTCTATTCCACTGAATGACCATATTTTCCCCTGAAACAAAATACTCAGTCTTGCTGGGTAGGTGACCCTTGGGTTCATTCCCAGTTCTTTTGCCCTCTGGAATATCATATTCCATGCCCTTCAATCCCTCAGTGTAGAAGCTGCAGGTCCTGGGCTATTCTGATTGTGTTTCCACAATATTGAAATTGTTTCTTCCTGGCTGCTTGTAGTATTTTATCCTTGATCTGGGGATTCTGGAACCTGGCTATAATATTCCTGGGAGTTTTCTTTTTGGGATCTTTTTCAGGAGGTAATCTGTGGATTCTTTCAACCTCTATTTTGCCCTCTGGGTCTAAAACATCAGGGCAATTTACCTTGAGAATTTCTTTAAGGATGATTTCTAGGTTCTTTCTTTGATCATGGCTTTCAGGTAGTCCAATAATTATTAAATTATCTCTCCTGGATCTATTTTCCAGGTCAATGGTTTTTCCCATGAGATATTTCACATTGCCTTCTATTGTTTCATTTGTTTGGATCTGTTTAATAGTATCTTGATTTCTCATAAAGTCACTAGCTTCCTTTGCTCCAGTCTAACTCTGAAGGAATGAATCTCCTCAGTGAGCTTTTGAGATTTTTTTTCCATCTGGCAAATTCAACTTTTTAAGGCATTCTTCTCCTCATTACCTTTCTGAGCCTCTTTTGCCATTTGAGTTAGTCTATTTTTTAAGGTGTTATTTTCCTCAGTCAGGCTGTTGACTGTCATTTCATATTTTTCTTGCATCTTTTTCATTTCTCTCCCCAAATTTTCCCCCACTTCTCTTATCTGCTTCTTAAGGTCCTCTATGGCCTGTAGCCAGCTTGTATTTTCATTTGGGGCTTTTGGTGCAGGAGTTCTGTCCTCACAGTCCTCCTCCATGCTTTGAGCCTCTTTGCCCCTAAAATAGGAGTCCAATGTTGAACTTTTCTGTTTATTTTGTTTCATTTGCCTAGGTATGTTGCCACTTAATTACTTGATTTTTGGGCTTGTTGCCACAGTAGGACTCTGCCACCAGACAGGGGAGCTTCCGCCCAAACGAGGGGTCTTTACAACTTCTGGAGGTTGGGTGGCCTCTGTAAAGCCTCCACCCACTCTGGCAAGTTGGATACCCACCCCAAACTTCCCCCCCAGACCACAATCCAGATCCAGGCAGTTTAAAGCAAAAGCGATTAAACCCCAGACTGATTGCTGGATCTTCCTACAGTTCGCAGACCAGGAGCTAGAGCCACTACTGAAGCTGCAAAATGGCTTCTGTGCAGCTGTTTCTTCAGCAGCTTTTTGCCCCCAGGGGAGGAAGCCACGCGTTCCCCAAATATTGGTCCTAAAGTCCATAGGGCACTAACCTCTCACTTTGTCCTAGGAATATTTGTGCTGATAATTCTGGAATCACCACAATTGCTGGTGTTCTGGGGTCCCTCCAGCCGGCTGAAGGCCCAACCACCTTGGAGCTAAAACCGCAGACCTGGGCTCGGCTCTGTGCTGCCCTGTCAGTTCCCAGCGAGCTGTGCTGCCTGCTCTCAGAGCGCTGCGCTGGCCGCTCCCTGCAGGGCTGCTGGGCTGTCCTCAGCAGGAGGTTAGCTTCTCTGTGCCATTCTGTGGGTGCTGGGGCTCAAGAAGTTGTTCAGAGTCCCCTTTCACATTGTTTGAAATTTGTGTCTGTCCTTTAATTCTTAATACAATGATGTGTCCATAGCAAGTACTTAAAAGCAGTGAATTCACTTGAGCCATGATATAGCATAAGACCACTGACTCTGAAGACAGAAGACCTGGATTCAAATCATGACTGATAAAATCTACCTATGTAACCTTTGACAAATAACTAATCCTACCTGGGCCTCAATTTCCTTCCTCTATAAGGGTAACTACCTGGTTGTCCCTTCTAGCTGTAAATCTAAGATCCAATGACCAATGGAATTGGACTTATCAGAATTGGACTTCAGTTGAAGAGGTGCTACTTCCAAATTAAAATTCCAAGCTATAGGAAAAATGATCCCACAAGACCAGATAAGTTTCAAGAGGTATAGTTATAGGGGTATACATTTACAGATAAAAATCAATGCAAATAAAGGACAGAGAAAAGACTGGAAAAGCATGAATAAAGAAAAGGACCTTAGATGTAATAGTTGATTCAATGTTGAATACATGGCATTGAAGTTTTAGGAAAAAAGCCAACATGATATTGCATTCTAGTAAAGGAATATGTTATGCTGGTGAATAACACATCAATTATGCTCTGTATTAGTCAGAGTAGCATTTCTAGTGAAAGTGAACATACATTTTTTTTTTAAATGGAAGACCTGGAATGGGGCCAAAGAAGAGAAACAAATGTGATTAAAGGGATAAATCCTATAAAGGTTGAAGAAATTGAAATTGTTTAGCCAAAGAGAAGGAGAAATCAAAGCATTTGATATTTAGAAGGGATCTTGTAGAACCCTTCCACTTTACAAATGAAGAAGATAAGGAATAGAGAGCTTTAGTAATATCTTTAAGGTCAAGTTGTTGATCAGTAGCAAAGATGAGACTAAGCCCAAGATCTTTTAGTCCAGTGTTCCTTTTGCTAGATCAAGCTCTTTAAAAAAGGAATTGATTACTGCCTTAAAATACATTAGGGATTTCCACAGAGGGATATGATAAGTTGTTATTCATTTCAGTAGAAACAGTCTTAAAGTAGGGAAAAATTTGGTTGAACATAAAGATCATGATGAAATATTTGGTTCAAAATACTACAATGGGCTTCTTAATAAGGTGGCACAATCTCTTTGGTTAACTATTTTCAATATAAGAAAAGATAAACAGGGGTGGCTAGGTGGCACAGTGAATAGAGCGCCGGCCCTGGAATCAGAAGGCCCTGAGTTCGGAGCTGGCCTCTGACACTTAATCCATACAAACAAAAACCTAGCCGTGTAACCTTGGGCAAGTTACTTAACCCCAATTGCCCTAAAGGGGTGGCTAGGTGGCGCAGTGAGTAAGAGCACTGGCCTCAGAGTTGGGATGACCCGAGATCGAATCCGGCCTCAGAAAATGAGCACCCACACATAAATAATGACTAGCCGTGTAACCTTGAGCAAGTTACTTAACCCCAATTGCTTTAAAAAAAAAAAAAAGAAAAGAAAAGATAAACATTTGTCAGCAACATGCTCTATATTCAATTTCTGGTTAGCATTGCCTGGAACCATATTATTTTTTCATTCCTTTCCAATTTTGTAAATTTATTCTATATTAGATATTTTCACTGTGCTCTTTTAAACCTAAAATATTTACTGTTGGTTTTTTAATAAGGATTAGGGATGAATGCTTCCTTTACATATAAATGTAATGTGTACTTAGTTACTTAAACTTCCATTTATCTTTTATTTTTCAAATTAATAAATTGCTAGCTTAAAGGACAAAAGTGTACTCTTTAAATATTTCTCAGCAATTACCTTTTAAAGGCTTCAGCTGAATTCACATGAATAAAAGTTCTACCCCTATATGGTTATGTCATTATATTCCCCCTCTTCACTTGAGTCAATAATTTATTATGGGTTTTCCTATTACTTTGCAAAATAAAATATACTTCAAATATTTTATAAGATTTGTTTCTTTATTTAAAAGCTAATTATGCACATTTCATATTCCTTCTTGAGTACTATTTTTTTTCTGAGTACCACTCTAAAAATATCATGATAAGGTCATAGACCTAAAGTTTAAAAAAAATTAACTCAAAATACAGTGAAATGGAGTTCAACTCATCTTTATGCAAATTTTTACTAATGCATTCAAATACATATTCCTCTACATAGTTCATTTTTGTAAAGACCTGTCAATTTTCATATTTTTTCTAATGGCACTTGAGAGATATTCTAATTTATTTTCAACAAAGAGCCAATCATTTCAATAAGAAAGTAAAACAGCTATTTCATAAAAGCTTCAAATGGTAGATGTACTGTGCTTTTAATAGAAAAAAGGTTTCCTTTACTGACTAGAAAAAACTGCAAAATTTAGTCTCCTGGGGGAAAAATGTTTTAATTTCCTTTCATATAGAAGCATACTAAAAGCTAACTAGTAATAGAAGGGCAGGGGGAGCTATTCTCCATCATTCTTCTAATGAAAGATATATAAATCATTTCCATGTCAATTGAGCAGAGTGTGGGTTTTTCCAAAACATAAATCTTCTCTGAGACTGAAACATAAATCTTCCTAGAGGTCTTAAGCATCAGCTCTCCTGTATTACTGTACAGAGGTGATAAAAATAACCTAAAATACAATCACCGTGTCTCTATTTCTCAATTAGTTATTTATACAGACCTTCCTTCTCGACAAGCAAAGACCTAGTTAAGTACAATTTTGTTTTAAAGGAAAGAATGCATTCATTCTACTGGTCTATTCTGAGAATTAATAGATTAGTACTGTTAATTCCAAAGGGTAAGATGGATCATGAAGTTCAGAATGTTAGCAATGAAGTAAATAAATGTATTCATTTATGAACCAAGTATCCAAATTCAAGTGAATGACAAGAATGGCATGTAAGCAATATGTGTCAAAGAGACAGAGTCTCAAATAGATTAAATTTGATTTTTTAAAATGGTCGTGCCTCTTAGAAGTGTGTGCTTGTATATGTATGTTAAACATGTAAATGTATAGGCTTACATACACAAAAGCATATATTCCTGGTGAGAAAATAATAGCCAGCATTTATATAACATTTTACAGTATATAGAATGCTTTACATATGTCATCTCACTTAATCCTCTCAATAGCACTTTCAGGTAGGTGCTATTTTTATTGTCATTTTATAGATGAGGGAACTGTGGTGGAGAGAGGTTATGTCTTGCCCAGGGAAATACAGCTAGCAAATGTCGGAGGCAGGATTTAGACTTAGGTCTTTCAGACTCCAGGACTAGCATTCTATCCAGCAGACATCCTAACTGCTTATGGGTTATACTGTTTGAAAATGCAACAATTCCATTCTGAGCCCAGAAGCATTATTCAGCAGTTCAGCTGGTCTTTGGACAATTATTGTTTAAACATTATACCCAGCAAAGCATTTTGACTGAATTTCTGAATAAATCAATAGAATTTTAAAAAAACTATCAAGTAGATTTTGCTAAGTTATGAAAATACTATTAGACTATGTGACCTTGGTGGTTTTATTCCTTGTGCACATGCTTGATTTGTATAATATGCCCCACTACCTCATGAGAAGGCATTCAGGAGGAAATGGAAAAGGTACTGGATTTGGAGTCAGAGAACCTGGGCTTGAATCTCAACTCTGAAAATTACTATCTGTGTACTGGACAATCCACATCTTTAGGCTTTGTTTTCCTCTTCTATAAAATAAGGGAGTTAATGGTCTCTAAGGTTCCTTCTGTCTATAAATTTATGATCTTACGAACCAAGGTGGCCTGGAAGTCCCTAGAGATCTAAGGTATCTAGAGAACCTTGTGGGAAGAACACTTGACATTCTTTCAAGTAAGTTTGGAAGAACAATGAAAACAGAGTAAAATATAGCCAAGTGTGAACAACTAGAGACAATGGCAAAGCAGAGGGAAACTGGTAGATATATTAGAGGATGTCTAAAGATAGACTTCCCAAGGTGGAGAAAAATGAGTTACTTTGCAAAAACTAAAACCTTTTTCCAGGATGAGCCTCTGTGTATGCAAAAACCAGTGAACTGCGGGCATATGAAACAAACCTTAATAAGGAGAAATTCCTGGTCTGGCACTTGATTGCCAGAGATAAAAATTTCACAGGAAAGGAGTGCAACCATTGGCCAAACTAGGAGAAAATATTTTCTGAGTAGCATTTCAAATATCTGTCTAGAACTGTAAGTACTCGAAACGGTTTATAAAGGCTGGCTAAAGACATTGCAGAGAACAGAGGGCAGGGAATTTCCTGGGAACCATAGTAAATCACATTGGGCAAGACTCATTAAGAAATTTTTGCAAGGAAGCCAATTCCAAGCATAGGAAATATCATGGGCAAAGTCATAGAAGCAGAAAAAATATAGGATTTGACACCACTGAGGGATGGCAAATAGTCTAGTTGACTAGAAAATATGGTATGTGAAGAAAAGTAGTAGGAGATAAAATTGGAGAGGTAAATTGGATTCAGATCACAGAGGTCCTTGAATGCCAGATTAAGGAGTCTGGAGTTTTATCCTATAGTTGACTGGAAACTATTAAAGGTTTAGACTTGATGTCTGCAATAACTTGCTAACATAGTTGCCCAGTGGTGGAATGAGCTGCCTCAAGAAATGATGGGTTCCCCTTCCTTGAACATCTTCAAGCGCTGATAAGTGGAATGAGCACTTAATTATGTTATAGTGGGGATTTCTTTTGGGAATGGATTTGACTAGGTAACTACTAAGGTCCATACCAGCTCCCAAATTAAACAATGCTGTGTAAATATATGGTTTCACTTTCTTTTAATAAAATATTCATCTAATATATTGTGGCCAGCATGTTTTTAAGTAGTGTTAGGGTGAAAATGGTGGGAGTTGATGTTAATCTTCTATGTTTCAGTGAAAAGGTTCTCTTAGACTTCTGGGTGAGAACTCAAATTCCACATTAAACACTTAACAATGATTGTTGATTGACTAAATGGTAAGGAGCATGATGTAGCAGCAAGCACACTAGCATACCCAAAGTGGCTGCCAAGACAGGTTTTTAGATCTGCTTTTCTAAGGGAAACCAACTCAAAATGGGTTAACAATCTTACTTTAATCAATCAAACATATATCATTTACCTAATTCAGGGGAAACAGTCAGCACCCTGGACTTAGAGAATACAAACAAGTTACAAGTTACAAGCAGACAGAGAAACAGATCAGCAGACAGAGAAACAGATCAGCAGACAGGCTTTCAACTGTCTGACCATTACATCCATAAAAAGTCAGTTACCAGAGAGGGAAGCATCAACATCTGGGTTTTCAAAGCTGGGGGGCTCAACAGCTGCCCAGAGTCTTGTCTGGTCAAATCACAAAACTCTTCTCAAAGTGAACCCCAAAACAAAATCTCACATCAGGGTATATGTAGCCTTCTCCTGGCTCAGAAAATGTCACAACCCTCTTGACCCACTGCCCAATCAAAAAGCAACCAGGTATGGGCATTCCTGAAAAACAAGCCTCCTACCACAGGCTCCATGTGACCACATTCAGCCTATTATGGGGTAGAGTATATTTTCAAATCAAGGAAAGTTCTCAGAGTCACTTAAGCCTTTCAAAGGGTCAAGGGGCAAGGAAGATCTTAGATTCCCATTCCTATAACACATGACACCTCTCCAAAATATCCATTGTGACAGAGAAACCTAGGCAAAGGGCTACAACAATATTTATGTAGCACCATGAGGAGCTATTCAATACTTTAAAAATCAATAAATTGTTGTTTCATCCTTAAATAATCACTTGGTCTATTTTTGCATATGTTATTTTCTGAAATAACAGAAAGATCCTACAGATTTGGCCTCAAACAGCTTACAAAAAACAATGCCAAGGTTTTACCTATCTAAATAATTAGCAACTCTTCTGCACTTTCAAGCATTGGCCTGTTCAGGTAGTTACTTGTTTTATGAATGACCAGCTGAGAGTTGCCTTACAAGCCTGTTTAGACTTGTAGTATGTAATGTAATTTCCTCTGGGGGTTGGGGGGGGAAGCTATGCTCCATCTCATGCTTAATTCTCACTTGAGCTGGATTTATCTAGGCCTCCAAGAATTGGCATTTCAAATATCTGTTTAGTAAGCAAGTCTAAGGTACTTCTGCAGATGACTGACTTAACCCTTGGCTTCTGTGTAAACATTTGGTGCCATCTGGATGAGAAGTTTATATCTCCCCAAAAGGACAGAGCCAAAGGAACATAGATGGAGAATCATTTTCCTAGGAAATAAAAGCAAGAGATCAGGTGTCAAGCAGAATAGTTTTCATATACTTGACAAGAGAGATGACTGCACTACCTTCCTTCATCTGTCACTGCTCTGACAGGACATGCACAGGCTTAAGCTGTAGATGCCAAAGAAGGAACAAGAGAGAGAGACAGAGAGAAATTTAGCCAACTATGTCATTTCAGCAACAATCCCTGCCTTGCTTCAGGAGCCTCAACTCAGTACCTTGACAAAAACCATATGGTAAAATAGCAAAACTTTATTGAATAGGGGACCTATTGATACAAATATAAAGGAACAATTTTAGGAGGCATTAAGTAAAAGCATAATATATTTTTGCAGAATTAATATTTTTAAAATCAATTGATACTCATTGTACATATTTTCAGACTTTATCAATGTATGGATCAGCTTTGCTGATTTTCTTTCACATTCTTTTTTTTTTTTTGCTATACAGACACACACACACACACACACACACACACACACACACACACACACAGAATGACTCTCTGGAAGGGGGTTAGAGAAAAATACCTAGCACATGGTAGGTACTTATAATGCTAGTTGATTGACTACTAGTAGAATAGTCCTAGTGGGAGATGAGGGGAAAATTAGTAATATAAAAAATAGATCGATAGAAATTTATTTAAAAATAAAAATAAAATATATAAACAGGAAGCCATAGAATTGAAATTTATTGTACCTTGTATTTGTTTTTTAAATGTCAGGAAAAAATAACATAAATGCTACAATTAGAATAATATGAAAGAAGCACAAAATAGCCTTTATTAGAGCATTGCTTCTATCTAAACTATTATGCTTTCATTCAGTAGATCCATTTCCCAATTCTCTCTTAAATATATCTGTCAGATAAAGTTTTGTGAATTCTATGGTGTGATGAAGGAAAGTTCTGTAGGGGTGAGGTTGGAGAGTTTTAAAGATAAATGGTTTCTTCCATTGATGCCCATTTTGGCCTATATCACTTTGTCATAGAGGGGACCCATGAGAGACACCTGTAGGGGTTAACTAGAAGATGTTTTTCTTTTTTGTGAGTTGACTTCACATACACACTTTGTTACCTGAGTTTCAATACCACTCACCAAAGCCCTTGAGGAAATACTTAAAGTGTTCAGATCAGATCATCTCTCCTTGTTTTAAAAGTTCATTCCAGCTGTTTTAGCCACCAGAGTTATATGCATTTATTCAAGCCTTTTCCTAAACCTAGGCTGCTTCAGTAACATTGCCTGGCTATGAAATACAGGTGCTTGTTAAATTTGGAATATTTCTCCTCTTTGTGAACCACAAAACCCTTTTTCTTTGACAAAGTAGTGCATAAATGCCATAGAGAGGTTACAGGATTTGAGGGACAGGTACAAATCTTAATAGCTTATCATGACCATAACTGAACCTCCAGTCCCTAAGGATTACAGACAAAACTTTACAGGAACTGGCGTTCTTCAACATGTTTTATTCCTTTTTCTGGTCATGCTAGAGTTATAATAACAAATTGTTCTTTTGATTTCTAGGCAGGTTCTAGCTTAACTTTGTTCTGGGGTTTATCATATCTATAAAGGGTAAAATTTTTGTTTTTGTTTTAATTACTTAAAAAGGACACTGAACATGAAAGGGATACTATGGTAATTTAAAATTTGAATACTAAAACATTTTCAAAGATTAACTCTTTTGAATATCTACATTTCAAATAATGTGCCTCTACTCAAATGGATTGTTTGTATTGCCTTCCCTAAAACCAAAGCTTAAAGCTCCAAAGCTTCATTTGTTTAGTATCCCTAGGTGCATTGCATATTTTTCAGCATAGTTCCTTCATATATGAATAAAATACATGCCATTCATGTCAGAGAGGTTGTAAAGACTAGTTTCATATATTAATGAGTGTAGCCACAATGGGTCTTTAGAACAGAAGTATGAATTCTGTCAAAGTCACAGGATCATTTTAATAGTCCTTGGAATTCCTGCCCTTTCCTGATGTGACAGAGACCCAGTTCACAATAGTACAAGACATTCTTTTAACTTGACCTTCCTTGATGGGCTGGTACTTTAGAGCTGATAATTTAAAATATTTAATATGGGCTATTAACTGCTGCTGCTCTTTCTATGTATATTAATGGACTGTTTTAAATTGAATACTTTCACCTAGAGGGCACCATTTTTATAAACTGAATGAATAAATAAGTAATGTCAGCATCAGAAAAATTATAGCTACAATTGATCTTAAAAAACTTAATTCAAACAATTGCCTTTTGCTTTTATAATCAGTAAGATTAAGTCATTCTTAGACCAAGAATTTTTAACTAAATATTAACCTTTAAAGACTTAGGAAATCTATAATATAAATAGTGCCCAAATAGAATATTTATATAGTTATGATTCCATACTTAATAAATAAATAATGAACTCCTTAATTCTAAAATAGTTCCATTATAGATTCATTATCTATTTTCTCATAAATTATTTTTCAAATGCTATATTCATTTGCAAATGTTAGAAATATACCACACAAATATCCTAGAATTCTGAGCAACAATTAGGTAGTTTACATAGTTTTTTATTTCTGTAAAACTTATTTTTGCATCAGTAAAGGTAAACTATGTTGCTTTCATTTGAATATACTATTAAATGTGTTTTTAAATTGCACAGCATATAAAGTGGGAAAGCCCCGAATTTGTAATTAGAAGCTATGGGTTTTAATACCTGCTCTGCTCTGGTAGCATCCAACAACCTTTGTGATTTGGGGCAAGTTCCTTGTCTTCTTTAGGCATGGCTGACATTATTGCTAAAAGTTATTTCCATAGTAAGTTGGAGCTCTAAAAGTTATGATCCTAGTTCCAAGTGTAGTAGTAGTGTAGTATGGGTAATATTTGGTTGAAAATATTTGGGGTTTTAATTTTTAAATTTGTATTTTGGTTTATACAAGTGCTTACGATTAAGGTTGGTGGTCCTGGAGGTCCCATTTCTCCCTAAAACAAGGAAAAAGGGGAAAATCACAATTACCAACTTTTATTTGCATTTTATTTCTTACAGTTCTAGATGGTTGGAACCAATAACCATATATAATACCAATTTTTGCAGTTATGGAAAACAGGATCTCATTTCAAGAAAGTATTGTATAGCATGAAATTGTGTTATGTTCCTATTCCCTCCCACAATATAAAAATCACCTTTCATACCCACATGCTTTTTACAGCAGAAGGACAGGTTTCAAAGCAACCAAAATAATCTAATTTTCTAATCTTTTGTCTGCTAATCCAAAATTAGAATGAATATCTTTTCAAGCCTGGTGGCTTGCCAACAGGGCAGCTGGGAAATGTCACAGCGGCAGATAATTTTTCTGATGCAAAGTTACTATTAGGATCAGCAGAAATAATAAGTGGCTCAACCCACTTCATGCCTCCCAGCTGCAAGAAGATGGCCTGCTGCCTCTTCCAAAGAATATCAGAGTAGGCAGCTTCATAAGTCTATACAAATCACAAATATTGAACTTATTTCATTGACCTTTGAGTAAATTCAGATAATCAGGTATAACTAGGAGACTAAACAAATACATGGACTTTGTGTGAAGTATATGAGAAATTGGCAGGTTGCAATCTGCCTCATTGGAAGGACTTCCCATTTGATAATCCATTTAGATATTGTTGAGTATCTGAAAAATCGATCATGTAAATTGAAAGAACAAAAGATGAATTTTATTAACATCAACAATACATTAGCAAACTTTTTTTTTTATCTTTAGTGCTCTCATTCTAAGTATTAGGGCACTGAAATAGACACAGATAGAAACAGAGAAACAGATGGCATTGCTTAGCCTTGACCACACTTTGGATGTTCATACTGACCCTCAATAGAGGGTGGGCCTAAGGCTCATTTGCATGATGATTCACTGGCTCATAATATCTCAAAATTAGGAATAACCCTGTAGAAGAGTAACTTCTCTAGCTGTAACTAAAAGAGAGCAACACTCAAAAATCATCCTTTGGGAACAGATGTTAAAGTTATCTTTTAACAGGGAAGAACTCATGGACTCTAGAAAGAAACATAACATTGAGAACAGAAGACAAGATGAAGACATATTCTATTATCATCAGAAAGTCACTGTATGGCCCTTGTCTAAAAAGTTGAGACCAGTGACCTTGCTCCATTTAATGCTTGCTTTTTAATTTTTCTTTATTCTTCTTTCAAAGTCATTGCCGATATGCTATTACAGGATAGTTAATGAGGAAGAGTGGGGATAAATGGAGCGAGCAATCTGTGGAGCAAAGTTAGTTATCTCCCCCTGACAACCACCTGCTTCACCTTCAGACGCACACCTCATTGCTACTGGCACTGTTCCCACAGCTGCCTTGGGAGGTTTCACCTAGTGTGATGATATAACAGCTACTGCTGTCAAGCAAGCTGAGGGGATGACCCTGTTGTAGAGCAACACAAGTTGATAGGGAGAGAGACCTAGCATGTTAATTGTTTTCAGGGAGATATTAAAATGATCGGAAAAGTATCTCTTGCGTGTGAGATTTTAACAGCAATTGGTTCATTTTAGAATTCATTTGGTAGTTAATACTCTTCTAGTGAAAAATAATTGCTGGGGGGATAAGGGGAAAGGAGTGTGCATATGTGGGTTAGGGCAAAGATTTTCATTTATTCATGCTCAGCATTTCTTCTGGGAAATACAGTACCTTTTCTCCTTTCTGGCCACGTGGACCTGGAGGACCCATGTCACCTTTCAAACCCTGTACAAAAGAGAAGATCTTTGTAAACAACTTACAGTAAACTTCCATTATTAACACAATTAGTAATGAAACAAACCAGAATTGACTAAATTCCCAAACTTGATTTCTCAGTTCACAGCAAGGGGAGAGGTAGAGACAACTGGCACTAAAATGATCAGCAACATCTGGGCTATGGTGGGGACAGAAACATTAAATCAGTGAGTGATCCAAATACTGCATATTTGTGCAACTTCACTTCCTGCTAAAATTACATTAATTCACCATCTGGAAGCACATCATTTAGAACTATATGAGCTTTTAAGTATCCACTTTAGATTAAATTTGTGGATGCTGTAAATACCCCTGATTTAGCTTTGATTTGGCCTTTATTAAGCTTGCCAAAAATTCAAGAGTTAAATCAAAAGCTTTTTTTGCAGTTTCTATCTAGAAACCAGAATGTGGAGGGGGCAGGGAAGAGGGGGAAGAAAGATTCACTCATAACCCTCAAAATGGGAGCAAAAAACATCACTTTCCTGATTTAGATTTTTTTTAAGTTCAGCCACGTCTTTAATCCCTGTCTACCTTTGCCTTCCTTACTTGGATTTGCAAAGATATCAAATGTAGCAACATAAAACACTGAAAACCTATCAGACGAATATTTTCATGCATTTTTTTCCAGGCTCTGGAGCATTTTAATGGGTATGCAGTTGATCTGGCTCAGAAACGACAGCTTTTAGAGATATAACAATAGATTTCACTGGAGGAGATCAGTTCTATGGCTGAATGCATTCATGGTGTAAACAAACAGAGGTGGATAGACACATACTGAGTCTGTGATAAATAGGAAAAAGAATCTTTCTTCATCCTTAATATTACACTATAGGCTAGAAAGGGACAATAATGGAATAAAAGAAATACTCAGAAAATCACACAATGTAGTATATAGATCTATGCACCATACTGTGCTAGCCAGAGGGCTTTAGCTATTACTGCCCTGCAAATTCCAGGTGAATGAATAATGCCAAATGCCAGCACCTGGAGTCACTCAATATAGAAACCAGTGATGAATTGGGAGGGAAAAAAGGAAAATTAGAGAATTGAAATGACCCTGCTTGAGGCAGGTGCAGACTTAACAATACTCTGAGGAATCAAAAGGCATGGATAAAACCAAGGCTCAAATCAGCTATGGATAATTTGTGTCTTATGACTATTTTCCTAGACAAGATTTCATTAGCTACAGTTCTTCCTTATACACTTTGACATTCTCAAGGAAAAACAGAAAGATAAGTGAAAAAAATCCATCATGAAAACCACGTTTGAAGGATTTGTCTTATTATCAAAGTGCAGTGTTCTCCACCTCCAGAGTCCTAAAATTTTTTAACACAATTCTTGTGGTCAAAAATGGACACAAAATGTTCTGAACATCTGAGAAAGAAAACCATGACATTCCTGCAACTAGTTGTTGTGACTAAATTTTTTTAAAGTACACATTTTCTTGGTTGAAGACTATCAAGGGCCAAAGACTAAGAGAAAGATGTACCCCAACTAAAAGAGACAGCAAAAGTGAGTAAGTCACAGAATGAAATGCCAAGGAAGTCATTCCCACTTCATCCTGATAGACCATGATTAGATTTCCTCTCTTCCATACCAATAAAACATTCTGATTCCTCATCAAATCTGTCTCCTGTGCTTATTAAAATCCAAGGGGAAAGAGGATGTTATATTGTTGTGATGTGGACTAAAATAATGTAGGTTTAGGACTCTAGGAATAGTACCCCATCCTACCCACAACCTCAGAAAGATTCAAATAATACACAAAAAATTCTTTAA
The DNA here is from genome assembly GCA_011680675.1 of Gymnobelideus leadbeateri. Taxonomy (NCBI): domain Eukaryota; kingdom Metazoa; phylum Chordata; class Mammalia; order Diprotodontia; family Petauridae; genus Gymnobelideus; species Gymnobelideus leadbeateri. The sequence continues at coordinate 1,117,761 of WOXC01009202.1, forward strand.
TATTTATAAATGCACAAAGCATTCTATAAATACATAACATGTATTAGAAAATATTTAAAATCTTACTGTGGGATTCTGTCTATTCATCCAAATGCTTGTATAATTTAGGCAAAATTCATGATAATTGATTTGTTCATGTTTCACCTGGATGATAAGATCATATACTTAGAGCTAGCTTAGAGGCTAACTAGTTCAATCCACTCATTTTATAGATAAGGAAACTGAGGTCCAGAGAAAAGATATGATTTATCCAAGATTACTCGAGTGGCTAGTGATAGAAATGGAATGTGAACCCAGGGCCTTTGATATCAGAGCTCTTTCAGCCATACCATGAGTTATGTGAACAATAGCCATAATTAATATAGGCATTTTTTGGCTTAGTTTATTTTCTTCATGTATTTCTGTTTTTTTAGCATTTATGAGGAAATTTAGAGACAACCCTGATAACCAGCCTTTCTCCATTCCTAAATATTCCTCAGAGGAAATATTCTATGTCAGAGACCATTCATAAGAAGCCCCCTGCAATACTGCTTGTAGACATTTTGTAGAGGGTTTTAAGAAATAGGGTTTACCGTAGACCTTTCTTCCAGACCACCTACCTCATACAGTGGCTAGGAAATAGTTTTGCAAACTTCAAAGCCTGATAAAAAATATGAAATTGCTATTGTTGTTGTAATTTCCTTTCAATGGCCACTGTTGCTTTTGGTACTAGAGTTGGTGCTACCCAGAAGAAATCTAGATCTCAGTGGCTTCTGTTGATGATTCCTTTTCAGAATCACCTCAGTGAAAACAGAGGTCTTCCATTTCGCTTTATGAAACATATGTTTTGGCAATGGATAGCTGGAGGCTACTTCATGGGCATAGATTTCCTCCACCACTACTGGCCAAGTTGTTATATATGCAAGGGTGTATCTATTTCCTCAATGACATGAATCCCTTAGAAAAAAAGACCTCTATTTCTCTGTCTCTCATTGTCACCATCAAGTGAAGGCTGAAATTGCTTTGAATTAAGAAAGCTGAATTTTGTCCATGCTTAGCCCTATAATTCCCAAATAAAAATGGGATTCAATGGATCACTCAACAAGTATGTATGTTGTTAGCATTCTACTTAGAATTCAAATAGTGGTTAGACTGTGATATTCATCTTGTGAGTTTGGGAAAGTTGCTATTTTATGGGCTATTTTATTAAAAGATCAGAAGATGGAAAAAATAATTCAGGTTATTTGCTCAAAATGGCTGATCCCTCACTGAAATATCTGCATTAGTCAGTCAGCCATAGCTTCTAACATCCCCAAAGCATTTATGAAGTGTTTCTTTCACAGACAGACATGGTGTGAAGTACTGAGAATACAAATATGAAAAGTAAAAAATGCCTGCCTTTAAGTGACTTAAATTATACTGGGGAGATCCAAAAATGTTCTATTAAGTGTTAGTTCATATACTTAAGAAGCAAATATAATTAGTTCCCAATTAGTGCAAAGAATGAAGCTCCTGAAATGTATGCATGTATTCAAATTTGTACTATTTGAAGTGATAATTCTTTAGTGGTCCTTGATTCCTGCCCAATGGAAATAAACAGGGCAATTTCTTTTTTTTTTCTTGCCTTTTTTTTTTGGAGGGCAGTTGGGATTAAGTGACTTGCCCAAGGTCACACAGCTGTTTTTTGGTGTTAAGTGTCTGAGGCTGGATTTGAATTCAGGTCTTCCTGACTCCAGGGCTAGTGCTCTATTCACTGTGGCACCTAGCCACCCCTACACAGTGCAATTTCAAATAATTTGACCACTGCGGGTGATTCATTATATGCACTCATCAGGATGTAACTCTAAAAAATTTAAGAGTTACCCAAATAATCTAACCAGTTTGCAAAAATTCTTGATGAACTTAAGAGTCAATAGTGAGAATGTCTAAATATGGCATCCCACACATAATATGTTCACCTGTTGTCAGGTGAACTTTTAAGATAACAACCTTCCTATATAACATATCCAGGACTTGATTCCTGATCCAAGTAATTGAGATTGTTAGCAAAATTTCTGTTTCATGGTCTGTACTCAGTTTAATGGGCATTTATATCATAACTTGTCTTTTGTTCCTGTGAAATAAAATTAAAGGGAAAATTATATTTGTCAATGCTTCCTTTTTGTCTATTAGAGTAGGCCCTTGCAGACTAATTTCCTCTATGATAAAGTAAAATGGTGTTGTTACATAGCAGACGCTTAATACCTGTTTATTGATTGATTTTGGGACCAAGGCTTTATAATTGGGTCTGAGAAATAGATTGGATGTTATTGTTCAGTCATTTTTCAGTCATGTCCAACTCTTTGTGACCCCATTTGGGTTCTTCTTGACAGAGATACTAGAGTGGTTTGCCATATGTTTCTCATTTTACAGATGAGGAAACTGAGGCAAAGAGAATTAAGTGACTTGCCCCAGGGTCACACAGCTAGTAAATGTCTGAGACCAGATTTGAACTCAGGAAGATGAGACTTTCAGACTTCAAGCCCAGCACTCTATCCATTGTACCACCTATCTGCCCCCAAAATAGACTGGTAATGATCTTCTATATGATTACATTTTCTTATTGTAGGTATTATTATCAGTAGTTGCTGAATGCTGCCATGGCAGGAGCCAACAGAGTAGGGAGGAAGCACAGGGCTGACTGTAAACTATAAAGAGGCAAATGAACAGACTAAGAAGCAAATAGAAGATTCATTTCTGATAAAAATAGGCGCTTATATTCACGTTTCTTCCTAAAGTTCACATATGTGAAGATTCTTAAAAAACAGCAATTAACTATGTGAAAGAGAGCTAGGTCCTCTCTTATAGAAGATTATATTCTACTTGGAATCGAAATGGTACTTAAACTATGATATTAATCTTTTGGGAGTGGGAAAATAGCTGTTGTATAAGTTTTGTTATAAGACCAGAAGATGGAAAAAGTAACTCAGTTTGTTTCTTCAAAATGGTTGATCCTTCTGACTAATAGCCCACAACAATATAACAGCATGTGCCACCAGGAGAGAACCTTGACTTCACGTGTTTTTAATTTTTCTGTATTCAGTAGTATAGATTAAAATGGGTATGAGCAGATTAACATGATAATTTCAGAAACATAAGTAATGCATTCCTATAAAGCAATTAATTTTAAAAGGACTAATAGTGATATGGAAAATGAGACTAAGTCTGATGATTTATATAGTTACCTTAATCCATAGCAGCTTACTTGAATTTTCTGAAAAGCAGTCATGACCATGAGTAATGAAATGGAATTTATTGTTGTATCTAATGTGATTTTATTTTTTTTACTTTCCAACATTTCTTTGATGTAAATAATTTATTCATGTAAGCTCACAATAATGTTCCTTTAATGAAATTAAAATGCATGGAGGGTTGCATTTTGAAAAAATTAAAAGTTCACCTTGTACCTAATATAACTTATTTAGCCTAAAAAAACTGGAAAATGAGATTCTGCATTTAGCAATTACTATCACCGACTGTTTCCTAAATTGCAGAAATTTAGTTCATTTAAATAGAAAAAAAAGTTGTGTCAAATACTGACTATTTGCAAAACTCTATGGTTAATGCTGAGGAAGATTCACAAATGAATAATGTTCTCTGTTCTCAAGGAATCTATGGTCCAGTAGAAGAGATAAATGATATATAAAATAATCATAATATATATAAGAACTAAGATGCTCTGAGAATAAAAAGTAGCTTCTTGTACTCCAAGGAATTCTACAATAAAGCCACATAAGCTAATAGGTGAGAGAACATGCAGCAAGGGTCAGATAAAGAAGTTAAGAGTAGTGGTAGTTAATGATTCCCTGTTCACCAGTACTAAGGCAGCTATTTGTCATCCTGATAATAATAAAGAACTTCTTGTCCTTCGGCATGAATACAAGACATATCATAGAACCTCCTAGGACTTATCAAAATAATAAGTGCTTCCACTTCAGGGTGATTTACATCACCAGAAGTGGTACAAATAATACTGCCAGAAGGAACCTAAAAAGTATTGACAAAGATTATTAAATCTTGAGCAGGAAACTGAAGCCTACATTAGCAAAAATTATGTTTTCCTCATTGCTACTCACTGAAGGCAAAGGGATCAGAGGAGAGAAAAATTATGTAGGAAGTGAACAGTGGACTAAGAAGGAGATGTCTAAGCATGGGATTTGGACTTGTGGACAATGGCTTCAAATCTAGACAGAACAGACTCCTTACCAGGAGCATTATAACTAACAAAGATTCGTAGGAATGAATTTTCTATGTGTCTTGAAAAACTATTCAAAAGGGCTTCAAACTAAAATGACTATGGAAAGGAAAAAAAAAACTTCCCTAGATGTCATAGAAGATAGTAATTAAATAACAATTAATGAATATAAGACATCCAGAGATATTGGCAGGAGAAAAAAAATAAAAAAGGAGCCAGAAGTAAAACCTGTGTCTTTAAATGTTGTTGTTCAGTTATTTTTCTGTCACATCTGACTATTTGCAACCCCATTCAGGGTTTTCTTGACAAAGATATTAGAATGGTGTGTCATGTTTTTCTCTAGCTCATTTTACAATTGAGAAAACTGAGACAAAGAGGTTTAAATGACTTGCCCAGGGTCACACATCTAATAAATATTTGAGTCCTGATTTGAATTCAGGAAGATGAGTTTTCCTGACTCCAGGCTTGACACTCCATCCACTGTGCCACTTAGTAGCCCCTATGGCCGTAAATGGTAATACACAAATACTCAAATGCAGAATTAGAGGTTCTAACACAAAGAGAAATTCAAGTTTGATCTCAATTATCAGTGAGATGAAATTCATAAGTAGCATATAAGGCTTTAGAAGGAGTTACTCTATTCACAGGGAACAAGATAGGGGGATGGGAGAGTATTATTAGGAATATCAGGAAAGTATACTCGTCGTAAGGAAATCCAGAAAGCAGAGGTGGGAGAAATATTTGAACGAGAGAAAATGGAGGAAATATCAACTGATTTTGTCATCAAAATATACCATGGACTATCTAGACAGAAACTGGAAGAGAAGAGGAATTTGGGAAAGAGATATCAAAACTGGAACAGAGACATGACATAGCAGGGACAGGGAACTCCAGTTATCCAGATCAGGGGTGGGGAACCTGTAACTCTGAACCCACATGTGGCCTTCTAGGTCCTTGGTGGGAGACCTTTTGACTAAATCCAAGTTTTATAGAACAAGTTTGTTCTATGAAGTTTGGATTCAGTCAAAGGGCCACACGAGGCTGTAGAGGGCCACATTTGGCCTTGAGGCTGCAGGTTCCCCACCCTGATCCAGTTTAGTGGAACTCTGCAAAAAGTAGAGCAGCTAATACTTTCTTAATTTACCTTAATGATAATTTCATCATTCAAAGAGTGGAGGAACAAAAGGGATTATTCTTTGTTGTATATGGTTCTCATCAAAGAAAAGAAAGGGTTGTTGGGGTACCATCATGAGAACATTAGGAAGGAGTGACCATTCCCTTCTAGAATCTGTGATGGAGAAAGAGAGAATTTGGGCGTAGTCTGACAAGTACTCCTGATTTTTAGAAAGTAATGTTCAGAAGAAGGATAGCTTCAGTACTATTGTCTAAAATCCTATACGGTAAGTTAGGCCAGAAGTGGTGAGAAACTCTCATAGATGACATTTAGAAGGCAGAAAGGGAAACAATTCCAATACTGAAGGGAAAATGAGATTTTTGATATGAATGCATAGGGAAATCACTAACCAACTTAAGATTTTCTAAAAGATGCCTGCAAATACGGAACAAAGAGCAAGTAACAGTGAATATAACTAGGAAATATTACTGTAAAAAAAAAAGAAATGTCTGGTCTGCCGACACTTAGAATGAGCCGATGCTGGTGAGGAAAGCTAAGGACCATAAGGCAGATAATAGATTTAGAGCTGGAAGGAACCTTAGAGACCATTTAGTCAAATTTCATCATTTTATAGAAGAAGAAACTAATGCCCAGGGAGATTGTGACATGCTCAAAGTCACACAGGTAATAAATATCAAATGCATGATGTGAATCCAATGAAAAGGGTTTTCTAAGCTGTGTTGAAGCAAAGAGAAAGTTCAGAGAAGGGAAGGGATTGATTGCCACTTGGTATGGATGGGGTGATGAAAACTGACAACAGAGAAGACATTCATTCTTAAATTCTTTCTCAGTCAAGACGAATGACACTTGCACTGTAATTGACAGAACAAAAATGACTAAAAGAGAGTTAATACTCAAGGTAAGTATTGAGATACCAACTGAGTAGCTCACTACAATTGATACATTTGTCAGGTAGCCCAGATGAAGTACATTCTTGGGGACTGAAAGAACTGGCAGATGTCATTGATGAGTCACTTCCAGTGATATTTATAAGATCACGAAGAATGGAAAATATACTGTAGATGTGAAAGAGGACAAATATTGCTCCCATTAAAAAAAAAGATAAGAAAATAAGTCTGTAAACCATGGTGTGGTGGATTTGACCTTGATTCCTGGAAAAATTATATAAAGTCTAATAAAAAGATAATAAATACCTATCAAAGAAACCAGTGGTTACAGAACCAACATAGCTTCTTCAAGAACATGTCATTCCACACTTAACTTATATCTTCTCTTAGCAATATTATGAAATTAGTAGAACAAGGAAATGGCATAGATATTACCTAGATTTTAGCAGAGCATTTGATAAACTATTTTGGAAGAGATATAAAGATGTAGGATTAATAGGAAATAAGAGAGGATAGACAGTGTTATAATTAGATGGATTTTGAACTAGTTGAATGACAGGAACCCAAAGAATAGCTATTAAAATTCAATGTCTTGAAAATAAAATTTAAAAAGAAAGACAAAAGGACAAGGGAGGGATTTTTAGAAGGGAGGGTGAGGGAATAGGTATAGAAGGGTACTTAGATTTATGGGAATGGGAGGATAAGGGAGGGATCATTGGAGGGGGTAGGCAAGTATAACTTCCCTCCTATAAGGAGGGAAAGTTAGTGGGTAGAATAAAGTAGAGGAGACAGGAGGGATAGGAAACAAGAGATATAGTCATACATAAAAAACAAAGATCAGGAGTAGAATAGGTTGGGAAAGTATATATCTATATATATGCATATGTATGTATAACTCTATAAACTATAGAGAAACACATCTAAACTTTATTGTAGCTTTCTGGAGGGGAGCTTGGGGGGAGGGAAAAAAGGACAAAGTAAAAAAAGTACATAGCAAAGAACAAAAGAAAATTCACAAGGAAGCAAAGATGGACAATTCTCAACACAAGTATTATTTATCATATAGGATTTCTTGAAATGAAAATCTATTGTTACATATTTTGAATCCTCTTTTATGTTCTGTGATGCACACATGCTTTTTTTTAATTTTGTATTTACCTTCCAATATTTAAGTTTATCATACTTTTTGGTTTCTTTTCTCTATTCTGTGTTTGTGCCCTGGTGTTTGAGTCTAAAATAAAATTCTGAAAAAGAAAAGAAAATTTAAAATAATTCAATGTTAACCTGGTAATGGGTCTCCAGTATATTGTCCCAGGAATTTGTGCTTGCCTCAGTGCTGTTTAACAATTGTGTCAATGGTAGAATATTCATCATATTTGTAGATGACATAAAGCTGGGAGAGATAACTGACATATTGGATGGCAGAGATAGTATCTGAAAAGATCTTCATAGGCAAGATCACTGGGATGAATATATTAATATAATGTCCAATATGGGTAAATGTGAAGTCTTATACTCAGAAACAATCTCAAAAATACACTATAGGAAAGTCAGGGTTAAATAGTGGCTTCTCTGATAAAGAGCTGGGCATTTTAGTGGGTGGCAAGCTCAATATGAGTCAGTAGTATGATGTGACAATCAAAAAAGTTTTTGTGATCTTGGGATACATTGGAGAGGCATTGCTTCCAGAAAGAAAAGGGTTGGCACTCCTCTGTATGCTGATCTTGTCAGACTACAACTGGAGCATATTTAATTCTGGGTATCACAGTTTAAGAATATCGATAAGATGGAGAGCTTCCAGAAGACAGTAACCAAAATGGTAGAAGGCCTTGCACCTATGTCCCAAGAGTTGCTTTTTTTTTCTTTTTCTGGAGGAGGGAGGGCAAGGCAATTAGGCAATTAAGTGACTTGCCCAAGGTCACAAAGCTATTAAGTGTCAAGTGTCTGAGGCCAAATTTGAACTCAGTTCTTCCTGACTCCAGGACCAGTGCTCTATTCACTGTGCTACCTAGCTGCCCCAAGGGTTTTTTTTTAAACAACTGGGATATAAGGAAGAAAATACTTGGAGGTTGTTCAAGTTGTGTTAAACAATTCAACAGTTGTCTTCAAAGTTTTAAAGGGATGGAACATGGAAGACATGTTCTGTTTGGTCCCAGAGGTTGGAACTGGGAGCAATGGCTAGAAGTTGTAAAGAGACACATTTAGATTTGATATCAGGAAAAACTTCAAAATATTTTGCACTATACAAAAGAAATCTGTCTCAAGAAGTAGTAGGTTTCCCTTCATTAAATTTACTTAAATGGTGGCTGGATGCTCCTTTGTCCAATATATTACTGGGGAGGAGAACATCCATGTATGGGTTGAAATAAAAAAAATCAGTGGAGATGCTTTGTTATAAGATTAGACCTTGTGGTCTTGACACCATCATGACAAGTTCCCCTTAGGTGATGCTATAAATTTATAGAACACTCTGATGGAATAATACTGAGAGTAATATTTTTTGAAGGTTAGTACAGTTGTGTCCCCCAAATAACATTTTGTCTATCATGAGCTTAATTTTTGTCCCTGATAAACTTCCATAATAATATTTAGACTACTACCAGCTTGTTTCCTCTTCCTGAAAACAAGCTCCTCAAAATAATATTTTACCCTGACCCCTGATATACAACTCAACCAACTCCAGGAGGGCACCAGCATCAGAGCACAAGAACCCCACTCTTAGAAGGGCACTTTGGAGGACCTACTTCCTGTTGAATGGACTCATGTCTCTGTGTTCCCTGGTTCTGCACTGCCCTCATGAATTGTCCTGTATGTTAGTGCATACATCCAAGTTGTATGTCAGGTTCCCTTTTCCTCTCTCCCTTCCCCCTGTTCTCTACTGCTTGCAATAAAGCTTTGCATTGAACTGACTCTCATTATTTAACATATTATTCTCAGCACCCAAACTCATGAAGGAGTAGTTTTCCCTGATGCCTCTCGCTGGCACACAGGCCATTGCTGACACATAAGCTGAGCCAGTTCTCACTCCATTTTTCCATGCTGTCTCTCTAGGAAAGATGAGGGAAATGTCTAATTTGATCCACGTCTTAGACTTACTTTGTTATCCAACAGCATCTAGAAGAACATAGCAGTACCTCTCTCTTTCTGCCTCAAATACTTTTTGATTGATACGTTCTAAATCAGGAGCTATTAAGCTATGGTTTATGAACTTATATATTAAAAATATATATTTTGACAACTGTATTTCAATATAATTGTTTTCCTTTGTAATCCCGTATATTTTATCTTATGCATTTAAGAACTTCATTCCAATAAGGTCCATAAATTTCACCAGATTGACAAAGGGGTCACACACACACACACACACACACACACACACACACACACACACACACACACAAGATTGAGAATCCCTGTTCTAAAGGATATCCTGAAATCTCTAATGTTTCATTACATAATACTATCTCTCCAAAATACCAATGGAATGCTACCCTAACTGCTAAATTGTTGCACATGTTCCTAGTTCCTTACCTCTTGACTCTTATCTCTTCTTTAGTTATATTATTAAAATTTCACTCTCCCATATTTTACAGATTCATAGCTTTAGAATTAGAAGGAATCTTAGTGGTCATCTAGCCCACCCTCATTTTACAGATGTCCTTGTATATTAAGCATTAAAGTAAAGACATGGTGAACAAAAGTTTTCCTGGGAGGACTTCAGTACGAAAGAGAGATAGAAAACAGAGATAGAGTTAAAAAGAAGGGGGAAAAGCTTCTCTCGATCACTTTGGAATGCTTACATGACCATACTCTATGTAGTCATGTTAGAGATGGGGAAACTGAGGTTAAGTGATTTACCCAAGATCAAAGAAGCTATCATTGACAGAGCTGGGATCTGAACCACAGGGTCTTTGATTCCAAATCCCACACCCTTTCCTCTGTACCATTTTGCCTTTGTGAACTTGTAAGATATCTTTTTCTTATTCTTCTTTCTCCAGAATAGCCATTGGTTTCAGTTTAGTCACCTTTTAGAACAGTGACATAGACACACAGGATGGTAGATTCAGAGACAGAAGAGACCTTAAAGTCTCTTATTATGAATGAGTAGATTAAGACCCAGAGAGATACCGACTGCTTCTCAGTCTCCTTTTGCTGTATTAATACCCACTAACTGTGGGTATAACCTCAAACCCTGTCCTGTGCCCTCTTCCTTTTTCTCTTTAATGAATTCAATTATCATTTCAATGCAGATGGATCTCAGATCTATATATCTAGCTGTCAGGGTCACTCTCCAGCATCTGATATGGGTTGAAACAGACTCTCCTTTTGTTAAAATCATATTCCAATATCCTCAGGTAAAAATAATTCTCAGGGAGGATCCATCTCTGGGGTGGTGGGGAGGCGGAAAGGGAAAAAGGGAAAAATAAGAAAGTTTACATGATAACTTTACTGTATATTTAAAAGGAGTGGCAAATTGTATTTAGTTCCATTGTGTTTAGTTCCATGTAAAATCATCTTTTTTTCTATTCTAGTATATTTAGAGAATGCTTGCTATTTATTACTTAAATTCAGAACAAAAGAAATAATTTTTTAAAAAAGTTCTCAAGGTGGTATAGACAACAAAAACATACATAAAACCCACTAGCAACAAAGTGAACAAAGCAGTCAGCAAGGAGGATTCATTGGATTTCAGAAGCTCCTCTCCAAAGTCTCAGAACAGTACTTTTACACACCTCTTGCTCTAAAGATTTACAGCTGAGTCCCAGATCAATTTATCTGGGGGCATTGTATGTATGTATATATTAAGATAGCTATATATAAAACTAATGCCTCCCTAGAGAAACTAATAAGAGCAAGACAATTGTGCTTTTTTCTTTGTATTAACAGCAATGTCCAGAGTGCCTGCTACACAGCAGGAGTTTAATAAATGCTTACTATTCAGCTAAAATATCTTGCCTACAGTCACACAGGCAGTAAGAGACAATGTAGGATTTTAAAGTCAGGGCCCCTCACTCCAAAGTAGGCAACCATCTTTGCATTTTACCTCACTGTGTTTCTCACAACTTTTAGAAACTTTTCTACTCTTGAAAACCACCAGTTTTAATAAACATTCCCAAAATAATAATTTACTTATAATTAAAGAATATTAAGTAAAACCAGGGGCTATAAAGAAAATCTGCTTTTGTGTTGCATAATAATATCCAGTCAGTGGTCCAAAGCATTGCTATATTGTGTACTGATTGTTTTTTTTAATATTAGTTTTATTTTAACTCTAGGCTTTCAAAGTCATTAGGTCAAAATAGAATATGATACTGGTAATTACACCTATGTATTGTTTACTTTAAGGCTTAACATACAAAGTTAACACAGTGAAGAGACTATGTGACTAATTCAAACATCCCCTCCCAAAGTGGGGTTTTTGCTGAGTTCTATGGATAATTGCCCTTATGCAATTTACCTTGGGACAATTGATCCATAATGTTAAGAGCACTGGACTCAGAATCAGATTTGGGTCTGCCACCTTACTTGTGTGACCATGGGAAAGCTATTTGATTTCTCTGGGCTTCTTTATCAATAAAATAGGGAACAGACTAAATGAGAAAGCTCCCAATGCCCTTCTAGTATTCAATCTATAATCTTATGACAATGGGTCATCAAAGCTCAAAGGTGTAAGAAGCATACCAAATATCAATGTAAACAGATTATCTGGGTAAAAATATCTGGAGTTAGACTTACATCTTTTCCATGAATGCCATCTAGTCCTGGATCTCCCTTTTGTCCCTGTTCACCCTGGGGGGGGGGGGGGAGAAGGAAATATGTAAAATAAAAATAATGTATTTGAAAACCTTTACCAGGAAAAACGATTAGATCCTACATTCTATGACTTACTACATACAGTTATGTTTGCAAATACCCTGAAGAATATTCCTTAAAGAATAACCCTGGATTCCCCAAATCAAATACTCAGAGAATTAGAAAATAGTTTCAGAAGAGAGCAGCATGTAATAATTAAGTAGAAAGATACAAAGCTAGAATCATTTATCTTCTTCATCCTTAAAAAAACTTAGTAAGGGGCGGCTAGGTGGCGCAGTGAGTAGAGCGCCGGCCCTGGAGTCAGAAGGACCTGAGTTCGGATCCGGCCTCAGACATTTAACGCACACAAACAAAAACCTAGCCATGTGAGCTTGGGCAAATTACTTAACCCCAATTGCTCTCCAAAAAGTAAAAAAAAAATAGTTACTAAGTGACTAATATGAAATGGTACAATATTAAGCATTGTACTATGAGCACTACAAAAATGCTAACCCCATTCTCTAAGGCAGTATAATCTTAGGTCATATTGAAAATACAGAAGACAAAAACAATGATGTAAAAATGTTAAATAAAAAACATTGACTATATGAGATTTATATCACATATAGGCCAAAGGTAAGTGCAGCTAAGCACATTCCAACAATGATATTAAAATGGGGGAAAGGGGGAGTTAATTACATAATTACAATGGAGAGTCAGGGATAGAGTATCTGTGGAAGCTCCATTTCTGTGGGGAAAGAGAAATATTTTGAGGTTGCTTTTAAGTTCAGTCTAAGAAAGAGAAGGCAGAAAATGAGAATTAGCTCTCCCATTTAGCCCAAAAGTAGAATAAAACACAAGAAAACTATAGCATGGGAGTTCAAAATTAGAATTAATGTATTGTATTTGTAATGTTATTAAACATTATAAGAGCAAAGTTATGGCAAATCTTGAGAAATGTCTTTTAAAATTTGATAAAACAGCCCCCAAAGACAATATTGAAGGATGATCCTAGCTGAAGGTAAGAGGACACACACACACACACACACACACACGAACACAAGCACATATATGCCCATACATACATACATATGAAGAATATGTAAAAGATCAGTAATTTCATCAGTGAAAGGAACTCCTTTCATAGACTTGAATCACAACCAATCTATGGCTTATTACTGAGCACAGCAGGGTAGAGGGAGAAGCAAAGATTAGTGAGATTAGTTCTGTAGGGAGATTATACTGAAGTGAGATTGTATTCTGGGAATACATTTCAAGGGAGGAGGGAGAAGGTGTATGAGAGTCATCTAGACAAGTGTGGAAACTGAGAGGTATTTGAGGCCTGAATGCTGGTGATCACCATGTATACCTCCCCAGTACAGTGTATATAGCAAAGATAAAAGGCAGAAAGACATTTTTATCTAGAACAATTTATCAGATTCATGGGCAGCTAAGCTCATCTCTAGGTTTATGTTCCAAACAGAGGTTGGGTGGAAGTTCTTTAAAACCTAACATTTGACCTGGTAAAATGAAATCTACTAGGTTAGAGTTTGGGGTCAAAATTATTTCAAATATAATTTTTTCAAGTATTAAGGAGTAGAAGCTTAATGAAGACTTAAAGCATTGTGATTTTTTCTGTCAATTCTCCATTTTATTTTGAAGTCATATTATATTATGCTTAATTTTTTCTCAACATAAATAATCAATATTCAAATAAATCTATGACCCCATTGATCTGGATGTTCTTTTAGATCCCAACTCATCTATGGTTGCCCACTCTAGATGTGTTTTTTTTTTTACCATATCCTCCCATGAATTTGGCATAGAGAATCCACCCAATGTGTGCGAGGCCTTCCTTGCTTTTTCCTGAGATGGAGAGGACACCAGTGTTATACCATGGCTGTACTCCTGCCATTCAGTATCCTTGCCAATCCATACTCTCCTCCAATTACATATTTCTCTGATAAAGAATCAATAAACTAAGAAAGAGAAGAACAAGTGTCGTTGAGCACCTGTCACTTACACATAAAACTGGAAATTAAAAAAAAATCCCTAATTTACAACCAAGTCCAGAGATAAAGTTTGGTCATGTAGAGGTGCCTTTTATCATACATTAGTTTTAACTAACAAGACTAAATATTTTTTCCTATACACAATTTATTTTTGACTAATAAAATAGAACCTATGATCCAAGTCTGATAATGTTAAGTACTTAGTACCATGTAGGTGCCCTGATATATGTTTGGTTGATGGTAGTGAAAATGAGGATATCAAGTAAAAATAAATGACAATGATTAGTACAACCTAAAAACTGAATAGACAGAGGAACAGGATAACTTTTCAAAATCTGATGAGCTGCATTAAATTTAATCCAACAAATATTTATTGATGATCAACTATGCTCAAAACATTGCACTGGATCTGGGCTGACACTGAATTATTTTTTAAAATCAGTATACTTTTTTAACATTCATTTTTTTAAAACAAAATTTTGAGTTCTATATTTTCTTCCTCCTTCCCTTACCTCCTCCCTAAGATGGTAAGCAATTTATAGGTTATATATGCGTAATAATGAAAACATATGTCCATATTTTAGTAATTTTTTCAAAGAAGAAACAGAACAAAAGGAAAAAAAACTACCCCAAAAAGTGAAAATAATATGCTTTGATCTGCATTCAGACTCCATCAGCTCTTTCTCTGGATTTGGATAGCATTTCCATCATGAGTCTTTTGAATTATCTTGGATCACTGTATGACTGAGAAGAACTAATAGTTGATCATCACACAATGTTGCTGTTACTGTGTATAATGCTTTCCTGGTTCTGCTCACTTCACTTTGCACCAGTTCATGTAAGTCTTTTCTGAAATCTGCCTGCTCATCACAATATTGAAAAATTTTCATAAGTGCAAAGAGGAGTGTAGAAGATAGTTCAGAAAAATTCATAGACAAGCAGGGCAGTTTTGGATGTTATGAGATGGCTTTGCTATTTAAAAAAGCAAACATATTCTCTTTTTGTGCTCTACTTTGTATGGAAAGTACTCTTTTGTGTGTGTTGGTTATGTTCAGAATTTTCCAAGTGTGTCCATAAAAAATAGACCCAAGTCAAGGTATCAAGGACAGCAAAATGTGTTAGTGGAAATGAAATCAAGAGCTAGATTCAAATCCCACAGTTTAGTCCTCCTATACTTTAAGTAGCTATGTGATATTAGATTAATAATTTAAGAATATTTTAGTGAGACAATGGATTAAAGTATTTTGAAGAGTTAGAAGAGCTATGGAAATAATAACTTGTATTGATGTAGTGCATTAAGGTTAATGGAGCCCTTTTCTCACAAGTTGCACAATATTTCAAATAATATTGTTCTCACTTTACAGATGATGAAATTGAGGCTCAGAAAGGGTGATTTTTTTCCCATGGTAGAAACTAATAAACATCAGGACTTAAACCCAGGTCTCCTTTCTCCAAGACCAATGTCCTTTCTATGCGAAAAACCTCTCTAATACAGTATCTTTTCTAGGGAGACTGGACTTGGTTTGTTTTGTAAAATCAAAAATGAACCTGTGCTAAAGGTCTATTACAAACCCCTGTTCAGAGAAAAGCAGTAGAAATGCTTTGAATAGCTGGAATCTCAAAGGGGTTTTATTATCCCTCTAAAAAAGGTCTATTTATGTCTTAAAATGTTCATAATTCTTTTAACTAAATGGCATGGAACCAAGATTACTCACCTAATTTCACTTGTGACATGAACCTAATTCAATTATGTCTCCATGGGCAGTATGAGAGAAAATGTAATAGAATAATTTTTGCAAGATCAGTCCTATCAACTTTCTTAAATAAGTCACTAAGGAATCAAATAAATATATTAGTAGCTCCAGATGGCAAATACGATTAAGTTAATGTAATAGATTAAAACTTCCACTGATTTCCTATATTGATACCTCATTGTAGTGTGTATGTGTGTATGTGGGGAGAACCCTGGGTACTGAAGGTTATGTCAGCAAAATGTGAACCATGACAGATTCTAACAAGCTAGAAAGCCCTCCAGGATAGCTTTGGCAATTAACTGAATGTCTATCATCTGACAAGCAGCCCAAATAAGTGCAAAGATGCTAGCTGGTCAACAGGTGATTTCAGTAATGAAGACTTTCTATTAAGATAGAGTTACAGTCTGCAGCAGGGAAGAGAGCACACATGGTAAAACAAATTATACAAAGATTGGACATAGAAAACAATTTTGGGGGTAGTAGTGGCTGTGATTTCGCCAATCTATGGAGTTCCTGGAAATATACTACTCGGAGTCAGCTAAATGGCACAGAAGATAGAACTCAGTGCCTCTTAAATCTACAAAGATATGAGTTTAAATCTGACCTTAGAAAATGCTTGGCTGTGTGACCCTAGGCAAGTCACTTAACTTCTGCTTGCTTCAGTTTCCTCATCTGCAAAATGGGGATGATAATAATAGCACCTACCTGCCAGAGTTATTGTGAGGATAAAATGAGATAACAGTTATAAAATGATTAAGTACAGTGCCTGTCACATAGTGGATGTTTTATATATATATATATATATATATATATATATATATATATATATATATATATACACACACACACACACACATACATATATATATACATATATATATATATATATATATATATATATATATGTGAATTGCCCAAGGTCACATAGCCTATGTGTATCAGAGTTGGTACTTCCTGATTCTGAGACCAGTTCTCCATCGTCTCTCCTATTAGCAAGTCTTATTACCAAAAAAAATTTATCTAAAAAAAATACCATGTTGTCCAAAGTTTTCTAAGTCAGAATTGCCAGTCCACTTTTTCCAAGCATAATTCCATAAAAAAAAAAAATTACCAGGGCGGCTAGGTGGCAGAGCAAATAGAGCACCAGCCCTGGAGTCAGGAGGACCTAAGTTCAAATCTGGCCTCAGACACACACACACACACACCCCCCCCCCCACACACACACACACACTAAACCTAGCTGTGTGACCTTGGTCAAGTCATTTAACCCCAATTGCCCTCCAAAAAGAAAAAAAAAATCACTACAGCTATAGAATTCAGCCTCAGAGTTCATAGTACCAGGATGTAGTATATAATTTGATTGGCCTTTTAACTCCTTGGTACAGTATAAATAAAACAACATTTGGTTTTATATTAGCCCAAATCATCTCTAGATTCCTAAATAATAACTAGGGCCCACAAGTAAGGTAAAAACATCATTACATTAAAAAGAACATGACTTTTCAGGATCAGGTTGCATCAGACAAATGCCCAGCTCCCTGGCTATCCTTGCATTTTTGCTTTCTAATCTAGTATGGATTCTCTCCTCTAACTACTGGTCTTCCTGCTCATCTCTTCCTCTGCAATTCCTACTTCTGGGTCCTAATTACTATTTATGGATCTAGAGATGATTGGGAAGAGCAATGTGAGACACGGAGTTTATGGAGAGGAACACTTTCCTTCTCTTTCTCTGCCTTCCTGTTTTACCCCACTCCAACTTGAGCCTTTTACTCTTAAGACAAATCTAAAGACACTTCGGGATTTTTTAATGGTCAGCTAAGATTTCAAAGACATGCTTTCTTGAGTTATAGCTTTTCATTGACACTTGCATTTGTCATAACCTATGAAATATTTAAAATTACATCACAAAAACTGAAGTAAACTGCACTTCAAAATAGATTTTGTTTTGTTTTATTTCTCAGGTTGAAGATTCAGAACTATTATCAAATTTTACAATGGAATCTCAAGGTAGTTTAACCAGTAATGTACTATGTAGGATTATTTCCAAACACAGTCAGCAGTAAAGTCTCATGGCTTTTTAAACCTTTTTATTGCTTCATTTTATGAATGGGACAACAGGAAACTTTATACTTCTCACATAGAAATGACTCAACCTATCCCAGTTGCTACCTGAGAATACTATGAGAATGACAGCTCTGGAAACATGTTCCTACAGCCTCTCCAGGGTGAATATGATAGGGGTTTAACGACTCACTATCTCTGAGTGGCTCTCTCCAACATATCCCTTACTTGAGCTGTCTAGATGAGCAGGGGATTTTCCCCTATCGTGTGACTGGGCAAGGAAAATCTGTTAAGTTTTCCAAGATCTTTTACCCTATCCTGGCTTATGTTCTCCAATGACGGTCTCAAATGAAGAACCTTCTCAAGACTGGTCAGAAGAATCAGAGTTTTCCCTCTGAAAAATATCTCATCATGAAAATGGAGATGCTCTTAGACTTCCAGCAACCATAAAAGCCAAGTTGCTCACATTAAATTCTCTAAACATTTAAAATGATACACCATTTAGTTCTTGAATCATAACAAAGATTAGTTGGGTACCAGTAGTAGTGGGAATAATAATAGCCAGTTATTACATAGAGTTTTAAAGTTTGCAAAGTATCTTACATATATTATCTCATTTTCTCCTCACAACAACCCTGGAAGGTAGATGTTATCATTATCTCTATTTTACAGATGAGGAAACTAAAAATTAGATTGACTAAATGGTAGATGTGCAGCAGATAGAGCACTGGACTTGGAGTTAGGAAGACCTGAGTTCAAATTCAACTTCAGACCCTACTTACCACGTATGTGACCCTTGGAAAGTCATATAAGCTTGATCTACCTTAGTTTTCTCATCTATAATATGTGGATTGTAATAGTACCTACCTGCCAGATTTTTGTGAGGAGAAAATGAGATATTTTTTAGAGTGTTTTAAACACTTTAAAGAACCATAGCAATGCTAGACATGATGATGATGATGTGACTTGCCAAGGGTAACATAACTAATAAGAGACCAAGATGGGATTAGAACACCATTCTGCCTCACTTCAAGTCCACTGTTCCATCAATTATGCCATCAGGTAGTGGGAAAGCATTCTAATAAGGTGTGGGGAGACAAAGCAGTATAAAATACAATTCCTGACTTCAAAAGACGTTGTTCAGTTGTTTCAGTCACATCTGCTTTTTGTGATCCTATTTAGGGTTCTCTTGGCAAAGATCCTAGAGTGTTTTGTAATTTTTGTCTCCAGCTCATTTGCCAGATGAGAAAACTGAAGCAAACAGGGTTAATGAGCCCAGGGTTACAGAGCTAGTATTTTAGGCTGAATTTGAACTCAGGTCTTCCTGACTTGAGGCCCAGGACTCTATCTACTCAGCCACATAGCTACATAATTACCATCTGGGGGAAGCTAGGAGGCTCAGTAGATAGAGTGCTGGGCTTGAAGTCAGGAAGACTTAACCTTGTGAGTTCAAATCCAACCTCAGACACTTAATCACTGTGTGACCCTAAGCAAGTCATTTAACCCTGATTGTTTTAATTTCCTCATCTGTAAAACGAACTACAGAAAGAAATGTCAAGCTCTTCCAGTATCTTTAGCAAGAAAACTCCATGAGTTTACAAAAAGTCAGAAATTATTGAAATTACTAAATCACAAAAGGAGATGGGACATAAACTTTTTTTAAAGTAGCAACGTTGGAGTGTATAATTCCAATGGTTTGGGAAGACCTTTGGGGTGAATGCTGCCCCTATTGATGAATATAGGCAACTTCTCTGTTATAACTTAAGACTGATGCCTTAGATGTTAAGACATTTGTACATGTTCACACAATTAGTATTCGATAAGGGCAGAATCTGAACACGAGTCTTGTCTCTGAAGCAGGTCCTTTATCTTCTTTACCATACTGCTCTACAATACATGGTAGCATGTGATAATTCTAAATGAGTACTCAAAATGATGAGTACCATTAAGATAAGAGAGGAGGGAGAGATAACTATAGGCTAAATTAAAGAAGGAATTCAGCTAAACACATATTTATCAAATATTTAAAATGCTTAAAGCCTATGTTAGGTTTTGGAAATACAAAGACAAATACTACATAGCCACAGCCATCAAGGAGCTTGGGTTAGAAGGTAGGGGCAGTGCAATAATGATTTATCTTGTGTAAACACATATAAGATATATAAAAATGATTCAAGAAGGAAGTGAAAGGCAAAATGAGGTCTCGGAGAGCACTAGAAATATGTGAGGATAGAGGGAGAATAACTAGGGGAATTAAAAAGGCTTCACCAAGTAGGTGGCATCTCAATTTAAGTCTTTAAGAAAAATAAGGCGAGGCAACAAACATATATAGGGATATATAATAAGCATTCTGAAAGGTGGAGATGAGGAGGGAGTATATTCCTGAAATGTGGGACAGCTTGTATGAATGCAAAACTATAAAAGAAGGTTTCACACAGAAGGTGGAATTTGCATTGGTCTTAAAGAAATTTTGGGACTCAAACACAGAAGAAACTAAGAGACCATAAGTAAACAAAATGGCTTAAAGAAAAGTATCAAGGTTGGAAATGCTATGTATCCTTTAGGCATTCAAATATGAACTGATGAGTAATGTTATGTTCTTTACATAAGAGTACGTCTATCCTGACTTTTTTGCAATGTAGCTCATTATGCCTTGGCAGAAGCAGCTGATTTAAGAGTCACGGTCTAGAGAGTTAAGAATTCTGAATTACAAAGTGTAGGCATTATAAATATGAATTAACAATCAAGTTTCAGGCTTCTTCATTAAGAAATTGAAAGGAGGACTAATGTGAGCTCTTTTATTTTCAAATATGAGAAAAGCATGTTTTATGAAAATATGGTTATTGAGATAGCATGGCATAGTGGCCAGAGAGTTGACCTCAGAGTAAAGAAGGCATGAGTTCAAGTCCTGATTCTGTCACATACAGGCTGTGTAAGTCTGCACAGGGCTCTTAACCTTTCAATGATCTAGGTCAGGGGTATCAAACATGTGGTCTGAGGGCCACTAGCAGCCTAGAACTCTCCTAAGTATGGCCCAAACCAGATTAAAATGTAGCTCTTATCTGATTTTAATGTTGATGTATTAATAATATATACATATATGTATACATGTGTGTATAGACGCAAACATGTGTGGTCTTCTAAGTCAATATGTATGAATGCATCAGTATCATAGTGGCCCCAGTTTCTACTTGAGTTTGATGCCAATGATCTAGGTAACTAACACTATAAGCTGAAGAAAAGATGTGACCTACATCAGTAGAGGGAGTTTGCTCATTGAAGATTCCCCAGTTCTAATGAAGTCATAGGTCCAGTGCCTTTATCATTCTAAAGAGATGGGTATATAAATAGATACACATGGATACATACATATACATATATGTGTGCATATACAAATATCCAGCAAATAGATTCTATGTATCCATATATACATACATACACACGTGTGTATGTATGTATGTATATGCATATGTGTGTATATATGAGAAATTATTATTAATAACCAATGCTTTGCAGAGATCCACAGTTCTCCCCCTTTTTCTAAAGTCCTCATTTCAAGGCTCAGCCTCCAAAGGACAAGACTGATAATAGCAGATAGGATTAACATACTTCTCAATCTAGGTATTCCCCCCAATCCATCTCTACAAGGAATTTAATGTACGGATGTAAGGTGAAACTACCAGTCTGTGGTGTTCTGCTCAGGCTTGGATGGCGGATACAGATCCTTTGTGTAGAGTTCCCTGAGGCTGGGGTTGATTTGGAAGTAAATGGCATGATAAAAGTCACATCCCCTAGCCTCTTATTAAAATAGGTCCACCTCTCATTGTAAGATTCATTCTCTCTAATTAATTGTTAACCAACCACATTTGATTGCCACCCTCAGGAACATCTACTCTTCTAAGGGAATATAAACTATGAGCCCACCGCCATTATTCATCTTTGGCATTTGAGAGTGTCATTGACCCATTTTATTGGTAATATGCCAGCATTATTAATAAAATAATTACCTCGAAATTATTTCTTTTGAACTTTTTAAATGTCACATATAAAGCACATGTATATCCATGTATATCTATAGCTATATAGGGATAAGGGACTGGACCTGTGATAGGATAATGGCAAGGAAAGTAGTACTTAGCTATTCAAGTGCCTTTGAGTCTTTGTTGAAAAGTGCCAAAGAGTCTTTGTTGGAAATAGTATGCATTGCGTTGCCCTTAATAGGCTTAAGGGAATTTGAAGATCTTCCTGCCCTTAATAGGACTAACATAATCACATGGAGCCCATGGTGGGAGGAGCTGCTAAGAGCAGAACAGGAAGGGTGGAACAGGAGGGAGCAGAGCAGAGAGAGTAGAGCTAGGAGTGAGCAGAGCTGAGAAAATATTTGTGATATCCACACTCTGTCTGTAGTTCTGTCTGTTGTTCTATGTTGATGTTATTTTGTGAGACAGAAGCATTTTGTCTGTTGATTTGTGTACTTGCTCCCATGCTTTTTGGAATAATGTTTTCAATCATGGTGTCAAATGCTTTCAATGAGGATGAACAACATCAAGGTCAGCTACCTGCACTGATGGTAAATTCTCCAATTTGAAAAGGCTACAAGTCAAGACCGAAGTAGAGGAGTGTTAGTGTATGATTTTCTGTTTGCATTCTCTGAAGCTGAGATGCAATAAAGTATGGATCAGTTCTCTGCTGCTTGTGCTAATTTTGGCCTAACATTTAACACCAAGAAAGCACAGGTGCTCCAACAGCCACCACCACACCATCCATATGTGGAACCATTGGTTATAGCAAATGGAGAAGTTTTGAATGCTGGTAGTATACTTTCCAGGGATGTATATATTGATAATGAGATTGACTCATGCGTTGCCAGAGCTAGCTCAGTGTTTGGGAGGCTCCAAAGGAAAGTATGGAAGAGTAGAGGTATTAGACTGAGTACCAAACTGAAGGTCTACAGAACATTGTGCCGATCTCATTGCTGTATGCCTATAAAACCTGGACAGTCTACCAAGGTCATGCCAGGAAACTGAATCGCTTTCCTTTGAATTGTCTTTGGAAGATTCTGAAGCTCACCTGGCAGGATAATGTACTAGATACTGAGGTCCTTACTCTAACTAAACTGCCAAGCATTCAAACTCTACTTCAGAGAGTGCAACTCTGATGGACTGGCCACAGTTTGAATACAAAATATATGCCCGTCAAAAAGACTTTTATGGAGAACTCACAGAGGGCAAGAATTCACACACATGTGGTCAGAAGAAGCAATACAACGACACTCTCAAGATCTCTCTGAAGAACTTTGGAATTGATTATGTGACATTGGCACAGGACTGCTCAGCATGGTGTGCCCATGTCAGAGAAGGTTTTGTGCTCCGTGAGCAAAGCACAATTGAAACAGCTCAAAGGAAACTCAGGATGAGCAAATTTAGAGTACTCATCCCAAATGCTCACACACACTATTTGTGCCTGACCTGTGGTGGAGCATTCTGAGCTTGTATTGGTCTGATCAGCCACAGTTAGACACACTGAAACTTGACTTTAGTATAGTGAGGTCATTTTGGTTTTCTTCAAGAAGAAAGGACAACAAGCAGCTCCTTGAGGATGATTGGTGTAAGGATGATTGGAAGCCATCCTAGAATCAAGATAAAACAGGACTTTACTGGGATACTGTGTATTGAATGAGGAGATTGTGGTTTACTGAATGATATGTTTTGTTTAAGATTATGTGGTCACCTTAGCAATAAGTTGTTATGTTATGCTGTTGTGAATGTTATGCTTTAGTTTCTTGAATGTTATGTTTTAGTTTATTGCTGAATAAATAGAGTGTTCACTATACTATGTGATTAAATTCTTAAAATTATTCACAGCAGCAGTCCTCAGGAGAGCTGCTCATAATTGGCTTTACAGATAGATAGGTAGATAGATATTTTCATTATTGAAATGGAAATACTTTTGACAGTTATTGTCCTAATCAGAATCTATGAAATGAAGACAGTTAACCTAGTGCCAAAAGTACGGATAAAAATTAGTTCTTCATGAGAATATTTTTGGGACTTACTGTGGTACTGCCAGACCTAAGAGGTAGCCTACTTTTTAAACTGATTAATCCTCATTCAGAATTATATTTCCATATTTAATTATCTATGAAGATTCCATTTTATCCAAGAAACTGTAAGTTAGAATTATATTTATATTGACATTTACATTAACTATTGTGTAACTATCTAGTACTTTATCCTTAGTTACACACATCCACATGCTGAGTGATTACAGAAAGCAATTGGGGCATGACATATTCCTAATCTGGTCCTTATTTTTCATAAGCAGATGTCAACTAAATCAATGAATAAAAATCCTAAATTTCTTGTAGCCCTATGAACATTAAAAATAATATTGAACTTTGGTAGTCTCGTCAAAGATAATCTTTTAATTTTCTCTTTTTTATTCATGATTATTCCTGCCTCTTTTTAACTATATCTCAACATTTTCTGATTTCATGCATTTCTTTTGCAGATGGTAGGAGGGCAATGCTCTGGAACAGTGGATATGGAACAAAAGTTAAAGTAAAAATGAGAAGGTCCTGCAAATTATTCATTTTAGCACAATCTTTGTAGTAGATCTCTGGGTTAGATATGGGATTCCCCCCCCTGCTCATTTTTCTAAGTTAATGAATTTCAAAAACATTATTTCTGAAAACCAAGACTTTTGTGTGGAGAGAGACAAAATGGCATAGTGGACAGAAGTATTGTCAGAGGGACCTGAGTTCAAATCCCATCTTGGCATGAAATAGTCATATCATCCTGGGAGACAATAATTATAAATTATGGACACGTTGCAAACTGCACTGGTGAAGAGAGTTCCCACTCTGATAAAACCACAGGTCTCTGTCATATGGACATACAGGTTTCACTAGGACAATATAATGTCCTGGTTTTTAAAGGTGGATAATGATTGTACTGAGGGAAGTATAGGAAAGTAGGTTACTAGAAGGTAATGTCAGAGGTTTGCTAGCTTATCCATCCTAGACAATATCATAATTATAAGCAAGATACCTTCTTTTGTAATCAGTGAAAGGTGGATAAAAATTCACTCCACCTCATTTGGGTGCAGTCAAAACAATGAGACATGTCATATTGACTGGAAAGAGGAAACTACTTTCTTTTGTGAATTAGGCAGGGCCCCCTTGATATAAAACTGAGTTTTCCCTTGAAAAGTGACACCTCCAACTTCCTATTTGGAAGATTTTGAATCATATATGGCATACAGCTTTGCCTCTGACCCTAAAGAGGGCAAAGCTAAATAGACCTATACTCTATCAAAAAGGAACATGACTACTAAGTCTGATGAGAAGAGACTGACATATAGACACACCAGCATGTTTGGTGCATTTGATTTCACATTGTTTTCCTCATAGTTTCATCAACAATGTGCACATGATGATGTGGCTTAGATGACTGTCACAGTAGGTTCTCTACAAGCTCATTATCACTTCAAATGACATTTGTTGTGTGTTTTGAAGGAGGCATTGCTGTCTATTATCTTCAAAGTGATGTTTCATAAATGAGAACATAAAGTAAACCATTGCTCTTGATCACTCTCTCTTTTTTTGGCAAGGAGAAAACATATGCTAGATCCTGTGGCCAATTATGAAGGTTCTCAGCATCCTCAATATGACAAGTGTTTTGCATTACTTTTAACTTCTCTAAGAAATAATAATAGAGTAAAAAAACATTGGCTTATACCTTTGTTAATTTCCCATTTTCATAGTTAACATCAGGAGCTACTTCTATTATATGTGCTTTTACTTTCTCATATTGAGCCTTTTTTCTAATATGATCATTATTTTGATCTTTCCTCTATCCAATGATTTAACAGTACACAGACAAGTAATTGTGTCATTAAGCAATAATTTCTTGCCTACTTATAGCCAGTTTTGTGCATGATGCTATTTGGAGCTTTCTGTGTTGTGGTAGCTTAGGTGACACAGATATTTATTAGCTATATAACCCTGGGCAAGTCACTTAATTCTGTTTGCCTCATCTGTAAAATTGGCAAGAGGAAGAAATGGCAAATCGCTCCACTATCCAGCACCCAAATAGGGTCACAAAGAATTGGACAGGACCAAAACAACTGAATGAGAACAAAAATGTTGTAGTAGGAGCTATCTTAACCCCTTTCCCCAATTCAGGCTAGGTTAAGCTTGTTTTTCTGTAAAAGCAATTGAGATATTCCAAGACTTAGTTGAATCAGGGAGTAAAGACTTAAACTGTTAACATCACTTCCTCATCACCTGAATACAAAACAATCATGAGGAAGTAGAAGGGGAAGAAGTCTCAGAAGTCTGGCTGGTGGATCATAATGGGTAAGGCGTGCAAGGAATTTTAGCTCAACTGAATCAACTCATTATCTCCTTAATGCCTATTCTGGTTAAGTAAATTTCCTTTTCTTTTCTGTTGAATGACTAAGTTTTTTTTTTTGTTCTAATATTGAACTTAAATTACTTGGAGACTGGCCCAAGTCAATCTTATCCCAGAATGCATGTCCAGTACCTCCTAAAGCTGCCCTTAAAGAAAATAATTATGTATGGGCATGGAACTTTTCAAGAGTCCACAAGCCTTTTCCTTCTTTCATTTCTTGATCCCAAACCATGTCCATGACTGAATTGAGATAAAATATGTGAAACACACACAAACTTTAAAGTGCTGCATAAGTCCTAGCTATTATCATCATCATTGTTATTCAAATCACTGAGGTATATATTACTTTAGGCTGAATTCTCTAATATTCTTCATGGGATGTACCCTCCATCCACTGAAACAGATGTCAACACATAAGCTGCAATTATCTTCATGGTGATCTTTATGCTCATCATGAACACTGTCAGATGAGATTACCAAATGTGCCATAAAACTGTGCTTCTTCTTGCCTTTGTGCACATAATGAAACCAATTTTGTTCATTCCTTTATTTGATCTCTGAGGACAACCTGTGAGCTATACTCTGACATTCTATCTTCCACATTCTAATATTCTTCATTCAAATGACCTTTCCAGATTAATATTCTCTGATTCTATCAAGACTTGTGTTCACCATATACAGAGAAGAAGTAGATGTGGAAACTGGCTCTGATTGATTCTTCAGGTAAGAAGAAAATATGTAACATATTTCTCTGCACATCTTGTTATAACACCTTCCAGCCTTATGTGGAGAAAGGCATGGACTACCATCAAGAGGTGTTAATTTGTCAATCTAGTTGGGAATAGGATATGCTTAGAAGAGTAGTTATTTTCTAAGGAGTATACACAGCAAGATTCAGAGTGCTTGTCAAATTATTTTTTATTTTTTTGCTTTTTAGATGGGGGAAGGTAGGGCAATTGGGGTTAAGTGACTTGCCCAAAGTCATGCAGCTAAGTTTTGTGTGTGTGTGTGTGTGTGTGTGTGTGTGTGTGTGTGTGTGTGTTAAGTGTCTGAGACTGGATTTGAACTCAGGTCCTCCTGACTCCAGGGCTGGTGCTCTATTCACTGCGCCACCTAGCCGCCCCTAAATTTATTTTTTTAATTAATAAAACTGTCATTAATTTCTACCAAATATAAAAGAGGGGATCCTGTGTATAGGTATACCCCAGAGATATTGTGGGTTCAGCTCCAAACCACCACAATAAAGCAAATCACAAGAATTTTTTTTATTTCTTAGTGCATATAAAAGTATATACTACATACATATATACTGTAGTCTATTAAGTGCAATAATATTATGTCTAAAGAAGAATGTACATATTTTGATTAAAAATACTTCATTGCTAAAAAATGCTAACCATCACCTGAACTTTCAGCAAGTCATAATCTTTTTACTGGTGGAGGATCTTCCTGGATGTTGATGGCTGCTGACTGATGATGGTGGTGGTCACTGAGGGCTGAGGTAGTTGTGGCAATTTCTTAAAATAAGACAACAATGAAGTTTGCCACATCAATTGATTCTTCTTTTTACTTGAACACTTAGTAGCCATTGTAGGGTTATTAATTGGGCTAATTTAAAAATTGCTGCATCTCAGGGAATAGGGAGGCCTGAGGAGAGGAAGAGAAGTGGGGGAACTGCCAGTTGGTGGAATAGTCAGAACACATATAATATTTATCGATTAAATTTGCAGTCTTTTATAGGTGCAGTTTATAGTGTCCCAAAACAATTACAACAGTAGCATCAAAGGTCACTGATCACATATCAATTGATATAATAAACAAAATGAAAAAGTTTGAAATATTGTGAGAATTACCAAAACATAACCCAGATACATGATGTGAGTACATGCTTTTGGAAAAAATGGTGTTGATAGACTTGCTTGACACAGTGTTGCTACAAACTTTCAATTTGTTAAACACACACACACACACACATACACACAGACATGAACACACACAGAGTATCTGTGAAGTACAATAAAGTGAGGCACAATAAAATGATGTGTGCCCATATATTAGAGGGAACAATTAGAACACACTGTGGGGAATAGAAACAAAAGTTTCACATATATATATATATATATATATATATATATATATATATATATATATATATATATAATTTTAAGGTTTGCAAAGTACTCTACATACTTTATTTCATTTGATCATTACCATAACCCTGTGAGAAAAGTACTACATTTATTATCTCCACTTTGCAGATGAAGAAACTGAGGTTAAATGACTTAGCCAGGGTTACATGCTAAATAAATGTCTTAGGTGAAGTTTGAATTCAAGTTTCCCTAACTCCTAGTTTAGCTCTTTAACTACTATATCATGTTTCATCTCAGTAATTACTAACAATTATTCAATAAATAACTATTTAAAACACGTCTATATGGGGAGTTTGAAAAAGGGAGCAAAAGCTTAAAATTCACTATGAAATGGTCAGTCTGGATTTATATGAGAAATTTTTTCATAGGATTTTAGGCCTACAACTAAAAGGGAGTTCAGAGGCTCACAAATCCATTACCCTCTTTGTACAGCTGAAGAAAACCGAGGCCTAGGAGGTTAAGTAAATTGCACAGTGTCTACACTCATGAATTTTCATGTCACAAGTCACATATGAGATGCAGCCCCAGAGGTCACAGAAGTGGTCTGAATCCATTATTAACAGCTGGTTTTTTATGCCAGTTCTGGGGATTCACCCAGAATTTCAGTAACAGTAACACTGCTTTCTTACCCTATTCAAACTAAATGGAAGACTAGGATCTGGAGGAGAAATCATTGCTGTTACCATAATTGTTATAGCCAATGGCTGATTCCTCACTAGGGCTCCTTTGAAATAGTGTAGGTTGGAAAAGTTGGCCCTGAATTATGCCCACAGGTATGATGGTAAATGACAGGCCATACCTGTAAACATTACTAAATTGATTGCAGGTCCTTTATGCCTACTATATGATCTCTATGAGTTGCTATAGTTGACAGGTTGACTGCCCTGTGGACAACCTGGGCCTCTCTAAACTTAGTTGGGCTGGTCTTTGGATGTCATTGGACCCAGCCAAGTCCTTTCCCAATTGGTAGGATTTACTCTACCACAGCTTGTACCCTATGAGCATTATCTTCAAAACTCACAGTTACCTCTGCACCACAATGAAACATCAGGACTTTAATAATAGGACTTTAAAAATGTGATGTGAAAAACACCAATAGTAATGCATATGTCATATGGAGAAGCAGCCTGACATAGTGGGTGGACAACTGGATCCAGAACATAGAAGATCTATTTTCAAGTCTTTGATTGTGGCCATGTGCTCTTGGCCAAATCACTTAACCTCTAACTGCTTCATGAAACTCTCTTATGAATATAAGTTACAGGAAAGGTGCATACTTGAATTAGTAAAAGGAGTTTCCTTATTCAGAAATTCTCTATTCTAATGAAATGACAGATCCAGTCTCAATCTATGTTATAAATGATACCTTAATTGTGACCTTCCCTTTTACTTGCTCACCTGATGTAATCAGACCAAAAGCAATAGAAATTAAGTAGCAATACATGATGTTTACTTCTAAACAACTTATAATGAAAAGCACCAACTGATGAATAGTAATGAATAAACTTTATACTATGATATAAATACATATGTATATTCATGCATATATATGACACTTCAAAAAAAAGTCACTGCCAATGTTAGTAATTACCAGCATTAACAAAATGAATAAGCTCCCATTAATATATTTTTTCATGTCTTTTATATAAAACTAAAAAATACTGCCTTTCATTGTAAAGCTTAGCATGTTGAACTAGTCCCAGAAGGAAAGACTTTGTAGAAAGTAATTAAATTTTGCATTTGGCCTATAACGAATCTTTCATTCTCTCTGTTGTTTGATAATTTGTAATTTCTTAAAAATCTGATATCATAATCATAAAATAATGTATATGAAATTAAAATACAAAAAAGCTAATTCTCAACTATTGACATATTGTCTTGACCTAGTTTTTTTCTTTTTTAAATACATACACAGTCCAAATTCCTAAACCAAAACTAAGTAGTTAGAATTTAACATGTAAATAGTATTCACTTTAACAAGGCCCTAAAACATGTTTTTAAAAGACCCAAATGGCTCCACTGGAGCTTTTATAATCTATTAGGTCCAATTTATGTATATGGAAAGGCCCTAAATATGCATTTTATGACAATGTGCATTTTAAAATGTCCCATGGTGTGTATTTACACACTAGACTATAATGGTTATGAACTCAATAGAAATATTAATATGCATTTTAAACACATAAACTGTCAAATACTCCCAGTAGAGCATTTTTCAGAAAAAAAAATTAAAAATAAGAGAAATTTACATAATCAAGTGAGAAAAATTATTAACTTTCTAAAACTTTCAGAAAGTTAGAGCAATGGCAGAACTTAATAGTATGGAATCATGATAACTAAGAAACTTGATCTTAGAGAGAGATAAAAATGCACTTATTTATCTTTGCAAAGATGGGAAACATTAGATATAATATTATATACGCTATCACATTGGATTGGTATATTGGTTAATTTTTCCCTAAATACTGTTTGTTCTTTCTTTCATATTCTTTGTTACAAAGGATGGCTTATTGGGTAAACAATGGGAGAGAACACATTTTAAATTGAAGGTGGCATCCTGACAGAGAAGTGATGCACTAAATATGCAGAAGAAGGCATGTATTTTGTATATGGTCAATGTGAAAACTTGTTTTTTTAATATGCATATTTGTTACAAGGTTTTTGTTCTTTTTCCAATGCAGATGCAAAGGTAATGAATGCTTAATTATTAAATATTAATTAATTATTAAAAATAAAATTTATTAAGATAAAAAGACAATGGCAATCAATGCCTATAATACCTGCTACTGGGGAGGCTGAGGCTAGTGGATGACTTGAGCTCAGGAGTTGTGAATTTTAATAGAGTTAAGGCTGATTAGGTATCCAGACTATATCTAACCAATATGGTGAGCAAGAAGAAGCAGGACAATCAGGCTGAACAATGTATGGGAAATCAACGGTTGGAAACAGAATAGATCAAAACTTCAGCAGTGGGATCAGTCCTGTGAATGGCCACTCCACTTCTAGTATGGGTAAAATATGAGGTTCAGTCTCAAAAGAAGAATAAAAAAGGAAAGGAAAGTTATATACAAGCCAAATAACTATGTCAATCATTTTTTTAATTGTTGGATTAAATGATTGAATTTGTGAGTGCTGAGAAAAGAATGTGGTGATCACTGATAGCCTGTATTGGTTAATAAAAATAAAACATGCTAAATGAAGTTTTTAATATAAAGTTATTAGATTGAGAGATCAGAGAAATGCCACTGACATAATCTAAACTGAGTTCATTAAGGCATTTGATAACAATTACTAACAACAATGAAGATGCATGAACTAGGGAATAGTACATTAAGATAGGTTAACATTTGGTTAAATGACCAAATCCAAAAAGCAATGAATAGTGTATTGAAAAGAGATCGCTACTGGCATAGTACAGGACTCTGTCCACTGCAATATCCAATTCAACATTTTTATAAATGACTCGAATGAACACTTTAAAAGTATGTTTATCAGTTTTATAAATAAGACATTTTAGGAAGACATAAGATTCAAAATTATCTTAAGACCCAGAATGCTGGCCTAAAACTAAAATAGTGAAACTTAACAGATATAAATGTCAAATATTACATTTAAGTTGAAAATATATGAAAGTACAGGATGAAGAAAGATCTATTTTGATAACATTTCAGGTGGAAAAAAGTGGATGTTTTACTTAAGCATAAGTTCGATATGACTCAATGTTCTTATTTATTATATGAAATAATGATAAAGGGGTATTTATAAAATTTAAAGTCAGCCATTGTTTTTTTTCATCTCATTCTCATCTTTTTCAATGCAGTTCAGATAGAAACAATTCTGAAACAAGTTGCTATCTTGCCATTATTCTTTTATATTTAATATTCTATAGGTAGTTGCATAGGTGGATGAAATAACTGCTCTCTATTAGGACATGATATCCTCCTCCCTAAGCATCCTGAATACAATCAAAGCAGCAGAGAGGGAGGCTATGTACCTTATTTTATTTCCACATGTTTTTTATTTCCTTTCTATTCGGGTATCTCAAAAGTCTTAGTGTAGCATTAAGTTTTAATAACTTCAGAAATACAAAAGCTACAAATACACAAAAACATCATAAGAAGTTTAATTATTTAAATGTCTTTTGTACTTATGTAGTTTCATGAATTTTCAATAACAAATTTTTTATTTTGATTTAATTTTCTGAAGGACACTTTCTCAGAGTGATGGATTGGTAGAAGAGGTTTTCTTGTTCAGTCATCTCAATCACCTGATCTATCTCCATTAAACCTTTTCTTGTTAGGACCCATCAAAACTCTCACATAGGCATCAAAATCTTGGTTTTTGATGGTCTTAAGGCTAGAGTTAGAAATGAATTTCTTTTAGTCACTGAACAGCAGATGGAAATTTTTACAAAGTTCAAAAATTGACTAGCTTTATGAATACCACAAGGCAGTAATTATGTTAAATTTCAAAAAGAAATCTGTCAACGCTTAAACATTCTACACAACTAATTTTTGAAATGTTTTTTGCAAGTTTATAGCATTTACACTTCCAAGTTATTAAAGCTTACCTGCACTAAGCATTTGGGGATATGGTGTATTTCAAAAGCTTTTTGTAACCTGTAGCTTAGAGTTTAAAAGTATTTGGCACAATAGCATCAATTAAAATATATTTCTTTATCTTTTGTGTATTGATGTTATGCTTGAGTGATTATGGGCAAGATTTCATACTGAGAATATTCTGATTCCAGTAAAGTTTATTCATCACGTCCTCCAATATATTTTGAGATCTCTATATGTAGCATGGGAATTTGTCACCTGTCAGTCCATGAAAGATAGCAAACCTCTGAAGTATAATTCTAGTCACTATGTTTTATCTTGCTAGGTCTATGGTGGGTGCTAAATTTGCATAATTGACAGTGATTTGTTGCACAGTTTCTGCCATTTCCTTGCATATTTCACATTGATCACAAAGTCCAGGTTCCTTAAGGTCAACTATTCTCTATTTTCTGATGGCAGTGACCTGGTCTGAATTTCCATCACAACTCTACCCTCCCCCCCCCCCCACTTCTGCAAACAAATGCATGACTCAACCACTTGTTTAATGCTTCTTCATAGACAAAACCCAGGCAGAACATTTTTATTCATTTTTGAATCTCACTTGTTTCACAGGCTCCATTTGAGTTTCAGTAACATTCAGCAAATAAATGGTATGTACCTATAATGAGCTTTTATTATTGTTTGGTGAAGTGCTGTCAGTTTGTCCCAAAAGTAATTTTTTTTTACTTGTTTATCATACACTCTGAGAATGTTTGTCAAACCTCTTCCTACTTTTTGGCAAGGAAGTATTCATTTTCTATGCTTGCCTTGGGGCAGTAGACTCTGTGTTTCCTTAACATTGTAAGAATTTTTGTTGATTATTCTCCAAATGTGTTATGGACCATTTTATAATTCTGGAACTGTACATGAAGACTGATGTTATTACAAAGGTGTTTGTTGTTATGTGTTCTTCCCATTGAGTTTTCCATTAGAACCCACCAGATGAAGGAGCTATTTAATGTGGTTTAGGTGGAACCATAAAGTTTGATATAATCCATATATATCAAGTAATTTTTTAAAAAATTGGTTCAATACCTTTTCCAATTCAGAAGCCATATTTAGTTCTCTTTAAGAGCAAAACTAATGGAATTATTAATAACAACAAAAATATTGTTTATATAGCATTTTAAAATTTGCAAAGTGTTTTACAGATATGAGTTCATTTGATTGTTTACAACAAAATCTGTGAGAAAGATATTATTACTACCTCTATTTTATGGATGAGGAAACTGAGTCTGGGAGACATTAAGTGACTTGCCCAGGGTCACACAGCTAGTAAGTTTTGTTGAATTGTTGTTCAGTCACAGCTGACTCTTTCTCAGCCCATTTGGAGTTTTCTTGGCAAAGATACTGGAGTGGTTGCCACTTCCTTCTCCAGCTCATTTTACAGATTATGAAACTGAGGCAAACAGCATTAAGTGACTTGCCCAGGGTCACACAACTAGTAATTGTCTGAGGCTAGGAAGTTGAGCCTTCCTTACTTCAAGTGCAATAGTCTAATCATTGTGCCATGTAGTTGCAATAGCTAGTAAGTTGTTCAGTCATATTTGAGTTGCCCAACTCTTTGTGACCCCATTCAGGTTTCAAGCTCAGTGTCCCATCCACCGCACCATCTAGCTGCCAATACCTGAAGGGAAATTTGAATTTATATCTTCCTGACTCCAGAACTAGCACTCTACTCATTAAGCCAACTAACCATCCTAGGCAGGATCATAATAGGTATAATCTGTCTCCCCAGAAAAATGCTAGGTTTTATTGTTATTGTTGTTCTTGCTAATACCCAGTTCTTCTGATCTTCTTTATATGGGGTTCAAATAGTAATAGTCCTGGGATAAGTCACTATTCTACTGGTTTTCCTTTATATTTAGTACTACAGACTACTGCATAGGTGGAACAAATAACTGATTTTTGTAGTTGAATAAAAAAAAAACTAAAAGGATCAAGGTTATCTTCTGTAAGTTCACTGAAAGTTGTACTGAGGTATAAATCCAGTATGTATGGATATATTGTTGTTACACCAAAAAAGAAAAATAAAAACCTAATTCAATCTTCAGCACCTCAAAGGATCCATGATTTCATTGGTATTGACACTCCTTTCACCAAAGCAGATTCCAACTGTTCTGACATAGTCTTTATATTCTCAATCGAATAAGGTACAAGGACAATTTCGACATAAAATGGAAAAGATTTTGCACAAACAAATCTAATGTAGAAAAAATTAGAAGAGAAACAAGTAACTGGGGGAAAACGGCTGCAACGTGTTTCTCTGATAAAGGTCTCATTTCCAAGATATATAAGGAGCTGAATCACATTTTTATGACTAAGAGCTATTCTCCAATAGATAAATAAGGTCAAAGTATATGAAATGGCAGTGTCCAAAAGAAGAAATCTGTGTATCCTCAGCACCTAGGACAGTGCCTGGTGTTTAGTAGGCTTTTAAATGGTTGATTGATGAATGAGTTGCTATGAATAAAAGAAAATCAAATAACAGAAATATAGTGTGCAGATCACAGATGGTAATAGTTCTACTTTCCACTAACCAGACCATATCTGAAGTACTTTGTTCAGTTCTTAATACCATTTTGTGAGAAACTGATTTCAAATAAAGAGCTGATAAACTAAATATGATAAACTGAACTGATAACTAGAGAAGAGAGAATTAAGGAAGACATGGTAGTTGCCTTTACATATTTGAAGGGATATGGAAATAAGGAGTAGATTTATTCAATTTTGCTGTCAAAGACAGGGTCAGGGTGAATGTATAAAAATTACAGAAAAGTAGGCTTTGATCCAAAGTGAGGAAGAACTTTTTTTTTACAGAGTTGAACATGACTAGAGAGCTTAAATGACCACCTGCCAGGATTTTATAGAAGAGATTCCTAAGTTGGGTGGGGTTTAGATTTGAAGACCTTTCAGTGCTAAATTCTGCAAATCCATCAACAAGCATCTGCAGAGCACCAGTTGTGGGTCCTAGCATTGTGCTTGTTGCTTGTATATCTAACTTCTTGAGGAGCACCACCACTGTCACCTATGAACTCCAGTAAACATTAAATGAGAGGAAGAGATCAGTTTCAGCAAGAACCTGGCACATAGCTAGTCACTGAAGTAATGTTCCCTGCAACACAACTCCACTGGGCAGGTCATGTGCAAGTACTTAAAATAATTTTAAGAAAATATAGGCCTATGTGGAAATGTATTTTATCTGACTACACATGTATGATCTATATCAAATTTCTTGCCTTATCAAAGAGGAGGAAGAAAGGGAGGAAGAGAGAATTTAGAGCTCAAAATTTAAAGAAAGTGCTAAAAAATTCATATAATTGAGAAAAGTAAAATGAAAGAGAAAATATAGTTTTAAATTCTTGTAGACATAATACTGCTCATGTGTAATCCTATTTAAAGCCAAAGGTTTTTAACTTTTTTGGTCACATGAACCCCTTTGGCAGTCTGGTTAAATCTAAGGATCTTTTTTTCAGAATGTTTTTAAATGCATGTGATAAAATACATAGCATTGTAAAGGAAACCAATTATATTTAAACATATTTGTCAATATTTTTAAAAGTTCACATATCTCAGATTAAGATCCCCGAATTTAAATACATTAATTATTTAGAATTTTATTTTTTAAAAACAAACTATATTGCTATGCAAAATATGGGTCATTTTCCAGAGAAAGAAGTGGGAAATAAGGCAAGTGTAGCAAAAAGACAAAAGACCAAATTACTTTTGCCCCTGGTTTTATTCCTACTTTATACACTGTTGGAAGCACAGATCATAGCTATATATTATTTTTAAGATACTTGCCTTAGAGGATAAATGCTGTGAGAATTAGGAAGCAAATAGGAAAACTAAGAATGGTTCTTTAATGACTAAGGCTAGAAAGAGAGACATGAGCACAGCTCCATGGAGTCCTCTTAGACAGCCAATTATTCTGTAATATCCACTCATGACAACAGCTGAAATAACAAACATCTCAGGTTTTCTACAGAATGGAACTCGGCTATTGCCATCCAGAAGAACACACTCATTCAGTATTTGCCAGGAAGAGTATTCCTTTCTGCATGAATGGGAGAAAAAGCTCAAGAGCTTCATTTGATTTGATCTCTTAAATCAGAATGTTACAGCTGTCATCTAAGGCTCACAGATGAGTCAAGGGTTTCTAACACTACTAGTACTATCTTTCTACACTCAGATATTCTCATAAGCAGAAACTTTGACAAATAAGGTGAACTGCTGGTGGAGAGACAATGAAGTAAACGAGAATTGTTAGATACTGATTATCTATAGATTAAGTAGTGACTACTGCAAGATTTATTTTGGAAGAACTATATGTGTTCCTATAGTAACTACCATAAAATATATTTAGTCACATTTCTTCCCAGTCTTTATCAGATCTGCCCCCAAATTCCATAACTCATCATCCATGATTCTTGTCATACTAGACTCATTATAACTGTTGATTAGCTTCTCTTACAAAGAATAAGCTACTCTATTCTCTTTTCAAGGTAACCTGAAATTGACAAAAGCAAGTCAGCAATCCACAGAGGCAGCAGCCAACAATGTGATGAAAACAAAATTAGCTGAAGGAAGAATAAAGGATTAACAAGAGGGCCAAGGAGAACAAGCAGTAAAAAAGTGAAGTAATAAAATGCAACAAAAGATGCAGAGAGTAGATGAAATCAAATGGAAAAGAGTGACTATTTAGGAAGAAAAAATGAAAACATTAGAATTAAGTTGTTATTAATAGAAAGGAGCAAAATTCAAAATTAAATCTAAGAAGCTGGTAAAAGATTAGAAAAGTAAAATGGAAGATTTAAAACAAACAAAAAATCTTTTAAAACAAAGCAATATAATATAGTAGAAATAAAACTGTGTGGAGTCAGAAAGGCCAGGGGTTAAAATCCCTAATCTCCCATTTATTAATTATGGGATATTGAACAAATCACTGGCCCTCTCTAACCCTGAGATCCCTCACCTGTATGTAACATGGGGAAAATAACAATACTAGAGAGCTGACCTAAGAGCTAGGAAAAATGGAGTTCGACTATTACTTCTAACATTTCCTGTCTATGTAACTCTGTACAAGTCACTTAGCCTATTATTGTACTAGGCAATTCTAATACAATAAATTGCAGGAAAGGTGCTGATCTCAAATAGTAGAGGGGGTTTCCTCACCTGGAATTTTCCTATACAAATAAAATCACAGGTCCAATCCTTTTTCCTCTCCCTATCTACCTTATAAGGTTGCAAAAATAAAATGAGATCATGTAAATGGGAAGTAATTTGTAAGCATAAAATGTTTTATAAATGTTGGTTTTTATTATTAACTTTAGCATAAGAACTATTTCATATTACTGAACAAACAGTACAAGTCAAACTTGAACCCAAGCTTTCTAACCACAAAATTCAAGCTTCTTGCCAATGGCAGTACTATTTAATAGACACTTAATCCTGCTTTAGATACTTTCTTGCCATGACCTTAACCTCTCTCTGCTTAAGTTTCCACATCTGCAAAATGGGACCTATGTCACAGAGCATAAATGCAATGTAAAGTAAAACACAAATGCGGCAGTAAATGTAGAATGCTACATAAATGTTAGCTATTATTTTACTCTTGTATTGTTGTTTAAATATTTAACTTTTTATATGTTTGTTCTATCTTCCTGAGGAGTTTTCAAGCTCATTATGGACCATTACATCTTTTTTGTGATTTGTATACTTGGAATTTTTAATAAAGTAGCAAACACAGTGCTAATATACTATCAACCATTGTTAAATGTGTGTGGACTTAGGAGTGATACTGATGTTATAGTGCATCTCTAAATGTTATGCATTATGAAAGTTATGATAAATAAGTTATAATTCAATAAAAGTGGCAATGAAACCTCCTTTCCTTAATCTGAGAAATCCAAAGGACCTATTTTATACCTTTTAAGATCCTTCTAAGGACCCTTTTAATACCCATGATATATGATGATCTAGGTATTAGTGGGTTCAACCTCACTGGAAGTCTCCAAGCAATGGCTGCTATTTCTCAGGTATTTTGTAAAATGGATTCTCATAACTAGATGGCCTGTGAGGTCCCTTCCAGCTCTGAGATTCTGTGATCTAATTATTTTTATTTTTTTTCTTTTTGCAGGGGGAAGGCAGGACAATTGGGGTTAGTTGACTTGCCCAAGATCACACAGCTACTAAGTGTTAAGAGTCTGAGGCTGGATTTGAACTCAGGTCCTCTGACTCCAGTGCTCTACTCACTGTACCACTTAGCTGCCCCTGTGATCTAATTCTTTAAGAGATTTTGAGGAAATTAGGTAGGAGGTACTGCAAAACACAAGGATAAGACTCATGTTGAGAAAGGACAAAAAGTAGTTTTATCTTTCTTGAAGGTTGTCACTTCTTCTCAGCACTAAATCTACCTGCCAAATAGATACAAAAGTCTTCAGGCCTTCTGAGACTTAACAGTGTCATAATGATGATATAGCTGATGACAATAATGAACATTGGTAGCCTCAAGATGCTATAGGTCACATTATCAATTTTTATTAGAATTTAGGACAGTCCAGTCTGATTTACTTTTGCCTGGGCATAAGTACTCTGGGGCTGCATTAAATAAAAGCATAACTCCTCAGCAGGTTTAAGTTTCTGAGTGATTAATGTCATTCCTTCTAAAGGATCTCTTAATCCTATATGCAAGGTAAGATTCGGGCATTGGTGGCAAGGACTTGTGTTACTAGCCACTTAACCATTTAAAGGTTGGCAGTTTATCTGTTAATCATCTATGTCCACTAACTGTCATCATATATTTTTCTTTCAGTTTCCTGAACATTTTAATCATTTTTATCACCTCCACTAAGACTAGACTAACAATACGTAAGCTTATATGACAATAGTTATTGCTACTGTTTAGTACTTATGTAAAAAGGTTAGCCAAAATTCAGTCTTTGAATTATATATGGATTTCTATTTCTATCCCTTCCATTATCTCAAACCTTACTATATAAAATAGAAAGATGGGTCTATTACTTCTATATAAATTGAACGGTACTATTGACAAGATATGTAAAATTTGGAAATTTGTCCTAATTCAACTTTACTGGATCTCTCATGCATCTTCAGTCCTTCCTTTTACACGGTCTCAGTCCATTTTGCCTGTAAACAATCCAGCTGTTCTTTTCTTCTGTCCCTCACATCCGTGATATTTTAACTTGCGCAGTACTGCATGTAGGCTCTCCTTTTGCCTCTTTGATGACTCATTTTCCGATTCTTTTATTGTTTTTTCATACTCCGTCTATGTCTTAGATATTCTCCACTTCCTCTCCTCCATCCTCTTCTTCTCTTTCAAAACTCTTCTTTGACAAGATTATCCATTTCCAATGCTTTAAACTCTCTCTCCACCCTACCCTTTCCTCAAAGCTCCATTTACAGATAAGGCTTTAAAAAACCTTAAACTGAAACTCACAAAATAAATTGACTTGTTATTGATTACATTGCTCCTAAAAGACAAAGGTGAGAAATGAATGCAGGTTTTCCAGATTCGAAATGCAATGCTCTGCTGGTCCTCCATGCAACATGGCTCTTAAACCTGTACTTTTCCTAAAACATCTCTATTTCTGACGATGGCCCCACCACTCTTCCAGAATTCTAGGCTCATAACTTCAGAAGTGTCTTTATTTTTGCCTTCTTATTTGCCCCACCTATCCCAATAGTCACTGGGTCTTGTTACTTCTACCTTTAGAATACAACTCTTGTCTCCTCTTTATTCCTGTTGCAATGAACTTGGTTCAAATTTTCATCTGTACTTGCTTAACCATTTCAAATAATCTCTTTACAGAATAATGTCTCTAGTTCATCCTCCATACCACCGCCTGTGAAATCTTAACATTTCACAACACTTCCTCCACTCAAAGATCTTCAATAGTTTCATACTGAAGATCACCTGGCAGGATAAGGTACTAGACACTGAGGTCCTCACTCAAACTAAACTGCCAAGCAATCAAACTATGCTTCAGAGAGTGCAACTCGGATTACACTCATTGTTTGAATGTAAAATATACACTTGTCAAAAAGACTTATAGAGAACTCACACAGGGCAAGCATTCACCTGGTGGTCGGAAGAAGCAATACAAGGATACTCTCAAGATCTTAAAGTCTTATTTCTAAAATATATAGAGAATTGAGTCAAATCTATGAGAATACAAGTCATCCCCCAATTGATAAATGGTCAAAGGATATGAAGAGACAGTTTT
Organism: Gymnobelideus leadbeateri; assembly: GCA_011680675.1. NCBI lineage: Eukaryota > Metazoa > Chordata > Mammalia > Diprotodontia > Petauridae > Gymnobelideus > Gymnobelideus leadbeateri. The sequence continues at coordinate 1,159,024 of WOXC01009202.1, forward strand.
CAGAGGAAGAAATTAAAGATATTGGGGCGGCTAGGTGGCGCAGTAAGTAAGAGCGCTGGCCTCAGAGTTGGGATGACCCGAGATCAAATCCGGCCTCAGAAAATGAGCACCCACACATAAATAATGACTAGCCATGTAACCTTGAGCAAGTTACTTAACCCCAATTGCTTTAAAAAAAAAAAGAATATGAAAAAATGCTCTAAATCACTAATGATTAGAGAAATGCAAATCAAGACAACTCTGAGGTACCACATCTCACCTGTCAGATTGGCTAAGATGACAAAACAGGAAAATGATAAATGCTGGAGAGGATGTGGAAAAATTGGAACACTAATGCATTGTTGGAGTTATGAACTGATCCAGTCATTCTGGAGAGCACTCTGGAACTATGCTCAAAGGGATATAAATAATTGCATATCCTTTGACCCAGTAATAGTACTTGTAGGGTTGTATCCCAAAGAAATAATAGAAGTAGGAAAAGGACTCGTATGTACAAAAAATATTTATAGCAGCTCTATTTGTTGTAGTGAAGAATTGGAAATCAAGGGGATGCCCATCAGCTGGGGAATGGCTAAGCAAGTTGTGGTATATGAATGTAATGGAATACTATTGTGCTATAAGAAATGAGGATCAGATGGACTTCATTAAAACTTGGAGAGACTTATATAAACTGACTCTGAGTGAGGAGAGCAGAACCAGGAGAACTTTGGACACAATTACAGACACATTATATGTATAACGACTAACTTTGATAGACTGGGCTCCTCTCAGCAAAACAAGGTTAGAAGACAACTTCAACAGACTTATGATGGAAAAGGATATCCACATCTAGAGAAAGAACTACAGAGTCTGCAGATTGAAGCAAACTGTTTGCTCTCTCTCATTTGTGTAATTTTGCTTTGTCACTTCTTTCTCATTGTACACCTGATTGTTTATAATCCTTATTTACAACACGACTAATGTTCAACGTGAAAGTATTTGTAGAACCTATATTTCATTACATGCTGCCATGTGGGGGGGGGGAAGGAAAGGGAAGGAGAGAAAATTTGAAACTCAAGGGATTGTGGAAATGAATGTGGAATGTGGAAACTAAAAGTAAATAAATAAATTAAAATTTAAAAAACATAAAGAATAGCAATCATTAAAAAAAGAACTTTGGAATTGATTGTGTGACATAGGAGACACTGGCACAGGGCCACTCAGCATGGCTTGTTTCCCCGAATCAGAGAAGATGCTGTGCTCTATGAGCAAAGAAGAATTGAAACAGCTCAAAGGAAACTCAGGATGCATAAATTTAGAGTATCCACTCCAAATGTTCACATGGATTATTTCTGCCGAACCAGTGGTAGAGCATTCTGAGCTCATATCGGCCTGATCAGCCATAGTCAAAAACGCTGAAACTTGATTCTAAAATAGTGACGTCATTTTAGTCCTCTTCAAGAACAAAGGACAACAGCTAACCAACCAACCAACCAACCAACCAATCGCCAACTAAATTGAAGTATAATTCACTTTGGCCTACAAGGATCTCCACAATCTGGAATCAATCTGTTCAGCTCTATATCATACTGCCATTCTTCACATAGCCTATATTTCAGTCAATCTGAACTGAGACCAAACTAGTTTCTCAGTTCTTGGTCACCTCCTATCTCCATATCTATGCTTTCTCTATACCTAGAATGGAATCAACCAGCCCACCTCAGTCTGTCTGAATACTTTTGAGTGGAGAAGGAAATATCACAGTGAATATTTTAGGAAGATTGTTCAGGCAGAGGTAGGGAAGATAGACTGGAGTGGTCACAGACTGAAGGCAAAGGAAATCCTTCACTCACTCAAGGCCCAACTAGGGTATTAGCTTCTACTTGATTCTCTTTACCCAGGAGGAAGAGCTCTCTCACTACTAAAATTTCTTACTTTGTTTGAATCCCCCCTTGCACTTAACTTACTCTTTCCTGTGTCATATTTATTTGTGTACTCAGCCCTCTCCATAATAGACCATACTTCTGCTGTATTTTTATCCCTATTAAAACATAGTTGTTATTTAATAAATGCTTTTTTCCCCAAATGCTTTATTCACTTCTGGTTTACATCAATCATTTCTGTCAGATTTTGAGTTACAATTTTCCCCCATTTTCCCCCTACCCACCACCCCAGAATAGCAGTCCCACTAGATATCCCCTCATCCAATCTGCTCTCTCCCATTTCTTCTCCCATACACCCTTTGACTTTTCACTGGGGCAAGGTGAATCCTTGTGCCCCAATGCCTGCACATCTTACCTCCAAATTATATGTAAAATAGTATTAATAATAGTATTTATATATTTTAAAACATTTGATTTTAAAACTTTGAATTCCAGATTCATTCCCTTCCTTTCTTGTCACCCACCCTTACTTGAAAGATAAGTAATTCAGTATATGTTGTACATGTGTAGCTATGCAAAACATTATCATAGTACATATATTGTAAAAGACTAACTATATTTCCCTCCCTCCTATCCCACCTCCCACCTTGTTCACTCCCCACTTTGATCCTGTCCCTTTCCAAAAGTGGATGTTTCCAACTTCCCTCCCCCTGCCAACCTTCCCTCCCTTCAATCATCTCACCCTCATCCCTTTCCCCCTCACTCTCCTGTAGGGTGAGATATCCCATTTAGTATGTATGTCATTCTCTCCCTGAGACAAATTCAATGAGAATAAGGTTTTGTCTTTTTGCCTTCTTGTTCTTCCCCTCCCTTACAACCACTTTCCCTTGCCTCTTCTACATGAAATAATTTACCCCATTCTGTCTTCCCCATATCCTCTCGTTATGTTCCTCTCTCACCTCTCAATTTCACCCCTTAAGTATCATCCCTTCCCATTAAATAAGACCTGCACCCTCTATCTATGTATACCTGTAAACATATATACACACATTCACATATTTATTCAAGTGCCTATATACCCTTCCTCAGCTATTTTCATATTAAGAAAGGTTTTATCAGTTACAGTTATCATTTTTCCATGTAGGGATGTAAAGAGTTCAACTTTGATAAGTTCCTTTTGATTTCTTTTCCCTGTTTACTTTCTCAAGCATCTCTTGCTTCTTGTGTCTGAATGTCAAATTTTCTATTCAACTCTGGTTTTGTCCTCAAGAATGCTTGAAAGTCCTCTATTCCACTGAATGACCATATTTTTCCCTGAAACATGATACTCAGTTTTGCTGGGTAGGTAATTCTTGGTTTTAATCCCAGCTCCTTTGCCCTCTGGAATATCATATCCCATGCCCTTCAATCCCTCAGTGTAGAAGCTGCCAGATCCTGTGTTATCCTGATTGTGTTTCCACAATATTGAAATTGTTTCTTCTTGGCTGCTTATAATATTCTCTCCTTGATCTGGGAATTCTGGAACCTGGCTACAATATTCCTAGGAGTTTTCTTTTGGGGATCTTTTTCAGGAGGTGATCTGTGAATTCTTTCAACCTCTATTTTTCCCTCTGGTTCTAAAACATCAGGACAGTTTTCCTTGAGAATTTCTTGAAGGATGATTTCTAGATTCTTTCTTTGATCATGGTTTTCAGGTAGTCCAATAATTTTAAGATTATCTCTCCTGGATCTATTTTCCAGGTTAGTGGTTTTTCCCATGAGATATTTCACATTGCCTTCTATTCTTTCATTTGTTTGGATCTGCTTAATAGCATCTTGATTTCTCATAAAGTCACTAGCTTCCATTTGCTCTAGTCTAATTCTGAAGGTATGATTCTCCTCAGTGAGCTTTTGAGATTCTTTTTCCATCTGGCAAATTTGGCTTTTTAAGGCATTCTTCTCCTCATTGACTTTTTGAGCCTCTTTTGCCATTTGAGTTAGTCATTTTTTTAAGGTGCTATTTTCCTCAGTCAGGCTGTTGACTTTCATTTCATACTTTTCTTGCACGTTTCTCATTTCTCTTCCCAATTTCCCCCCACTTCCCTTATCTGTTTCTTAAGGTCCTCTATGGCCTTTAACCAGCTTGTATTTTCATTTGGGGCTTTTGGTGTAGGATTTCTGACCTCACAGTCCTCCTCCTGTTCCATGCTTTGATCCTCTTTGCCCCCCAAATAGGAGTCTAATGTTGAATTTTTCTGTTTATTTTGTTTCCTTTACCTAGGCATGTTGCCACTGAGTTACTTGACTTTTGGGCTTGTTGCCACAGTAGGACTCTGCCACCAGACAAGGGGAGCTTCTGTCCCAAACACTGGGGTTTTTTCAACTGCTGGAGGTATTAGATGGGTGGCCTCTCTGAATCCTCCACACACTCTGGCAAGCTGGTCACACACCCCAAGACCTCCACCCCAGACTGCAATCCAGATGCAAGAAGGGTAAAGCAAGAGCAATTACCCCCTAGACTGATTGCCAGATCCCCCTACAGTTCGAAGGCTGGGAGCTGAAGCTGCAACATGGTAATGTGGTGCAAGCTGCACTGGCTCCTCAGAGGCTTCTTGCCCTCAGGGGAAGATGCTGAGGTGCTCTCCCAACCAGTTCCAAAGTCCATAGGGCACTGACCTCTCACTTTGTCCTAGGCATCTGTGTGTTGATAATTCTGGAAATGCCACAGCTACTGGTGTTCTGGAGTCCCTCCCACCGGCTGCTGGTCCAGGGCTAAAACCTCAGACTTATACAGAAATTGGCTCGGCTCCCAGAGCACTGTGCTGGCTGCTCCCTGCTGGGCTGCCAGGCTCTCCTCCGTGGGAAGTTAGCTTCTCTATTTCATTTTGTGGGTTCTGGAGCTCCAGAAGTCATTCAGCATCCCCACTTTACATAATTTTAAAGTGGTGTGTGCTGTAGCTCCATGGAAGTGGTGTTTCTACTCCAATAAATGCTTTTTTAAGTGAATTGACTGGAGTTCCATTTTAAAGTCAGCTGTCAAACATAAGTACTTTTGAAGAGTTGCAGCAGGGTTGCATCTTACTGGGGCAAATAAAATAAACATAGGACATGCTGACATTAATTAAATTACTGGAAGGTGATGAGAGAAAAGCCACAGGAGGTGAGGTAAAGTATCCACAGTTGTTTCAGTGTGAGGGTGAGAGAATTGTTTGCTTATAATAAAGGCATTTAATGTGCATCCATTCATTCAGAATATGGCAGGTGGCCATCATGACAGATTTTTCACTGAAATCCTAAAAATACACATTTCAACTTTGACTCTTATCAAACAATTATTCTAATTTTGGCACTTTCTTTGCCTGAAACTAGTAAGTCCACAAAAACGATGCCAAAGGTCTTAGAACCTCACAGAACTAGATTATAATGGGCAGCTACATAGCACAGTGGATAGAGCTTGGGATATGAAGTCAGGAAGACCTGGATTTAAGTCTGGTTTTAGACACTTAAGAACTATGTGACCCTGGTCATGATTATGATTCTGATAGTAGCATATATAACACAGTCTGGAACTGGAATAGTAGACCTAGCTACTATTCAGGGGAGGGTTTGAAAACCATGTATAGCAAGCAATTTCCTGTTGAATGGTAACAGAAATATCTATATCCAATGTGATAGAGTGAAAAGAGAGCTCTTGCCTACAATATTCACATTCTAAATGTGAGGTTTTTTTCTGCATCTGAATGTTAAGTTGTTTAATACTTAATAACTTTCAGATTCTAAAAGACTGGGAATTGAAGATCTTGTTTTGACATTGGAAAAGAGAGGAGGGAGCAGGGAGAGAGAGGAAAAAAGAGAGAGAGGGCTGGGAGACGTTGAGGGAGATGGATTAGAGAAGGGAAAGGGGGACAGGAGGAGATTGGGAGGAGTAAAAGGAGCACACCCTGGGTCTTCATTTCTAATCTGTTTTTTTTAAAGATTAGATGTGGAAATTAGACTAAACGGTCATTGAAGTTAAGTCTAGCTATAGTTGTGATCTCATCTTTATATCTTTGCTCTGATTATATCTCATACCTGAAATGCCTTCACTTCTGCCCTCTACATCTTGGAGTCCTCTGGCTTCCTTCAAGGCTTAGCTCAGGTGCCAACTCATGCAGGAGAGACCTTTGCTGGTCCCCTCAGCTGCTCATGCCTTCTGATTCAAGTCCATCTTGAGTCTACTTTGCCTCATATATACACACACACACGAATGTATATGTGTATAGGCATGTCATATATACACACCTATACATACCTACATACATACATGTGTGTATAGTCACCAGACTTTGCGTAGCCCTCCTTCATTTAAATCCAATTCACTTACATGTCATGGCATCACCTTCCCGAGGTCACAATCCTCTTTGAGAACAGACAAACAGCATTTGCAACTTATATATGTATATATTTATTTTATCCCTCTCCCCTCCACCCAAAGAATTGTAAGGTCTTTGAAAAGCACCCAATAAAAGCTTGTTGATTGATTGATAATCATATAATCTCATCTGATTCATTGGTTCAGAAAAAAAGGTATCATATGCTAGAGTTCCAGTATGTATTTCCTCACTTGAATTGAAATTTTGTATCAGAGCCTTACTAGCTTTATTGTATGACTGTGGATAAGTCACTTAAACTTCCTCAGCCTCAGTTTTTTTCCTTTTATCTATAAAATGGGGACACCAATAGCATTTATCTCCCAGGGTTCTGTGAAGATCAGAAGAGATGATATATGTAACATGTACTGCAAACCTTTAAAGGTTTAAATGTTAACTCATTATTTTTAACACCCCCACCAGGTAAAAGTAATCTTTCCCTCATCTAATTTCTCATATAGCACTTTGGCTAAACTAAAGTCTCTCACTTCCCTTTTTATCAGAGTTTTCTGTGTACAAGTCTTTTCCTGCATTAAATTTAAGTTCCTGGCAAGCAAATAAGTACTATTTCTATCTTTGTATCTCCAACACCTAACACATGATAAACATGTCATCTGAATTGCTATTGAGAAGAATTGCCACACAGTCTAATTTAAACACGCAGAATTCCTCTCTTCAAACTCAAAGTTTGAAGTTCAACACATCATTGACATGATAGAAATTGAAGAAGAAATTAACTGCTTTTAAAGTCAGTATATTTTAAAATGCAAAAAGTCATATTTTATCAGAAACCATAATTGCTGTCTAAAGTAATAGATAATCTCTCATGATTGGCTGAATGACCATAATTTTCTGATGTGTAATGTAAGGTGCCAATATTTTGGTGATGTATTACTAAAATAAATCATATTTCCCTTGTATTACTACTGAAATTCAAGTTTTTAACCTCCGTTGTTATGAGTTAAGTATGAAATTTAAACAGAAATGAATCAACCTAACACTATCTAGTGAGTGATACATTACTCTCATTAGCATAGCATTTAGACATAAGAACTACATGCCACATGTCACAGGTGTTGATAAATTTTTAATGCTGGAAACAAGCAGCAGTAGAGTATTGAGGAATGAATTCAGTGCTGCTGTTATTCAATATTCATTTGAATAGATATGGAAATGAATGATTGATTAAGCTCTGAAGTGGCTCAGCTAAGGCTTTGTCTAAGGGGATATTTTTCACCACAGTCTCTTACCCTCAATAATTCTCCAGATGCAACCATTAAAGGGAAGAGGCCTTTTGCATCATCACAGGAGGAGAGAAGAAAGAGTCAAGAGGAAGCAATGCAGCTTACAAATATTTGAGTTTAACTTGGCTTGGAATGAACTTATTTTAAAGTTATATAATGTTAATAAGAAGCCTGCAAATTCCTAAAAGTTTGCTTTATTCATATGAGGGCTCCTATGGTATCTGAAACAATGGAATATTGGTGAAGGGAGTCAGAAAGCCTAGGTTCTACTTTGGGTTATTGTGGAGTAACCCTGGGTTAATTACTTAGCCTCTCTGAGCTCTAGTTTCCCCATTTGCAAAATAAGGTAGTTAGACTACATGTCCCTAAGATCTCTTCTAGCTCTAAAATTCCAGGAGTAGTTATCATTTGTTTGAGGTGAGGTCCTCTAATTATCTCATTATATGCTAAACCAGGGATTTCATAATAATATTCTCATCTAGAATATTTAACTGAACACAAATTCTGAGATGAAATATGGCTAAATATTAATGAAAGTGGAATTACAGTTGCAGTTTTTAGAGAGCATTCAGTAAGGTACACTATGTGGCAATTTTTAAAGAGTATTCAGGAGAGTACTATATGGATATTGCAATATCCATGTAGCTAGAAAAATAATTTTTGCATAAATTTATTGCTTTAAAATATGTCTAGCAATGCCTAATATTTTAAGGACTTAGGTAATGCACTCATCATGTGTTCATCAAAATAAATGCTATATTTTATATCAACAAATGTAAGGTAGTGAGACCTAGAAAGAGAAGAGATAGTCTGGTAAAGGGCTGAGTTCAAATCCTGACTGTTATTTATAAACTTCATGACTTAAGGCAAATTATGTCACCTCTTTATACCTCTGCTTATCTCTAAAGTGAGGAATTTATCTTTGCCTCATGAGCAACAACAACAGTAAAAAAAAACAATTTCTACAGAATCTAGAATTTGGAAGGAACTATAAAGGCTATCTAATCCAATCCACACACAAACAAATACCCCTCTACAAGTGACTGGGTAGTTTTAGCCTTTGCTGATTGTTTGTAAAATGAAATCTACCATCTCCTAAGGCAGTTAAGAGAAATGCAATTTCCATTGAGGCCAACATAGCAAATACGTGGTCTTTAATTTACTATAACAAAACAAGATCTGTATTAAAACAAATATAAAATTAAACATACCCAAAGAAAATATTAAAAGCTAGAAAAATGATGACATGCCTTGATATACCCAGATGATATAGTTAATACTACCCAAATTAATTTACAGATTTAATGCAATTCTAATCAAATTGCCAATGGGTTACTTCATCAAATTACAAAAAGTTATCAAAATTAATAGGAAAGAATAATATAATTCATGTTAACCAATAGTATAAAGGAAAATTTAGAGGGGAAAAAATGTCTGTATGGAAGAAGGGCTTTAGGGGAGGAATATATTGCCAGATCTTAAGTTACACTTAAAAGTTGTCATTTTAAAAACTACTTCATAATGGGTAAAAAAATTTTAAAAACATGGAAAAAGAGAATCAATGGAATATTATAAGTATTACAGAATTAGAAACAAAGGCATATAACAGGAAAAAAGCTTGATAAATCCAAAATCATAAAATACGAGGGAAAGGAATCATTATTCATTAAAAGCTGCTGGGAACTGTATCATAGTACAGTGAAAAATGAGATAAAATCTACTTTTCATGTCCTATTCTACAATAAATTCCAAGAAGACCAATACTTCAAATAATAAAAAAATAAAAACAGAAGAAAATTATATATATATTAGAATTATGGAGAGAAGGAAAACTTTTATTGATTAAACAACAAAAATTGTTGGTTCCCAAAATATATTACTTAATCATGATAATTTGATGTGCTTTCACAAATCAAAATGCAACATATGTAGATTTTTTTAAAAATAAAGATTATGCAGGATATGCTCACTAAAGAGACAGATCCCAAGAGCTTGGTTCCTATGTCCCCACAGAGGACAAGGACAACTCCTTGAGGGGTTGAAGAGGGTATTACAATCATGAGCCCCCACCAGTGTTTTCCCAACTATGATTATGGGTTGATCATCAATTAATCATCTAGACTTAGCTTTTGGGAAATGATATTTACTGAGATGGTACAGCAAGAAAAAACTGGTACAAAACTCCCACCCCAAACTCTATGACTCAATCTCTCACAAGTATATAAAAAGTCCAGGAGACAGAGCTTAAGCTAAAAGAGCATATATAGCATTCAGGTAAATTATAGTTCCTGATTGTTATAGGCATTTTTCCCTCTTCGTGGGATGCTGAAGAACTCTCAGATATGCTTTTGCTTCTTTTCTGGGCTCCTTGTGGAGGATTCTACTTTCCTATATGACATCTAGTTTGTTCTTGAATACAGATGCAGACACTGCCACCAGTTGTTGTTGTCCCAAGATACAATATTAGGGAGGCCATGAGAAGATGGAAAATCAAGAATTCTCCAGACCTTTCAAAGCTCACAAGGTCCTTCTCTAGTCAAGGCAGGGATAGAGGCTGAGGTCAAAGCCAAATGCCTCTTCTATCCATCTACCCTCATCACCAAGACATTTCTTCCAAGAAAGAGCTTTTTCTCCTTTACAACACCAGATCTTTGTTCAACTCTGAATCTCTTTCCTGTCCAAATTAGCTTGATATTTAATAGATGACCTCCCCCCACCCCAAGGCATGACTAAGTTTCATCAGCCAATTCAAACACATTTCCTGTGCAACATGATCGAGGACTATTTTGACTTAACCTAAAGTTTTTGAATAATTGATTAAACTGTCTTCTTATCTCATGAAGGTATTACTTGTTTTAAATGGGATGAGGTAAATTTATTGATTGACTAAATAAAGCCCCACCTTTAAAATTGGGAAGACATCTTTCCCTTCAATTTTTGATAAAAATCCAACATCCAAAGTATATTAGGAAATGGAACAAATTTATAAAAGCATGCTTCATTCCTCCATGGATGTGGAGGAATATGGATTAGTTTTTGAAAGGAGAAACACAAATTATCAGTTAAAATGGGAAAAACTTTGAATTTTCTTATAACTACATAATGAAAAAACACAAATACTCTTCACCCATTAAATTGGCAAAAATATTTTAAAATTCTAAGCTTAAAGTAATTAAAAATTACAACTCCTTTCTGTCTTCTTAGCTTTCTTCACTAGCTTTATCATTTATAACATTTGCTCAGAATGAGGCAGTCAAGTAAATCTAAAGATTTTTTTTAAAGTTTTTAAAAACTATATATGAAGAAAAGAGGAGGATCAAAGAGAGAACAGTACTGCTGATCAAGGAAGAAATGACAAGAGAGAGAAGACAGAGCTACTCATTTTAATTTCACTTCTGTTTTCTCTGTTAAAGTAACTCATTTTTGGACTAGAAAAGACAAAGCAAAATTGATTATAGAGAATTTATATACAAAATAAGTAGGAAAAGAGTAACTCATAATATACTTTTCATTAGTTCAATTCACTAGGCCAAGATAACATACATTTTTGAGTCAACGTCCTGTTAGCTATGATTATTGAGTCATTTGGCAGTATTTGAAAGAACCTGAAGACTAAAAGATGTGCTAATTCAAGAATGTTGTATTACTTTTAAAAATGGAGATGAAAAGGAGTCTGCAAGCTACAATAGCTTGTTTTCAATTCTTATCAAAAATCAAATGAATTATTAAAGAGATGATTTAATAAACATTTAGAAAAGTATCATAAAGACATTGCATTACTTCAGCAAGAACAGGTCATGCCAAACTAACATGACTTCCTTTTCTAACCATTATTATACCACAAAAGCAAGGGAATATTGTAGATACCCAGATTGTAGCATACCCAGATTTAGAATTTTGCCAAAGCCTATCGTGCTAATCTTGTGAACAATGTGGAGAAATGTGGGCTACACAACAGCACAATTAGGTAGATTCAGAACTAGTTGCATGACCAGATCTGTTATTAGTTCATTGACAACTTGGTCACCTCCTTCCAAACTCTATGTTTACTCTGTACCATTCAACATATTTATAAACTATTTAGAAAAAAAAGCAGAATGCATGCTTATGGAATTGGCAGATAACACAAAACTATTAAGGATAGCTTAACACACTGGATGACAGTCAGTATTCAAAAAGATGCTGATCATTTAGAAACTTGGGTCAAATAAAATTGCTGAAATATGCTGAAATTCAATAGTTATAAATGTTAAGTCATACACATATTGATTAATTGTTCTCAAAGAATCAAGTATATAAACACAAAATGAAGAGGGCATAACTGAAGAATAGGTCAAATGAAAAAGAACTGGATGTCTTAATGGTTTCAAGCTCAATATGAGTAAGCAGTGTTATATAGAAATCACTAAAATTAATGTGATCTTAAACTACATTAAGAGAGATGTCACACCCGTGAATGAGGAAGTGATCAGTCCACTACAGTAGACCGTGGTCAAGTCACATCTGGAGCATTATGCTCACGTGTGGATGTCAAATTTTAAGAAGGATACTGGTAACCTGTAAAAAGTACAGAGCAGGGGGAAAAAAGATAGTGAAGTGCCTTGAGTTTAAGCCATATAAAGATCAGATGAAAGAACTGGGATTTTTAGCTTAAGAAAAAGAAGACAGAGTAGGTGTCCTTTAATCTTTTTTGGTGTCTTGACAGTCTGCTGAAACTTTTATATCGCATCTCAGAATAATGTTTCTAAATGTAAAAAATAGGATTACAAAGGAAAAGGTTGTGTTGAAACGCAGTTATCAAAACCTTTTTCAGAAAACAGTCTCACATTAAAAATTGTTGGGAAAACTGGAAAGCACTATGGTGGAAACTGGGCATAAACCGATATTTTACACCATTTACTAAAATAAGGTCAAAATGGATACATGACCTAAATATAAAGAGAAATGTTACAAGAAAATTAGAAGAACATGGAACATATTACTTATCAGATTTATGTAAAGGCTAACAATTTATAAAAAAAATCCAAGTGGTAGAAAGCAAAGTTAGGTGTAAAATGGGTAATTTCAATTATATTAAATTTAAAAGGTTTTGTAAAAATAAAACAAATATATCCAAGGCCAGAAGGAAAGCATAAAATTGGTTTCTTTCAAACCTAAAAATCTATGATCCTCTGCAACACCATTTAAAAAATCAGAATTTTAACAAGATTTGAAGCAATTACTTAAAAAAAAAAAGGTCCTTTCCCCAATTGATAAATGGTCAAAGGATATGAACAGGTGGTTTTCAGAGGAAGAAATGAAAGATATCTATAGTCATATAAAAATGCTCTAAATCGCTATTGATCAGAGAAAGGAAAATCAAAACAACTCTGAGGTACCACATCTCATTATTGACTAAGATGACAAAATAGGAAAATGATAAATGCTGGAGATGATATGGAAAAATTGGAACACTAACGCATTGTTGGTGGAGTTGTGAACTGATCCCACCATTCTGGAGAGTAAATGTGCATACCCTTTGACCCAGCAATACCACTTCTAGGGCTGTATCCCAAAGAGATCATACAAGTGGGAGGAGTACCCATATGTACAAAAATATTTATAGTAGCTCTTTTTGTGGTAGCAAAGAGTTAGAAATCAAGCCCATCAATTGGGTAATGGCTAAACAAGTTGTGGTACATGAAATGTAATGGAATACTATTGTGCTATAAGAAATGAGGAGCAGATGGACTTCATAATAATCTGGAGAAACATATAAATTGATGCTGAGTGAGGAGAGCAGAACCAGGAGAACTTTATACATAGTTACAGACACATCATGTTTGTAATGACTTTGATAGACTGGGCTCCTCTTAGTAATGCAAGGTTAGAAGACAACTCCAAAAGACATGCTGGAAAATGGATATCCACATCCAGAGAAAAGAACTACAGAGTCTGAATGTAGATTGAAGCAAACTACTTGCTCTCCCTTTTTAGTGATTTGTTTTATTTTTTTCCTTCTTTCTCGTTGTTCACTCCACTGGTTGTAACTCTTCTTTACAACTTGATTAATGTTTAATGTGAAGGTATCTGTAGAAACTATATGGGATTGCATGCTGCCATGGGGGAGAGGGGGAGGAGAGGAAAGAGGAGAAAATTTAGAACTCAAGGGATAGTGGAATTAAATGTTGCAAGCTAAAAGTAAATAAATAAATTTTTTAAAATTTAAAAAATAGGTCTTATGATGGTGCTGATATTTGCTTTTTGTTTTCATGTTAATATTAAAAATGGTAATAATTTTAGTTATTAATATTTAATTATTTAAATCTCTTAATATTTTTTAAAAACCTTACAGATGTAATGTTTTTCCTAAGGTATACAAACTATAAATTTGACCCTGATATATACTGTATATACTGACAAATAGCTATTATCAAAAAAGAACTCTTCTCATCCATTATAATTATATTCCTGAAGTTCTGCCAACCTAAATCCTATTCAATTGCAAGTCAAAATATCACCCTCCTAACATCATTAGTACTTTTCAAGAACAACAATATTCCTGAATTGAAAGGTTATCAGGGGTAGGGCACCTGTGGCCTGGAGGCCATATGTGGTCTTCTAGGTCCTTGGGTGTGGTCTTTTTGATTGAGTCCAAGTTTTACAGAATAAATTTTTTTATTAAAGGTATTCTGTGAAGTTTGGATTCAGTTAAAAGACCCCACTAGGATCTAGAAGGCCACATATGGCCTTTAGGCCACAGGTTTCCCACCCCTGGCTACATCATTCAATAGTGAAACCCCATAAAAGGTCTTTCCCTTATAGTTCCCATAACCTAGAAGAAAACTAAAATCAGCTCAAAAATTTAAAAAGAAATGCTGTACCACATTGACAAAGACAACAATTAAGGATATAAGGTGGTGGTAATAAGGTGTTGAAAGTGTCTGATTTCATGCTGTTTTTGTTTGTTTGTTTGTTTTAATCAATTTGCTTATTGGGGCAAATTGGGGCAAGGGTGTACCATAGCCTCCCTTGACTCCAAAGAACGAAACTGGTACACAGTGAAACTGAATTTTTTTAACCTGGATTTGTTGATTTGTTGTCAAGAGAAATAGTGTGTGTGTGTGTGTGTGTGTGTGTGTGTGTGTGTGTGTTTAACAAAAACAACTGCAGATTGAAATGTCAATAGGTCTGCTTTTCTTCCATACTGCCTTTTACCTAAGTGCTGATTTGACAGAATTGTGGGTTTCATATTTAATTTGTTGAGTATCTGCAATTGTTACTGAGTGCTGATGTTTCATATCTGTAGCTTTCAATGAGATTATCATCATCACATGGTAAGTTCCTTGGGCTCTTTCTTGGATAATGACTGACAATGATGCTTCCATGGAAAACCAATCGGGTAGAAAACCAGGGCTGCAATGTTGCTTTCTACACTCATTTGGATTCCATAAAAGCAAGAGATTCCTCCATTTGATCCTTATTCAGGATCAATGAAAAAATGTGGGCTTTTATAGTAATATATTTTAATGTTTTTATATAATTAGTATTTTTGATATTTGAGTTGATTTGGGCTTCAGATTAAAAGATGTGATAGCTTCATGAATACAATTTCCTGGAATAATTTTATTTTACAATTTACATATTAGAGTATTTAAAATAATAGTTGGTTTTAAACACTACTAAAACAATGACTCAAAGAAAAGTAATAAGATGAAGAACAAAGGAGAAAGCTGGATCACTTTAAAATTGCATACAAAATATTTTTGTATAAAGATCTGAAAATCAAACTTGTGTTATTTTTGTTTGAAAAAAGGTATAGAGTAAGCACTTTGAGTTTCTCTTAGAGTTACTGAATAATATGTGATTAGCATACCTGTTACACTTTGAATCTCTAAGGAAAGATAAAGTATCAATTTCCCTATAATTAGTTTATTATCTTTATCCTAGGACAGTGTCTATATTAGAATATTGTGGGTATTTAATAATATGCTTATTGACTTGATTTGACTTTATCTTAATAAATTGATTAGAAACACCAAAAAATTTCCAATTAATACATAATACTGGAGGAAAAGGAAAAATGATATTTCATATAATTAGAAAATCACATTTAGTTTCCCAAGGCAGTTCCTTTTTGAAGTGTAAGAATTACAATAGGAATCATGCATCTGTCTACAAACTACTTGGAGTTATGATAAGATTGTCTTTAATCTTTGATACCTCATTTCCTTCTGATCACCTCTATAAACACTTTTCACCTCCCAGTAAAGCTAAGTTTTAGAATATGAAACAAACAATATTCACTGCCATTTACCCTATATCATGATAGATACAGAGAACCTGGAGGGAGATCTGTAAACTAAAGATCCCTTGTTTTGTTTGCCCAGGAGTAGGTTATTACCTCTTGAAATCAAATGTGCACATAAAATACAAAAAGAGCTACCTAGAGATGGGTTCAATGATTTGGTGCCTCTTTAAATTACTGAGACTCTGTTGATTCTTTTTATTTATACTGATGCTTTTTAATACAGGCAAAACACATTGATAAATCAGAAACACAAGGAAGCAAAGCTTTTGACTTAAATTCTGTGCTTGGAATTAGGGGAATTCTAGTGCAGAAATATAGGACTCCCTCAGCAAAGTGACCCGTTAAAAAAAAGTAGTTCATTTAAAACAGGCATCATTTAATGGAGTGCTCATAAATTATGCAGCTATCACAATTTCTTACAGATGTTTGCTGCACTTAATAAATCTAAAAGTAATTACCATGGAGCTTACAAAACATAAGTTGCTTATCTTGTAATTATAATACATGTTCAGGCATTACAAGGAAGAGTCATTGGGGAAGCAAATTGCTAACGAATATGAAGAATTTTAAGTATACACAGTCAGCACTTTGTAGTGGAAGTGCAATGAATTTCAGAGTCCAGAGCTCTGGGTTAGAATCTTGGCTCTGATACTTGTTATGGGCAAGCCTTGGTTTTCAGCTGTGTCAAATGGGGATAATAATATTTATACTGGTTACTTCACAAGACTATAGTCAGGAAACTGGTAAACTTTAGAGCAGTACATAAATAAGATTTTTACTTATCAGTAATAAATACTGCTTATTTAAGGCAGATGAGTTCATTGTTGGATTTCATATTCCAATTCCTATTCCTCCTTAAAGATATATGTCAGTCATTAGAGTAGGAAAGTAGGATAAGAGGAGGAAAGCAAAGGAGGCAAAACTCAAATCAGCTCATTTTTCTGTTTTCTGTTTAATGAGTCTTAGGGAAGAATGAAAAACAATATCTAAGCATAAAAACTGAAGAAACATCTATAAGTTTATTGTATATAGATATATTTCAATTTTAAAAAGATGCATTATCAATGACTATCACAATAGTCACCACTGATAGTAAACTTTTCATGATAAATTATCAGCAAATTCACAATGACCATTGTAATTAACTGCTTCTAATGGCAATACGTGTATAGTTATGTGAAACAATAATTGTTAAGAAATATATTGTTATGAATACTATATCAATCAACAAGCATTTGTTAAGCACCTACTCTATCTCATTCATTTTAATAGGTGCTAGGGATACAAAGGAAAAAAAATGGAAATAGTTCCTGCCTTCAAGGGGCTTACATTCTATCAGAGAGAAAATATATACACAGATAAGTAGATACAAAATAAATACAAGGTTCTCTGGACAGAAAGACATGAGCATCTGGGGCATCAGGAGAGGACTCACATCTTAGTTGACATTTGAATTGATCTTTGAAGGAACTTAAGAAAGTTTCCTCACAGAGATGAGGAAAAGAGTGCATTCCAAGCATGCAGTACACCTGAAGAAATCCATAGAGAAAAATGGAATGTTGTATGTAAGGATTGTCAAGAAAACCAATTCAGCTGAATTATAGAATGCTTACAGAGGGGCAATATATAAGCTTATGAAGGTAGTTTGGAATTAGGTTATAAAGGGCTTTAAATGTCAAATAGTAGAATTTATATTTGATCATTGAACCACTAGAGTTCATTGAAAAGGTAAGCAACACCAGACCTATGTGTTAGTAATCACCATCATCGTTAACAACAATAAGTATTTATTAAGCACTTACTGTGTGCTTAATGGTGGCAGCTAGGTGGCTCAGTGGATAGAAGGATGGGTCTGGAGTCAGGAAAATCTGAGTTTAAATCTGGCCTCAGACATTTACTAGCTGTGTAATCCTGGGCAAGTCACTTAACTTCTATTTACCTAAATCCACTGGGGTAAAGAAAGGGCAAACTACTCCAGTATCTTTGTCAGGAAAATCCCCTGTACAGTATTGACATGCTATGGTCCATGGGGTCAGAAAGAGTTGAACATGATTGAACAACTAAACAACAAAAGTATGCCAAGCACTGTGCTAAAGTCCCTGGAGATACAAAGAAAGGCAAAAACATGACTCTTACCCTCAAGGAGTTTACAGTTTAATGGAGAAGATAATATGCAAACAACTATGCATGTAAAAGATATACGCAGTGTAGATAAGAGGTAAGTTGTGCAGAGGATGGTTTGAAAAGGGAATCAATCATAATATTTAATATATTTTTATACAAGTACAGAATACCATTCAAAGCACTTGAATTGGTCTAACATAATTAGAATCATATTTTTATTGTTATTGAACAATTAATCAGACAGTTTTATATGAAAAGCAAAATACAAATCAAATAGTTTATTTTGAGGGTTAAAAATAACCTATATAACATCCAAATACTTATTATTAAAAAGTTTCTTTTTTAAAAAAATCCTTACCTTCTCACCAATTTCTCCTTTACTTCCTTCAAAGCCATGTTCTCCCTGTTGTAAAAAAAATATAGCACATATAAGAATACTTCCCAAATACTTGAAAAAATTCAATTCAATCAGGTATCAGCAGTTTTATGGGCATGGGTGCTTTTTTTCCTGATACAGACAGGAACCTTTCCAAACCTTAATAGATAGCTTTTATGAATTGCTGAGGCCAGGAAATTAATCACCTGGTGGCCAACTTCAGATGATGAACTTGGTCAGCCTCATCTTTAGGTGAGACTTAAAATAAATATGTCCTTAGGCCTACATTCCAAAAATTTCCAGCTTTATAGGACATAGTAGAATTTATACTCTCTTGATAGAGTCTTAAGAAACTCAAGGTTGTCTGCATACCATTATAAAGCATAGAAGCATGAATGACTTTAGCAGAGGATGAAATATACATATACTCACTCTCCCTTTCTCTGTTCCCCTCGCTCTTTCCTACCCTCTTTCTCTCAACAGAGAGAGAGACGGAGAGAGACAGAGAGAGAAAAAGAGAGAGACAGAGAGAGAGAGAGAGAGAGAGAGAGAGACAGAGACAGAGACAGAGACAGAGACAGAGATAGAGAGACAGAGAGACAGAGAGAGAGAAACAGAGAGAGAGAGAGACGGAGAGAGAGAGAGATGATAGGTAGATAGATAGATAAGCATATGTGTATATAGCACACAAATGTTTTGGTAATAGTTGTTTAAAAAGAGTTAGTATTTTTTATTTACAGATAGAATAAGTTCAAATGCAACAATTTCGTTTAATCAAAGCAAAATAAACGGGTTTTCTCATGAAAAAGCTTGTAAGAACAAAAGTAGAATCTGTTAACATAGTGGAATTCTCTAGAGATTCCACATCAACTCTATATTTTCTAGCTATTGCCACCCTGATATTACACTAGACTTCATAGTCTTCATGTCTGAGATGGAAATCTTCCCCTCAAAATTTGACTGTCCCCCATCCTCACTCAAGGAGACTCTAATGTAACAAAATCTATAATATATGATGGGTGTGATCTCTAGAAAAGGACAGGTAGTCTGGCTCTTTGATGAAGGATATGCATCTTGTTGAGATGATATAGCAGCCTTCATCACTAGTAAACCATCAAGGACAGTATCATGTATCCTTAATGCTTAGTACAATGAACAGCATATGGTTAACATTTATAAACATTTGTTACTTCAGTACTGCTACTGTTACTATATTACTTTTATACAATCCTTACCTATGTGTCAGCACAGTGCTAAGCATTTTATAATTATCATCTCATTTGAACCTCCTAACCACCCTGAGGAGTAGATGCTATTATCCCCATTTAACAGAAAGAAAACAGGCAAACATGGTAAGTGACTTGCCCAGGTCACATGGCTAGTATTGAATTGAATTAAAAGATGGAAACTCTTTTTCTTTGCTGAAATCCCTGAGCATGATAACAGTTCTGTAGTCCTACAAGATATTTATGTGTGTGTGTCAAGGGCAGGGATGGCCTATAGGAAGAAGTACAGTGTTAAAACAAGGCTAGACACTCAATAAGTATTTGATGAATGAAGCAACAAATGAAAGAAGAGAAAGAAAAACTTTTGCACTTTTTTCTAGGTCTTTGAGAAGTTTTACTGGTGTCATGAAAATTAAAAGATGGAGAAGAAATGTATTAGAGAATAATTTGCTAGATCTACTGGTAGGACAGACTGGTGGGAAGTGAGTGCAGGTTGAACATTTTGCTTCAGAAGACAGACTTTTTATTCCTGGAATACAGACTTTAATCTCACCACCTAATGTAAGCTGACATCTAAGCTACTTAATGCCTCCAGCACATCAGCCACCCCAGCCAGCATGATGTAGCCACCAGAAACAGCTGCTGGACAGTCCAAAGTTATTTCCCATAAATCTACATGTCCCTTGGCTTGGAATTTGATGCTCGACACATTCTGTATCAAAGAATGATTTCATCAAGAAATACAGTGAAGAAATTCAGAGTCCTCCCATTTTACTCTTGCCATTTCTGGCTTCTTCATACTCAGTCATGTCTAATGATAGACGTGTTTGAATGGGGGAAAAGTCATAACAGGAAGTAGCTAAGGACCTTTCCAAAATGACAACTTCTAGCAATTCTGGCCTATTACTGAAGAGACCTGTGAAACTTATCTGGATCCTGGAAATTGTTCCCTTAGCTCTGGTGGACATTTTACACTCCATCAATAATATTCTCCCCTGCCATGGTGTGGTTTGTGCAATGGTATGACAGCTGGTATAACAAGAAATACCTTACCTTTTTTCTTCACTACCAGAATAAAACCCTCACAGAGCTTCTAGTAATTCAAGTCAGTTATAATTATGCTTCTTCCCCCCAAAGCTTACACCATCCCTTAGGAAATAGCTATATCTGGTTAAAAGACAGAGGTTCTCATAAAATAAAATATGTATAAGTTGCTTCAGTTATCTAGTCACTGCTGTAACCCTCCTCAACCTTCATGGAGATGTAACTTGGCAACCACTCCTTCAGGTGCTACAGTCATAGGTACTAAAGACCCAGGAAAGAAACATCTTACACCAAAGTTCTTGGCAGCATCAAATGGTTCAACATCACAAACTGAAAGGTTCTTTTATCAGTGGAAATGACATTAAATGAGAGGCATTGCCGTCTGCTTTGCTGTTGTACCCTAAGGACCATGAAACCTCTCCATTTGACTTGAAGCTAAATATTGCAAACCATTAGTCTGCCCTCCATTAGAATGTGAGCTTCTTGAGAATAGGGACTGTATTTTTTTCTATTTGTTTCACCAATAAGTGGCTAATAAATGCTTTTTTCACTCATTCATTCAAGATTAAAAATCTCTTATTTCCAAGAGGATGTACATGAAGGGGTTCATTTTTTATACTTTCTTTGAGATTTTCAAAATATTTTATTTACTTGGCATCATTGCACTGAGTTTGTTCTGATACAAATTTTCAAAATGGAAACTGGTTTCAGATAATCATGGTCAGGAAAACCTTGATTCCAACTTGAATTTAAATCTCTGACTGGGTTCATTAAACACATAGAACAATTCTAAAGCTGATAAATTCATCCCTATGGGACAATGAATCCTACCATTATAGTGTTCTACAAAAAGGAGTGTTACTAAAAATCACTGATGGGAGAAGTGTTTAGAGTATGTCCTTTTGAGGGTGAGTCCTTTCAACATAAGTCTGTTGGGAGAGAAGATATGAAAATCTGTGGGTTTATATAGGGTTTTTTAAAGAGGTTCCATTATGTTAAATATAGTTCAAAATAATCTTGTTCTAATTTTAAATGCTAATGATGGTTAAAAAAGAAATAGAATATTAAAAAATTATTTTTACCTTTTGACCAGGTGGTCCAGGGGCACCGAGTAAACCATCTTCACCCTGAAAAACATCCACACAAGTAAATTGTATATATCACAAAAGACTAACATTAGATTTGTTGTTTATTATTGGGTAACATCAATATAATAAAAATGCATAAGCTATCTAAAATAATTGACAGATTTGGTGCTATATCAAACTATCTATAGGATACTTTATAGAACTATACAAAATGATAAGAAAAATTCACTTAAAAGAAGAAAAGTTCTAGACATTCAAGGGAAATCATGTGAAAAAAAGCAGTAATTAGGGGACAACAGTTAAGTTCCAGACTTCAGATTATATTAAAAGCAGTAATCATCAAAACCAATTAGTAGTTAGAAAATTAAAAACAGTAAATCAGTGGAATAAACTAGATAAGTAAATAGCATAAATAACTGAAATCAGTAACCTAGTAATTGATAAACTAGATAATACAAATTACTTGGGAAAGAACTCCCTATTTGACAGAAACTTTTGGCAAAACTAAAAAGAAGTTTGGAAAAAGGGGGTGGGTAAGTTAAAAAATATCTGAAAAATTAAATTAATGTGTATATACATATCACCAAGAACAATTTCCCAATGCATAATCAGTCAAGGCATATGAATAAACAATTACAATTGTTCAAAAGAGCAATTGCAAACTATTAACATTAATATGGAATATTCCAAAACAATAATAAGAAGAGAAACACAAATCAAAACAGCCTCATTCCCAGTATATAGGCAAAGATGACAAAAGATGGAAAGTTTCAAAGCATAAAGACCCCCCAAGCTAAATA
The DNA here is from genome assembly GCA_011680675.1 of Gymnobelideus leadbeateri. Lineage (NCBI taxonomy): Eukaryota > Metazoa > Chordata > Mammalia > Diprotodontia > Petauridae > Gymnobelideus > Gymnobelideus leadbeateri. The sequence goes on from WOXC01009202.1 coordinate 1,181,466, forward strand.
TACTATTGGTGGAACTGTGAAATAGTCCAACTACTTTGGAAAATAAAAGGTAACTAAAACGTCCATATCCTTTGACACAGAGGTCTAAATGCTTGGCATATGCCCCAAGGATATTAAAGACGAAAGAAAATTCCCATATACACCAAAATATTCATTGCAACAAATTTTTTATGGTAGCAAATAATTGTAAACTGAGTAGATACCCACTGACTGGAGAATGATTAAACAGATCATGTTATGTTAATGCAGTGAACTATTACTGTGCCCTAAGAAATAACAAATGTGAAGAAACCAAAAAAAAAATCAAGGAAGATTTCTATGAACTGAAGCAGAGTTAAGTTAGCAGAACCAGGAAAATAATAAAGCCTATAATAATTCAGTGAAAGAACAATAAAACAAAGTTGAATTTAATGTAATTTTAATGACTAAGCTTGACCCCAAATAAGGATTCAGAAGATACACATCCCTCCCTTCTTTGCAGAAATTAGGAACTATGGGTAGATAGATTGTCAGACACTGATGATGTACTAGACAATTGTTTTTTTCTCCTTCATTTTAAGTTTTCATTACAAGGGAGGTTTCTTCAGGTAAGGGCATGAGAAGATACACCTTGAGAATCAAATGTTAATCAAAACCAAAAGGCCCCAATTTTTAAAAGTGCCTCAAAAAAGGCAAAAAAGCAGAGTGAGATTTTTAGTGAACAAAGGCATTAGGGCATTGAAAGTGAGACTTAGAATTTCTGGGGAGGATTCTATTGAGATATCCCCCTTTTTCTTCAGGTAATATACAAACATCTGAGACAGTGTTTGACCCAGTGGGGTACATTTGTGCTTTAAAGGACACAAGGGTCTCATGCCTACTGATGCCCATGGCTCCTTTAATTTCAGACAATGTGATATTAAATGAACATAGTCAAAATTAAATAACCTTGGGGAAATTTAAAAGAAAAAAATCTATAATCCTGCCTTGTGCAAAAACAGTTTTTAGAAGACACCTATCACTCTGCATTTGCTGGAATTCTCTGATCTCTGACAAGACATGCTTTATAAACCTGGAAAGTACCTGGACCTATGGTTTTATTGGTATGGAGAACTCTCAGAGAAGGAACATCCTTTACCAGTGCAGATCAGTACCTCCTCTACCATTTAAGATGTTAGGTACCTAGAGCAATGGGGAGTCATTTGCTCAAAGTTACAGTCAGTATGTGCCAGAGGCAAAACCTGAACCCAGATCTTTCTGACTTCAAGGCCAGCTCTCTGTCCACTATTCTGTGCTGCTATTTGAAAATAGAATGTTTTCAGTTAAATTTTAGGAAGCTGTAGGTTTCTAGTAAGGGTAACTGGGTAGCACAATAGATAAAGTGCTGAACCTGAGTTCAAAGCTGGCCTGAAACACATTAGCTGTGTGACCCTGGGTAAGTGATTTAATGCTGTTGGCCTTAGTTTCCTCATCTGTAAAATGAGCTACAGAAGGAAATTGCAAACCACTCTATCTTTGCCAAGAAAACCCCAAATGGAGTCATGAAGAGTTGGAAACAACTGAACAACAACAATAGGTTTATGATAATGATAATTTACCTTGGTTTCTTGATCTTTACCCCAGTCCAATTCAACAAATATCCACTAAGCATCCTCCGTGTACCATGTTCTCAGCACCATGATAGGTGCTAGAAATACAAAGAGAAAAAAAAGAACAGTCCTTGCCCTCAGGGAGCTTACAATTCTATTGGGGGCTAGATAAAATATTCATAAACAATACATTTCAATGGTTCTAAATACACAAATATTTCTATCAGTCTATCAATACACTTATTAAGTACCTACTCTATGCGAGGCATGGTTTTGGACACTGGGCATACAGAGACAAAAAAGGTTTAAAAAAGTGCTTTCCCCAATCATTACATTACAATATAAATTGAGAATGAGAATTAGCAGCTCACTGATAAGTATTTTACCTTAATATAGTTAAGTTTTGAAGGAAGAATGAAATATAATCCACTTATCTATGAAGTAAGTATCATTATAAAGCCATTGCCATAATAGACCTGACAGAAGGGAATTAAACCCTGGTTTTCAGGCCTTTTCTAGTCTATTAGAAATTTGCACTTTCGGGGTAGAGTCAAGATGGCAGAGAAGAAACAGCACTTCTGCATAGCTCTAGCCCACACCACTTCAAAATTATGTGAAAAGGAGACTCTGAATGACTCCTGGAGCTCCAGAACCCACAAAATGACACAGAGAAGCTAACCTCCCACTGAGGACAGCCCAGCAGCCTGGCAGCCAGCACAGGGCTCTGGGAGCTGAGCCCAGGACCTCATGAGTCGGAGCTTTTAGCCCCAAGGCGGCCTGACCAGCAGCCAGCTGGAGGGACCCCAGAACACCAGAAGCTGTGGAGTTCCCAGAATTATCAACATATAGATGCCTAGGACAAAGTGAGAGGTCAGTGCCCTATGGACTTTGGGACTGGTTGGGAGAGCACATGGCCTCTTTCTCCTGGGGGTGAGAAGCCACTGAGGAGCCAGTGCAGCTTGCGCCACATTGCCACACTGCAGCTTCAGCTCCTGGCCCATAGACTGTAGGGGGATATGGCGATCAATCTGGGGGTAATTGCTCTTGCTTTACCCTTCTTGGATCTGGATTGCAGTCTGGGGTAGAGGTCTTGGGGTGTGTGTCTAGCTTGCCAAGAATATGTGGAGGCTTAAGAGAGGCCACCCAACTAATACCTCCAGCAGTTGGGAAAACCCCAGCATTTGGGACAGAAGCTCCCCTAGCTAGTGGCAGAATCCTACTGTGGCAACAAGCCCAAAAGTCAAGTAATTGAGTGGCAACATGCCTAGGCAAAGGAAACAAAATAAACAGAAAAAATTTCAACAGGAGGAGAACTGTGAGGTCAGAAATCCTGCACAAAAAGCCCCAAATGAAAATACAAGCTGGTTATAGGCCATAGAGGACCCTAAGAAGCAGATAAGAGAAGTGGGGGGAAATTGGGAAGAGAAATGAGAAACGTGCAAGAAAAGTATGAAATGAAAGTCAACAGCCTGACTGAGGAAAATAGCACCTTAAAAAAATGACTAACTCAAATGGCAAAAGAGGCTCAAAAAGGCAATGAGGAGAAGAATGCCTTAAAAAGCCAAATTTGCCAGATGGAAAAAGAATCTCAAAAGCTCACTGAGGAGAATCATACCTTCAGAATTAGACTAGAGCAAATGGAAGCTAGTGACTTTATGAGAAATCAAGATGCTATTAAGCAGATCCAAACAAATGAAAGAATAGAAGGCAATGTGAAATATCTCATGGGAAAAACCACTGACCTGGAAAAGAGATCTAGGAGAGATAATCTAAAAATTATTGGACTACATGAAAACCATGATCAAAGAAAGAATCTAGAAATCATCCTTCAAGAAATTCTCAAGGAAAATTGCTATGATGTTTTAGAACCAGATGGCAAAATAGAGATTGAACGAATCCACAGATCACCTCCAGAAAAAGATCCCCAAAAGAAAACTCCTAGGAATATTGTAGCCAGGTTCCAGAATTCCCAGATCAAGGAGAGAACGTTACAAGCAGCCAGAAAGAAACAATTTTAATATTGTGGAAACACAATCAGGATAACACAGGATCTGGTAGCTTCTACACTGAGGGACTGAAGGGCATGGAATATGATATTCCACAGGTCAAAGGACCTGGGATTAAAATCAAGAATCACCTACCCAGCAAAACTGAGTATTATGTTTCAGGGGAAAATATGGTCATTCAGTGGAATAGAGGACTTTCAAGCATTCTTGAGGAAAAAACCAGAGTTGAATAGAAGATTTGACATTCAGACACAAAAAGCAAGAGATGCTTGAGAAAGTAAATAGGGAAAATAAATCATAAGGAACTTATCAAAGTTGAACTCTTTACATTCCTACATGGAAAAATGATAACTGTAACTGACGAAACCTTTCTCAGTATGAAAATAGCTGAAGAAGGGTATGTGGACATATGAATACATATGTGAATGTGTGTATATATGTTTAAAGGTATAGATAGAGGGAACAGGTTGAATTTAATAGGAAGGGATGATGCTTAAGGGGTGAAATTGAGAGGTGAGAGAGGAACATAACGAGAGGAGACGGGGAGAGACAGAATGGGGTAAACTATCTCATGTAGAAGAGGCAAGGGAAAAGGGTTGCAGGGGAGGGGAAGAACAGGAAGGCAAAAAGGCAAAACCTTATTCTCATTGAATTTGGCTCAGGGAGAGAATGACATACATGCTAAATGGGATATCTCACCCTACAGGAGAGTGGGGGGAGGGGAAGGAAGATAGCGGGGTAAGATGATGAAAGGGAGGGCATGTTGAGGGGGAGGGAAATTGGAAGCACCCACTTTTGAAAAGGAACAGGATCAAAGTGGGGAGTGGCCCAGGTGGGAGGTAGGATAGGAGGGAGGGAAATATAGTTAGTCTTTTACAATATATCTACTATGGTAATGTTTTGCAAAGCTACACATGTACAACATATACTGAATTGCTTATCTTCCTAGTAAGGGTGGGTGACAAGGGAGGAAGGGAATGAATCTGGAACTCAAAGTTTTAAAATCAAATGTTTTAAATATATATAAATACTATTATTAATACTATTTTACATGTAATTGGGAGGTAAGATGTGTAGGCATTGGGACACGGGGATTCACCTTGCCCTACTGAAAAAGTCGAAGGGAGTATGGGAGAAAAGATGGGAGAGAGCAGATTGGATGAGGGGATATTCTGTGGGACTGCTATTTTGGGGTGGTGGGTAGGGGAAAATGGGGGAAAAATGTAACTCAAAATCTGATGGAAATGAATGATGTAAATCAGAAGTTAATAAAGCATTTGGAAAAAAAAAGAAAAGAAACTTGCACTTTATGGCTTACTGGTTATAAGCACACTCCAAGTATCTGGTGCCAGGAAACATTCCCGTGGAAATGGAGCTTCTCTTACTCATTGCAGAAGTATGTCCACTTGTCCAAAAAGGACAGCATTACTTTAATCGGTTGGTCAATTCAAAGTTTTGTATCATATTACAAGTCTGACACAATGACAAGATGTATGTAACCCAATGATGTAAACTGATCCAGTGCCAAAAATACTTTTGGAAAAAAATATTATGACAAATATCATTATACCCACGTCATTTTTTACATATTTGCTCATTACATGGACACCATATTTTCTAAGTACTGATGCCCACTGTCTTACTATCAACCCAGTTCTACACAGGACTCATTCTAGATATTCTGGTAGATATGATATTTCATTTTGTGTCCCCTGGCACTTACTTAGAATAGTGTGGTGCATGCTATAGGCCTTGCATAAATATTCCATCATGTACTGAGTCTTTGAAATGTTGCCATAAATTTGCCAACTGGGAACATTTTACTCTCCATAATCACAGAATGTCGGTTTAAAAAGAAGCTTGGAGATCATCTAATTTATTCTTTTTATTCTACTTGTAAGGAAACTGAGGCCAAACAAGGAAAGTGACTTTTCCAAGGTCATGAAGCAAGTGGAAGGTCAGTTTCTAGAATTCAGGTTTCCTGGCCTCTTTCTTTCTTTCTTTTTTTTTTTTAAAGCAATTGGGGTTAAGTGACTTGCTCAAGGTTACACGGCTAGTCATTATTTATGTGTGGGTGCTCATTTTCTGAGGCCAGATTTGATCCCGGGTCATCCAAACTCCGAGGCTGGTGCTCTTACTCACTGCGCCACCTAGCCGCACCTTTAGGGCAATTGGGGTTAAGTAACTTGCCCAAGGTTACACGGCTAGGTTTTTGTTTGTGTGGATTAAGTGTCAGAGGCCGGCTCTGAACTCAGGTCCTTCTGATTCCAGGGCCGGCGCTCTATTCACTGCGCCACCTAGCCTCCCCTTCTTTCTTTCTTTTTAAAGCAATTGGGGTTAAGTAACTTGCTCAAGGTTACACGGCTAGTCATTATTTATGTGTGGGTGCTCATTTTCTGAGGCCAGATTTGATCCCGGGTCATCCCAACTCCAAGGCCAGTGCTCTTACTCACTGTGCCACCTAGCTGCCCCTAAATGAATAGTTGTTCAGAATTCTTTTTTTTTTCTTTTTGGAGGAGGGAAGGTAGGGCAATTGGGGTTAAATGACTTGCCCAAGGTCACACAGCTAGTTTTGTGTTAAATATCTGAGGCCGGATTTGAACTCAGGTCCTTGTGACTCCACAGCCTCTATTCACTGTGCCACCTAGCCACCCCGGCTTCTTTCTTTCTAATGACACTTCTATGATTATTACAAATTCAAAGTTTTGCTTTCATTTATCTAATATCTATCTTTGAAATTTTCTGACTAGATATTGTCTAATACACAAACCCAAGTTCCATGAGGATAGTGAGGGTGCCAATGGTTATTCTTATGGGACAAGTTTTATTTCACATAGTAAATGAAAAGTATAGAAAGTATGTCAATTTACAGGTGTAGTATCAGGAGCTGTAAAAAATAAGGGCAGGGTCTCAGATCAATCACCTTCATAAGCCTGCAGTCTAGACTACCATCTCATCACAGATTCACCTTTTCAAGCACACCCAGCATATATAAGATGTCTGAGAAACAAGAGACAAAAACAAGAAAGCACATATACCAATTTGAAGCTATGCCCATTCCTACTAACCAAAGGATTATTTAGATATCCTTATCAATACCAATAAAACGATACTACCCAAAGACAACAGTGTTAGGACTGGTCATATCTCTAGCAGAACTAGTAAACATCCTTACTTCCCAGATAACCTAGCTAAATACCACATCTTACTGAAATAGCAGTGGAGCACAGTTCTTTGGTTTCCCATGGTTCTGCTGAGTTCTCCTATTTACCATGCTAACAAGTATTAAACAAAAGTTTACATAGTCAAGATCCAGTCTTGAAAAGCTGTTTATTTCATCGTATTTTATCTACAATTAGGGTAAAAGATTATCCTGTGGGGGCTGTTGTGTTGTGATTAATCTGAGACCCTGTCCTACTGGTCAAAGAGATAGGCTTCAGGTGTGGGGAATCTTTAGGTCTCTATGCTCTAGGTCCTCAAGTGCAGCTCTTTGACAGAATCCAAATTACACAGAACAAATTCACCCCAGCACGTTGCTGATTAAGAAAAATTATTGCAGAGTTTGCAATTTGAAAAAAATTCAAATTTTCTATTCATTTTTTACAAAAAAAATTTAATATATAAAAACACAATGCAAAAAGAAAGAGTACAAAAGATTAGTTACTTAACTATTATCAAGAATTACTTAACTTAATTCAAGGATTATTTATAGGTTAAACACTTCACATATTTTTCTTAACTTTGTATGATAATTCAAAAGCATTCTCAGGGAGCTCTGAATCTTCAACCTGGGTTTGGTGCCCAAAATCCTTGACTTCTCTCAAATAAGAGAGATCTAACTGCCTGCTTATAACTAATAAATTTGCAGTGATTAGTTTGCACAATTCTTATCCCCCCTCCCCAACAAATAAACACTGCTTGTTTTCTGATTTGTCTGGCAAATGAGAAATTATAAGGAAAGAAAAGAATGTCTGCCTCTTCATTCACATCCACTGGTCTTGACAGTTACCAAAAGAGGGACATTAGTTATATGACAGCATAATGCAGACGTTCCTGATAGCCACAAACTTCCCAGACCCCCCCAGGTTTTTAACCATTTCAATGACTTTCATAAAGCTATTTTTTCTCCCTTCTTATCAAGACCAGTTAAAGGTACTATGAAATAAAACAAGTATTCTACTGTTACCATAACAATCATCTCTCTGATATCCTCCATCTATTTCTGCTCCCTTATACACATTTGCCTTTATCTAAGAGAACTGTACTCTTTTCTAGGTCCAAATCTTTCACCAGAATACAACTTTTAAAACATTCCTATAAATAGAATGTTATAAGAATGCTAATCACATAGTTAAAGTGGTCTTTTACAACAAATAGGTATCACCATTGTTTAAAATACAAAGTAGACATAAATATAGAAAAAAGAAATCTATTTCAAAAGAAAATAATAAATCTTTCATACAATACAGTATCAAAAAGTAAGTGTTACTATTGTTTTGATAAGTGACATAGATAAGAGTAAAAGACTAAGCTATGTAGTCCTAATTCTTGCTATCAACTAAAAATGTTCAGAGCTATGTATCTACTCCCATTAATCCATCTTCTGCCAGAAATGGGGCTCCCTCTAAGCAAAGATTTTTAGTAAATCATAGTCTGGGTGGGACTAATAATCTTCCCTCATCTTCCAAAGATGTTTTGACTTACCAACAGTCACCTAACTCCCTCAAAAAGAAAGTAACTTCTCAGTAAGTTAAAGACTGGGCATTAGAATTATCAATCTCTAATCCCCCACCAAAAGTACATTCAAAATTCTACATGAGAGCTCATTCACTGGGGATTACTCCAGACCAATGGGTTTCTGATTCTGAGTTAATAATCATAGACCAAATATGGATAACAGTCAATTTACTTCCATCAATCAACAAATCATCAAACATTTATTAAACACCTACTTATGTTCTGGTCACTGACTTAAAAACAAAAATGAAACCATCTGATTTCGTAGGGTTTGCATTATTTTGGGAGAGATAGTGCCATAAAAACAATCCCCTAATTAACATGTAGTAGTAGTAGTAGTAGTAATAGAAGTAGTAGTAGTAACATTTATATAGCATTTACTATATGCCAGGTCCTATGCTAAGCTCTTTATAATCATTATCTTATTTGATCCTCATGATAACCCTGGGTGGTAGACACTATTATTATCTTCATTTTGAAAATGAGGAAACTGAGGCAAGCAGAAGGTAAATGACTTATCCAGGGTCACCTAGCTAGTAAGTGCTTGAAGCCAGATTTTTTAATGATTAATTTATTGCTCCTTAACAGCTTACCTTCTGAATGCAAGAATTAACCATGAAATATTACTGTACTGTAAGAAAGTATAAATATGAAGGACTCATAGAAGTCTGAGAAGGCATGCAAACTGATGCAAGGTACAGTATTAGGAAAACAATATACACAACAACAAGGAAAATGGAAAGATCAACAATAAAAACTGAATGCTATAATGCTATGTCATTACATCAACCAAGACTGGACCAGAAGAAAAGATGAGAAAAAGTGATTCCTGCCCTTTTTTGCAAAAGGGACTATAGCTGTGGAACACTTTACTAAAATGTGAGTTAGTTTTGCCAAACTACTTCCCCCCCCTTTCCTTTTTGTGTTCATTCTTCCTTAGAGAGAATGGTTCTTTGAGTTGGGGAAGGGAAGGACTATATCTGGAGGTAAAGATTACATAAAAACAAAAGTTATGATCATTTTTAAATGAACCCTGAGGCTAGTCAAAGCTGGGGGACAGCTAGCTGCCACAGTGGATCAGAGTACTAGTCCTGGAGTCAAAAGACTAGAGATCAAATCTGGCCTCAGACACTTACTAGGTGTGTGACATTGGACAAGTCACTTAACCCTATTTGCCTCAGGTCCCTCTCCTATAAAATGAACTAGAAAATGAAAAGGCAAAGCACTTTAGTATCTTTCCCAAGAAAACTCCAAATGGGATCATGAAGGGTTAGACACAACTGAAAATGACTGAGCAACAACAAAAAGGCAATGTTGGAGGAACTATAGAAACAAGAACACCAATATATTTTTGGTAGAGGTATGATTTGGTTTAACTATTCTGGAAGGCAATTTGGAACTATGGTTAAAAAATAACTACAATATCCATGACCTAGAGATGGCACTGTTAGCTAGGTATATGCTCCAAGGTGGTCAGAGACAGAAATGTCATATATATGTCATATATACTCACAGTGGCATTTTTTTTGTAGTAGCATATCAAATCATCAAAACAAATTTATGTGCTATATGACAGTTGTTGCATTAGGTGCTCAGGACACAGTGACAAAAATGAAATGTCCCTGACATCCAGGAGCTTACATTCTATAAAGAACAATAATAAACACATACATATATATATATATATATATATATATATATATATATATATATAGAAGAGAAAGAGAGAGAGAGAGAGAGAGAGAGAGAGAGAGAGAGAGATGTATTTATTCCAGAATAATTAAACCAATATGTTAACCAAATAGCTAAACCAAATGGATGTCCCGCCACCCCTCACCCAGATCACTCTTACACCATGTTCAGCTCCAACCTTCCCTGGTTGTCTAGATCTTACTCATTCATCTCTCCTACCTATCCATCTGCCCCACTTTATGCTTAGCTTCCTCCTGACTTTCTTAAAAGAACCTCTTTTGATACATCATTCTCATCCTCTTTCAGACCTCATTGTCAGCCTCCCTGGACCACCTCAGGACTACCCAGTTTTCATTCTTTTTTGTCTATATTTAGTTGCTCTGACTCTTCAGAGATCAGTTTCAACCCTATTCCCACCCTCCCAGAGCCCACATCACTGAACCCTTACAGAATGCTCAGTATGTAGTTATTCATACTCAGTCATGTCCATGCTTATGACTATTTGCTTGGCCTTTGTGCTCGTATTGGATATGTTTTGTAAAAGTCCTGGTTTATCCTGGAAGAATTATGCTGACATTTGCACTCATGGTATAAAAACAATAGTAGGTAAAACTGCTGACACTTAAGAGAGAATGAAGGCAGAGGCATCAAACTGAATAATTAGTATTTTTTTCCCTGCCACACACAGTGGTTTTTTTTAAAGTCTGCTTTGCTTAAGAATGTATTTGATGAAGCAATACAATTATTAACTTTATTAAATTTCGACTTGAGTACATTTCTTGTCAATGTTCTGTGTGAAAAAGTAGGAAGTATACATAAAGTACTTTAACTATGCGCCAAAGTGATGATATTTGTTTTCAGGACAAGAACTAGTGTGATTAGGTCCCTTTTCCCCCCATGGAACACCATTTTTATTTGAAAGAACTAAATATGACTGACAAACCATAATTATCTGGATTTGGATATTTGGAAGATATTTTCTCAAAAATGAACAAAGTAAGCCTGTCATCTCAGGGAAATCAATGGACAGTATTTGAAATTAGAATTTTGGAAAATTTGACTTTTTAATATGTAAGCTTCAGATGCACAGGGGGCGGAGCCAAGATGGCAGAGTAGAAACAGCATTTCCAATGTGCTCTGCCCCACACAAATTTCAAACAACGTGAAAGGGAGCTCCGAACAACTTCTGGAGCCACAGCACCCACAGAACTGCACAGAGAAGCTAACCTCCTGCTGAGGACAGCCCAGCAGCCCTGCAGGGAGCGGCCAGCACAGCACTCTGAGAGCAGGCAGCACAGCTTGCCAGGAACTGACAGCGAAGCCTGCAGAGCCCAGCCCAGGTCCGCGGTTTTAGCCCCAGGGCGGCCAGGCCTTCAGCCGGCTGGTGGAACCCCAGAACACCAGCAATTGTGGCGATTCCAGAATTATCAGCACAGATATGCCTAGAACAAAGTGAGAGGTTAGTGCCCTATGGACTTTGGGACCAGTATTTGGGGAACGTGTGGCTTCCTCCCCTGGGGGCAAAAAGCTGCTGAAGAAACAGCTGCACAGAAGCCATTTTGCAGCGTCAGCAGTGGCTCTAGCTCCTGGTCTGCGAACTATAGGAAGATCCAGCAATCAGTCTGGGGGTTAATCGCTTTTGCTTTAAACTGCCTGGATCTGGATTGTGGTCTAGGGGGGGAAGTTTGGGGTGAGTATCCAACTTGCCAGAGTGGGTGGAGGCTTTACAGAGGCCACACAACTGGCGGAAGTTGTGAAGACCCCACGTTTTGGCAGAAGCTCCCCTGTCTGGTGGCAGAGTCCTACTGTGGCAACAAGCCCAAAAATCAAGTAATTAAGTGGCAATATGCCTAGGCAAACGAAACAAAAATAAACAAAAAAGTTCAACATTGGACTCCTATTTTAGGGGCAAAGAGGCTCAAAGCATGGAGGAGGACTGTGAGGTCAGAACTCCTGCACCAAAAACCCCAAATGAAAATACAAGCTGGCTACAAGCCATAGAGGACCTTAAGAAGCAGATAAGAGAAGTGGGGGGAAATTGGGAAGAGAAATGATAAAGATGCAAGAAAAGTATGAAATGACAGTCAACAGCCTGACTGAGGAAAATAACACCTTAAAAAATAGACTAACTCAAATGGCCAAAGAGGCTCAGAAAGGCAATGAGGAGAAGAATGCCTTAAAAAGTCGAATTTGCCAGATGGAAAAAGAATCTAAAAAGCTCACTGAGGAGATTCATTCCTTCAGAGTTAGACTGGAGCAAATGGAAGCTAGTGACTTTATGAGAAATCAAGATACTATTAAACAGATCCAAACAAATGAAAGAATAGAAGGCAATGTGAAATTTCTCATGGGAAAAACCACTGACCTGGAAAATAGATCCAGGAGAGACAATTTAAAAATTATTGGACTACCAGAAAGCCATGATCAAAGAAAGAACCTAGAAATCACCCTTCAAGAAATTCTCAAGGAAAACTGCCCTGATGTTTTAGATCCAGAGGGCAAAATAGAGGTTGAAAGAATCCACAGATCACCTCCTGAAAAAGATCCCCAAAAGAAAACTCCCAGGAATATTATAGCCAGGTTCCAGAATCCCCAGACCAAGGAGAAAATACTACAAGCAGCCAGGAAGAAACAATTTAAATATTGTGGAAACACAATCAGAATGGCACAGGACCTGGCAGCTTCTACATTGAGGGATAGAAGGGCATGGAATATGATATTCCAGAGGGCAAAAGAGCTGGGAATGAACCCAAGGGTCACCTACCCAGCAAAACTGAATATCTTGTTTCAGGGGAAAATATGGTCATTCAATGGAATAGAGGACTTTCAAGCATTCTTGATGAAAAAACCAGAGTTGAATAGAAAATTTGACATTCAGACACAAGAAGCAAGAGATGCTTGAGAAGGCAATCAAGGAAAAGAAATCAAAAGGAACTTATCAAAGTTGGACTATTTACAGTCTACATGGAAAAACAATAACTGTGTTTGATGAAACCTTTCTCATTATGAAAATAATTGAAGAAGGGTACATGGCATATGTTCACAGATATACATGGATAGAGGTTACAGGTTGAATTTGATGGGAAGGGATGATTATTTTATTTTTGGAGGACAATTGGGGTTGGGTGACTTGCCCAGGTTCACGAGGCTGGGTTTTTGTTCGTGTGTTGGGTGTCTGGGGCTGGATCTAAGCTCGGGTCCTTCTGGCTCCAGGGCTGGCTCTCTGCTTGCTGCACCACCTAGCCACCCCAAGGAAGGGATGATTCTTAAGGGGTGAAGTCAAGAGGTGAGAGAGGAAAGTGGCAAGAGGAGATGGAGAGAGACAGGGTAGGGCAAACTATCTCATGTAGAAGAGGCAAGGGAAGTAGTTGCAGGGGAGGGGAAGAACAGGAAGGCAAAAAGGCAAAAGCATATTCTCATTGAAGTTGGCTCAAGGAGAGAATCACATACATACTAAATGGAATATCTTACCCTCACTCACTCTCCTGAGTAGGGGAAATGGAGATGAGAGGGGGGATGATGAAGGGGAGGGCATTCTGGGGAGAGGGGAGGTTAGAAGTACCCACCATCAAAGAGGGACAGGATCAAAATAGGGAATGGACCAGGTGGGAGGGAAATATAAGCAGTCTTTTACAATATGTCTACTATGGTAATGTTTTGCATAGATATACATGTACAACACATACTGAATTGCTTATCTTCTCAGAGGGAGTGGGTGACAAGGGAGAAAGGGAATGGATCTGAAAATCGAAGTTTTAAAATTAAATGTTTCATAAGACGTCCAGGCAGTGGGGCTCAAAGATTCACCTTGCCCTAATGGCAAAGTCAAAGGGGGTATGGGAGAAGATATGGGAGAGAGCAGATTGGATGAGGGGATATCTAGTGGGAAATGAAAAAAAAAATATGTAAGCTTCTCCTTACTTAAAGACTTTTCTGATGAAATTAGAGGTGATATTAGTGAATGTGATTTTTTTATATTGTATAATGAAATTTATCAACATTTGGAGACTATACATAACTTGGTGAGCCAATATTTTCTGAATGACCAATGCATGATATACCAGAATCATGCACAAGCAAAAGATTCACTCAAAGTGCAATGTATTTTAATGTAACTGAGTACAAAAAGTTTGATATGTTTTGAAATTTTATATTGCATCTAACCTTTAAGAAACTACCACTTGTTGAGTTGTGGAATAGTATCAAAGAAAAATATTCACAAAGACTAATAAAATATTCCTCCCTTTTCCAACTGCATGCTTTCATAGGGTCAGATTTTCTTGATATATTTCAACAACAACAGCAACAACAACAACAAAACAGCACAATGAATTGAATATAGAAGTAGATACAAGAATTCACGAGTCTTCCATTAGGTCAGACTTTAAAGAGACTTGCAGGGGCAGCTAGGTGGCACACTGAATAGAGCACTGGCCCTGGAGTCAGGAGGACCTGAGTTCATATCTGGCCTCAGATATTTGACACTAGCTGTGTGACCTTGGTCAAGTCACTTAACCCCAATTGCCTTAATTTTCCCCTCCAAAAAAAATAAAGAGATTTGCAAAAACAACACATAAAACAATGCCATTCTTCTCACTACTTTTTGTTTTGGAAAATATAGTTATTTTTCATAAATTATGTATTATCTATGTTAATATATAGCATTTCTTTATGTTAGTTTAATGAATTAGTAAATATTTTAAAATCTATTCATTTTCATTTATAACATGGTAAATATTGATACATATAATCTATACAAACAAAAGTTAATGTAGATCCTTAATAAATCTTAAGAGATATGAAAATCTATGCTTTCTTGAAGATTAGGAATAGTATAACCTCCTCCAGAGAAAATAAGAATTAACTTTAAGTAATATGCACATTTCCCTCCACTATATACTCCCTTCTAGAAAAATAAAATGATTTAAAGTTTACAGTGGTAAATACAAAATTAAAAACCATTCACAGAATCACAGAAATTTTAATTTGTAAAGGACCTCCAGCAGCCAGCTAATGTAATCCATACTTGAAAAAGAATCAGTCCTACAATATTTCCAACAAGTAATCATCCTTCTTGAGCTTGAAAACCTCCCATGAGGAAGAATCTACAGCTTCCTGAGGCAGCCCATACCACTTATAAACAGTCCTAATTGACAGCAAGTTTTTCCTGACATCAAGTCTATTTTTTTCTTTGCAGCTTTTACAGTCCTCCTCTTTCTACCCTCTGGTAATAGACAGAACAAGACTAGGTCCTCCTTTACAAGATAATCTTTTAAATACCAGAAGATAGCTTCCATAGCTCCCCTGATCCTTCTGTAAGCTAAATATCCTGAATTTCTTCCATTTTATATGGTGTGAAGTGAAGGCCCTCCCCTAATCTGACTGCTGTTCTGTAAATAGTGTCCATCTTATCAAAATCCTTCCTAAATTATGGTCCTTGGAACCCAACATACCACCACTGCAGAGTAAAAAAGGATTTTCCTTTCATTCCTGTAAATAATACCCCTTAATGCAGCCCAAGATTATGTTAGCTCATTTGCCTGCCGTATCAATTAACTCATATATTAATCTTGCAGACCACCAAAACCTCCATATCTTTTTCAGACAAACTGCTATCTAACCATGGCTCCCCTATCTTGTACTTATGAAGTCTGTTTTATGAAACCAAGTTTAAGACAACATTTATTCCTGTTGAATTTCATCTTGTTTGATTAACCATGTCACTCTCCTACTCAATAAATTCCATTTACTCCTTATTTCCTCCAGGATCAAATATAATATCCTCTGTCTTTTAAAGTCCTTTACAATATGGCTCCTTTATGCCTTTCCAGTTTTATTAAACTTTACTCCCCTCCACATATTCTATGAACAGAGGCAACTGATGATACATTGAATAGAATGCTAGACCTGGAGTCAGGAAGACCTGAGTTCAAATTTGACTTCAGGAATTAGTTGTGTAATGCTGGGCAAGACATTTAACCATTGTTTAGCTCAATTTCCTTAACTTTAGTAATAGGAGGAATGATAGTATCTACCTTTCAAGATTGTTGTGAAGATCAAATGAGATGTCTGGCACTATATGTAGGTGTTCTATAAATTCTTCATTTCCCCTTCTCCAGCCTTACCCTCCCCACCAAACATATGCTCTATGATTCAACAACATTGTCCTTTCTGCTGTTTCTTAATTTCAACACTCCATTTTTTGCATAGTACCTTTTTACTTTCAATCCCCTTGCCAGGAATGCTCTTCCACCTTGTATCTACCTCTTAGTTTGTTTTACTTCCTTCGAGAGTTGGCGTAAATTTTACCTTCATCAAGAGGTTTCCCCCATTGCCTACCTTTAATCTCCCACCTTCTACTGCTAGCAGGTGACTGTAAGTCTCTTCCCTCTGAAAATGTCACTTTGTTCTGTATATATTTAATAAGTACAAAATTGCTTGCATATTGTCTTCCTCATTAGAATGTGAGTCCCTTGAGGACAAGGTCTGTGTTTTGTACTTTCTTTATATTCTCCTGCATTTAGCAGAGTGTCTGGCAAAAGTAAGAAAATCTTGTCTTGATTTGATTCGGTTCCTACTTCCTTAAAGGTACATTTCTTAAACACAGAGGCCCCTTGGGATATCAGAGAACACATAAGATTCCACAACTAAAAGGAGGGTTTTTTTCAGTAGCGTTATAGAGCAGACCTGTTCTCATGCTATTTCTAACAGAAATATGAGTCTTCTTCATTAGGCATCACTAGGAGTAATTACTCTCATCTATTTGAAACCTTCTCTGGTTTCACAAGTTTTTTCACCATTCTTTAATTGCTAAGGTTAGTTTAATAAAGAACTGAACAAATAGTCCATCCTAAACACCATTTGTCATGTATTTGAGTTGAGCAGTAAGTATCCACATTTGACTTCTCTCCTCAATCAAATAATTGGAGGAGCAAAGAAGATGTGATTTTTTTCTTTTATAATAATTTAATATTTATAGACTGGAGGCTAATGAAGTGAGTGAAGCACTCAAGCCAACCAGGAGTGCAAGCAAACCAAGTTCTCAAAATGTGGCTAGCAAAAATCCAGTGTCTATGTGCCAGACCCAACACATGTGGGCTGCTTCTTATCCATCTGTTGTATGGTCTGCCAACTGCTCTCCTTGGGTGCAAGTGGGAGGAATTAGAAGGGAATAAGAAGTCATTAGAGAAGTGTAATAAGTTGCAGAGTTAGCAGGAATTTTCCATTTTCCGGTCCTCCTATTACCTTCTGCCATTATCAAGTTTCTGTTTATTTCAGCTTTGTGAAGCATCAGTGCAAAAATACTGATGATACAATTAGATGAAGCAAAGTCCATCTTAAACCAGTCATTATTAGCTGATAATTCATGGTGCAAACATGTAGACATGTGGCAAACACAAGGCAGATAAAATAGTTTTCCACCTGGTCAATTTTTCCCCTCTTAATGCCTTTGAGTTCTGGGCATTTCAAGCTTCTTTCAGGAAGATACAACATTTCTTTTCCATTGCTGACTTCATGAAGAACAGAGGCAGAGGCAAAATGTGCACTCTATCTGAAAGCAAATTTCTGAAAAGTAAAAGCTCATTCTTGATTTTAAAAGCTCAACAGATTCTTGGAGAGATAATATCCTATGATTGGTGCAGTATTCAGAGATGACTGTTGGAGCTGGAAATATGGAATGCAAAACTAATAAAACATCAAACTAGTTATTTTTATTCACTTCTCTGCCTGCAAAAAAAGAAATAAATACTCCCCCATTTCCAAAAATGTTACACTCTTTATTTCAATGAAAAAATTCAGTGGGACAGTTCTTGTTGACAACATAGCTGGAAGGGCAAATGGAATTTAAAAGAATTCCCCAGATTCTTCATCAGCTGTCTATAAGCTCCTGAGTTTCTAGGGGCATTATGTTATACCTGAAGCAGAGCTATCAAGGAGCATATTATATAATTCACTGCAACCACCAGTCCTGTCTGTTGCCTTCATAAACTTTAATAGCATCTGCCTTTATTTCCTAAAGCTTGGTGTTTCTCACAAAATTTATTCTTTGGAAAAACAGGCACTCTAAGGTCATGGCTTGAGCATTTCTCAGAGAAGAAATACAAAGATTATTATAGAAGACCAATAGGTCTTCCTAGTTTGGTCACCAGACTACATCAATGCCCAAAAGTTTGCAACTTTTGAAAATAATATGAGAGGAAAGGTCCATTGTATAATGCAACTAGGTACTGAAGATGGCTGGTCTTTTTATTTTAAGGCTTGTAACTTGGCACCTTTCACCAAATGTTATTCCTTAAGTGCCCTACTGCACCTGGCATGTGCCCTCTAGAAGCCCAACTTCTTTATTTATAAAGTGGTGATGCCAACTTGACTCCAAACTGACTCATATACAAGGAAAACATCCCTAAAAATGATAAATTAGTTTCTGATGGAGGGCTTTGGAGCTCATATTTCTAGATTTAGGCTCAATTCCTTCTAGAGACAAAGAAATAGACAAGTTGATTCTGGTTTTTTTCTAGATAATACACTAGA